>ML685839.1:1840738-1867223 GCA_007922175.1 Pelusios castaneus
GGGTGGTGAAGCATTGGAATGGGCTATCTAGGGAGGTGGTAGAATCTTCATCTTTGGAGATTTTTAAGGCTCGGTTAGACAAAACCCTGGCTGGGATAATTTAGGGGGAGTGGTCCTGCTTTTTAGCAGGGGGTTGGACTAGATGACCTCGTGAGGTCCCTTCCAACCCTATTATTCTATGATTCTATATGGCTGCCTCCAGCTTCACAAAGGGGGTGAAGAACAGTAATGTAGAGTAAAGCAGAAAGCATTGATGGCACTAGCATCCCGGTGGGTTTGAAAAGAGCTCCAGCATGATTTTACTTCACCAAAAGTACATTCAGCATCTACATCTCCTGAGACAGTCTCTGAAATCAGGGTTCAGTTTCATAAGCCAAGGCAAAAGAGCGGCAAACAGTGGCCATAAAATAATGGCAGGAACAGGAACAGTGTTTGTCAATGTTACCTATTGGGAATAGTGTCCCAGCCCATGCATGGACATAAACTCCAAGTGACACAACTCCCTGCCAGAATGGGATCTTTCCATTGCTATAATTATAACCCTCTACAAGAGATCTCTCAAGGTCCATGGGTCCAACATGTGCCTGTTGCGTCCTATAGTATACCTCACCCCATGCACTAAAAGCCTCAGTAACAACTCTGTGGGTGAAATCACACAATCACCATACCTCTGCATGAATTCATGCAGGAAATTAAGAGACAAAAACACCCCATCACCCATGCATGAACACTTTTCACGAAGTGACCTTCTCTGGTGGGCCTCTTAGTTCTCAATCTCAAAGGAAACCTCAACAACTCTTTTGAAAGATGAGCTTGGGAGCTTAAATTCATATTTGTGCTAGAATCATGGACTGAATAGAGACATTAGATTTATAGTTTATTACAGCACTAATCTCCCATTTTGTGCTATGACCACAGGCATATTAATGGGCCACTGAACCCTGAATGATCCCTTAGCACATATTCTATCTGCCACTGCTAAACTATCTGCTTGATCTTGTATTTAGCTGTGACATTCTGGGAAAGGTTCTGAGGCCTGAAGAAGAGCTCTGCGTAGTTCAAAAGCTTGTCTCTCTTACCAACAGAAGTTGGTCCAATAAAAGATATTGCTTCACCCAAATTGTCTCTCTAATGTGACTAACATGACTACAGCAACAGTGCATAAAAAGCTGTCGGTTACCTATGAAGTTTTAAGATCCTGGGTAAGGAAAGCTGGCACACCATTCAAGGAGGAAAATACACAATCAAAAGCCAAGTTGCATCCGGACATTTTAACGTTAGAGTTCCACAGAAATGATGCTAATAAAGATGGTGAATGTTGAAAGATTATTGGCATTTGTTCATGCTGATGCCGTGTGAGCCAAAGAATAAGGATTGAACCTCCACAAAGTTAAAATACAAATGTCCCAGCTTCCTTCTGTCCTTCCTTAACAGTAAAATGCTGCCTTTGCAGGATAGAAATATAAGAATGGTCCTGCTGGATCAGACCAATGGTTCATATAGCCCAATATTTGTCCTCCAAGAATGGCCAGTGCCAGAAGCTTCATATGTAATGAATGGAACAAATTTATGAAGCGATCCATCCCCTGTTGCCAAGTGCCAGCTTCTGGCAATCAAGGGTAGAGATAACCAGAGCATGGGGTTGTACCCTGACCATCTTAACTAATAGCCATGGATGGAGCTATCCTTCATAAACTTACCTAATTCTTTTGAAACCCAGTTATACTTTTGGCCTTTACAGCATCTCTTGGCAACGAGTTACACAAGTAAACAATGCACTTTGGGAAGAAGTACTTCTTTTTGCTTGTTTTAAAGCTGCTGCCTATTAATTTTTTGGGGTGACTGACCTCTGATTCCTATATTATGAGAAGAGGTAAATAACTCTTCCCTATTCACTTTCTTCACATCATTCATGACTTTATACACCTCCATCATATCTCCCTTTATTCATCACTTTTCAAAGCTGAAAAGACCCAGTCTTATTAATCTCTCCTCTCACAGAAGCTGTTCCATACCCTTAATCATTTTTGTTGCCCTTCTCTGTACCATTTCAAGTTCTAATGTATCTTACTAGAGTTGTGGTAACCAGAACTGGACGTAGTATTCAAGATGTGGGTGTACCATGGATTTATATGTTTACATCAGGGATGTCCCTGCCCTGAAAAAAGGTTTGGGGCCTGAGCCCCCTCCCCCCCCCCCCACCATGCCGGCCCCATCCCTTGCGCTGACCTGGGACCAGATTGGGCTCCCGCCATTGCCGGCCCCGGGTCCCCAGCCAGGGCGGAATCCAGCTCTCACTGGCCAGCGACCCGGCCCCATCTGGCTGTCCAGCCTTGGGTCCCTAGCCAGACTCAGGGCACTGGTGTTGGGCACTTGCTCTATGTCCACACTGGCAAGTTAGTTCGAATTAAAGAAGCTTAATTTGAACTAACTAAAGCCATGGCTACACTAGGCTTTAACTAGTTCGAATTAAGGGCTTCCTTAATTCGAACTAATAACTTTGAATAGGGTATTTGAAGTAAGGGTTAATTCAAACTAACTAGTTCGAATTAACCAATGTGGCCATGTTAATTCGATCTAATTGCTTAGTTTGAACTAACTGGCCATTGAAATCAATGGGTATCGCTAATTCGAGCAAAACAAGTGCCATGAATGGCACTTGCTTAGTTCGAACTAATTTTTTTTAGTTCGAATTAAGCTAATTCAAACTAACTAAAATTAGTTTGAATTAGTTAGTTCGAACTAACTAATTTGAACAAATTTTGATAAGTGTAGACATAGCCTTGGAGCTTGTGGCCTGTGTGTCCAGCACCAGCAACACCCATGGGTGACATGATATTTTGTGTCTTATCTGTCCCTTTCTAATGGGTCATAACGTTCTGTTAGCTTTTTGGAATTCCACTCACATCGAACAATTGTTTTCAGACAACTGTCTACTCTGACTCCAAGATCTTGAGTGGTAAATGCTAATTTAGACCGCACCATTTTGAATGTATAGTGGGGTTTATGGTTTCCATCATGCATTATTTTGCACTTCTGAACATTCAGTCTCATGTGCCATTTTGTTGCCCGGACAGCCAGTTTAGTGAGATTCCTTTGGAATGCTTCCCTGTTTGCTTTGAGCTTAATTATCTTGAGTAACTTTGTATTTTCTGCAAATTTTGCCACCTCATCATTTATCACTTTTTCCAGATCATTTATGAATATGTTGAACAGCAGTGGTCCCAGGGTGATCATTGAGAAACCCTGATATTTACCTCTTTGCTGTGAAAACCAACCATTTATTCCTACCCTTTGTTTTCCATCTTTTTAACCAGTTACTAATCCATGAGAAGATCTTCACTCTTATCCTTGACTACTTACTTTGGTTAAGAACCTTTGGTGAGGAAACTTGTCAAAGGCTTTCTGAAAGTTCAAGTACACTGTATTGACTGGCTCAATCTTGTCTACATGTTTGCTTGACCCCATCAAAGAATTAGATTGATAAAGCTTGATTTCCTTTTACAAAAGCTGTATTGACTTTTCCCCTCAACAAATTGTGTTCATCTAGGTGTCTGATAATTCTGTTCTTTACTATAGTTTCAACCAATTTGCCTGGTACTGAAGTTAAGAATAGGATCGGCCCTTGGTTTGTTCCCAGTAGAATAAATCCAATACTAATACAGCAATACACATACCACATCTTGCCTTTCATATAATAGGGCAAATATTGGATTTTTAACTTAAAATGAATGAACCACAATCTTTATTTAAAATAGAAGGCATGGTCCTAACATCATAATATGCTGAAGTACCATTTTAGCGTAACGATATTAACCTCGTCAGGAGTAGTTCCACGAGGGCAAGTCTTAAAACAAGATGCAGAAACACAACATACCATTTACACTGTGGCTATCTTAGAAATGACAGTATTGCTCCGATATGAGGGAGACCTAGGTGGGCACAGGATCATTGGTCCGTGCAGTTATAGGCACTATGGCCCAAATTCTCAAAGATATCGGGGTGCCTAACACTGACTGAAATCAAAAGGAGTTAGATGCTTAAATACCTTTGAAGGATCTGGGCCTTTATGTTAGTGCTGTCATCCTTCAGATGGAGTTTTACAACCGCTGAATGACCTGTGTCTCCCCAGCAGAGCTAAAGGCTGAATCTAATCTAATGTTGTGTAAAGATTAGTGTAGATGCCTTCGCCATCAGTTGGTGGTGTTCTGTCTTTATCATAGCCTTCAGTCTTTTCTTGTTTGTGACATTACATTGCTATAGCTGATTGAGGGCAGGATTGGAAGTTTTAATTTTGCCTGATATGCTGGAGGAGTTGTTAACAGCATCCCAATAACCTTTTGATATATATAATCACAGATTACAGCTTCCCAGGAAGCAGACATGTACATTTCTTCAAATCTCAGACTCAAAAATAGCATTGGGGAAAAAAGAAACTGGTTTAACTTTTGAGAATGCTGATGCATCTGCAGACTATTGGATGCATCAGTTCTTCTGGTAATGATATAGACCTGCCCCTGCCTGTGTTACCCCCAACTGCTGATATGACTTTGCCTACAAGATCATGCTCTTCAAAATAGCATCCTCCATGCATGGAAGGGGAAAAAATTCATAGGTAAGAGCTGTAGACCAAGCTGGCTGTGTAAGCATCTCAGAAAGGCGATTAGGAGGAAGCACAGAGCCTACAAGGAGTGGAAAGGGGGAGAGATCAGCAAGGAAAGCTACCTTTTGGAGGTCAGAACATGTAGAGAGAGAGTGAGAAAGGCAAAAAGTCCAGCTGAGCTGGACCTTGCAAAGGGAATTAAAACCAATAGTAAAAGGTTCTTTAGCCATATAAATAGGAAGAAAACAAAGAAAGAAGAAGTGGGACCGTTAAAAATTGAGGATGGGGTGGAGGACAAGGATTATCTAGGCATGGCTGAATGTCTAAATAAGTACTTTGCATCTGTTTTCAATGAGAGTGAAGTTGAGCTGGGGGATAGAGGTAGGGAAGCTAATGGGAATGAGGTCATGAAAGTGGAAATTACCATACCTGAGGTAGAAGCCAAACTTGAGCTGCTGGATGCGACTAAATCAGGGGGCCTGGACAATCTCCATCTGAGGATACTAAAGGAACTGGCTCATGAAATTGCCAGCCCTTTAAGGAGGATTTTTAATGAATCTGTAAACTCAGGGGTTGTACCGTATGACTGAAGAATCGCTAATATAGTTCCTATTTTCAAGAAAGGGAATAAAAATGATCCAGGTAACTACAGGCCTGTCAGTTTGACCTCGGTAGTATGCAAGGTCTTGGAGAAAATTTTGAAGGAGAAAGTACTTAAGGCTGTAGAGGATAACGGTAACTGTGATAAAATACAACATGGCTTTACAAAAGGGAGATCGTGCCAGACCAACTTGATCTCCTTTTTTGAAACGATAACAGATTTTTTAGATAAAGGGAATGCGGTGGACCTAATTTACTTAGATTTCAGCAAGCCATTTGATACAGTTCCACATAGGTAGTTATTTAGTTACGTTATAGAAGATGTGGATTAATATGAATATAGTAAGGTGGATAAGGAACTGGTTAAAAGGGAGACTACAGCGGGTCATACTGAAGGGTGAACTATCAAGCTGGAGGGAGGTTACCAGGTGGAGTCTTGATACTGAGCTTGATAAATTTATGGAGGGGATGGTATGATTACCCTACCTTGGAAATTGACTGATATTTGGCTACGTGTGGTGGATATACAAGTGACCTAAGAGGGCAGAGTACATGGGGTGGGTTCTGAGTTATTACAGAGAATTGTTTCTTGGGTAACTGGCTGTTGAGACTTGCTCACATGCTCAGGGTTTAACTGATTGCCATATTTGGGGTCGAGAAGGAATTTTCCCCCAGGGCTGATTGGCCTGGGCTCTGGGGGGGGTTTCGCCTTCCTCTGTAGCACAGGGCATGGTTCACCTACCGGTGAATTCTCTGTATCTTAAAGTCCTTAAATCATGACTTAAGGAGGTAAATAACTCAGACATAGGTTGGTGGCTTATTGCTGGAGTGGGTGAGTGAGGTCTTGAGGCCTGCATTTTGCAGGATGTCAGACTAAATGATTGTACTGGTCCCTTCTGACTTTAAAGTCTATGAGTCTATGATACTGGACAAAGCCATGCCAGGTTTTTCAGTGCTGGACAGATGACAAACCATAGACTAAAACAAGATGGTCTAGCTTAAAATCAACTTAATGGCATGCCTAGGTGTAGCCAGTGCTCCTTTACAGCTAAAGGGATTACAAAACTATGCAGCTAATTCCACACCCACTGAAATCAATCACTGAATTTCCATGATTGCCAGTGGGAAGTAGGATGAGCCCGTACACGTGTACAATTGGCACCATGAATAATTGCTTCTCAATGGCAGATTTGATTTCCTACATTCTGAATGATTGCACACTACTGGTTCTTAGAAAACAGCTATTAATGCTAGGGCTGCTTGAACCCCAGTGAAATGCTAGCTGAAACTGTTCACTGCTTACTAGTAGTTCTGCTGGGCCAACTTCTACTATCGTAAATACTAGACATAGCGGTGTGGCCATTGTGGCAGAGGTTATTGGGTTAACCATCAAAATCCAAACCCTCCTGACTCTGAGTTCAGGTGAGTCGCCCGAGTCAACAGCTGTGCTGCAAAGTCCATGCTGCTATTTTTAGCATGTGAGCTCAAGCAGAGCTGGCGTGAGTCTGCTCCCCAGGCGGGGCGGCTCACTCCCATCTACAATGTAGATGTACCCAGAGAGGCTAAATGACTTGCCCAAGAATGGCTGCAAGAGAGCAAGAAACCACATTTATCCAAGTCCTTGTGGAGTGCTCTAACTCAGTGACTCTCAGCCTTTACACACTACTGTACCCCTTTTCAGGAGTCTGATTTGTCTCATGGACCCCAAGTTCTACCTGACTGAAAAATAACTTGCTTACTAAATAAGACAAAAACACAGAAGTGTCACAGCACACTGTTACTGAACATTTTCTTGCCTTCTCATTTTTACCACACAATTATAAAATAAATTTATTAGAATATAAATACTACTTACATTTCATTATATAGAATATACAGCAGTATAACCAAGTCATTATCAGTACGAAATTTTAGTTTGCACTGACTTTGCTAGTGTGTTTTATGTAGCCTATTGTAAAATTGGGCAAATATCTAGATGATCTACCCCCTGAAAGACCTCTGCATACACCCAAGAATATGCATACTGCTGGTTGGGAACCACCTCTTTGCTGTTATTACACCATGAGTGGATTCTTTATCTGCCCCTGCACATAGGGAATACAATACTCTAAGCTCTTATTGAAGTAGACACCCTCAGAAGTCTGCATTTCCTTTAAAGCTCTTGGGGCCTGATGCAAAATCCACCAAAATCAATGGGAATCTTTCCATTCACTCCAGTGGGTTCAGATAAAGCCCCAGAACGGACCATGAATGCAATATTTGAGACACTTTCTTCTGGAGTTTCCAAGCTAAGAGATTGAAAAAGATTTACAGCCTGTAAGTGAATAAGATAATGTTTTAAAAGCTGAACTGGAGTGCTCCCAAAACGCATGTTAAAATGATTACAGAAAACATTCTTTTGTTCAAATCATCCTAAAAGTAATGGTGAACCAAGTCTGCAGGAAGAGACCTCTCCTGCAAAGGAAGCCACACAAGATGTCCCCTGCACTTGCTTTGATTTCAGTGAAACTCCCCCTGGGAACAGGGGAAAGTCTCCTCATGTTGTCTCCATGCAGAATCAAGGATAAGACAACATCTTAGGTAAAGGGAGACTGAGACTTTCATAACTGACTGGATTTAGCCACACAAATCCCATTAAAGAGGCACAAGTTAGCTTTGAACATTTCAGTCAGGTTGTTGAGGGTCTCTCTGAGGTGGGGTACAGACATTAGTGGAACTTTGGCCCACCTTTAAATCTGACTCACTCTTCCAGGAACAGCAATTTGGTCCTGTCTCTGATTTGAGTTTTTAAACACTCCGAGATTTTCTGCAGAAGGCAAATGAAGCTAACCAAAGCCATTATTTATCATGTAATCTTTTGGGCCAGTCCCACTGCTCTTGCTCATGTGAATAGGCCCATCAAGGGCAAAAAGCTATTTGCGTGAATGAAGCTTTCTCGTGGGAGAAAGAGTCCCATGCTCAGCACTTCTGCGACTGCTAGCAATCTCATAACCACAGGGGTTACCACATTGGGACCCATGTCAGTATCTGTGTGTTATCCTTTTACAAAATGTTTTAAAATCAATATTTTAAAAACATATTCATTTCAAATTAAGATCATATGAAGGATCTCTCTTTAACCTTTTGTGTGTAGTTTTAAGTGAATCCACATTCCCCCATTTACTGCCGTTACAATTTACATTAAAAACAAGTAAATAATTTAGTTCTGGATCACGTGGGCTCTGTAGTTTGGTGTAGACCAAACCATTGATGAGCACACTCTGATGGCTGCCATGTTGGTTGACTTTGGGCTTGAACTGGCGATCCCCAAAACGACAATCAAGGGTCGCAAAAATGTGAGCTCAAGAATCAGCCTCTCCTGCTGAGAACTGTAATAAACTCATACGGTCTGTGACTTGAGCACAGAGGAGGATACAATGCCCTAACAAGCGGGTTACCCATAGCTCACATAACTCTGCCATAGGAAAATGCTTTTATTAATTGGGGGATCTTGTTAATGGGAATGAGTTGGACTGAGATCCAAAGCTCATTGAAATCATCAGGCAACCTGATGTCAATATGCCTTTGATTAAGTCTTTTGTTTCCTTAGGTTCTGGGTTTAAAAACAACTTGACACTACTGTTGTGATCTTGACCATATAGCATACTGTTTGTGTCATGCAACATGTCTGCCTGCTGCTGCTTTCAGAAAGAATGGAGAAATCTAAATCTGATCTAAATCCCGGTGAAGTTAATGGAGTTGGACCATGACCTGATCGTTTATATTTTCATCCTGCAAAGACCTATGCACTTTTTTATCTTTATGTACTGTATGTTGTTCTATTAACTTCAAGGGCACTACTTGGTGAGCAAAGCTAAACATATAATTAAGTCTCTCCAGAACTGGCTCTTGCAATAATTAATATGCACCTACCATGCTTGTGGAAATGGAAAAGGTGCATTGGGAGCTAAATGTAAGCAAATCTTGTGCTATCTATTCTTATTTATTACCACAGGATTAAATATACATGCCTACTCATATACACCATTCATAGCCAGTAAGCTGTATGAATATTTCCTTATCTGTATACCAATAATCCTTCACACCAAACATTTCATCAATTCATTTCTATTAGAGTCTTTTCCCAAAGGACCAGGATGCACAACAGTTAAAATCCATTAGCCCTAAAATAGCCAGAGAGTTTTCAGTTTCCCTCCAAAAAGATAACACAATGAGGATATGACAGAACTTCTATAGCTGTATTTGTGTGATCTACCCAAACAGTCTCCCACTGCACAAAACCTGAGAAACCCTATCTATCTTACATGGACATTTTTTGTTTCATGTCAATCCATTAGAATATTTTGGCTTCAAGCTTCTCTTGAACTGAAACATTAGTGGGTTTGTGTTGCACTTAGGCTAGACTATCACAAAAGTAGGGCTGAGAAGGTGAGAGAGACACATTGGCCTTTATCCAGCAAAGCACTTAAGCATGTGTTTAAGCACATGGACAATCCCTTCTGAGTTATTGGAACGTCTCAAGTGCTTAAACTTAGGCATGTGCTTAAATGCTTTGCTAAACTGGGGTCATAAGTTTTAGTTATCCAAATGTCTCAAAACATCTGAATATTGGGGAATTAAAATTTATTTCTATATGGATTCTGGAGGAGAAGAAATGTACCTGAATTTCAAGTCACCTTATCCACAGGTCTCAGTGTGTTGTCTTTGTCTGTCATGCTATACATAGGGTACTCATTAGTGGCTTTTTGATTTTCTCTTGATGTGGGTTTTGCTTTCCTCTAGATGTGGAAGACCCTCTATCTCTAATTCATGGCACAGACTCTGTTGCTGCAATGGAGGGAAAAAAATTTCTTTCTCATTGATTGAACATTGACAGGGTTACTGGCCAGTGGATGAAGGGAAGCAGTAGATGTGATATATCTTGATTTTAGAAAGGCTCTTGATTCAATCCCACACACATTCCCATAAACAGACTAGAGAAATGTGGTCAAGATGAAATTACTGTAAGTGAGTTCACAGCTGGTTTAAAGTCCGTACATAAAGATAGTTATCAAGGCCTTGATGTCAGATTAGGAGATCATATCTAGTGGGGTCCAGCAAGGGACAGTCATCAGTCTGGGACTAGGCAATGTTTTCATTAATGACTTTGATAATAGAGTGGAGAATATGTTTATAAAATCTGTGGAAGACATCAAGCTGGGAAAGGTTGCAAGAACTTTGGAGGACATGATTATTATTTGAAACAGCCTTGACAAATTGGAGAATTGATCTGAATTCAGCAAGATGATGTTCAAAAACAAGTGCAAAGCGCTTCACTTAGGAAGGAAAAACCAAGTGTGCAGCTTCAAAATGGAGAAATAACTTGCTAGATGATAGCACTGCTGAAAAAGGTCTGGGGATATAGTGGATCATAAACTGAATATGAGTTAACAATATGGTGCAACTGAGAGGAATGCTAATATTATCCTAGGGTGTGTTAACAGGAATGTAATAGGAGAGAGGGGAACCTGGTAATAGATTACAAATATGTTAAGGGCTGCCATAAAGTAACCAATTGTTCTCCACATCCACTGAAGGTAAGTCAAAAAATAATAGGCCTAATTTGCAGCAAGGGTGATGTAGGTTAAATATTAGGAAGAATGTTCGACCTATAAAGGCAGTTAAACTCTGGGATGGGCTTCCAAAGGAGTTTATGGAATCACCATTGTTGGTAGCTTTTAAGAAGATGGACAAACACCTGTCAGGAATGGTTCAAGTTTACTTGGTCCTGCCAGAGCACAGGAGATTGACTTGATGACCTGTTGAGGTTCCTTCCAGCCTGACATTTCTTAGTCTATGAAAAAATCATGGGTTTAAATCACAGGAGGAAAAAGATAACCTAGCAACCTTGACTGCGGTCAAAATGGGATAGCATAACAAACTGTTAACCTCAAATAGTTTAATTCCATTTCAAGTGACATAAAAACATTGATGAAACTAAGGCCTCATCTATATATAAAAATCAAGTTGGCCTACCTTCATTTCTCAGAGCTGGGGAGAATGGGTGAAGTAGTTAGGTCTGCCTAATCCGCACTGTAGACACTGCTAGACTGATGGAAGAATTCCCTTTGCTGTAGTAGTTTCTATGCTACAGAGCTACAGCAATCTAACTGCAGCACTACCCCTGTGCCACTGCGGTGCTTGTAGTGTAGACGTGTCCTATGCTGAGTGTCTTCGTGGTGGGAGGGATTTTATTTAGTGCTGTGTGAAATCTGCTGCTTTTAATTTTCGTGGCTTTCCCCCAAAACTGACTGGTAAGTTTCAGTTCACTTTGTTTGGGGGATCCTTGTGGTCTATTTAATTCCAGCTCTGAAAGCTCTAACTCCAAACACAAAGCTAAATGGTATGGTGCAGGGAAGTCATAATGATTTTGAACAGATGAAATTTGTCCTGACTCTTCTCCACATAGATCCCCATTCACTACAGTGGGTGCCCAGCCTGACCTCTTCTTTAGGGGAGTGAGTCCTCTCTTTCCATCTTATCCTCAGATCTGCCAACTGGTCAACTCTGCCCTGCTTCTTTGGGCAGATCAACGTGGCTGACATGTCACTGTATCGCTGGTGGATAGCCTGCTTGCCACCCCTTCTGTCTTCAGCATTAGAACCAAAAATGCTCCATGGGTCGTGCGACTGCAGTGGCTGTGTCTACATTATTCTGGAGCTCACTTGCTCCAAGAACAGAATTTATGGATAATGCACCTCACCTCACTGTGCTGAAACTTCAACCCCCATTCTTATTTCAATATATAACACTGCTCATCTCCAATTTGCTCATATCTTGTCTCTTTAGACAGTTCAGTAACATCTCTTATCAGTATACCTCTGTTAATCATGCATATCCATCAGCCTAATCCATTCCTCAAGGTCTGCACCCCAGAGTCTTCAGGGTACACCCCAAAATTCCACAGCATGGCTTAAACTCAGAGGTGACAAATGGCTACATAGGATGCAAGTTAGCATATGGGGATTTATGTGGTTATAAAATGGTGTAATTTACATGCTGAGGGAGCAGAATGAATGGGAGTACCAGGGAAATCAAATATCAAGCCAGGATGGTGTAAGAAAGTGGAAAAAAAGGTAATCTTTTTCTCACCCTTTATTTTACATCGTCTTCCCCCATCCTCTTAGAATTTTTTACACTATTATATCCACTCACACTGTCTTATGCCCTCATAGATACCACGTAAGACCAGTTCTACATTATCAACAGCTTGCTGGTGTAGGTACACCAATATTCTACACTAACGCCCTTCTGTTGTGAATGTGGCTTACACTGGCGAACAATTGATCTGCATCTCTGAGTGCCATAAAAAATACTGGCAAAAGCATGCCTGCCAGTACAATTGAATCTAACAGGGGCTTCACAGCTGTCAGTCAGTGATTGCACCTCTGACTGACATAGTTACGCCAACAGACATTGGTAGGATAGGCCTGATTTAAGAATTTAAAAACACAATTTAATTTAAAAACAAATTTAAAAAAACCCACAGATTTTGTACCACTAGAACTATGTTGGTTAGGGAAGGGGGTTTGATTTTGTTTCTGAAATGGTTATAGTGGTTGGAGTTATACTGCTATAAAGTTGCCCTGTTCTCGTGTAGCTTATCTTCTTTCTAATAAGCCATACAGGTATAAACACCTTTGTACTGGGAAGGGAGATTGTACCCTTTAAAACAGGAAAGCTATGTCTACACTAGAAAAAGTTAGGTCGACTTTGTTGTCGACTTAATAAGTTTGACTTTAAGTCGACTTTAAGTCAACCTTATTAAGTCGACTTAACAAAGTGGTGTCCATGGACGTGGACTAAGCCCACTTTGTTAAGTCGACCTAACTGCCCTTAGGTTCACTTAACAAAGTGGACTTAAACGTCCACACTGGGCTTAGATAGACCTAAGGAAGGGTTAGGTCGACCTAAGGAGGCTTAAGTCGACCTAATGGGTGGTTCTTATTAAGTCAACTTAATGAAAGCCTGGTGTGGACGTGGCTTTGTTTCAGTCAACTTAAGCCTCTTAAGTCGACTTAATTTGCAAGTGTAGACATAGCCTAAAATATTAGAGAGTAGACAAGGCCTAAATCTTGGATTTTTCTTTTCGTTTCGTTTCGTTTCTTTTCGTTTCTTTTCTCTTCTTATTTGTTTTTTTGTTTTATAAATTTGCTGCCCTGATTTAGCTGAAAGATGTGTAAACCTTATCTAGCTGGACAGCTGCTCTCTGTCAGTCACACATCCAATCAATTAACTTTTTCAAGGTCCTTAGTAATGATTTATGATTCCTGGCTGAGTGTTTCATGTGGCAACATGGCCTAACCTAACGTATGAGTTTGGTTGTTCTGTTCTTTTTCTCTGAAAATGCCTATTCTTCACATTAGTTAGTACAACTCCTCTCCCTCCCCTACACCCACAGAATTTGCTGTTGCCCACTGCGTGGTGCTCAGATGAAAGGTTTGCAGCGTGGACTGGTGGAAGGAACTGGGAGTTAAGCGAGCCAAGAGTACTAATCCTGATTTGTTGCGTGGCCACTTGTCTTATTTTCCTCTTCTGTAAAATGAGGATATGGACGCTGACCTATCTATTACCCAGGTGCCTGTGAAAATTTATGAGTTAACATCTGTACAGTGCTTTGAAAATAGAAAGCCATGTTTTGAAAAGGGAGCCTATCCGAAAATGAGCATTTCTGAAAACCTACCCCACAAAGTGCTCTAAAAATGCTCGTTTTAATTATTATTGTTTGCCATTTTGGGACCCTGGCAAGATGGCATCCTGCTACTATGTAAGCCAGGGGTTTGCTCAAGTCCCTCAAAACTGTAATATACATCGTTTGGGACACATGGAGATGGGAGCCTCGCAGGCAGGATTTTGCCCCAAAACTTTAACGGCACTATGAACCACAGACAAGTTATTAAAACAAAAAATTAATCCCCAGATATATGCTCCCCTCCTCCTCCACATGAACGAGAAGGAGATAAAATTAGTAATACAACAACAAATTTTACTTTTACATAGCACCTTTGATTCTAAAGTGTGCTGCTAATTTTAATTATAGAAGTGTTGCAGAAAAGCAGGCACTGTTGGGAAGGAGAGTGGCAGCTACTGTTCATTTTATATGCTGCACAAAAAGCAGGGGTGGGAGATGGAGAGAAACTTTGACCAAAGACAGTGGGACAGTCTTATTTCTTTAGTTAAATAACATGGGCTTAATCTCCTTTGTGTCTGAGTTCTGCTCAGCAGAGGAAAGGGGATGTGTGTGTGGAAAAGATGGACGGGGAAGAGGCATCAAGGAACTGTTCACCGTCAGGGGCATCGCTGCCCCAAAAATAGATTTGGGCCTGGGGCCCTGATTCGTCCTGTGGGTCCCTGGCCGGGGCCGGATTGGGTTCCTGCCGCCACCAGCCTGCAGCCCAGCCCTGGCCCTGGTGGGGGCTGCATCAGGCTGGCGGCAGCTGGGCCCCACGTCCTTGGCCCTGGCGGGTGTCAGATATGTTCAGTGGCTGATAGCGAGGCTCTGGATCCCAGTGGGGGCTGCACTGGGCTGGAGGTGGCTGAGCCCCAGATCCCGGGCCCCAGCAGGGGCCCTATTGGGCCAGTGGTGGCCCGGCCCCGGATCTTGGTGGGGGCCTGATCGATCCGGCAGTGGCCAGGTCCTGGAGGGAGCTCGATTGGGCTGGCGACAGCTAGGCCCTTAGTCTCTGGCCCCAGTGGGAGCCAGATCTGGTCACTAGCAGCCAGGCCCCGGATCCCAGTCCCTGGCGGGGCCCCATTGAGCCGGCAGTGGCAGGGCCCCAGATCCCAGTGGGGCCCCGATCGGTCCAGCGGTGGCCGGGGCCCTGATCCAGGCGGGACCCTGATTGGGCTTGCAGTGGCCGGGCCCCGGATCCCCATCAGACTCAGGGCCCTGGTGCTGGGACTTGGGGCATGTGCCCTGTGGCCCAGCGCCAGCAGCACCACTGGCTAAAACTATCCACAAGACTCTCAATCTCAGGGACTAATTCTGACCTCAGTTATACAGAGTTGTAAATCTAGAGTTACTCTACTGACTTCAGGAGAGAGTAATCTTGTATTTGCACCAGTGTAACTGAGAGAAGAATTCTTTCCCTGCTCCTGTGAGGTCCAAACAGTTTCTTCAGGAAAGATCCACATTTGGTTTTAGGCTGCAGAGTGAGAACCTAATGCAAGACATAGTAACTATGTTGATAATGATGCTTTTTCATTCAATTTGGTCTTCTCACCAGCTGCAAGCCTTAGCTAGGGTCAAAAGGTAGGAACAGCTAGCAATTATTTACATGGCTTGCTTGTTTAAATAACTAAAGAATCCCTTCCCTCTATCCAATAACAAGGAGGGGAAAAAATCCATCCAACAAATCATAATATAGCATAAGGATGTTTTAAAACCTGTTTGGAAAGAGTGCTAATAGAGACGCATTTAAAAATGTATTGACATCACTCACAGCATTGGACAGCTGCCCAGAGATTTCCAAAGGGACAGCAGCTTGTTCCAGTCAAGTATATCACAACAGTGTAAAAGATAGCCTCACGCTGTGTGTGTGTAAAATACACATGCTCGCACACTCTGGCTCAAGTGTAATAACCACAGCATTAGGACCATGGTAAATACAAGACCAGCTGTAGTGCCGTCACCCGCCTGAACGGTACAGAGCAGTATGCTACTTTGGACAACCCTAAACAGTCCTTTCTTTTGCCCACTTCTATAAGTGATACTGACTCTTCTATCCATGGTTGTCTCTTGACTTATACTAAAATTGTAAGTTCTTGGAGGCAGAGCTCATCTTTTTGTTGTGTTTGTACAGCACCTAGCCCAAAGGGATCGTGCTGTATGACTAGAGTCCTAAAGTACATCTACACTGGAGCCTTAGGTCAACTTAAGGAAGGTTATGTCGACCTACAGACTCCTGCATCCATGTTGGCCTTTTATTAAGTCGACTTAAGTGCTTCTTTAAATCGACTTAATAACATCATCTCTTTCAGCTGACTCAACGCTTAAATTGACCTTATTAAGTTGACTTAATCCAGTGTAGACGGGAAAGCCCTTAAGTCGATGTAATTGGCCTCCCGGCCCCCCCATCTATCCACAGTGCACCACTCCTCCGTCAACTTAGCACTTGCCACTGTGGACGCAGGCAGTCGACAGGAGTTTTCAATGTGGACTCTCTAAGTCGACTTAACAGAGCCTCCAGTGTAGACATACCCCTAATAACTATGATAATGGTTATTAATTATTTGAGATCATATTACACTTTTTTAAAAGCTCCGATTCAGCACAGCATGTGATGAGCTTTAAGTATCTGCTAATGTTCTGTTGACTTCAGTAGGAATTAAGCATGGGCTTAAAGTGAAGCAGGGTCACTGGTGGAACTTTTTCCATAATTTCGATTACAAACAAACAACAAGTTTCAGTAGGACAAAAGCCAGCTGCAACATTTAAAATGGTTTGGTTTCAATCAGCTATAGAACTGACTTCATTTTAAAAAAATAAAATATTACATTAGTTGTATTCTGAAAAAAAATTAAAAGCAATAAAATCTGATTTTTTTAAAAAATTAAAAAGAAAACTCTGTTAAATACAGGCTTATCAGTTCTGCTTAGTCAGGGCTTAAAAATGCATGAAGAAAAGAATTCTAGTGTCTAAGCAGTCAGGGAATAAAATTAAAGGGTAATATTCTTCAGCAGAAAATTCCTTTCCTATTTGACAAATCTCCGTCATTCTGATTAAGATGGAATTCTATAGCAGCTGCTCCCCTCTTTCAATTAACTTAAAAACAAGCCTTCCCCAAACGGAGCTATCGATAATCTTGAAGAGAAGAACTTAATATTCCAGAAAGTCCCTAGAGATGTCACTGCTGTCCATCTCCATTATATGGAAATTGGTCAGCTGGTGGTGGAAGGCAGTACTAAGCTATAAGACAGAACACTGAGGTTGCTGTGTAGCTAAGGAGGGTCATCAAGATTTACACTCATTTTCACTCATTTTCATACTTTACACGATATTTTATGTTCTCTGTAAGTCCCCTTTACACTACCAGAGAGGTGCCTCAGAAGCCATGGTGTAATTTATGATCAGGGCCCTTAATCTTCCAAATGTAGCAGTCAAGTGCATATATGCAGTCCTGACTGTGTTACTGACTTACTGTGATTGACTTGGGTAAGTCACTTTATCTGTCTGTCCCTCCGGTACCCCATCTGTAAAATGGGGCTCTGACACATCGAGTTACGTGGATGAAACCCACTGTACAAGCTAGCTGTTCTTATTATGTGTTGTCCTCTTTATAGGCTTCAGCATTCTAGTTAGAAACCTGCAACTGTCATACAGACTTTCAACTGTGGGAACCCGCATGGGGACACCCACTCCGCACAAGCTCAGGAAGGGTTAAAGTGGCTAGGCAGGGTAATTAGCTATCCAGGCTGCACCTAAAGGAGACAAGGAGAAGGCCACTAACCTGAAATGGGGTTGGCTGGGCAGGAAAGGAAGAGGCTCCAAGAAAGTAGTCTGCAGTCACTCTGGCAAATCCAGAATGAGGAGGAAACCATATAGATAGGAAGAAGCTCAAGGAAACAGCAGGAAGGTATAGGACCATACAGGTCTTGTCTGCTTGTTGTAGAGTCCCTGGGCTGCAACCCAGTATAGAAGATGGGCCTGGGTTTCCCTACTAGCCATTGGGAAGTGAGTCAGGGCATTGGAAGCACCTGACAGACAGCCGGTTTGAAGGATTTTGACTTCTCTGGGAAGGGGATGATCTTCGTGACTGACCAAACCACAAACAGGAAGCTGCTGCTCCAGGAGTGAGACAGTCTGCAGGGTGAAAGTTATGATGGATAGAGATGCCATCAGCGGAGGGAAGTGCCTGGTAATCCCTAGAGCTGCCAGGAGGAGGTGCCATTTGCGGGGCTTGGACCCATGACAGAATCCTTCTGCCCTTCAAAAGAGACCCATAGCTGAATCATCCACCTGATTTTGGTTCTGTAAAATCAACCACCTTTTTTTTTGCCCCCTACCCCCCCCCCTCTGACTGGCAGGTCAGTCATTGTAAACTTGAGCCTACTTATTCTTTAACCCAATTTCTCTGTAATCTTTGGAAGATTGTAACATCTGAAGAAAAGAAATGTGGAGATAAAAGGCAGGGATAATGATAAGAGAAGGGTCAAGAGTGGATGGAGAATGAGAGGAACAAAATTGTGAAAAGAGAAAAGGCAATTGAGGAGGGATTGAAGGGGTCATGCATAGAGGATAGAGTGAGGAAACAATTGTAATGGTCAAAGGAGAACAGCAGAGAAAAAATTGTGTAAAGAATTGAATGAATGTGTGAAAGACCAGAGAGAAAAGAAAGAGGGAATGGGATACTGTAGTGTAAAAGACACAGGAATTTGTCTAGCCCTCTTAGTACTCCATAAGCAAATAGCTATATTACTTATAGATAGAAATGAATGTGCCTCTGTAACGTCTTACTGATGACAAATATTTGATTCTGTTCTCTTGTGAGTGATTGGATTGGTCGAGTAATCACAGTGCAAAAATGGGCTGTGCTGACTTCAGAAGCTGAAGGGAATTTGCAGAGGAAGCCAGGAGCTTGTGACTTGAAAGGAGCTAAATTCCATCTTCTGGTATCAGAAAATTTGGATTGGACATTATTGACCCAGCACTGACTGGACATTTTCTCTGAACCACCTGCACTGTCTCCCTCAGTCTCTTCACTTGAGCTTCAATCCACAGCTCTACCTCCCTCTTCTCACCTGCCCTGTCCCTTCCATTGTCTTTCTGGTTAGCTTCTCCCCTCCTAACTTCCTCCCTCAAAAAACTCTGGCACTAAAGTGTGTTATTTCCGTCTCCCCATCCTATGGCCGGGACAGTGTGCCGTTCATGTTTGAACAGCATGTCACACAATGGAACCGAGCCATTAAGTTGATGTCTCCGCACTGCCATAATGAAGCTGGATGGAAAAAGCCAAACACCCCAAAAGCTGTTGCCTGTTCAAACCACACTAGATTGACACCCATTCCCTACTGAAAATGTAAAAGCAAAATAAATGGACTCTTATTGAGCAAGCTGGGGTTCCTCTGCACATAGAGAGCCTGTACCGAGTCCACTGATGCACTCCCAAGGAAAGAGGTTTCCCTCTGCAGTTTGGGAGCCAACGCTGGCCACAAAAATATCACTGATGAAAAGTTATTTTCATTTCACATGGTTCACAATTGAAGGATTTGTAGAATTAATAAGGAAAACATTTGAATTTCCAAAATTATTAAATGTTTTGTTTGATTTCTGTTTCCTATTTTTTTTTGTACACTATGATGTACAAATAAATGAATAATATCTAGGATTTCAAGGCACAGTTTTTTCCCCTTCAGTTTCCCCCATATTCCTCCCTCTGGCCCCACCTGCATGCCAGGGCTGTCCTTGGGGGATGCAAGTGAGGATACTGCTCCAGGCCCCACAGTTGGGCAGGCCCTGTGCTGTCTTTGGTGGCAGGGAGTGCCACTCTTCAGCAGCATTTCCAGCCCCGCCCCCAGGGCGGAGTGATGTGCCAGTCCATACCCAGGGGTGGAACACCTGGCCCTGCCCCCCCACAGACAGCCCTGCTCGATACACACACACTGACTGTTCAAAACATCCTTATATTTGGAAAATTTACAGAGTAGGAAAAATGAAAGAAAAAAATAAGCCTAGAACATCATGTATTCAATTCCATTTAGTGAGGAAAAAGGAAGGGGGGGGTGAGGGGTGGGAGGGAGACTTGAAATTTTGCAAATGTTTCCAAAATTGAAAAGAACAATTTCATTCTGAAAGAAAACAAAAGCTTTCAGGATTTCCCATAGAAAAGTTCAATTAAAAATGAAATTTTCTGGTGGAAAAACTGCATTTTCCATGAAACTCCAGTTTCTGGCAGGGAAATTTCTCATTTGAAAAATATTGATGGGCTCTGCTGAGGGCTCCAATGGAGAAGCTGCCAGGGGATGTGTGGAATAACAAGATGCCAGCTATCCTGGCTGCATTTCCTCACAACAGAACTTCTAAAGTCAGTATAGACCAGCATAGATCTGAGCTGAGGCCTCCAACTTTCTTCCTCCTCTTTGGTTACACAGGACATGGTGTCCTTGAGCAATGTTACAGCTATTGTAACCTACATCCAGCTCCTTTATTAATCCAGGTGATTATGCCTGAACTTGATCTTCACCCCAAACCCACAAGAGATACAATTTAATGCAGCAGGTAGAGCATTGTTCATCCCTTTGGAAAGTGAAGCCAGTGTTCTATTGACTATCTCCTAGGTGTTGAGTTTGTTAGCAATACAGTGCTTCCAGCTCTTTGTAATGCTCCTGGTAGGAGTCATAATGGTTGTCTTTTTAAAAAAAAACAATCCATGTAGGAAGGTGTGAAACAAATGAGAGTATCATGCCCTGGTTTCTGAAATCATATGGTACAATTCATTGGGTGAAGATGTGATTGATAAAGAGGGTTGGTGATAGCAGACATATTTGATTACTCAACTGATTTACCTAGCTGAAAGAAGATTTCTCCACCTTCTAGAAATAGCGGAAGCCCTTCCTTTATTTCTAAATAATTAAAATAACTTAGTAAATTATATATACACTCATAGCATAATTTGAATCATTCAGCTACCAAACCAGGAAGAATTCACCCCAAAACGAAATGCAGTTACTACTTTGAACACAGGTATTTGAAGAAATCATTGTTCTTAGACCAAATATAAATAGGAAGTCATTTCTGAGAAGTCTGGGGTGAAAACATAAATTCTGAATTTTAATGTAGGAACATGTTAGCCTCTGTTGAAATTTGGCTATGTAGGGATGTTCCTAAGTATAGGTAACCTAGTGAGAAGCAAATATAAAGAATTAGGTAGTTCAATATGGTTATATCTCCAAGGACTGTTAAGTTTCTGTTTTGATCTGAAGTTTATCGAGGCACTTAGATGTAGCTGGCTGGGAGAAAAAAGGAATTTTTAATTTTTTTCCCCTCCCTTTGTCAAAACTTCAAATGGCTCTAGATCTAGTCAACAAACCACGGAACTCTTCAGAAATATTTGGTCTAAATTTGTCACCCACCCATTTTTTTGTAATTTCAAAATTTTGAAATTTGAAAAAAATTGACCAGTTCTACTTGGAGAAAACCTGCTGTCCCAGAAATGGGAGTTGAAAATCTTTTAGAGTTCCTGCTAGATTTAACTAATTCTGCTTACAGTTCCATCTGAAATCAATATGCGGAGATGCTGAAATAATGGACTGGGGTGGGAGGAAGACAAATTAACAACAGCTATTCAAGAAACAAGAATTATTCTCGGGGAATTTTTGTGGGGAAAAATTCTCCTTCAAAAAATTTTCATTGGAAATATTTAGTTTCTGTGGGACACTTCAAAATAAAATGAAAAATTATCATTTGTTTGAAATGTTGATTTGAAATTAATTGATTTTTTTGTTTTGTTTTCCCCATTTTCTCTCATTTTTTAAAACTTTGTCCAACTTACTCCAGCTAGAATAAGTATAAAAACAAAGAAAAAATGTCTTCCTTTTTTTCTCATGGTCTTTGTTTCCTCTCACTTTTTCCTCTGGGGGGAGGAGGGGAGAGGGTGCTAAAAAATACAGAGAAGGAAAAGAAAGTAAAAGGGTGGGGAGAGGAACAGCCTGTGAACAACCAAGTGGAAATGCAAAAGGAAATTTTATTTTTTTTTAAAAAAAAAACAGCAAAAAGTAATGCCATTTTAAATAAAATCTGAAAATAAAATTTTCAAAGGCCAGTTCAAAATGAAGAATTTTGTTTTAAAATGTTGAGTCAAAACATTATACAGCATTTTGATTTTCCTGATAAAATGAAATTGAAAAATAGCCTCAAAATCAATATTTTTGCCACAGAGACTATTGGTTTAGACCAAAAATAAAATAAAATTAAATTAAATTAAAAAATCACATTTTCTGATGGGAAAATTTATTCAGTGGAAAATATTGGCCTACTATAGAATTAACTTTTTGAAAGGAAAAGTGTGGAAAGTCAGGAATTGGTTGTTGCTGTATTTGAACTAGTTACAGATAATTCACAACCCATTATTTCTTACAATAGTCCATTGTTTCTTGTTCTCCTTATAAAATTATATAGTTCGCCTGTTGAAGTGCTGCTTTGCAAGCGTGGCACACAATAGGGCACCAGACTATGAGGGCATAAGACAGAATGTGGGAAACTCAGACCTGGGTGGAGATATCAAGGAGAAAATGGGGGACTAAACCCAGCTACAGACAGGTGCATGAAAAATGCTCTGAGTTGTTCCATCTTTCTCACAATAGGATGAACAAATGCAGGTCTCGATTTTGTTCTCACGGAAGTCAAAGAGGAAAGCTCCCTCTGAGTTCAGAGGGAAGCATATTTTATACTTGAAGACTGGGACTCTGAAGCGCAACAGCAATAATAATTAATAAAGCTTTGTACATTCACCTAAGAATGGCAGATATTGGCATATCTGTTTTATGAAGTCATTCAGGGAACAGTAAACATCCTACTGAGATAGATGCATACATTGGGCATGGAGTGAGTCATAGTACAAAGGTCAAGTGAGATTTTCTTATTTGACTATTATGATAAAAATAACTTAGTACAATTCATCTCCTGCTTTCTTAACACAGGGTTAATTTCTCATGCCGTGTCCTTTTGTTGATATTGTATACAAAAAAGCCACACACAAGCGCCGAAATGAATTGGTCCTAAAATTCATACTCGCAGTTTTGTTGTAGCTGTCTTGGTCCTTGGCATGAGAGACACAAGGTGGGTGAGGTGATATCTTCATTGACCCAAATTCCATTAGTGAAATAGATGGGCTTTTGAGTTCAACTGACTTAAAGAATTTTGTGGTTCTTGAAAGCACTTCTCTTTCCCACCAGAAAGTAGTCCAATAAAAGATATTACCACGCCTACCTTGTCTCTCTCATAAAATAATAGGCGGAAGTGTGGTGAGCATACAGAAAACAACTGTGATGTCTTTCTTTTCTGTGTATGGCACTTTTCAATTTCTAAGGCCTCTGCCAAGTATGCAGAGACAGCAATCATGTTGTCTTCAAAGTTATTTGATTTTACGCCATTTTTTGTGTTTTGTTTTACTCTGTGGATTGGCAGTTCACTGATACCTGATTATCAAAATTTGAGATGTGATGCGGCTTTGTAATTTGTCGTATAAGTAACGTGGTATTTCTTTTTCCCTGATTGGACACAAACAAGCCTAATTACTATCCACTGAAGTCAACAGATGGACTCCCATTGACTTCATTGGGGTCTGGATGAGACTCATAAGGAAAAGGACTTGATGAAACCACTGAAGTATTGAATCTCCAGGGAGAGGGTAGAAGTATAGGGAGGGATAAATGTTGAGCAGGATTAGGAAACTTTAGAAAATGTTAAACCTATTCCTTTCTGGGCCACGCACAGCTTTGCCTGAACCATCATTCCTAGAAAAATGATTTGTCTTGGAAGGTTTATAGGCTGGGTGCAGAGTTGAAATTTAATTCTCTCTCATCACAGTCACACATATTAATTGTGTGTGCTTTGTGTGTGGTCTTGGTATAGAAAGGTGTAGTCAGATACTCATCTGACTCACCTAATTGTTTGATGAATGATTTGGGGAAGCCTCTTCTCCCATTGTATCAAAGTCCCATCCCAGATAAATCGTATTACATCCAATGTATTCAAGGATACAAGGGTGCAGGCATGACGTTCACTTTCAGCTAGCCCTGGTGTGAATGAAACTGGATTGCTCAAATGATCCCAGGGAGTGAATGTTACCAGGGGCCAAATGTTTTTGAAATCCATGTGGAAAATGTGTTTATGGGCAATCGTGCAGTGAGCACACAGTCAAGGTCATGTTAGAACACCATTTGTGTTATTGCAGATTCCTTCGGGCCAGATTCCAAGCCGAATTTCCAAGCTAAGTATTCTTTGAAATGTGAACACAATAATGTGAATGCAACCTGACAGAGGTCCTGATTCACAAAAGCACTTAAGTGTCCGCTTAACTTCAAGTTTATGAGTGGTCCCATTAGACTTCTCATACTCTTGGTTGCTTTGCTGAAGGGAAGCCCAAGACTCAGTAGTTATTTTCTATTGAAATCAAAGAGTTCCATGTGCATCCAGTGGAATAAATAGCAGAAAGGAATGGTTTACTGATCTAATCATCTGATGTAATACTGGGAATTCCGAAAACAAGAGAACACCTGAAAGCATCCATTGCTTCAGGTGTAAGATACCTTTGAAACTCAGATTCTTAGCTGGTGTTAAAACCGGCACAGATCAATTTGTATCAGTTATTTGAACGGATCAATATCACTTTACAGCAGCTTGGAATCTGGCCTGACATTCAGTAGTGCAATTTATTATGATGGGATCTCTTGTATGAGCTGCTGAAAAATATGGTACTGTCTCCTCTGCATGGAGATTAAAGGTTCCATGGAGACTTGAGGAGAATATTGTCCTTGTTCAAATGATGTCAGACATATGGTCCTCTAGCACACAATATAGTCAGCTTCCTTTTCAGAAACAGCTGCATTTTAGTGGTGTGTGAAGTGATTTCTGAGTGCGTAAAAAGCCTTTTGGGATCCTTTGTGATGAAAGATGCTATATAAAAGCAAATAATTATTATTAGGAAGTAGGTTACTGAGTCTCTGACTTGCTTCCAAACAACTTAACCTGCTTGAGACAGCATCCCTTTGACACTGGTGACTTTGATCACTGGTTATTATCCATGTATTAGTGGTGACTAATTTGTCCACTTTCCTTTGGTGGAATTTTTAACGTGAGCTGTTCTCATACAACTTGGCAGATTGCATGACACTGCATGCCTTGCTCAATGAGGTGAAATAAAGACTCATGTTATTATGACTCAAGTGCTTACAAACCATGCCTAGCACTTAATATTTTAATTACTCCTTTTGATTAGAACTGCTTTTCATAAGCAAATAAGCATGGCATTTTGACAAGCTGCAGGAATTGTTTTTAGAGCTATCTTACTTGTTAGACTCCAGATTGGGTTGGGAACTGCAATCAACATAATTACTACTGAAGTGACATTCCAGATCTTGATGTACCAGTAGGTAAATGAGTAACAGCCATAAACTGCACCCTGTATGGTCTCGCTGTGGACTGTGGTTCTGAGAAAACAAAGACAAAGTGGAAGTAAATAAAGGCTGGAATGTAATTAAAGTCATTACTGAATTTAAATAAAAAAATATTTAATAGGGCTTAAGCTGATCCAAATTCCAGTGACATTAATGGGAATCTTTCTACAGACTTCCTGATCCTAAACCAATGGACCTTAATGAGAGTCTAAGCATTACAGTTAGTTTAAAAATTAAAATAGAACAATTTAAGTTAGAAAGGGAAGATGAGAAAGAAATAAATGGATGGTCGTGGCACTTTAGGGAGAAAAAAAGACAAAAGCTTGAAAATCTAGTGACACTTAACATTGAACAATACATTTTCAAAATAAAAGGTAGGGCCAAATCCCCAGCGGGTGCAGTTAGAATAGCTAACTTCATTTGAACTTTGCTGTCTTTCCCAACAGAGGAGCTGACTGCAGATGGTGAAGACTACTTTTTATAGCTGGTCACTTTCCTTGCACAAAATGATTTACATAACCCTTTAATAGGTCCCATAGGGGTGAAAACCCCATGACAACTTGGACCCTGGGTTGTCCTCTTCAGAAATCTGCCCACACGGACTGAATTGCAGGATCCAGACCATACTTATATTCCAGATACCTTGATAAGTGTGGCTATTAGTAACCCATGTCTGTCAGCCCTGTGTAGCAATATGAATAGCCTTTAAAAAAAATTATAATTAAAAAAGTGAATCCACTGAGCGAGAGCAGTTGCTTCTTAGAACTCCAAACCTAGAACATCCTAAACGCACTGGAAATCAATGAGATTCTTAGAACTCCAAACCTAGAACATCCGAAACCCACTGGAAATCTATGGCTATGTCTACAATTACTAAAGTTAGTTCGAATTAGTTAATTCGAACTAACTAATTCGAACTAATTTTAGTTAGTTCAAATTAACTTAATTTGAACTAGAAAAATTTAGTTCGAACTAAGCAAGTGCCATGAATGGCACTTGCTTAGTTCGAATTAGTGAATTGCATTGAGTTCAATGGGCCGGTTAGTTCGAACTAAGCAATTAGTTCGAACTAACATGGCCACATTGGTTAATTTGAACTAATTAGTTCGAATTAACCCTTACTTCTAA
>ML685839.1:1867323-2002560 GCA_007922175.1 Pelusios castaneus
TATTCGAATTTATTAGTTTGAATTAAGGAAGCCCTTAATTCGAGCTAACTAAAGCCTAGTGTAGCCAAGGCTTAAGTTAGTTCGAATTAAGCTTCCTTAATTCGAATTAACTTGCCAGTGTAGACATAGCGAGATCCTTTTCATTGACTTACTTCCCTGGGAGTTGGAGCAGATCCAAGGACAGGACCTGCAGACTAGAGGAATGATGAATTCCCAGAAAAGATTAATTTAGCCACTGAGGCCTGGCTCCTATTCCCATTAAAGTCTATGGGAGAACCTCACTCATGCCAGATCAGGACCAAAGGGAACAAGGCTAGAACCAGGTGCATAGGAAATATTATTTTCTCTCTCTCCCACAGGGAGTTCTTTATAACCTTTTAAGGCAACTCAAACTTGATTGTAAGGCCTTGATTGGTGTTATACAAGCAACACATAGTTAGGCAACAGATAATTACAGCCCACTATTTGCATACACTGTAATAAAGAGGCAGCTGAGTATAGCAAAATCACTCTTTGAAGTCATCTGCCAGGTACTCCAGGGCTTCCATGAACTGGCTCCAAACCTGCCCTGACCCACCAGGACTGGCCTGCCATCGGGGACCCTGGGTTTCCGGTGGCTGTGGCTGGAAGTCTGGAAATCCTGATGGTCCCAAATCTACTCAGGTCTCTGAGGACGTCTAGGATCCCTGCTTCTGAGTCATACTGGAAACCCTGGGGGCTCTTGTGGTTCCAGTCTCCCTGCTGTGCAGTGAGGAGCCTGGAGGTTCTGAGCTGAGCTTCCAGGGTCTGCCACGAGAAATCCCCCAGGCGGGCAGCCCAGGGTCACAGCTGTCTCTCAGTAGCCCCTGGAAACCCTGACAGCTGCTGGGTGAAATTGACATGATTCTTGTCAATTTCAAACCCTTCAGTCAGTGGGAAATTTCAAACCAATTGGTTTCCTTTACAAATCGGGAACAACACGTAAAAATTTCCCAGGCATAAGAAAGTCTGAGTTTCAGACCACGCTACCCCTGGGCAGCATCTCCACTTAAAGTAGGTGGCCGGGGAATATCTGTAAAGTGAGAGTGTCAGATGAAGGTACTCCCAAGGGCTTGGTGAGAAAGATGTTACACACAGAGAGTGAGAGATACAGGTAACTAGAAATTACTGCTGTGGGGCTAGTCGTGTTTACAGTTACAGAGACTGTCTAAGGAAACAGTAGCAAAAGGAAGCTTTTTATCATCCTGGCAAGAATTAACAGTCACAAATTGGACTTTACCCCTGTAAAACAGGTTATGTGTAGTCATCTGACTGATATGAAACTTTTCACCCAGTGTGTACAGTAAATCCCCGAGAATACTGAAAGTCAAGCCATAAAGAATAAAACACATTCATCGCTGCTGTTTGCTCACTGCTGAATGCTGATGTGCTCTTCCAGCACTGTGTCTGCACACTGAAAGCCAGAGGGAAGTCAGTCAGAGCTGTCCTGAGAGAGTCTCTGGGTCAGAGGAGAGTTCCAAGTGTGCAGAAAGCAGAGGAAAAGCTGTCACCTCATTTGACATTGTCCTGCAGTAGATTATATCTGAACACTGAGGTTTGTTTTTAAAGGCCCCTTTTGAAAAACAAACAAACCCTGTTTCCCTCACACTGGCAGATCTTTTCTGTTTGTTTGTCTTATTTTTGTTGCTCTTGGGAGGATTCAGAGGTCTTAAATCCTGGTATTTTATGGGAAATCATGAAGCTGAGAATGCTGGCTATCAGAGGTGGCAAAGCAGTGTTAAGTCATCTATCTCACTCCCCATCTGCACAGATTGTTTTTTCACTCTGGTACAAAAGGGTCACTTTTGGATACTCTCTGCACCCACGCACAAACTTGGGGTCTGATTGTATCTGATAGCAGGGGCAGGACACATGTCCTAGAGCAAGGATGGGCAATAATATTCAGAGGTGGGCCATTGGTGGTGGTGGAGAGCTGGCCTGGGGCCAGGGATGGGGTGGAAAGTGGAGAGAGCTGGTCGGGGGGCTGGGGACCGGGGACAAGCTTGGTGGAGGAGCCAGCTGTGGGGGAGCTGGCAGGGAAGGAAACAGGGAGGGGGAGGTCATGTTGGGGAGCCAGCAGAGGAGGAGCCGGCTTTGGGGGCGGAAGGGGGCAGCGAAGTGGCAGTGCCAGCCCCGGCCCTGAAGCAGTGCAGCAGCAGCTTGATGGGGGCAAAAGGGGGCAAGGAAGAGCAGGCCAAGGGTGGCGGGACAGACAGAGGCCTCAGGTGGGCCAGATCTGGCCTGTGGACCATATTTTGCCCACCCCTGTCCTAGAGGGAAATCATGTCTAGAAGCAGTTACTAACCTTGCACTGGAGCTGGGAGGTGTTAATGATCTAATGCTCATGAAGTGCTAGAAAGGAAAGGAGCTACACAGAGTAAAGCCCAGGCAGGACTCTGCTGATGTCACTAGTGTTTTAGGACTCTCCCTGAGAAGGCTTTGGGGGTCTTGCCTGAGGAAGGGCTGTGGAATGTCTCATTGGTGTTTCCCCAAGATGTTCGCATAACTTTTCTTTCCTCATTGAAGCCTAAGGCTCAAGGCCCCCACCCTCTGGCTTTAGTCACAAGTCACCGCTGAGTCAGACTCTGTGTTACGTCAGTGTCCCCCATGCACTGGGCATCATTATTCACGTCTGACGTGGAGGCTCCTTAAATATAGATGTAATTCATATCCCCTTTAAAGGCCCTTGTGCACTGCCGGGGTATCATCTGCTCTTCAAGTCTGTCCTTGAGCTCCATCTACTCAACTGAGTTAACAGCCAAGCTGCCCTGTCTTCACTGCTGTTTTAAGCTGAGTTAGCTAACCCGAATTAAGAAGACACACCTCCCTCCCCCCCAACCACAAATGGAGACAAATCCCCAGGGTAAAAGAGAAAACGGCACTACCATTCCAGTCTGAAATTGCCTTACACCCCCATTCAATTGACGTCAGACCTAGAAAAAGGGCTCTCCTGGCCCGTGGGAAGAGGATTTGGCTCTGGAAGTTAAACTAGCTACAGAAATGCCGACGCCTACTTTTCTCTCCAGTACTAGCTGTGCATTTAAATACAGTTTGCTGACGCTGGACTGCACCGTACGTCACTGCACCTGCTGAGTGTTGTGAAACTAGTGCCGTGAAATCTTTGCAGGATGGCACCTGGAGGCAGCTTCAGGTGAGAAACCCATCACAGCAAATGTAGGAACACGTGGCAGAATTCCTGCCAGCTTTCATTTTCTCGCTTGTGAAGATCCTTCTCTGAGGATAAAGCTGGCCCTTGAATCATGCATTGCCAGCAATCTTGGGCTAATATCTTGAAGCTGAAGTGGGTAAAGTCTCTTTATGCTCAACTCAAAAGCCAATGAGCTGCTTCGGGCCCCAGTAACTCATGCGGTAGGAAGAACGAGTCTTAGAAAATCCCCCATGCAAGATGATCAACTGTCATACAGACAGAGCGATAGGAGATGAGTTTTAACTTAGCCTGATATCAGTTTAATACTTTTAGTGCTGCAATTGTGCCATAAATCACACCGGAATAATGACAGTGCATTAAAGGCCGACCTCCTTCTCTTAAAGCGATGCTGGAAAACCATTCCGACTACTCTCCCCCACCAGTTCTGGTGCCTGCTCCCTGCCACTAAGCGGATGAGTCGGAGAGACCTGAACGCACTGAGCAAGGTGACTAGCCTGGAGGCATGCCAGAAAAGTCTCATCAATCCCTCCTGCTCTTTGGTTCAGCTCGTGCAAACTTTCCGAGCTGATCTAGCCTTTGAGGAGGTCACCTGAAACCCAGTCATGTTAAAAGACTGAAATCCAAATGATAGCTTTATGAAGAGGCAGCATAGAGGGAGGAGTATGGGAAAGTAGTTGTATATAGGAAAACAAACAAGGAGTCCTGTGGGCCTTTTAAAGACTAACAAACTTATTTATTGTGTGAGCTTTCATGGGCATTTTCCTCTGTGATTCCCATGGGTTTGGTTTTGTAATGGGGAGGGAGGGTGTTACACCTCATGGAGAATGACAGTGCGGCAGTGCTAGCCCAATGACAAGCAAATAAAGTGATCTGAGCACATCTGCATCAGGAATTTGCCTACAGTTACCCCGTCAATGACTTTATCCCCGATCTGGATCAGATCTCAGTTTATAGGAATGATATCTGACTCATTCTGCGCAGTTGTCTGCTAACTTCATTGACAGCCTCTTCCATGAAGAGAACGGCCATGCTGTGGTACAGATTTAGGCCACCCACCCAATTGCCAATGCTGGTTAGATGTCACTCCCAAGATGGGGTTACCTTTATAGAAGGTGCTTCCAGAAGTGATTTTAACAGGGTGCTTTTTGTATGCATAGCTGTAGGAGTGAATCCAAAGAAACTGCTAAAATGCTTGTCCCCTAAATATTGCTTTTTATACACATGGAGCATTTGCTGGACACCCGAAGTTCTCATGAGGAGTTTGCCCAAATGTAAAACCATCCTCTGTCTCCGACAGCTGGTGGGTGTGCGGAATGGCCTTTTGGCTAAGGCATGGTCTGAAGTGGTGGGAGAATTATGTTCTATTTTCAGTTCTTCCACAAGCTTCTGGAGTAACCTTGCGCAAAAGTGGTCACTTCACCGGAATAAATGAGTCTGTAAACATCTCTGTGCCTCAGTTTCCACATCTGCTTGTCAATGTTTGTACTCAGATCTGGGGACAAAGGATGTAGGAAAGGGCACAGTGAAAATGTCTGGTAACTATTGTGCTTAAATTCATATTTACCCCTCGCAGAAGTGCTTTGTTTTAGAGCAATAATTTTTGGTGGGTGAAGATATTTGGTAGACAAAATTAATGCACATGATCCTGCACATTCTTCTCCACCTAAACCGTCTTTGCTCAGGTAAACAATTTAACAGATTTCACTGGGAAATGCATGCATAAGTAAAGATTCTGTGTCTGCAAGTCCTTGTACCCGAAGGCGTCTGATTTTGAGATGAGACTAAGAAATTACACTGGGCAATCCCTTTTTTCCTAATCAATATGCCAAAAGTGATGGATGGTTATTTAATAACTGATACAGAGCACACACAATGTTAGATCCTGACCTGCAAACCATTGTATTTACTCACCTGAGTTGTCCTATTGAGATCAATAGTAATACCTGCCTGAGTAAAGACTCCCTGTATGCATACGGGTTTGCAACAACATCTGGGCCCTGGTAAGTAGCCCTTCAAGATAACCGTAATGTGATCTCTGCTTTGCTAAATAAAATTGACATTTATTTTTGCTTACCCGATTTGGAAGGCAAGCTGGATAAACATTAAACTTTATCAAATCTCAAACAGCAAAGACTGCCAAACCAAAGAGAATTGTGTGACTTCATTATTACATTTTCCCTCACCTTGGAGGTTAGGAGGAACAATATATCACTGTGAATTCCAATAGTAGATAGCTACGCTCTCCAGCTATTAAATAAAGGCAAATTCTAAACAAGTAACATATGCGGGCATCACATAGCCGCACTCACTTAGAACTCTGTGGAAAAGGGGGACAGTGTTAAAAAAAATGATCAAGATCCTGTGCCAAAGCAATGGGAGTTAGCATTTCTTAAAGAAACAAGGAGTCCTGTGGTACTTTTAAAGACTAAAACATTATTTATCGCATAAGCTTTTGTGAGTATAATCCCAGTTCATCAGATGCATGAAATTTCCTTGTTTGTTTTGCTGAAATAGACTAACATGGTTACCCCTCTGGAACATTTCTTAAAGAGTTCTGCAATCTATTTGAGGAAATCTTGGAAATGAATTGCATTGTAAATGGCTCCAAAGAAAGGCACAACCAGGAAAATACATGTATGATCATTTTCCCATTGCGTATCTCCTTTTATTGGCTAAATAAAGCATTGTAGAAAGTAACATAATGCAGAGTAAGGGAACAGTGACTGTTACAGCTAGCAATGTAAGATCTTACACTCCTGGACAGAATCTAAGGAAAAGATGGAGAGGAATATTGAATTGAAGGCTATGCCTACGCTACAGCCCATGTTGGTGAAACTTATGTTGCTCTGGAGTGTGAATATTCCCTCCCCTCGCACCCCCCCAAGTGACACAAGTTACCCCACCATAAGCACTCGTGTGCACAGCGCTGTGTAGGTGGAAAAGTTTCTTCCACCAAGACAGCTCCTGACGCCCGTGGAGGTGGTTTGTTCATGCCAATGGGAGAGCTCTTTCCTTTTGGCTAAGAGGCTCTTCACCAGACACATTGCAGCAGCACCACCATACCAGTACAGCTACGGGCATGTCCTAAGTCACAGATACTCTGTGTAGCTCAAATGCTTCTACCTTCCATGAACAGAAGCTGGTCCAATAAAAGATTTTACCTCACCCACCTTGTCTCTCTCGTATCCTGGGAGCAACACTGTAAGAAAGTTACTAAGGCACCTGTTTTGGTAACTTAGGGCCATATCATCCCTTCATGGGCTTAGCCAATGTAGTGGGAAAGAAATGTTCTAAATTTATACTCATAAGAATTCCTTTCTGTTTCCATCTGAGACTTATGGAGGCTGGTATTTGCCTCCTCTGTGGAAGTAGCAGAGTGTTTAGCCCTCCCAACAAATAAATAGAGCCCTGCATGGATACAAATATGTGGAGTCATATTCACACTGCTTCCTCAGGAATCAACTTTCACCTGATCACAATCCACCCTCCCTCTTTTAGATTTATCCGCATCCACTCATCAGCTGTTTTGGAGCCCGTAGTCCTCTGTGAGCTGCTGAGCCCCTGCTAGCAACATATCAGCTGAAGAGCCCTGGCCTCCCTCCTACGAGCTGATCAGCAGCTGAGTCCTGATAGTGGTCTAATAGCGGTGACCATCAGACCATGATCCTCAAGAAATGGTCCACGGATATTAAGCAGATATCTGTAGATTTGCAGGGCTCTCCAAGTAAAGCCTTTACTCTATAAGCTGCTACTGGTAGCATAGACTGGGAGTCAGGCAATCTGGGCTCAGTTCACAGCTTGTCACCACTGTATTGTGTGACTCTACACAAGTCACTTTACATCCCTATTTCCCTTCCCACTACTGCTGGTTAAAATTTTCTTTCAGAACAGTTTTCTGTCAGAAAAGGCCGATTTGATGAAATTGAAATGTTTCACGGGATGGAATGTTGCTATTTGCTGAAGTTTTCAGCATTTAACATCAATTTTATCCCTTTAACTGTTGCAAAAGTAAACGCTTTGATAAGGTCATCTTGGATTTCTTAAATGAAATATTCTTGATTTTTTTTTTTTTTTTTAAAGTCTGGCAGTAAAATTTGACTGTTCATTCCAATTCAGAACAAAAGGAAATTTCAAAATGTCAGAATGATCAATGGAGCAGAAATTGTTTTTCCCAACTGGCTTCTGCCTTCCTTCTGTTGTCACGTGCAGGGAGACTAGAAACCCTGAGGGACAGGGATGAGCTTTCGTGATGTGATTGCGCCACAGCTGGTTGAAGTCTCTTCCTCACAATATAAATAGTTGAGGAAAAATGGCTTTTCTACTAAAACAAAAGTTTTCAGGGAAATTTTTCATCTTTGTTACTGTTTTCCATGTTTTTTGTGAGAAACTGGAAAGAAAACTTTTTTTTTTCAGTGCAAATGTCTGCTTTCAGTAAAAATGGGAATATGGGTAATTTTATACTGCCCCTCTGAAGCTACCTACAGTAGTTTTAATCAGATGCTGTGCAGCCTTCCCAGCCCATGACCCAAACACACTATTTAAAAAAAAAAGTCAAGGGGCCGTATGTCGCCTTCGTGATATTTTCCTCTGTTCAGGCAGAGCAACGGGACTCCTGTCCTGCTGTCCTTGGTGCTCATGCAGGAAAGCAGCAATGGAGGAGTCAAAACTACTCTCTCCTCCCCTTCTTTTCCTTTCCTCTCCTCTGCCAGAAAGCTCACTCCTGGTTGGGGTATTGCTGAGCAGTGGTGGTCACCGGGAAAGGTACATTACATGTATAAATTAGTCCCATCTCATACCTGAGCAGCTCCTGTGACTTCAACTGGAAAGGCTGTGCCTTGTAATAATGGGTATGTCTACATTGCAAATTAGGCATCCCCGGCTGGCCCAAGCCATCTCACGGGGTTTGGGCTAAGGGATTGTTTAATTGCAATGTAGATGTTTGGACTCAAGCCAGAGCCCAGGTTCTAGGATCTTTGCCAGATGGGTCACATTGGCTATGTCTACACTTACTAAAATTAGTTTGAATTAGTTAATTCGAACTAACTAATTCAAACTAATTTTAGTTAGTTCAAATTAACTTAATTCGAACTAGCAAAATTTAGTTCGAACTAAGCAAGTGCCATTCATGGCACTTGCTTAGTTCGAATTAGCGATTTGCATTGAATTCAATGGGCCGGTTAGTTCTAACTAAGTTCTTACTAAACTAGTTCTAACTAACATGGCCACATTGGTTAATTCGAACTAACTAGTTCGAATTAACCCTTACTTTGAATAGCCTATTCGAATGTATTAGTTCAAATTAAGGAAGCCCTTAATTCAAACTAAGTAAAGCCTAGTGTAGCCATGGCTTTAGTTAGTTCGAATTAAGCTTCCTTAATTCGAAGTAACTTGCCAGTGTAGACATAGCCTTAAAGAGCCCAGCAGCCTGAGTCAGCTAACACAGGCCAGACACAGGCGTCTAACTGCAATGAAGATAACCTCATGGGTCTGTTTCTGACAGTTCCATCACAGGGCTTAGCTCAGGAAACACCTTTTCAATTTGTTATCGAATACCAATTTTCTTAAGAATTACTCCCCTACCACTGCACTACAATTTAGTGCCTTGAAGATGATAAGTGACCTCTGAGCCACTTGTTGTACCCCACTATGATATAGTGATTCTTCACTTCCTGTCTTAAACAGGTATGCAGTGCTCTTTTTGTGTCTTTAACATCCGTGTTTCATCCCAGAAGTGCCTATATTTAAACAATAATGACTCTATCTAGCTATCGATACAGAGAGTTAATGTGGGTAAGATCTAGATGAATATTCTCAGGAAAATCACTTCAAACAATTAGTAAAGCACTTTGGGATCCAAGAGCTCTCGTAATACAAGTTGTTACCATTATCGCATGTGCTAGCAGGAACATTCACCAGGCCCTGAGAAATGACAATGTGATTTTACTGCCAAATGAAGAAACTATCAGCAAACATCTCATCCTTGTTTACCGCAGAATATTCTTTTCCGTAAAGAAAATGCAGTCATCTTGAACTCAGATCATTTTTCAAAAAGAGTTCCCAAGTGGAATTGAAAAGTCCCACTGCATTTGTCATTATGAGTGCAATGTCTGGGTCCTGCCACACAGACACACAACAGACTTTCAGTCTGTTTCTGGGCTTCAGGTTACATGTTAGCAGGAAACATAACAGAGGTTATTTAAATATCACTAGAATTTTAATTTCACTCCCACCTGTTTTAGAACAGTGCTATTCCATTAACTTCAGTGGAGTTACTCCTGATTTACACTGGTGTAAGAAATATCAGAATCAGGCCCTTTGGATTGGTCCTGTCCCTGGAATGAAACTAAAATTAAGAAGCTCCAACGTGCTCAGAAATCAAAATGCAATTAATCAGCCCATGCAACTGTCATCGGCGCTTCAGCAGTTCAACGTTTGCTTGCCGGGGGGCCTGACATGAGTTTCCAACTCAACTCAGTCTCTGAGGCACTGTCTGACGTTTATGATGGAAGAGGTGTCGGTGATCCAAAATCGTACCTCCGTAAGCCAACGAGGACTGGGATCTTTGGAAAACATGATGAGCCACGTCGTGCTTTTATCACATCAGTTTCCTGTCTAGCCATCTACATGTCAGCCTGATCTGTGTGCACACACTCAGCCATTTCACATATTGCTCTATTACACCACAGCAGCTACCACTCCCTCACCCCCTATAGCTAGGGGTCCAGGGTAGGGAGGAGCAAAAGGGAATGAATGAAGATAAAGGGCTGTCCTGACTGGTTCAAAACAAAGTGAAAGCCACAATGAATCCTCCAAGAAAAAGAGCAGTTCTGTGATGTCTGAGTTACCTAACACTAAGTGATGTGTTAATATCAGTCTCTATGATGTTTTGCTGTTTACCATCTCCCACTACAGTGTAACTGGCTCTGCTTTTACACATATCAAGATTCTCTGCCAAATGTAGAGTTTTCACCCAGCAAAGAAGCAGCAGCAGCTAACATTTACCACCCTAAGTGAAAACACAGTTCATCTTTAAAAAAAAAAGGGGGGGGGGATTTCAAAGTCTTAAAAAAGTTAGATACCCACTAGATACACACCTGCCCTTTGTGTACTTTTTTCAATCTCCCTCTAAATGAATTTTTAAATAGTATTTTATTATTATTAATCTGCGTGCCATCTGGAAGTGAAGTCTAGGTTGGGTATGGGTTCACAGTGTAATTCAGTGTTCCACTCTAACAGACAGATCTAGGGCTGGTTGAAAAATAAAAGTTTTGGTTTCCACAATATATTGAGGTTTTGGACATTGTTTTTGTTTCACATTAGCACAAAACCAAGACCTTTTGAATTTTTTTTTGCAAAAATGGGGTGAGGGTCTAGGGGACAGAGAAGAGAGAATGACACTGCCACCCAAAAATTGCAGATAGCCCCCTGATACAAGCTTTCATCTGTAATATCAGAAACCCAGATTCAAGTTCATGCTTGCTCGTTCTCTCTACCAAGTTATGACCAGAAATTCCAGCTGGGTTTAAGACATTTTCCTGGTGAAAGTTTTGTCTAAACAAACCAATACCTTGGTGCAAAAAGTTCTGGTTTAGCATGGACTGGCAATGATTAGCAATGAATTAGCATTTTTTAAAGGAAAAGTGTTTCGTCAGAAATTCCCAGCCACTTCTATCCAAATCCTGCACTGAAGCTAGTGAATGAAGCTATGCAAAATTGCCTGCGTCATCTTCACATAATAGCTTCCTGGTGTACTTGAGGTGCATGAAAAGATGACGAAACGAGGAAGAGAATAAGAGAAGCAGCACACAGCACGATCTGCAGTCTTTGCAACTATGCTGTGCAGGCCAGATCCTCAGATGATATAAACCAGCATAGCTCCATAAACTTTGACTACTTTACATCATATACGAATCTGGCCTTTAAAAAAAACTCAGGGCAGATGAAAGAGGCTGGATTAGCAACCATATAACAACACCACATAGTAGAGAGTACTTGGCGTCAGCTTTCCCACACAGCTACCTCAGCACACTTCAGTTTAGGCCAGAACCTCTCTTCTGTAGGTGTCTGCGATCATTCAGGCCCTGATGTAGTTTCAAAATCAGTGAGACTATTCGTGTGTTTAAATTTAACCAGTTGTATAAGAACTTCTCTAGGTCCGTTGCCTTTTTTCTAGCATAAGGCTTCTTATTAGTTCTAGTGCAGTGGTAGTTTTGTGATGTGGAATCTTTTCCACTAGGAATTTACCAAAATAAGATCAAGCTATTTTGCCATACAAACAAGGAGTCCTGTGGCACTTTTCAAGATTAACAAATTTATTTATCACATGAGCTTTCGTGGGAGAAAATCCCACTTCGTCAGACGCACAGCCATCAGATGATGGCACCTTTCAGTCAGACTCATAATTGAACCATGAACACTGATGAAAGACTCATAATGTAGAATCAGCCTCCTGAGCCATCAGATTATGGGCCAAAACACCATTCTACACATGTCAATAATTCTGAGCAGCAGTGATGTCTTAGATATTGAGTTTCCAGCTCCATTTTCATAGCCATTTGCTGACATGGTTTCTTCAGTGGCGGATGATGTTTGAGATCCTCGAACTAATGATTGCCCACCTGTGTCAAATAAATATGTCTAAGTGGTTATTTCACTCTCATCTCACACACACCATGCACACAAATATACATTCATTGTTATTATGGTGCAAATATTATACTTGCTGTTTCTTGGAGAACTGAAGCTACTAGAGCTATACGTAGTCTAAAGGGATATAAAGATATTTTCTCCAATATTTCCATGGAAACACTGGTAATAGGAAACACAATTGCCTTGGAAAGAAAGCTTTAAATACACTTCTAACAGGAATACTATAGTGCTAAAATAAATGTCTCTTCAACATCACTTCAGTACACACCGATAACTTCTTCCTTTAGCAGAAGGTGATTTTGATGGGTTTCTGGGCCAGATCCACAGCTGATGTAAAACAGAATAGCACCATTCACTTAATTGAAATGAAGCCTATTTACCCTAGCTGGGGATCTGGCCCAGTATAAACAAATATTCCTTTAAAAATACATTACTAAGTAGATTTCCACCTAAAAATGTGGAATTTTGTGATGCCTAAAAATGTAAATACTAGTATTATTATATGTGGTATGGTAGTTCTTAGAGGTTACCATTGGGCTTGGAGCTGTACGGACATATGGGGGAAAATAGTCTATGACCCAAAAGCTTAGTCAGGATCCAGCAAGTGGAGAAACAAACACACTGCTATGAGGTTTGGGAGAGAGGACATGGTGACTTTAATGGGCGCCTCTCTGAGGTTTGCTGTGTGCTTGCCTAGGGCACTATGGGGGAGTAATGCTATCCCTTACTCCCCTGAGTAAGTTGTCCACATGGCAGTTACAGCTAATGTTATTCACTTTGCGATTGGTGAGAGCAGAAGGGTAGGGAGAGGTCTTTGTCTCTGTGCCACAGTAAACTGGTCAGGACACAGGAACCCACACACAGTCCCAATCTGGTTCCTAATCTCCTCCTGGAGCAGCAAAGCTACGTGCTGTTTCTGACGTGCTGCCCAATTTGTGCATGTATTTACATGCACTAGATGAGTGTGCAATTTGAGGGCATAATAAACCAATCAGCAGTTGTGGTCTTGCAACAACAGCATGGTGGAGTAATTATATCTAAGCATTCGATCAATAAATATTAGATTAACATTAGAAAAAATGTTTTACAACGCAAACTATTTAAAGAGAGGAGTTGCGAGTGGTATGAGTGAGACTTGTGGAAGGTGTTGTAATGCTTGGTTAAATGAAAACAGAGTCTCATTAATGACGCTGACCTTTTAATATACTGACTCATGATGACTGTAATGCTTGGTCCCTGCGATATCCTTTCCAAGTAATTCTGTTGGAACTGTGGTATTCATCAAAAGTGTCAGATGGAGGAACAGAGACGGGTCAAATGTAGTTGGAAAAGTTCAGTTGTTGCTGTATAATAAGAGGCCTTTGGGTGAAATGTGTTCAGCTACCTGACCAGCTCTGGACATATAGCAGAATGGGGGTAACTTTCTTATTCTTGTAAAGAACTCTTGACAAAGTCAGTTTTTGTGGAGAGCAAGATATGACAACCGACTGCCATTTTGTCGTCCTATATTGTGCTAGTATTTTCAAAGTATACCAAAAGAGCTAGGGGCCAGATTTTCTACAGTGACCAAGGCCAGATGTTCATGTGCTCAGAACAGCTGGCGCCAGATTTAGTGAAGTGCTTAGCACCCAGAAGCACCCAACACAATGCCATATGGAAAGATTTGCAAAAGAGCTTGGTTCCTAATATGCTGAGCTGTATAAATAGCCATGTAGACTGTGAAGCATGGCTATTTATAGCACCGTATTGCCCCATTGCCTCTCTGCCAGAGTCTTTCCCTGTAGCTGTACACTGCAGTGTGAACATGGGGTACTGCTCACTGCTGCATGTAGCTACTTGTCTATTTCATTATGTGTAGTGTAGACATAGCCATAGGTTCACAGAACAAAAATAGATTACTACATATTCCCTAGATTCCCACTCCCGGACACTGTGTTCTGTAGCTGTCTATGGAACTGTCATTATAACTTTAGAAGCACCTAACAAAACTGATGTATCTTTTAAGTTCATTCATAGTGATAGCCATTAATTGTCGAATCATTGAAATGTGGGATTGGAATGGATCTCAAAAGGGAAAAGACCATGAGCAGTTATATAGTTTAGTCCCCTGCATTGAGATAGGGCTGAGTACTATCTAGATCATCTCTGACAGGTGTCTGTCTAATCTGTTCTTAAAAACCTCCAATGAGGGAAATTCTACAACCTACCTAAGTAACTTGTTCTAGTGCTTAACTACCCTGACAGGAAGATTTTCTTTATGTCTCACCTAAATCTTTCTTGTTGCATATTTATTTATTTGGTCCTAACCTCAGTGGTTAAGGAGAACTATTTATCACCCTCATCTTTATGGCAACCACTTATGTACTGAAAGACTATGTCCATTCTCAGTCTTCTCTTCTCCGTATTAAACTTTTTTTTTTTTCAGTTTTAACTTGTAGGTGGTTTGTAGACCTTCCATCATTTTTGTTGCTCTCTTGTTGTAGCTACTTATTGGGATAGCCAACTTGCCTATGTCTTCCATGCACTGGAAAAGCAGATGATGCCTGGGTGCCCACCTGGCGCATGGTCCTCAGCCCCGCTGAGAGATGCCACCCTGCTGACTCGCACCGGAGATGCCTAGTGCAGTCATTCTCAAACTTCGTAAATGAGGGCAGGGGTGGCTGACAGGTGGCATCTTTCCCAAAGTGTGGTGCCCAGAACTGGACACACTAATCCAGTTGAGACCTCATCAATGCTGACTAAAGTGAAAGAATTACGTCTCGTCTCCTCCTTACAACAATCCTGCTAATGCAACCCAGAACAATGTTCACTTTTTTGCAAAAGAATTATATTGTTGACTCATTTATTTTGTGATTCACTATGAATTCCAGATCCTTTTCAACAGTAGTCTCCTAGGGTACGTCTACGCTGGAGGCTCTGTGAAGTTGACTTAACAAGGTTGACTTTAAGTCAACTTAAAGTCGACCTTGTTAAGTCGACTTAGAGAGTCTACACTGAATACTCCAGTCAACTGCCAGCATCCACACTGGCAGGTGCTAGGTTGACGGAGGAGTGGTGCATTGTGGCTAACTGTTCCACATTGCACCAGGGCCCGGAGGCCAATTAGGTTGACCTAAGGGCACTCCCTGTCCACACTGGCTTAAGTCAACTTAATAAGGTTGACTTAAGCCTTAGGTCAACCTTAAGAGGTGGTGTTATTAAGTCGACTTAAGGAAGTGCTTAAGTTGATTTAATAAGCACCCAATGTGGACTCAGCAGTCTGTTGGTCGACTTAACTGTCCTTAAGTCGACCTAAGGCTCCACTGTGGACATACCCCTAGGCAGTGATTTCCCATTTTGTATTTGGGTAACTGGTTATTTCTTTTTCCTAAGTTTTGTACTTTTGCATTTGCCATTATTGAATTTCATCCTATTTATTTCAGACCAGTTCTCTAATGTCAAGATAATTTTGAATTCAAATGCTGTTCTCCAAAGCACATATGACCCTTCCTTGATGGTATCATCTTCAAACTTTATAAACCAAATAATTTATGAAGATATTAAATAGAATACTTAGTCCCAGGACAGATTCCTGCAAGATCCCACTTGATATGCTCTTCCAGCTTGATTCTGAACCCGCAATAATTACTTAGAATGTATTTTTCCAACCGGTTGTGCAGCTATCTTCTGGTAGGTTCATCTAGGCTATATTTCTCTATTTTGCTTATAAGAAGTTTGTTAGACAGTATCAAAAGTCTTTCTGAAGTTGAGACATTTCATCTACTGCTTTTTTCCTATCTACAGGGCATGTTACCCTGTTAAAGAAGGCTATCAGGTTGGTTTGCTGAACTAGACTAACACAGCTACCCCTTTGGAACGTGACAAGATTTGTTTTTGATAACTCCATGTTGACTATTACTTATCACCTTATTATCTTCTAGGGGTATGCCTACATTGGAGGCTCTATTAAGTCGACTTAACCAAGGTCGACTTTAAGGCGACCTAAAGTTGACCTTGTTAAGTCGACTTAGAGACTCCACAGCCCTGCATCCACACTGGCAGGTGCTAGGTCAACGGAGGAGTGGCCAGGAACTCTGCAAGGGGACCTGGAGGCCAATTAGGTCAACTTAAGGGCTATCCCCCGTCTACGCTGGCTTAAAGTCGACTTAATAAGGTCGACTTAAACCTTAGGTCGACTGTAAGAGGTGGCGTTATTAAGTTGACTTAAGGAAGCGCTTAAGTTGACTTAAAAAGCGCCCAGTGTGGACACAGTGGTCTGTAGGTCAACTTAACGGTCCTTAAGTTGACCTAAGGCTCCAGTGTGGACGTACCTCAGGTGCTTATAATCTGATTGTTTCATTATTTGCTCCATTTTATTTCTGGAAGCAGAAGTAAAGCTTACTCATCTATAATTCTCTGGGCTGTTCTTATTCCCCTTTTTATAAATAAATACTATACTTACCCTTTTCCAGTCCCGTGGGCTCCTTCCCATCCTCATGAAGGACAAAAGAGACTTTATAGGATTCTGTGACATTCTAGCAATCCCATTGCTAGCAAGATACAAATGCAAAAAAATTCATTTGTGAATAAGATCCTCCTATAATAGTAGAAAAAAAAAGATGCATGAGCAGGACTTGTTCACAATTAAAAAGTCTTGTAATTGGGACATGAGGGGGATTCTAAAAATAAAGATATACCAGGCGGGGAATATTGGATTGCTGCATGAAGTAACTAGAATAACAATAAGTAACAATAAGAGAGTAGATTAACAATAATAACAACATTCCTAAACTTGAGTCCCTCACAAACATATGAAGATTACCTGGATTCCACTGTCCAAAAATCTGTCATATCATGACAACGCTAGAACAGTGTCCCCATCATGCTCAGAAACCATGGTGATGGAAAAGGCATAAAACCTAGATGCCTGAATATGTTAGATAAAGCTGAAGTTATTCATTCATTAGTGCTTGCTATGCCATTTTAAGGGCCTGGGATGGAAACTACTACAGTTCTGCTTAGTATTGATTATGATTATTCAGGTAAACTGATCCAAGGAACTTGAGCAAGTGAGGAGAGGGAGCATAAAGCACATCATGTCCCTGAAGATTAGATCAATTAGTCTCAATCATTAAACCTTCTTCCTCTCTCAAAACAAAAAACAAAAAAACCCAAAACCAAAAAATCTTTTGCTGAGAAAGGCAATGCGGTCCTGGGTTAGGATGCTGTTGATCTGAGATCTAGCCCCAGCTTTGCTCTGTGACCTTAGGTAAATCAGTTCATACCTGTTTCCTCCCCCATCCTTTGTTTTCTTGTCTATTTAGACTGTATGCTCTTTGAGGCAGGGATTGTCTTCCTATGTGTTTGTACAGCACCAGACACAAAGGGGCCCAATCTCAGTTTGGTCCTTGAGAAGCTTCTGTAATATAAATAATCTCAAAAACTTCATAAAAGGAACATTAAAGTTCCAAAGTCAAGCACTTAAAAATTAGGAAACACTGGAATTAAGGTTGCTTCTGTAGTCTTAATTCTCCTTTTTCATTCTGTATTCATTATGCAAATGTCTAATTATAGGATCACATGCTTAAAAAAAAAACACCTAATCTCTGTCTCACTCAGTGCATGGGATGGCCAGTGCTCAGAGAACGAATCAGAGTTATGTAATTTAAGAGACTATTGTTGGTAGGACCCCTTGTTTACTGCAGAAGATGGAAGGTGTACAGTGAATAAGACAGGGGGTTGCAGAAAGAGTAAGGATGGTTTCATAGTGAAAGCTCTGAATGTTACTCTACATAACTGGACTCTATCCCTGACTCTGCAAAGCAGTTCTGATGCAATGCTGGGCAAGTCACATAAAACAAGTGATTATGTGTTCCTTTTTTGTCTGGGGACTGTGAAGCACTTGGAGCCTGATTTGCAGAAGGGTTTAACATTCAGAATTTCACCTGAAGTTATTGGGAGTAGTGCTTTGAACAAATAAAGGCTAGAGGTATCTCATATCATGCATCCAAAATTAGTGGGCACTTTCGACATTAATGCCTCAGTCCTCCCCATCTGTAAAATGGGAATAACGAGCTCACAGGAGATTAAGGAAGAGAAAATCATTAACATTTGAGAGGTGTTCAGTGATGAGTGTCATAGAAACCACCCAAGTGTAAATGAATAATTATGCATTCAATTTAGGGTTTGAGTAGTTTGCAGAAAATATGAGACCAAGGCAGACATTGAAGAATGAGGATAAATGAAATATTGCATGGTTGCTCATTCAATGACTACCAGGCATTTTGTTCACTGAATGAACCAGGGATCATATGGAAAAAAACAGTATGTGATGATATAATTAAAGATTGTCTCATCATGTATGCAGAAGGGAAATGGAATAAGGTTGCACCAGCTTTTATTTTAATGTTATTTTAATGTAGTTTAATCTGTTATTTCCTAGGTTTTTAAAACAAGAGTATTAAGTGACAGAAATTCCATCATGTGGCATCATATTGACACCCATATGAGTCATTAGCACAGTTAGAACCTTAGCTCCACCATACGGACTTCTGACATTTCAGCTAATGGAGTGGCTGCCCGCAGTAGTAGGTAGTCATCGTCTATGTGGGCCAGTGCTAGAGAGGGATGAGATAAACATTTGTCCCATGGGTTTCAAAGGTATTTGCTGACAGCAGACGAAGTGGGTTCAGTTCCAGGCTCTGGAAGAGAATGTACTCTAATGAGCACAGATCCTTCTGAACCTTTCTCCTCCAAGATTGATTGTCCTGCTATCTCTTTCGCCAGCCTGCCAGGCCCTGCGCCTCACCCCACTGCATTTCAGTTAGGTTGTTCCTCATTCTCCTCCACACTGCCTGGGCCACAGCAAGAGAGACCTTGAAAGCACAGGAAAGACACGCTCCCTGCTCTCAGTGATATACAGAAGAACCTGGCCCTGTGTGTTTATCCATTCCTGTTGAATCCACCACAGAGAAAATCCATATAAACAAGAACACTATGGAGAAAAGAAACCTGATATCTTCCTGACAGTTTGCTAACATTGGATATGTCTACACAGCAAAAGAACCAAAAAAAACACACAGCAGTCTCAGGGCTTGTCTACACTGAGGTTGCTGCATTGATCTTCATGGATCAATGTAGGGGGATTGATTGAGCAGCCAGTGGAGACCTCAATCGATCCTGGAAGTGTTCTCCCTTTGACGCAGAAACTCCAAGCCCCCCTCCCTCCAAAAGAGTAATACTGTGTCAAAGGTAGAACATTTCCTGTTGGTGCAGCCGAGAGAAGATACAGTGGTAAGGTAGGGTAAGTAAGTTGACAGAAGATATACATTCTACAATACATAGATTGCATATCTTCCATCGACCCAGTGCAGCAGTGTAGAATAGGCCTCAGAGCTTGGCCAAAGAGTTGGGTGCATGCTACGTGGCCAGAAAGAGCAGTGTAAATGGTCTGGCCCAGGCCCCAGCTTGAACCTGAATGTCTGCACTGCTATTTGTAGCCCCAAAGTTTGAGCCTTAGTCAAGCGCTACAGGCTCTGAGAGTCTCTGGTGCAGGGATATTTGTGTAATGTAAATATACCCATTGAAACAGCACTCAGGACATGATCCAATGCCCATTAATGTCAATGGCAAAACTCCCTCTGATTTCAGAGGGCTTTAGATGAGTTCCTTCCAGATTAATGAAATCCCAAGAGGCATCATGGACAGATGGCCTGGCTAGCATGAGCTGATTAGTAATTTGGTTTCAATTTCCCTGTTAGGCAATGGTTTAATATAAGCTATTTTCGAAAAGGGTGTTTCACAATAACTAGAGGATGTTACACTATTGGGTACACATTCAGAGGCAAAAACAAGTCAGGGGCATCGGCTGATCAAATTATTTGGGCCACTGGCTAGAGCTGCAAACCGAACCCAATAGACGCAGCCTGTAAGCAGCAGCAAGAGTCTTGTCATTTGATCACACCTTTTCATGATAAAATAATACAGACAGCATGTGAAGACACATGCCAGCTTTTTCAGAAAATTACCTTCCAGGATATGATTGCAGAGAGCGACTTTCCCTGCAGGACAAAGTGGTATAAGTCTGCATAACACAGAAGGTTCAAAAGAATCTTGTGCCTCAGAGCCAGGCACAATGTGGCTGGAGAACATAGGGAGGATCTGCTGTCTCCTAATGCTCCCATAGTACCAGATTCACTGCCAGAGGAGATTAATTCAATGCAGCTCTGTTGATTTATACCAATTGGGGATCTGCCCCTTTAACTATAACCGCTCTTTGTTATTTGTCTGTAGAGAAGCTAGCATAATGGGGGGCTGATTCTGGATTGGGGTTCTTAGGCACTAAAATTAATAATAATAGGATTGGGACTTCAAAAAAGTTTGTCAAAATTGCAGGACCTGCCTATTGGCTTTCCATTTTGAGAAACAGAGACATTTCACAAAGTTCTCCAGTTGTTCTATCCAAAAAAAGGAGAGAAAAACTCTTTATATAAAAAGTGTGTTTGTTTGTAGAACAAGTCTCATGCAATGCTTAAATAGATTTGATATACTGCATCCTGTGCAGTAGATATTGGAGAAGTTCTTTTTTCTTTTACATTTTATTGAATATTTATGTTCCTTTCTAGGCTTTTGGCAAAAATTTAAGATTTTAGATGCTCCAGACACCCACTCTCATTCTGAAAAATGTGACATCTGTGAGTGGAAGAGAAAAATGTATTCATAGGACTGTGAATGTTTAACTGGGAAATGAGTCTTTTAAAAACAAATGGAATGGACTAACACAAGGTTGAAAGTGTTTCTTCACTTGCATTTTGGGTCTTTCCAGTAATAGGCAGCAGGTTTAAAACATAAGGAAGTACTAATTCACACAATACCCAGTCAACCTGTGGAACTCATTGCCAGGGGATGTTGTGAAGGCCAAATGTATAACTTACATTTAAAAAAAGAATTAGATAAATTCATAGAGGCTACATCATCAATGGCTATTAGCCAAGATGGTCATGGATGCAACCCCATGCTATAGGTATTCCTAAACATCCAACTACCAGGATCTGGGAGTGGATAACAGAGGATAATTGCCCAGTTCTATTCATTCCCTCTGAAATACCTTTACCAGGGTCAGAAAACAGGAAACTGGGCTAGATGGTCCATTAGTCTGAACCAATATAGGCATTCTTACATACTTAATTGTGGCTCACATCCAACTCCCATTGAAGTGGTATTCTTCACATTGCCCTTTATTGGAATTGGCTCAGATGCTGTATGAGAAATACAACCAGTGTGAACAAAATCTCCCTCTCTTTCATTAAAAATGCCTTATGGAACCATTAGAGTTCTAGACAGAATTATCAGCTAACATGGAAATGACTTCAGTCTGTAGAGCAAGGTAATATGTTAATGTTTGTATGCATATGTGCCTAGGCATCTCTTTTGGCGGATGAAGACTAAGCTCTGAACCTCCCATGTGACCAGAGGCAGATCAGAAGCCACAGGGCTCCTGGGCCTCGTCTCCATAGATCCCTCCACTGATGGGCCTCCCCCCGACCAGATGGTCAGCACTGGCAGAAGAGGAGGGAGGCTGGGCCAGAGGCTGGTCGTAGCCTGGCCATCAGCCCCCAGGGGTGGCGGGGCCAACTGGCACACACTGTGCAGCTTCCACTGAGGCCCAAAGACCACACCAGATGCCCTACTGCATGCAAAAGTTGGCCCTGCCACCCCTGAGGACCGACTGGCCCAGGGGTGGGGCAGGAACTCAGAACCCAGCCTCTAGACTGCCCCACCCTTCCCGCAGGAGCATGGCAGGAGCTCAGAGCCTGACCGCTGGGCTGGCCCACCCCTCCCCAACCCACCCCACCCCACCCTACTCCCGTCCCCAGTGCCAGCAGGGAGGAGGGTCCCCATATTGTGGTGGGCCCCTGGGCACAGGCCCCGTTGGCCTGTGTGGTAATCCACTCCTGCATGTCACCAAGGATTAATTAATCTCACGGTTACAATTCTTATGCCCTAAAGAGATATTTTTAATGTTGACCTCCTAATGTCAGTGAAGCCACATGGATTTTACCAGCTATGTTCAGGCAAAAGACAAGGGATGCTCCATCAGTTAGGGCATGAGCTGAGGTGGAGAGATTTGATACTGGGCCAGTCACTTAGACCTAGTCTTCATTGCCAGTGAAATTGGCCAGCAGTCGATGGCATTGCACAAGCTAACTCCCATTGACTTTCTAACTTCCGTTTAGCATGCCATGCACCAGTGGGAAATGTGTTCCCATTGACACAGCGCTACGCCTTTTGAGGAGGTGATTTTATAGATAGACTTCCAGATTGATGGAGCATGTCTTCAGTGCCACTCAGTCAATCCAAATAGATCAATCCAACACAGGAAAATTTGCCACCGTCAGTGAAGAAATGCCCTTAATTTTTCTATGCCTTAGTTCCTCAACTGTATAAAGGAAATACTAGCATTTCTGTACCTCACAAGACAACAGAGTCCTGTGGCACTTTTAAAGACTATAAATAAATAAATCTGTTAGTCTTTAAAAGTGCCACAGGACTCTGTTGTCTTTCTACAATAGACTAACACAGCTACCCCTTTGGAATGTACCTCACAAGGATGCTCTGTGTGGTGTTCAGATACTGTTGTAATGGAAGCATACAAGAACCTGAGCTAATGAGTTTTTATATTCTTTTTTCAGTGAAGTATTACAAGGCCTTCATGAGCATGTTGCACTCTTATGTTATTTGCTGTACATATGTGTGTTTTCACACCGTGGAGTTCAAGCACAGATTTTACTGGTAAAGAATGGACATGGATGTCTTGAGCAAATGCCATCACCACTGCTGCTGGGATTAAAAAGAAACATTTTCCCATCATTTAATTCGAAAGTATTCTCCATTTTCCCCCAAAATTCACTCCCCCAAATTATGAAATATTTATAAATTTTCTAACATGTTGACCTACTGAACAGCTGGTTGAAAACATCAAAAAATCACTGAAATGTTGGCAACTTACTTCCCAGTTGTGGGAAAGGAAAGAAGGGGAGGAAGGTTATGGTTTTGGTGGGGGGCATGGTTTGAGACGGAGCAGTAGGTCTTTTTTTGTGTGTGTGTGCACATTTTGAAATTTCATTTTTAAAAATGGGCAAGTCCTAATCTTATTTGATCTAATGGTATCTTAGTGGGGTTGGATGTATTGTGCTTGACGCAATAGGGATTGTGACACAAGAACCAGGAAGCTCTTGCATTTACCAAGGACCAGATGAAACCTTTGCTCAGCAATCTCAATATAGGGTGGTGTGGAACTGCCCTGCACCAGAACCCCAAAGCAAGAAGTGAGGCCCCCAAAGCAGTCATGGCTTTGGGGTACCTCAGCAGAAAAAGATGACAGAAGGCATTAACTCCCCTGAGCACATTTCCTGAGGCTGACAGCAGTGGGGTTCCCCTCTGAGGATTTTCAGGCCATTTGTCAGGTGGGGAAGGCAGGGCTACACTAGTACTGCTCCTAGCTGACTCCTCTTACTCCCCTCTTCTTCCTCTAAGTGCCACCTTCTCACCCACTCCCCTCTGCTTCTGGCAGGTTTTCCAGACAAATCCAGTCCTCATCCTGCCCCAACTACAAATCCATTCCCCCTCAAGCACTCTTATTCCCTCCCCCACACCCTCTCACCATATACCGTAGTTCCTCAAAAATATTCCCAGAGCCTTGGAAAAGCATTAAACAGGCACATTCTACTGTGTGTGTTATCAGTAAAAATCTGTTCACCTGTTCCACACTTCCTTCCCCATCCCTGCCCCCAGCTCAGTGACAGAAGCCAAAAACCCCTGTAGGCCCAACTTCTGCTGTGATCCTTTTATAAGGTTTCTATTTCACACAAGTATTTACTTTGCTTACCATAAAAACAGCTCTATGCCGCTACTAGCTCATTACAGGCCAGTTCCTGTTTCGTATGAGATCAGGGTGAATTCCACCATAGACTTCACTATGAGATGGATCAGATCCTACAATGTGAGTGTGTACGTGTGTTGTGGGGGATCGAAGGAGGAATTCATAGTTGCTGTGTGAAGGGTCATTCTCATTCGAGTGCATCGACACTCAAAAATCAATATGTAAATGGGGCTAAGGGATTCCAAATAAACATCATCTCACTTATTCTTAAATGAACTGGAACAAAGGACAAGTAAGCTAAGTTAACAGGTGGCCTATTTTCTTATGCCCTGCAGATGATTGCTTTGCTTGCTTCCTTCTTTTCAACCCCTTTGCTGTGTTCATTATAACAACTCAGAGTCTAATTCTGATCTCAGTTGCAAAACCATAAATCCAGAATTATTCAGCACTTAGAATCTGCCTCACCCTCATTTAAATTCAGAGATCCCATTTCAAAAGTGATCCATAAAGTACTCATGAAGGGTTTATCGGAAGATGGCACTCAACTTTATTTACAAATAAAATATCAAAATTTAAGCTCAGATATTGGTCCTTCATCTTCTTAATGTCTCAGGATGGTCTCAAAGTTGAGTGGTCATATCTTCTTACATGATATAGGCAATCAGGTACTGTGTTAAGTATTGTAGAACGTCACCATTAATTGAAAACATTCATATTTTAATTCTAGCAAACTCTCATTATTATATGTATACTTTCAGATTTTTTTTATTATAATTATTATAAAGAAGAATTTGCTGTTGATCAAAGTGAGGGACCAGTAACATGGGGTATGGGCAAATTATTTTCTCTACTAGTTATGTATCAATACTCACTTGCAAGACGATTTCTAAAAATCTTGAATTCATACTATCATGTGCTGTTATCACATTTATAGGATCCCAGTTATCCCGGTTTTCACAGGTTTAGAACATTTAGTTCCATTGACTCTTATTGCAGTTGTGAATCCTCAGCACATCTGAAAAATCAGGATAAAGTTACTGAGGCATTTAACTTCAGTGACAGTTTATGACTTTGTTTAGCTTTATTATCTCATAATGTTGTATGTGTCACCTAAATCAGATGGTTTTGTGATTAAGGTCCTAGTTTAGGACTAGAGTAATCTGAATTCAATTACCAGCTGAACCACACACTTGTGTGATCTTTAAGTCACTTAGGGTAAAAATTTCAAAGCAGCTGAGAGTATGTCTACACTGCAATAAAACACCCAAGACTGGTCCATGACAGCTGACTTGGGCTGCATGACTATAAAATTGCAGCGTAGATGTTCAGACTTGGGCTGGAGCCCAGAGGCAGGAACAGAAATGATGAGCTCTCATCTAGTTCAAACAGGAATTATTTCAGGGAAGTCCTATGGCTTGAAGGATTATAGAGTAGGTCAGACTAGGTAAACACAATGCTCCCTTTTGGACTTGGAATCTGAGTAGAACAGGGTGGCCTGCACATTTAAGAGCCAAGAAGCCTGGGTCCAGTTCTGTTACACCCGTACTGAGCCCTAGAAAAGAAAAGGGACAGGTGCCACCTGCACACTTTTTATCACTACGACCAGGAGCAATTTACAGAAGAACATCAGGAGACTCTAGGGCTATGTTTACATTACAAAAGTTAAGTCGACTTTGTTATGTCGACTTTAATAAAGTCGACTTTAAGCTGACTTAAAGTTGACCTTATTAAAGTTGACTTAACAAAGTGGACTAAATTGACTTAGCTTTAAGTCGACTTAGTCCACTTTGTTAAGTCGACTTAAGCACCTTAATTCGACTTAATAAAGCCTACTTCAGGGTTACTCCACGTCCACACTGTCCTGAAGTCGACTTAAGGAGTCGATTTAAGGCTTAAGTCGACCTAAGGAGTGGTAGTTATTAAGTCGACTTAAGCTTTCATTAAGTCGACTTAAGGATTTTCTTAAGTCCACTTAATGAAAGTCTAGTGTGGACGTGGCTTAATTTAAATTGACTTAAGCCTCCTTAAGTCGACTTAAATTGCCAAAGTAGACGTAGCCCAGGAGATTGAAGTCACCTACTCCTATGGTCAGTGAGCTTGATGGAGAGTTACAACATCGACAAGCACAAACCACTCCCACTCCACCTGCTCACTCCCAACAGCTCCCAGGAAGAACACATAGGGTACAAAGTGTACAGGCTGAGTACAGCAGACTATAGAACTTGCTCTGGGATCAAACAAAGTTCTAGGCAGGGGAAGTATGTAATCAGGTGGCTTGTGCCATTATGGACTGGGACCAGCCAAACCTGTCCAGTTAGCCTTGCCCTGACACCCCATGTTGAGTTCTGGACTTTAGAGGAAGAAAGCCCCTCAGCTGGGAGTTGGCTAGGGAGGAATGAAGACAGGCTGCTCCTGTGGGAAGCAAGATGCCTGGCTTAGGTGACAGACTGTGTGAAGGCCACAGCCTGCCAGACACTCTTAGTTGGAGGGCAGATCTGGTTGGATGATGAAGTTGATTACCAGTGGATCTTTCTGCAAGGAAGGGGCTGAAAGCTAAGCCCAACAGTTACTGAAGTTTCTTTTATTTTGGTGATGATTTTGTACTTGGACTAAGGGTGAAAATATAAATGTGACCTCGCTAGAGAGCCAAGTCACCCCAGTTCACAGGGGCCCTAAGAAAGAGAACGTGGTAGAGACTGCAACACCAGGTTTCCCTACAAGAGGCACTCTGGGACAGTGAGTCTTGTATACCAGGTCTACTCCCATTTCAGTCCCCCAGGCACTGAACCAAACTGATTTCTGGGTAATGTTTATTGAGGCCTTGTAAATCTCATTAACCATTGGCATCTCTAGAATGATTTGTTATGATTACATGTGTCACACTCAAAAGTATGTAGAGCTATAAATCATCACGGGTCCTACATTTGTGGAGGTGCACACGTACAATCCAGTGTATGGTAGCAAATGGGAGTTCCTTTTTTGGCTGTTCCCCATGCTAAGCTCTGGTATAATATGTCTAGTGCTACGTGAACAGTAAGTTAATGAATGTCCTATGATTTCATGTAGCACGCCAGCAGATCTTCAGACACATGATGCCCCTTTTTGTGGGACATAAGAGCATTTCAGAACATGACGGTGCCTTTTCTCTCATCCCAAAGTTTCTTTGAAAACATAAGTAGCATGTTACCATGCACTCCTCTCCATGAAGCCCAGCCTGGTCATATCTCTGGGTACAATGCCCACCCTCTAGTCAGTGGGCTTTGTGTCTCATTTACCTTGGTTGCATATGCATTATTTTCTTTGGCATCGTGTTGTCTGTCTTCCACAGTGTCCACACTCTCAGAATGTTTTCGACTGTAGTTACTCTTGTACAGTGGCCTCATGTCCTCCTCTCTTTCTGACTTCTTTTGTCTTAACATCATTCTACACATCATCTTCCAAAGAACTCTCATCTCTACTTCCTGCAGCCTTCCAATGTCTGCTTCATTTGATGCAGCTGCTTCCAGACCACAGAGCAATACTTTTACTAAATTAATTTGACACATTTTACTTTCAATACCAAATGTAATAATTTTATCAGTTCATAATTTCATCAATTTCTGTGCAGCGCTCATGGCTGAGGCACATCTCTTTTAATCTCATTCTCCTTTAAAGTGTCAACAGATATAGTGTTGAAATACAGTAGTGGTGAAGTTGTAGAACAAGTAGACTCTTAGGTGTATCTAGGAAGTCTCATTAGTACTGATGATTTCATCATGGATGACTATGTGGAAGAGATGAATTCTAATATAGACTGATTTGTTAGAAATGGTTGTTGCAGCTGCATTTGATTCGTTATTGTTTTGTTTATAGCATACACACAATGAGAAGTTGGAGCATTTTCATGTGTTTTATTTTCCTGGAAGGTTGCACTGTAACACTACTTTTAGTCTTTGAACACAGAATGATAATACACTGTAACCAAAAAACAGAGAGAGGGAAAGCAGGTTGCTCCCTAAAATAGATAGGTATAACTTACTTCACTTTGTTCTAGACTGAGTCCTTCCAAATTAGTTCTGATCAATGTTTTCTTACAGAGCCCCTAGCTAGCCTGCAAACAGGACCAGGAAGCCCCGCTTTCCCCCTTCTTAAAGTAATAATTTTCATTCCAACATGGTCCTCAATACACCACAGCTATCAGCCTAAACAAATTTGTAGGTACAAGAAGGGGTGTAGCTATGGGTGGGCCAGGCCCACCCAATTGGCCTATCACCAACATATCACTTGCCTGAAATGGGAAGTTCAGGCAAGTGAGATGATAGGCTGAATGCTGCCTGCTGACACTCATGTGACACTTACTGTCAGGAGGGTTCTCCTCCTGTCCCAATCTGGGGGCAGGGTGGAGCAGCAGTTGTCCCTCCCCTCCCCTCCCCTCCAACCTCAGTTCCAGAGCCCACTGGTGGTGCAGGGTGAAATGGAGCAGCAGGCTCTGAGCCAGCCAGCCAGCAGGGCTCAGGGGCAGCCCGTAGCTGGCTCAGCCCCTCCCCTCCAGTCCAGCCAGGGCCATCCTTAGAGGGGGGTGAACGGGGCGATCGCCCCAGGCCCCACAGTTCTGTGGGCCCCTCAACAGCTGTGCTTCTCCCCACTGCCTTGTGAGCCGAAGGCAGCGGGGCAGTTCAGGAGCGCTTCCCCTGGCCCCTGGGCCAGCCCTCCTCCCAACCCCAGGGTGGATCACACAGGCCCAGGGGAGGGGCAGCCTTCCCAACACCCCTGGCCTGGGCCACATGCGGCCAGGAAGGGTCCCTGGCTATGGCCTCGACCAGGGTTGGCTCCCGGTGTGGGCCTCAGTTCCCCGGTTGGGGCACCAGCCGTGGCAGCCTGGGTTCCTGACTGCAGCTGGGGCGGCGGAAGCCGGGGCCAGCTCCCCGCTGCCCGGGGGGGCTCAGCCGCAGCCTCGGCTCCCTGACCCCCCCCCCCACGACCTCGGCTGTCCGCCCCCCCATGGCCGCAGCCTCGGCCCTGGCTCCCCGCCACCCAGAGTCTTAGCCACAGCTCCAGCTTCCTGCCCCCTGTGGCCGCAGCCTCGGCTCGCCGCTGCCCGGGCCGTGGCTCCCAGGCTTGGCTTTTGGGGCTGGCTCCCCAGGAGGTGACCGGGATCCATGGGGGGCAGAGCAGACTGGCCCGCCACACTCCCCACCAGCATGGGGGGGCAGGGCCCCCCCTCGGACGATTGGCCCTGGGCCCCGCTGCCCCCAAAGGATGGACCTGAGTCCAGGAGCAAGCTGGCAGGGCGGGTGGAGCAGAGCCTGGCATACCCACATTAGTCAGAGGCCCTGCCAGAAAATCCCTTCTGTCCACGCCCGTGGGTACTAGGTATACTGCAAAGAACATGATATAAAGAGTTTGGGGCAATTTTTATTTAGCAAACTCTGCTTTAGACTGAGAGTTAGGAGGAATTTAATTTTCTGTTTTCTGGGAAATTCAATGAGTTCAAAAGAAATTGTTCTGGAACAGAAGGAAAATACAAATTTTCAGTTGTATTCATCCGTGTACCACCATTTACTACAATACAGTTGCTCTTGATTTACGCTAGTGTTAACCGAGATCAAAATCTAGCCGTGTGTGTGTGTGTGCGTGCGTGCGCGCTTCTTCATGAACAGACTATTTACGGAGACATAAGGCCAGATTCCAGTTGTAGATATGCCAAAGTATGCCGGAAACAATCCTACTGACTTCAGTGGGGTTACATTAGTTTTCTGCCAATCTGTGTTTACATCACATCTGAATTGGGCCCATAGAAGAAAATCCAAGGGAGTTATGAGTTCCCCACTCATTTTTTTTTTGAGAACCTGGAAATCAGATGCAGAGGATAAGTCTACCCTGTAGCTAGGAATGAGCATCCCAGCCTGGGTGGATGGACTCATGTTAGTTCAACTTGAGCTATCATGCTAAAATAGCAGCATGGAGATTACGGCACTGGAAGTGATTTAGGCTAACCATCCAAGCTCAGATCTAGGGACAGCTACACAGCCTGAGCTGCTCTAAGCCAGTGGTTTTCAAACTTTTTTTTCTTGGAACCCGGTTGAAAAAAATAATTTTTGTCTGTGAGTCAACAATTACATCACTGAGCAATGTATTCCAGTCTTTTGGTGGTGGCAGCAGAGGGTGCCATGATGAGTACCTGAGGGTCTGCGAGCCACTACTGGGTCTTGATCCTATGTTTGAAAACCACTGCTCTAAGCCACAACAGTCACACTCCTATTCAAATGGAGCTAGCACCCATCTGTCTGGGATACTCGTTTCCTGCTGCAGTGTAGATATACCCAGACTGAAGGAGAAGTAAACATACGCACATATATACACGCACCCATGCCCTCCCAGCTGAGAGATTACCCATGAAATTCCAAACATCTGGAGTAGATTACAGCACTGGCTTTATTGAAATAATTATCTAATTAATCTCCTTTTCACTTTCTCTTTCCTTCCTCCCTTCTGTTTGCTTCACCACCGTGTTTCCAGTTGCAAGACTAAATTTAAAATGTTACTGGGACTCCTCCCCTCCAGGGGAGTTTGGTCCATAGGAAAACCTCTTCATTCTATCTTAAAGAAACCCTCTTGATGTCTGCAGGGTAACTCTTGAGCTGATCATGAAACCTGAAATATCTGTTCCTATCTGTGCCTCCTCTTATCTGCTCTTCGTTTTGGAACAAGCAAACAAACCAAAGAATGTATTGTATCTGGACTCTTCAATCTACCTTCCAACAGACAGGTCAACGTGCAAGTGGAATGGGGACAGAGCCAGGGATCTCCAAAGCATGACTCTTTACAGACTGAACTAAAGCGCTTTCTTAAAAGAATCACCTATAACAGACTTGTATCCTCTGACTGGCAATGGCTGGTCACATAAGCATACATATGTATTATATAGAACATTTACATTAACAGCTCATGACACCCCTGAAGTAATGGGTGGGGGTGCTAGATATTAATGGAATCCTTTGAGAGTTTTCTTTGGGGTTGGGATGAACTCTGTTGTCCTGACAGAGTTGGAAAGTGATTAACCAAACCTGAAAATGACCAGAGGTGTACAGAGGCCACAGTCAGAAATACCATCACAGCCATCACTGGAGTAAGGTTAGACATCGGTGAGAGTTGACATCTCATGTTGCGAGAGGAAAGCATGCACTCACATACTGAATATATGGAAGCTACTGATGAGCTCTAAATCCTGACTTTGATACTGACTTTCTCTCTTATCTTTGGTAAGTCACTTAACGACTCTTCCTCAGCTTTCCCACTTGTAAAACAAAGATAATAATGTTTATTAATTATCTCACAGTGGAGATGTGAGGATTAACTAGTTAATATTGGATGAAAATCACTTCCTAAATACTCAGTGGAGGGTGGGATGAAAGGCATTAGACCAAATACTTTGTGCGTGGGGCAAGGAAGTTTGTTTGAATGATTTATGCTGCCTTTCTACATCTTCCATCAGAGGATCTCAAAGCATTTTGCACACATTAGGCCTCATCACCCTCCTGTCAGATTGGTGTTATTTACTATTTACAGAGGCGGAGGTTATGTCAAATATCATATAGTGCATATGATGTTAAAATAAACTGCAGATCATTTCACTCTCCTGGCATTAATCATACTAGACAATGTTTCTTGAAGTGCTATTGATTCAGGGACCTGATAAGAAAGACAATCTTTCCTGTTGATTATCACAGGACAATATGGGTTTTGAGGTGGCTGGACGGCTAGCCATTTGAAACATAAACACATCTTGTTTATGCACATTATGCTACAATATGAAGATGCATCACAAATATAATGATATGATAATATAGTATAATATCATGGTTTGAAGACCAGAGCCATGCAAAACCTTTGTAATGAAACGAGAATCAATATGAAACTTCACTAGTTTCGGTCTCTGTACAAACCGAATCTGATTTCTGTTGACTTCACTGTAGGAAAAAGTAGGCCTCCCTTTTCATCCAAAAGTTTTGCCAAAGTTCATCATCTTGAGCTTAGTTTTGAGCCACTCTGGGACAAGTTATGATTTACATGAAAATGAACCTAATAGTGGTTGTGCATGGAATACACACCAAAATAGGCAACCTGTGTTTTACTCTGAATTTTTATTCAAGTGAATTGAAATAATGAAATTGGTTCACATAGGCTCCTAGAAAAAAGAGAGAGAAAAGAGCTTTTAAGTCATTTGTGCCATCCCCAGTTGTTGAGGAATTGTTCTTCTGAACCGTTTTGCCTGAAGTCACTAGGCCAGATCTTCAGCTAATGTAAATCAGCACAATTTCAGTACAGCTACAGGTACAAGGACCCAGTGAAACTGGAATTGTGAAGAACATATTGGGAGTTCTTCATTCATAGCATTTCCCCATTTCTTAGGGTATGCCTATATTGACAGTAGCACTGGCCGTTCCAGTAGATCAATTCTCTGGGATCGATTGAGTGGCAATGGAGACCTGCTCAATCGATCCAGAAGTCAATGGCATTAATCCATCCCTGCAAAAAGAATAACATTGCATTGAACAAAGGGCATTTCTAATCTGCACAGTGTAGTGGGGATGCCACAGCAAATAGAATCAAGGAAGTCAACGGGAGATACACAGGCTTCTCTACATAGCTTGTGTCCCTTCCATCAACTGCTGAAATTTGCTGGCAGTATAGACCAAACCTGGTAGTATGTTCTGTATGTGTCTGTATTTTTTTTGAAATTTAAAAACTGAAATAGGAGAATATATTTCCCTTGTGATTAGCTTAATACTCAAGTTACATCTAGTTTGATTTTGTGCAGCCTAAAATGTAGTGTGCAGATTCAAATGGAGCTGGTTTATGATGAAAAAGATGATTTAGATTGTGATGGAGCACACACTTTGCTGAGTGCTTTTCAAACACAGAGGAAAACTACTTAGGGCTGGATTCTACTCCCATGAAAATTCATTGGCAACATTCTTATTGACTCCATTGAGAGCAAATCTGGGCCTTTCAGTTGTAAACTCTTTGGGGAAAGAACCACCTTTTTGTTATTATAGGTGTCCATGGCTATGTCTACACTTGTTAATTTAAGTCAACTTAGCATCTCTACACTCAAAAATTAAGTCGACTTAAAGGGGACCCTGCCAAATCCACTTAGAGCATCCACACTGGATGCCTAAGTCAACTTGGAACTGGTCCACGGTTGCAGGGGGGGGCACCCTTTGCCAAGTGCCAGGGGGCTCAGCACTTGCCCCATTGTACCCAGGTACAATGGGGGCTGAGCAGGACAGGGACACTGGCAGGGCATAGGAGCAGGATGGGCAGGGCTCTGTCCTGCCCTGTGGGGGGGCACGCCAGGCTCTACCTGTGCCAGCCACTCTGGCAGGGAGGGCAGTGGGGTAGCTCTGGCGCCCTTTAAGTCAACTTTAAGTCGACTTAGGGCTAATCTGCGTCCACACTGGATAAGTTGACTTAATAAAGTCGATTTAGCCAGTAAAGTCGACTTTAAAGTAGGTTTTATAAAGTCGACTTTAATTTTCCTTAAGTCGACTTTAATTTTCCTTAAGTCAATTTAAGGAAAATGTAGTGTAGGCGCAGATTAAATTAAGTCGACTTAAGCAAGTTTAAGTCGACTTAATTTGTAAGTGTAGACGCACCCCTAGTGTCTAGCACGGTAATGGCCCAATCCCTGAATGGAACTTAAAGACACCAGAACAGTAAAAATAATTACTTAATTGTATGATATTTGAGGCAGGAACTGTCTTTCTTCTTTGTTTATAAGTACATAGACCAGGTGTTGACCAGGACTAGGGCACCCTGATAGTATCACACACAGTCCTTGATCCAAAAAGGAAACAGTCTAAATAGGGCACAATTTAGTTGTTCTCTCACTAGAAAATATATATGTAATAAAAAGTTTGTCTGGTTGGAAACCAGAGTTGGCTGGAAAAAGGTAACAATAGGGGGGAAAAAGAATTAAATGAATGTAATTTCTTTGTTTTTGCTCAAATTTTTATTTAATTTTGCTGTGGGGGAAAAAAAAAAATCTCGCCCCCTCCCTCCCCCCATTGGAAAAATGCAAAGTGAAACACAAGGCTCATTTTATTTTCAAATTCAAAATCTTTCATCAAAATCTAAGATTATAATGGAATCAACATGTTTTCAAGAAACGTGGATTTTTTTGAAAAATCTTTTTTTTCCCCCCCATTTAAAATGGATCTCCGATAAAATTACAACCTGCTTCATAAGAAGCTTTCTTTGGGAATGTTTTGAAGAGAGCACAATCTCTCCCCACATCAGTCTTTAATCAGTGTAATAATCATGCAGTTCTATGCCTCTGCGAGTTCTAGCAACATTAGAGGAGGGGAAACAATATAACCTGCAAGAATCCCTGAGACCAATAGCTGGGCCAGAGATTATATCTCCTCCTGCTCCTAGAAAATAATAATTATAATAATAATAAAGTTCTCTTTATTGTACTGCTGTAATGAAGTGAATAAACAGATGGACTGAGTTGATGACCTTCATTTCAGCCCCAAGGGAATAAAGTTTCAATGTAAACAAGCACACATCAGTTTGGCTGCTGGGTGTTCAGTTTACGAAAGGACACATAAAGGTGTCTGGAAACTGAGAATTGTTTATCTTGTACTGTCTTATTCCTCATGGATCACAGGATGAAGACATTATTTTTCTTCTGATGCTGCTACAATAATTGCTAAAGGCATTATTATTTATTATTATGGTTCTTATTATTATCATCCAAAGAGATTGCACAGTATGAGGATTTGGCTGGTATGAAAATGCTTAGTACATAATTGACATATGTAATTCTCAGGAGGTGCTAGTAGAATTTTCCTTACCAGGAATTAAGATGAAAAATGGACAGTTATTTGGTTACCAGATGGTGTCTCAAGGCACAAATGGAATGAGCTATTTAAGCCTGAAGATTCTTTTGCAAATTGTGACATTTGTTCACATAGGCTGGGTTTTTTTGTTTTTGTTTTTTGTTTTTTTTGGGGGGGGGGGTTAGATCAGTACAATCCATATGTTTCTTTACTTCTCTACCTATTTTAGCTACGTATGTGGCCCACATTACAAGAGTACGTGTGCACTCACTATTTTTTAATGCATCTATCTTCACAGCATGCCTGTGAGGATGGGAAGTAATTTTAGGCCTGTTTTGCAAAGTGGGAGCTCAGATGGACAAAGACTATGTCTACACTGTAACATAAAGCCCAGATTTGTGGACTCAAGCCTGCAGACCCTGTGTTTGGAAGCCTGTTCTTGAGCATCCACATTGAATATTGAGCCTAGGTTTAGAATTTTTAGATTCGGATCTGACACTGGCTGGCATGCATCCAAATTGCACTATGCGTCCCCAAATCAAAGTAGCATAGCCCAGGCTTCCTTCTCCCCAGCTGTAGCTGCCATAGTTCTTACTTTGTGGTGTACTGGGGGAAAATACGACTGTCCTTCCTGTGGCACTTTACAGGAAGCAATTGCAGCCTGTCAACATGTTTTGCCAAGCCATCTTTTGGATCTGCATGTTCCTGGCAACTAGTGCAAGCGGCATGGGGTGTCAATGTTTGAAAAACTTGTGCTGATCGAGCTTTCACTCTGGGGGTAGAAAACAAGCACAACATCCATGAGATGTTATTGGATGTTTCAACAGAATTTTCTTACCTACTTAAGGCACTTGCAGGAGGAGGACATGGACATGGAAGACCACAACTGGCTTCTCACAACTCTTGGTATAGATGCTGATGCCCCTTAGGTAGACAGGAGCTTCTGGAGCAGGGCCACAAGTACGGACTGCTGGGTTCAAATCTTCCTGAGGATCTGGGGGGGCTAGCAGTGGCTCCAGAACATTCACACAAAGAAAGCAACATTTCTGGAGCTTTGTGAGAAGTTTGCCCGAATCCAGTGCCAGGGCATCCAGGCCAATTCAGAAATAGGTTGCTATAACCGTCTAAAAAGTAGCTACCCCAGCCTTGTACAGGTCTGTTACTAACTGGTTTAGTGTTGGCAAATTGACTGTGGCGATTCTGAGGGGGGGGGGTGATTTACCCAAAGGTGGTGAGCATATAAACAACATCCCAGAAGTAAATGCTGGTTTTGAGCGAATGAGGTTCCCTAACTATGCTGCGACCACTGATGCGTCCATAATATGCCCTCCTCAAGGAGCAATTGTATATAAACTGCAAAGATCTTTATTCCATTTTTATTCAGGCCTTTGTTGACCATAGAAGCCGATTTATGGATGCCAATATGGCTTCACTAGGAAGGTTCTTGTTTCCAGGGTTTTCCGCCAATAGATAGACTACCTTCACAGACAGGATAGGACACTATTCCCACCATATGGCTTTGTCACAAATGGAGTAACCATTCCCACTGTGATTATAAGGAAACCTTTTTCCCCTGGTTTATGAAACTGTGTCCCATTCTCCAAGGCCTTGGAAAAAGAAGGTTTATACTCTCAGTAGTTGTAGACTGGTGGATGAATGTGGATTTGGAAGATTGAAAAACCACTGGCGCTGTTTACAGAACCATCTGGATGCCAGCATCATCAATGTTCTCTGCATTATTGTGGCTTGCTGCGCTCTTCTTATTCTTTTTGAATCCCAAGGCGAGCCATTTGCTCAAGTTGGCCTATAACAGTAATAGATTCCTGAATTGGTACATTTGGCTAGAAAGCACAGCTGGAGCAGCAGGATACTAGGCAAAAGAAATCAGGATTGCTTTGTATGTTCTTGTGGCGGAGTGTTGGGCAACAGCAGCTGTATCAGGGATTGCCAATTAAATCACCCTGGAATAAACCTGTGCTGGAGAGAGTTTACAATGCTAATTAATCCATTAGCCCACAAAGTAGAAAGGATGCTGGAAGAAAGTGCTCAGGGGAGACAAGAGAGAGAGAGAGAGAGAGAGAGAGAGAGAGAGAGGCTTTTGAGAACTGGAGCCCAGAGATCTCTCTCAGAGGGAAGATACCTCTCAGAGGGCCGGCCCAACCATATATGTGAACTAGGCAGTCACCTAGAGCACCAGTCTTTAAGGGGCACCAAATTAGATGGAAGATATTTTTTTACATATGTTATCTCTTATAACATGTGGGAGAGGGGGCGCCAAAATCATAGTTCGCATAGGGTGTGAAAAACCCTTGGGTCGGCCCTGATACCTGCTATTCCGCCTGCCCACCCTTGGTTGAGTGAGCTAACTGTGGGCTATTGTAAAAATAGAGTTACACACATTGGTAAGGGTGGTAGGGAGAACACTGTCAATAAATTCCACAAGTTGTTTGACCAGAAGCTGGTCTCTGAGCAGTTTGCAGTTAGAGAAGAGAGGATGACACCCAGTTACAGTCCACATTATGGACTTGCATGGACTAATAGAAGAGGGAAAGTAGTGCGTTTATGGGTTTATTTGTACAGCAATGTTAACTGTAAATTAGGTACTCTTTCTATATGCTACCATTGGGGAAGGTGAGTGCCATTAATTTTTTTATGGATAACTATTTATGCAGTGGAGCAGGGAATGATAGTTTTGTGACATGAACTGTGGATGTTCCTCATGGATTGATCTGAAAAGATGTACCGAGAACTTATGTTTGGGTACAGTTTCCCAGTTGTGCCTTATCAGGTCTTTATCTCTGTTCTTTCAAATACACATATTGCATGCCGTGATGCCGTGATGGTAATAAACTTTCTTAATTAAATAAAAGCCTTTATTTGTTAACATGGCAGTATTACAAAAAAACAATGCAAAAAAAAATAAATTGTCAGGCAGGCCCACTGCCCTTAAAACACCCAGACCGGTAACAAAATAAAGTGCATAACACAATGAACAGTGAAACCAGTGCAAAGAAATAAGTGACCTATTTTGGAGCATCCTTGGACCTTTCTTTCTTCTCCATCAAGTTTAACATGCACTTGGCATTGCTACGTGGGAGTAAAGGACTGCAAGTGATACATTTGCTCTGTCTAACTAACCTGCCATCCTGGTTGCATGGGCCACCCAGCCATGGTATTGTCCAGTGCATTCCTGGACTACAGAACACAGCACCATGAAGAGAAGTCAGGACGTGGTGCAGGTTGAGCAGGAGCTTGAGCCAAGGCTGCTGTGGCCAAACAGGTCCTTCTGCTGCTCTCTATCTTTGTCCATTAAGCAAAATTCCTGGCCCAGAAACTGTGCTACATACATGTCTCTCTTCATGCCCTGCAGTTCTCTCCTTGTGTTCTGTAGCTTCGCTGTGCCTTTCCATGTGTCGTGAATTTTAGGACATAGGGAAGACAACCATTGTGTCCTTAATGGCTCATCAGTTTACTCCCTGGGCCCATATCACCTGGCAAATTCCTTAACATTAAGGAGACAATGGTTTTACACACCCGCCTCTCTCAGACATTTCCATAAAATCACACAAGTTAAAGTACAGATATAACACCAAATTCCTAACTAAACTAATTTCTAATCCGAATTCAATTCCTAGACATAAACTATATAATCATTCCCAGAAAATTACTACCTTTCTATTGATACCAAACATGACATAGCTCCTATGGATTATAGCATTTAGGATATATGGATAGAAAATAATATCATAAATGCTTCCCTAAATCCAGACAGCATCACACCCTGCCCACATGCCCTGCCAGGGTCCCTGTCCCCCTTTGCCCCATTGCACACAAGGGGTCCCCCCCCACCACCACCGTGGACCTGCCCAAGGTCTCCCTAGCCCCTAGAAGTCGACCTAGGCATCCAGTTTGGACCCTCTAGGTCAACTTTGTAAGTTCCCCTTTAAGTCGACTTCAATTTTAAGTGTAGACACACTAAGTCGACTTAAAAGTGCAAGTGTAGACATAGCCTTTCAGAGCAATGCTTCAGTTCCCATATGTTCCATGGACATAAGGGAGAGTTAACCAGCATGAAAAGCTTGCACATAGACTAGCACAGTGAAATTTACAAATACTATATGTTTAAAAATCACAGGATGTTTTAGCCTTGGTGTGGGCAGGGAGGTGGATTTGCTGTGGTTTATGACCTAGACTTTCTCAGTCCTTTCAGGCATCCCACATTCTGAAAGACATAACAATCCTGGAGACATTCTTGAATAATAAAGAGACATTCTAGTCCAAGCTACTGGTGGCAAGCCAGGATGTATGCACAGAAGTTTTCAAGCTCATGATACCAGACCAACACAGAATGGACGGGTTGGAATCCTACAGAGGAGGACATGGAAAAATATGTCCTCACCCAAAATGTGACAATCCATTGGGAGTTCCTCTTCTGGGTCAAGTTTTGAGCTATCAGCACCTGTGATTAGGTCAGAATTCATGAGGGAATCAACAGTGTGCTGTAAGCTGCCGAAAACTCTCTGCATTCCTGAAGTTACCTGGTCGCAACTATGGCTTAGGATACAGCCCACTCTGACTACACCCACCTATGGACTATATGGAAACACACATGCAAATACAGTCTCTCAAAGAACTGCACAGTCAGCCTTCCCCAGCATGTTTTTGGACTGCACATAACCCTCCTTCCCCATCATATTTCGGAGAGTGATTTCATCACCCATGCTCTACATTCCCCCTCCTCCTAGTACAGCCTACAGTTCAGAGGGGACTCACTTTGTTGTGATGTGACAGAGCTCCCCAGTGCCGCGTACTAAAAGGGAAGGGAATCTGCCTTTCATACCTTTAGTACCCCCCCAGCCCCCATCTATGCAAGATCACATGGCCAGTAAAATTCTAGTGTTTAATCTTGTTTAACTCTTGCTTGCACTTTTCAATCTGCATTTTGAATTCACCATGGGGGTGGTGAGGGGAAGGCGATGCCAAGGCTCTGCCCTCCATTCCACCATTAGCAGATTCACAAGGCTACCTGTGGCTTGTCATAAATATTGCATTGGGTCCTAAAGTGAAAAAAATCCTCCCATTTCCTATATTAATAACAAGCAAGAAGCCAGAAACCTACCAGGCTCTGGGGCTGCTTCTGCTGCTGGTTCCAGGCTGGGCGAGTCATCAAACACATCCTCTTAATATGCCCCAGGATGTACTCCAACTGGTTTGCCTGCAAAACCTCTTCAGTGGCTGGTGTGAGCCCCATAGTCACCTGGCTAGTCTGGTCCAGTGGCTGCTGATTCCCCTTCAGTTCTGTACTAGATTGAGGGGTCAGAATGTCACTATCCTGGCTGATCGGGCTAGCATCTCAGTGCATGGTGCAGTGCACAGGACCCAGTCAAAGTCCTCATAAATGAGATAGTATGACAGGAAGTTCCCAGAGGTGCTGTTCACATATCTGGCTCTCCAGTGGTCACTTTTTAGCAGTTTAATCTGCTCCCTGAACAGGTCACTGGTCCTTTGAATGCCCAACACTGCCAACTTGTACGCTCTTTCTTGGTACACGTGGTAATTTTTGGTTCTCTAACTGATATTGAATGTTCTGCTGAGCTCCCCCAAAGATTTACCAGAGTCTGATGGTGCCCCATGAACAGACAGCAGAGTAGTTGGCAAAGGACTTCTCATAGAAGGCCAGAGCCAATGCAGGAGTTGATTTATTCTCATTGCAGCTCAGCAAAACAATAAGATGGAAGGGTTAAACACCAAGCAGCTGTACTTGAACCAGAGGTTGCTGCCATTTCCTAGGAACTGATTGGCTTGTCGTGGTGTAGAGAGGACAAGGAACATGGGATTGTAGGATAGCAGTGGTGGGCTCTCAAGACACAAGTCTGGAGATGTGGGACCTAGCACAAGTCTGGAGCCAGTGGGACTCAGGCTCAGACTCCCTCCTGCCAGGTCCTAGGGCCCAGGTCCAGAGGGCTTACTGGCCCAGGTCAGACAGAATTGTATGTAGACAGATGGGGAGGAGGGGTTGTGCTCAAGTCTGAGTTTGAGCCCAGGTTTACATGGCCACGTAGACATACCCAAAGTGACCTGCCCCAGCTCCTACACGGAGTTTGTGGCAGAGCAAGGAAAGGAACCCCTGGACCAAGTCCTTTCACATACTTGAGAAAGAAATGAGAAAGAAGCAGGCAGAGCAATAACTTCTGGGGTAAATCATCTTTTTTTTTAATTAAGCTTTAGGTAAAAAAGCCTGAAGACCATTTTTACCTTTGTTTTTCTTTCTAGTTAAAATTACTTGAATTCCTAGTACTTTACAACAATTAGACAGGCATAGTTCTGGGCTAGAGACACGGCTGCCAGTCAAACACAGCATGTGAGCCAATGCTGACTGAAATTGGCCTCCCCTTGCGTTTGGTCAGCTTTGGTTTGAGCCCATGCTCTGCCCCACTGCTCCAGCCTGAAATGTGAATGTATACACAACAGACTCTATTTAACCACCCCAAAGAACATTTTTTACATTACACGTTATGATGTGTTTCATTTTTGTTTTTGAACACTGAAGGGCTCAGTATGTGCCTGCAGCTAAATTTTGCATTTAGGTCCTTTGATGCTGCTCGACATTTGGGCAAAGAACATCTCCAGAACTGCCAGATGTACCAGATGCACCGTAATATTCCACTGTAATTTCAATAAAACTTTAAGGCCTCAATTCAACAGGACACTTAACTACATGCTTAACTTAAAGCATGTGCGTAAGTCCCATTAACTTCCCTATATAATGATGTTTTCTTGAATCAGGGACCTAAGGGCTTTTGGTGAATAGAAATGGTTTGCTGAGTCAGGACATAATAGCATGCATCAGATCCAGTAGTAAACAAGCATATAAGAGTTAGAAACATGTCCATGGGAGAATGGAGCACTAAAGCTACAGTAAATGTAGGTGTGTGTGTTTTTTTAAAGAGTTTATAATCTTCTGTTCTATGTCGGTACATCACATAACACAATGGGACCTAATTCTTATTGGGGCCTTAGTCACTGCCACACGAAATAATGGTAAAAAGGCTGGGGACAGTTTAAATTATACTTACTCAAAATAGCAGAGACATTCATACTGGGCTGCAGAATTAGAATGACTTAAAATAGATGCAAATCCTTGGAGGACAGACTATTTCTGGTGGGAACTCCTCTATGTTACTGCCATTAATGTCTTCTTTTGAGTACGCTTTAGATTATTCATATTGGCAAATGGCCTAATGATATATTTGAAACTATATTTGAAAGACAAATGGGAACATTATGTAACTGAATGTTTTGTGAGCACCAGTTTCCAAATGTCTCTTAGTTATTTTTCTTCCGATATGGCAAGTTTTCATTTGTTGTAGGGACTATTCTTCTGAAAGGAGTTAGGTAAAGTTTCCGCACTTGGATGCCTACAGCTAGGCACCTAAATCCAAAATCTGGATTTAGGAATAAAAGTTGCATGATTTTCAGAAGTGTTGAAAAGAGTCAACAGTAGATACAGGCTTTGAAAACCTCTACAGCACTACTCTATTTAGGACCCTGTATATGGACTTTGGTGCCTAATAGGGCTGGTTGAAGATTTTCCATTGAAACCTTTACAAGTGAAACTTTTTTCTGTGAACAGTATCTGTTTCTTTAGAAAATTTGATAATTTATTAAAAAAAGGAAATATTTTTTATTCAAAATGGTACTGTGGTGTCTCAGAGAAATTGTAGCTGGACTTCCATTCTCCTCCATGGACTGGGCTTAATGCATCTCCCAATACACACCATGCCCAGGGATATCTATAACACACATTCTTTTCTTCTGCCAAGACAGGAGAAAGTGGTGTATCATGGGGTGATTTAGCTGGAAGATTTGGTCCATAAAGGAGTATGGGCACAGAAGACACTATGGGGTACATCTACACTGGAGGCTTTGTTAAGTTGACTTAACCAAGGGCGACTTTAAGTCAACTTAAAGTTAACCTTGTTAAGTCAACTTAGAGAGTCAACAGCCCCGCATCCACACTGGCAGGTGCTAGGTCGATGGAGGAGTGGCCAGGAACTCTGCAAGGGGGCCTGGAGGCCAATTAGGTTGACTTAAGGGCTATTCCCCATCCACACTGGCTTAAGTCATCTTAATAAAGTCAACTTAAGCGTTAAGTCGACCTTCAGAGGCGGTGTTATTAAGTCGACTTAAGGAAGTGCCCAGTGTGGACGCAGTGGTCTGTAGGTCGACTTAGCCGTTCTTAAGTCGACCCAAGGCTCCAGTGTGGACGTACCCAAAGAGCTTGTTTGTGACAATGAGGGGCTCCTTCACAAGACTATGCCAGTGACAGGATGGGGGAAGAGGAACAAGCAATGTCAATCTCAGCTGTTGTTATGCAACTGGGGCGCTTCCCCCCACCCTTGCCATATTTAAATGGCATCCCTCCCTAAGTCTACAGATGTGGGCTCACACTACTGTGCTAAAAAGAGCTTCACCAAGAGTGCGTTAACATTACAGCTCAGGCTGAAGTTCACTCCATCCCTAAGTTTCAGAGCCTGAGCTCCGGCCCATGCTGCAATATCTGTATAGCGACCGGGACTAGGAGATTTGTGCCAGGGGCAGCACAGACATCCCCTCAGTGTTACTGTAATGCAAGTCATAATAATGGAGGGGAGGGTCTGTACAAAATGAAAGTTTGTCTTTCTAGCACAGCTCTTGTGGGTAATGACAGCCTGCTGCATTGAATTAAAGTCATGGTTTAGGTGCTAAACTCATTCAGATCCCTCTTGTTTTGTTCTTTTAAAAGTGATGCTGATTGTAAAATGGACTGTGATTTATGCGTCCTTCGCACAGAATATGCTATATGTTGCCAAGGAGACTGTGCCCAGTTTTGAAAATGACATTCCAGTGACACACAGAAGAAAATGATTGGGGAAGTATCTATCCTTATGATCAGGATGGAGGCATCTATATTATCTGTCTGTTTTATGGCTTTCCCATTATCATAGTATCTAGGTATCCAATGCAACAGCCATTATGATCATGCATTGTTTGTACTGGAGCTCCTGTCATGAACCAGGGGCCCAATATGCTAGGAGCTGTACAAACACAGAACAAAGAGATAAGTCCTTGCCCAAAGAGCATACAAGCATGGACCACAATCTCTGCTCCTGATTGGGGACCTTCTCTTCTGCTGGCCTTCAGCCTGATTCTTGTTTACACTAAGGTCCTGTGGCATGTGAAATTTACATCTACTTTAAGACTCCTTTATACTTGCAGGGCATCTACAGTGGTGTTTAGGTCAACCTAACTATGCCATACAGGGTGTGGAATTTTTCACAGTCTTGAGCGATGTAGATAGTCTTTAGATATAGACTAGGTCTATGTCAACAATACAGGTTCTAGGGCAGCATGGCTGCAGCATTACAGCTACTCCATTGTAGAGTAGATGCTTCCTACATTGAGAGAAGGGTGTTTTTCTGTCAAGGTAGTTAATCCGCCTCTCTGAGAGGCAGTAACTAAGCTGATAGAGGAATTTGTCTGTCTACCCATCTGCATCTACACCAGGGGTCAGACTAGCCTAGCTACAGTGCTCAAGGTATGATGTTTTTCACAACCCTGAGCAACGTAGTCAGACTGATCTCATTTTTAAGTGTGGATCAGGCCTTCACATCAATGAGAATCAGGCTGCATGTGTCTTTTCTACTGACTACTGAATTCATTATCTGGCTCCTGTCACAATTCACTCCATTCCACAGACTGAGATGGCCATTCCAGTGGTGGAGTTAAGTGGACCTAAAGACCGCTGCGTCCACACTGGGCACTTATTAAATCGACTTACACGCTTCCATAAATTGACTTAATAACACCACCTCTGAAGGTCGACCTAACACTTAAGTCGACTTTAATGATGCTACTTAAGCTAGTGTGGATGGGGAATAGCCCTGAAGTCAACCTAATTGGCCTCCAGGCCCCGTTGCAGAGTTTCTGGCCACTCCTCCGTCAACCTAACACCTGCCAGTGTGTACGCGGGGCTGTGAACTCTCTAAGTCGACTTAACAAGGTCGACTTTAAGTTGACTTAAAGTCGCTCTTGGTTAAGTCGACTTAACAGAGCCTCCAGTGTAGACGTACCTCTTGGGACACCAGAAGGCACAGGGTTGCTCGGGTGGTGGGGACTGCTGCCCCAGGCCCAGTAAAGGGATAATTATCCTCACAGACAGCCCAGCTTTGGAAATTTCAGGCTGCACGAGCAACACTGAAGAATGGCCCCCTGGAATCTTTCCCTGCAGTGAAGAAATAAGCAAGTGCTGTTACTCCACAATATTGTTTAGATCACACTTAAAACTTGCCCATTTTCCCCCTCTCTCTAATTTATTAGTGAATAACAGTACCCCAGTGTGGCCATTTATTCTGTTATTTAATTCTATTGGTCTGTGAGAATCTTTCCTTTACCTACAGTGGGCTTTGGGTCAGATTACCAGGAAGGTCTACCTAGGCTGTTACATGTGAATGCCTTGATTTTATCAAATCTCCCACCCACCCCAGGGCTGCACTTTTCTAGAACCTTTTTCCCAGAATACCTTCTGAGGAGCTGCTTGTCCTTCCTTATATGGGCAGATACAAACAACTGCTACTTTATGTATCTTAAAGTCCTTAAATCATGATTTAAGGAGGTAAATAACTCAGTCATAGGTTGGTGGCCTATTGCTGGAGTGGGTGGGTGAGGTCTTGAGGCCTGCATTTTGCAGGAGGTCAGGCTAGATGATCATACTGGTCCCTTCTGACCTTAAAGTCTATGAGTCTACTCGCAAGCAGCCATTTTGTATCTCTATGTCTGCAACTAGTAAGAAATCTTAGCTGCTCTTGTACTTACTCTTTAATATTTCTGAGGGGGACAGAGTCTCAAAAACTTGAATACCTCAGTGAATTTCATTGAATTGATGTTTACTCTCTCAAATCCTTACAGCAACACTCTAGAAACCTCCTTCCAATTTAATCCTTTGTATTTATCATAACTATTTGTATAAATCCCCAGTGTACATAAACCCAAGCCAATAGGAACAATTTGTAAGAGTTCACTGCCAAAACTTGTTCATTATAGATCCATGCTGCTAACATCCATCATTTAATTACACTCTATATGGTGATTTTTTTTTTTAATGTTTGGTATCTCAACTACTTTTGCCTAGAAAAAAAAAAGTTAGAAATTTTCACCTTCACCCATCCCTTTTAGATTTCTATTATGCAATAAACAATATAAAATGACCTACGAAAATACCTCCATCCATCTATTTTTCAGACACTTTTGAAATCACAGGTTCTATTTGTCACTTCTTGGGTGCCATCTGAAAAAGAGCAAACAGGAGAACAAAGAGAGGCACCATGGAAATATTGAGGCAATAAACTGAAATGTGAAAGCAGGGTAAATTCAAGAAAGCAGGGATTGTTGGGCTAGCTGCATGATGCAGATAAACTACACACATTCTTCAAAGCATCTGACACAGTGGGATTTTCTCCCATGGAAACTCATGTGATAAATAAATTTGTTAGTCTTTAAAAGTGCCACAGGACTCCTGGTTTGTTTTGCAGAGCTTTGCAGAGTTACAGTAGCTTTGTATTGGCTTTCAGCATAATGAATAGGTAACAGAAACCCTGTAAGTTGTTCCAATTTGCCCTTAGTACAGGGGTTGGCTCCTTTTGCCTGCAGGATGAGCGCAGCCAGCAGGGGTCAGAAGCCTGTTGTTATGTTAATAGGAACTGGTTACCCATCCTCCCTTTAAATTCCTTGCATTGTTTTCTTGTGACTGATCTTTCAAGTTCAGTTTAAGAGCTCAAGATGTGAATCATTTGGTTTGTGCAGTAGCCCTCATAAGTCAGGAAGAGATTTTCTGTCCAGTTAGCTCAGGATTGTAATTCATGATGATTCAGCTGGCAGGCTCACGGGGCCAATTCTGTCTAACACTGCACACATCCTGGTCTGAGGTGGGGAGGTTGGTTAACTTTTTCTTTAATTGTTTTGTTTTGACACGCCTCTGCTTCCTGGTTTGGAGCAGAGATAGAAACAGAAACACTGAGTACTGCAAGAAAGGCCATTCTTTGATTCTTTCTAGCCTGAATAAAATAGGGAAAGGCTCAGAAAGGGACATGATCACTTGAGATTTCCAACCCAAAAGATTCCATGTACATCTTGGATGAGCATCCAAATTGAATCAACCATTGAAATGCACCCAACACAGTTACATTATTGCACTGTAAGCTGGTTGGGACAGGGGCTCTGATTTATTTATGTGTTATTATTTATTGTTATCACTGTAGTGTCTAGGGACCAGCCAAGATTGGGACCCATTGTGGTAGGCATTGTACAAACACAGAGTATTAGATAGTTCCCATGTAACAGAGATCTGTGTTTGTATAGTGCTTAGTGTGACAGGCTGCTCCCCAAATCCAGTCTGGTGTGCTGCTATGACCACTTGAACCCCACTCCTGAACCCCAATTCACTCCGCTCTGCTGGGTGACCACTCACTCCTGAGTCAGTCCACACCAGCCACCAGCGTGTAATTGGTCCCAGGCAGTGGGTGTAAATCCACTAGCCACACAGGCGTTGGTCCCCAAGCAAGCACACCCAGCCCCAGACACTACACTGGGAGCCGCTGCCCTACAGGGATTGGGACCCACTCCCAATCACCTTAGTCTCAAATCCGTCCACTTAACAAAGAAGTGGATTGTGCCCAGCCTCCCACACCCACACCCTCTAAAGACCACACAGCTTTAGGTGAAACAACTACTAGTTTATTGATCAGAGTCTGATTTCAAGTGAGAACATGGCCAATCAAGGCAGAACCATACTATAAATGAGTCAGGAGTGACCACTATCAAATAAAAGGTATAAACCGCATGCTACTCTAACATCTCTACCTAAACTGACCTCAGAGTCCAAGATTATGAGCATGGTGTTCGGCTGTTTGATGTTTTACAGCGATTCTCTGCCTGTTCTCAGGCAGGGCCCTGATCTTGCTTGAAGTTGGTTGCAAGATGGTGTCTTCTCAGGCTGAAAGCCTGCAGCTTCTCCTCCCTCACAGTCTCTGTGTCTTTGTTTTAACCAACTGCTGACAGCCCCTCCCCCTCACTGTCCTGTTCTCTTCACTCCTACCTGAGCAGGGGAGGGCATTAGCATTCCCTTTGATGTGTAAATCTTCAGCCATTGTGCTAGAGACAGCCCTGAGAGTCTGAACCCTGTAACATGCTTCACATCTATACATACATGTCGCAGCAGGGAACATGGCACCCTGGTAATCACGTGGCACATGTTCTGGGCATTCACAGAGGAACCTGGTATAGCGTAATTGGCATCAAATAACACAATTATACTGCAAAACTGAACAGAAAAGTTATACAGGTCATGCCCTAGAGCTGCACGGATGTGCATCCCGTCACACTTAGCACAACAGTTGTGCTCTATCCTGATTGGCTTCTCGATGCTACCCCGATAAATGTGAAATAGTAATAACAACAGCTAGATTCATTCCTGTAATACCTGTTTAGTAAGGGCTGGATTAAATGTATTGGTGTTCTTGGTACAGTTAAGGTTTGAATCTCTTCCTAGATTGCCCTCTGCTCCGCTCCTCTGCCTAGCCCACCCAATCCCCTACCAGCAACAGTGCTATTTTCCTCTTCTCCTGAGAGATGCCCATATTCCTTTTCACACATCTACAAGCTATTGCCCAACCCGCAGCAGTAACACTTCCAAAAAGGGACCTCAGCAACAGGAGCAAAGGATTCTGAGATGCATCAGACACCCAAAGTGGCTGCCAGACAGTACTGTCAGGATGTTTCACATAGGCGTATGTATGATGTTGCAGAAAACATGCTACCATAACAATAGTGTAGAGTATGTTATGACTGTTCCCGAAAGGACCTCGTATAGCATATTTTGCGTTAAACCACAGAATTACATTGCAAAAGTGAACAGGGAAGTTACACAGATCAGACCCTAGAGGTTCAGGGGGTGCATTCCGTGACACAAAGATAATATTTTGGTTGAATCAGGGGGACGCTGGCTGAGCAGAAACTGCGCTGCTGGAAAAATCAGTTTGTGCCTGGCCTGCCTACAGAAGTCCACGGTGCTATTCTGCACCTATACGCTATAGGTGTCTGCCTACTTAGTTAATGCCTGTGACTACTGTTTCGAACTCCAGAATGTGGCCACAGGCAAGTCTTATTTTATTAGTTTTCGCATGAGCTTTCATGGGAGAAAATCCCACTTTGATAAATAAATTTGTTAGTCTTTAAAAGTGCCTTTAAAAAGAACTCCTTGTTTGTTTGGCTGACCTAGACTAACACAGCTACCCCTTTGGAATTAGTTTTATTAGCTTTCTTTTTCCCACAGCAAGCCTTGTATATACCCAGCTTTCTAGATGGAATGGGGGGGGAGGGCACAGTTTATGAGCACACTGAAGGCTAGATGGGCACTTTGCAATCTGCCCTGACTAACTCACAGACAGTTCAGGCCCTGCTTCCTATTACATATGAAAATATTACTCGCAGCAGCTCTTGTCCTGGTGCAGTTGTGCTGGCCAGCATATTGGGGTGGCAGAGCCTAGCCTCCACCCATTCCTCTGCATCAACCCATCTACCTACCTGATTGTGAGCCCCCTGAGAGTGCTTCTCATACCACTTTGTGACCAGCCATGCAGGTTGCCTGAGCAGGGTTGTGAGGCGTTGCTCACCATTATTCCAAGAATAGTGCCATTGCAAACAGTTGCAACCCACGAATCAGGTGCTAACCCATATGAGAAAGAAGGTAGGGAGAAGCCCTAAATGGGACAGGAATCCTGCCGTAGGACAGGGGGCTGTTGAGAGGGAGGGGAGTTTATGTTAATAAAGGCAAGAGTTGGTCCAAAAAACAGAGGTTTTTGTGAACATTTTTCATAGAAATTTTGGAATGTTTAGAAAACATTGATCACTCTATACGTTGGGTGAGACTTCTTTTGCAGAAATGTTTTTGTTGAAATCCAAAAAATTCAAACAATATAGATCAAATTCATTACAGAATTCACAGGCACAAGAGATACAGTTGTGCTTTACCTTAATTTTTCCATTCCCTCACTTTATGTATAATTGGTATAAAGAAGAGTATCTGCTCATGGTCGAAAATATAATAATATAGTACATATAATGGTGTGATCTCAGAATAGATATATATTGGAAGCGAAGGTTGTAAACAAGTCCTATACTAAATATATACCACTCCTTTGAGTGTTTGTCTTTCTGCTCCATGTTACTCTGTTCCTTACTCCATGATTTGCCATCAGGCATATCTTATTGTGAATATGATTAACATAAGAGTATGGTATTACTGCAGGTAATCTGCCACAGAGAAACCTTTAGGTCTAGTAATTAGCTTCCTTGTTTTTTCTTTGACAAGGACAGTGGTAGCAAAATGCCTGGATCCCCAATCCCTCCACCTCCCATAGGGAACCGTCAGGAGGAGGAAATCTCTTTGGCTACGTCTACACTTGTCTACGCTTCTACACTGCAGAACTCGAACTTATATGCAAATTTGACTCAGTTGTCTTGGGGTTAAACAGGGACTATGGATTTTTCTCGCATTACAAGTGATTTGACCTCCCCCTCCTCTATGTGCTGTTCCCCAGTGTTTTGAATCCTAACACCTATTTTGATTTGCTGTTCCAGCCTGACCTGATGCTATGTCATACACTCCCCTGCATTTAATTTCCTCCCACTCTGTAACTTTCCTATCTTCAAAGCATCTGACGAAGTGGGATTTTCTCCCACGAAAGCTCATGTGATAAATAAATCTGTTAGTCTTTAAAAGTGCCACAGGACTCTGTTGTCTTTCTACAATAGACTAACACGGCTCCCCCTTTGGAATTACACTTGTTAAGTCGACTCTGTTAAGTCAACTTAAGAGGTCGACTTTAAGTTGACTTAAGTCAACCTTGTTAAGTCGACTTAACAGAGCCTGTAGTGTAGACATACCCATCTTCACTGGCCTTAAGTCAGCCTTTCAGAGGTGGTGTTCTTAAGTCGACTTAAGTCAGCGCTTAAGTGAATTTAACAAGCGCTCAGTATGGACGCAGAGTTTTGTAGGTCAACTTAAGCATCCTTAAGTTGACCTAAGGTGCCAGTGTAGACAAATTTGAACTTCTGCTTAGTAGAGATATCTTTCTAGTCATTCTGTTTGTGAGGAGGATTGCCCTGCACACACAGACACTCACAGAAAATAGCACCCCAAATCTCACATTTCTCTCCTTTGTCTTTGCAAAGATGTTCTTTGTCCCAGGCAACAGCACTTCCCTTCCTGATAACATAGTTGTGAGGATGGGGTTGCTACAGTTGATGGCATATTATACCTATCTCCTAAATAGAAAGAACAGGCCTGAGCCTTTAATGCTGAATCTGGACCACCTGCATCTATTGAATTCTAGATGTGTTTTCAGAAAACAAAAAATGGTTATACACTAAGGATGGGTACATCTACACTTAAGTCACACTTAAGTCGACCTAATAAGAGCCCACTGTGGATGTGGCATTCTATAGGTCGACAACTACACATTCAACTACATTCTAGACATCCCTTTAAAGACCAAATGCAGCCTCTATGGTGGGGACAGATTATCACACATCTGTCTACTGCAGAGTTCTTACACCTTCCTATGACAGGCCACTCCCTGGTTCTGGTACAGTGTGTGCTGCTGTTACCCGCCCCCCACCCCCGATCTCCACTTCTGAACCCCAACTTACCCTGCTTTGCCAGGTGACTACTCACTCATGAGTCAGTTCACACAGGTCTCCTGCATGTAATCAGTCCCAGGCATTGGGTGTGCACTCAGGAAAAGTTTCAAGCAAGCACCCTCAGTCCCCAGACACCACACTGGGAATTCTCATCCTACAGGGACTGGGACCCACCCCCAATCACCATTGTTTTACATCTGTCCATTTATGAAAGAAATGGATTGGCCCCGCCTTTCTGATCCACACCCCCTAAAGTCCACACAGCTTTAGGTAAAGCTGACACTAGTTTATTGATTAAGATATGATTTTTAGTGAGTATATAGAAAACCAGTGCACAATCATTTAATAAAGGAGTCAGGAATTGCCATGAGTAAATAAAAGATATAAAACGCATGCTAACCTAACAACACTAGTACAATTATGCTCATCTCACCACACAAGTCTGGCTGTGGTGGTTTGTAGCTGATCTCTGCCAATTTCTACGCAGGGCCCAATTCTTCTTGTAGATGTTTAAAGACGTAGAGTCTCTAGCAAAACGCGTGGAGTAGTTCTCAGCATCTGTCTTTGTTTTCAGTCTCCTCTCAGTCCCCCTCCCCCTTCCTGGTCTGAGGTGATCTCTTTGTCCCGCTGGAGCCAAGAACTTCAATTTGAATAGTCTTTGTTACCTCCTCCAGGTACTTGCTTGCAACGCTCATTGGGAAATGGCTCTGACTGTCTCCCTCCCCCCTGATCCATGTAAAAAACCTGGAAACATGCTTCACATCTGTGCACATATATGATGATGCAGGAAACATGATACCACAACAAAAAGTCAAAGCATTCATAAGGAAACCTTGCAAGGTATATCTGGCTACAAACCATGCATTTATATTGCAAAAGTGTACAGAAAAATTACACAGCTCATAGCCCATTGTGCATCACATGACACTTCCTCAAAAACATCTGGTGCTGGACTGTGTCAGAGCCAGGGTTTTGGACTTGATGGATGCTGAGGTATCCAACCTAGGGTAATTCCTATGTTCCTACTGTCCCATGTATGGAAGTGGCGTCTTGAAACCTGGAAGAAGCTGGAATCATAGTCTTAAGGTTTCACATCTTATAAACCATAAGGGCAATAAGCAGCTAATTTATTCCCCTGATGAAATGGGATTCTAGGCTTTTTCATTCATTAGCAGTGGGGCTGGTAGCACTTCCTTTTATTAAAGTTGACTGACACTTCCTATGATAGGACTCTGGAGGGTTTTTTGTAGCTTTGCCAAACTTTAACTATTTCAATTGTGGGCTGACATTTTTCTTGCTGGGTGTCTGCCTCAGCCTGGAGTGTTGTGGAAAAATTCAGCTAAGCCAGCTGAGCTATTTCTGAGAGCGAGGCTTGGAGGAATCAAGCTTTTCTTCAACATTATAAAATCTCTGGCAACCTTTACTCTGGAAGGCACTAGCACCCCATACGTTGGAGCAGGGACCTGACATCTGGCATGTCTTTGGCCTTAGTTGTTAGTGGTTGAGATGTGTCTTGCAGTTCTGTCCATTGACTGTGCCTGCTACCTCTGACTGACTTTACTAACATAAGCAATCCTCCATCCTCCAGTCCCACAAAGATCAACGTATGACTAAGGACTATTGACCTGAGTAAAGCTTGGCAGGATTGACCCCTGAAAGACCACTAAAATATATTTGGTTCATTGATTTGATTTAATCAATGTAAGGAAGATATTTTCATTAATTTAGGAAGGAAAGCTGATTTTGTGGCTCAGGTACCAACTTGGGACTAGGAATTCGGTTTTCATTTCCCAGCTGTGCCACAAACATCCTGGGTGCTGACAGGTAGGTGTCTTTGTTCCTAAGTGTCCCATTTATAAAATGGGTATATCAATTTTGTCTTGTCTATTTAGATTTAGATTATAAAATTTTTAGGGCATATAGCATGTATATGTACCAAGTCTGGCATAATGGGACACCTCATCTTGCAGATGTTACTGGAATAGAAATAATAATTTAAAATCTTTTAAATCCACATGATACTTGAGCCTAAATATACACTGATGAAAGTATGCTGTAAGCATTGAGAGTACGTCTATTGCAAATCTGTTGAATGGAGCTGAGCAATGTAATCATTTTGATACGAGTCCAGACCACTGATTTCCACAGCAAATATAAATAAACATATGGAAACACAAATTTCTGACCAGAAAAGGTCTTATGTATGAGGACGGATTTATGCAAGGACTGATTCACAAAAGGATGAAAGTTACAAAATACCTCAGAATCAAAAGTGAGTCAAAAGAACATAATGTTCATACAAATTTGGTCCCCATTAAGAGCTTAATTCTGCTGGAATCTCAGGGTTGCCTGGAAAGCTGGGCCATGTGGTTCTGGCGAGAACTTGTTGCTGCTCTGAATGAAACCTACCTGCAAATAATGGGGCAACTAAGCCTTGCCAAGGTAGCTGATGTTGCTTAGCAACCACTCCCGCTGTCCTCATCTAATAAATGAGAATACTCTTGGAAGGCGAAATAATTTTGCAGTGGGATTGTGATTAGAGAGGCAAACATGCACTCACAGATACATTTATACATGAGAATATACACACACACCCAAGTGCCGTTAGCCATGCATACACATACACATTTATATGTTGGCACACATGTAAATACACATCGTCACACTGTTCACACACTTCAGCACTTACACACACGCAAACATATGTATACATATATATTCGAACTAAGCAAGTGCCATGGGCTATGTCTACACTTGCTAAAATTAGTTCAAATTAGTTAGTTCGAACTAACTAATTCGAACTAATTTTAGTTAGTTCGAATTAGCGATCCCCATTAATTTCAATGGCCAGTTAGTTCGAACTAAGAAATTAGTTCGAATTAACATGGCCACATTGGTTAATTCGAACTAGTTAGTTCGAATTAACCCCTTAGTTCAAATACCCTATTTGAACTTATTAGTTCAAATTAAGGAAGCCCTTAATTCGAACTAACTAAAGCCTAGTGTAGCCATGGCTTTAGTTAGTTCGAATTAAGCCTCCTTAATTCGAACTAACTTGCCAGTGTAGACATAGCCAAGAATGGCTCTTGCTTAGTTCGAATTAAGTTAATTCGAACTAACTAAAATTAGTTCAAATTAGTTAGTTCAAACTAACTAATTCGAACTAATTTTAGCAAGTGTAGACATAGCCATGGAGATTAGTGACCAATGTGTCACCAACTTTCATTTGATACTGCACCCAACACTCTTTACAGGTAAATACTATGAAAACAACATGATAGGTGTAGTGAGTTTGTCAAACCAGATAGGGATTTATAGACCAGGGATCCTCTGACAGTTGGCACTGAGGGACTTCCTGGGTCACACCAGCTCAGAGGAGGGTCTGAGTCATGTCTCCTTCCATTTCCCACCCCTTTTTGTCCCTACGCTCACGAGGGGTGGGAACAACAATCATGAAGCTCAGAGAAGTGGTGATGGAAAATTGTATTTGACTATGCCTTTAAGAGGCCAGATTGTGGTGCACATTGGGAAGTTCAATGGTTAGATCCTAGTGTGATCAAAGCAGGGGTTCTCAACTGGAGGGGTTGTGACCACTCAGGGGGTTGCGAGGTTATTATAGGGGGGGTTGCAAACTGTTAGTCCCCGTGCATGCCAATAAGAGGGGTACACCACAGGGGTTATCACATTTGTGGGTGATCATCACAGCCTGAAATATTTTCAAAGGGGGCCCCAGGAAGAAAAGTTTGACAACTCATGGGCAAGGTGATCTTGAAACAAGTTTCAATACAAGTCTGTTTATTGAAAGTCCCCAAGGTTATATCTGCATTTTTCTGTTTCCAATATCAAAAAGGGACAATAATTGTATTCTCCCACAGCTGAGACTTGATGCAAACAGCCCGGGGGACAAAGGGATTGAGAGAGAGAGAGAGAGAGATCTCAAAGTAACCAGAAAGATAGACTTCGATTGGAGAGCATTGTTTTGATTCTGGCTGTTTCATCATTATTCAGCAAGGCAATGGCTCTTTATTATTTGCAACAGCATTTATATTTGTAGCAACACTGTTTAAATCACAGCAAAATATTTGTTAGCAGGAATGATAGAGTGGTCTGGTTCAGCACAGTCTGCAGGGCAGTGTTTATATTGGAATTGATCATATTTTTTTTCTAGAGACATAGCAGCAGTGTTTATCACAACAGCAATGGTGTTTATCTGACCAGGATTATGTTGAAGCAAGTTTAATTGTATTAGTACAAAACATATCAATGCTGGGGCTGATGTAATGTGTTTAGCATCAATATAAAGGTTGCTAAGTATTGTGCTTTCAGATGGAATTAAAGAATCAATAGGACAATGGGACATATGGAACACATTATGGGTTTCTTTTTTTTATGTTAAGGAGGATTAGTACATTTGCTAAGATTTTTTTTATATATGTATATATGCTCTACCCCGTTCAGCAATACTATGTATTAACTGCATTTGCCCAAATGTTTAGGGATTCTTTAGAAGCTTGACAGCTGGTTGTAACTTGCAAATATTATTCCAAATGCGCTTCCTAATGGGTTATAAAAGTAGCGCACTGTATATAGTACGGTCTTACATGTGATGGACTGTATATATGGTGGTGCCAAATCCCCTATGTACTGCAATCATCAGTCTATATTAGAGCTGGCAGAGTAATAACTGTGGTGAGGATCTGGATTTTCTCTCTGCTTGTTAGGGATGCCCTGATTAGCTAGTCATCCAAGCTGGAGTGTGGTGAGGTCACGAAGACAAATTCCATAGTCTCAATATATAGCATGTAATTGTACATAAAAGATGTTGTTTTCCATGGTGTTTGAACCCTTCACGTTGACTCACTTTGAAAGCAAAATCCCTCAGTGACAAGCAGAGCAATTTCCCCAATGCGGCTATATTAATGCTTTCAGGCTGGAATTTCCCAAGAAGGCAAACAAAATGAGATGTCCAACTCCAAATTGTTTTCAATAGGATTTGGGTACCTGACTCCTGTCAGGCACATTTTTAAAATCTCACACTCATTTCCTAACAGCTTTCACCCCACCCAAGTCTGATCTTCTCCAGTTTTTAGTGAGATTTTTCTTACTGCAATTAAAGTACATTACGCCATGGTCAAGCCATAGCAATTGCTAGCTTTGTATGTCACACCTGTGCAGTAAAGTTTACCTACATTTCTGATAATCTCCCTAACACAGCCAATTCAATGCCATCTTAAAGGACTTTCCTATGTAACCTGGGTATGACCACAGAACCAGATTTGGCAAAGGCGAAGGAACCAGTGGAAAAGAATACTCATATTTTTTTTTCAAAATTCATTGTGCTTCCTTGGGTCAGGTTCTGATCCACTTGCTTACTGAGTAGTATCTTACTCCACAAGTAGTCTCAGTGGGTCCCAGTGGAGTACAATTCTCCTGAATTTGAGTGAAGGTAGCAAACTCTTACCAGAGGCTGGTAAGCCATGGTGCTAATGAGCAACCCTGTCCTAGGTGTCTTGAGTTTTGAGGACTCAGAGAATGGAATGGAAGAATATATGACTCTAAGAGAAGGTTTCCAACTATCCAGTTAGTAGTGTAACCTTTCTTTCAGGCAGAGCTGGCAGCAGCAAAGGCCCAGGCTCTATATGTAGTCAAGTTCCAAAGGGGTAGCCATGTTAGTCTCTTGCAGTCTATATGTAGGCATTCCTGACAATGATACAACCTCAAACTGGATCAAGTCCCCATCCAGTCACCTAGAAAACCACACACTATTCCCTGGGTGCCCACAAAAGGCAATACTTCCCATCTTGCAAGCACAGAATCTGAATGTAGAAAGTAAACCTTTTAATAAAAGGAAGGAAGAAACACAGAACTGATTTGGGAAAACAGTGCAAACAGAACTCATGAACACAATAAGCCAAACCCACCTCACCCCAGAGTACATAGGACATGTCCTTTTCCTCTCCCTTCTTGCTATTTCCCTTGCCCTACTGACCATCATAGTTGCACTGTCCACTTCTCGGTTGTAGGGCCCTGCCAGTCCTCCCTGCTGACTCCTGCCACCGGCCAGGCACAGGCTTGACTGGTTCCCTCTGCTGCACCTACTAGCATATAACTGCTGTGGGATTCTGCCACCTCTGGGCCTCACCGAGTCCCCTCTGCTGGCTCCCACCATGCTGCCTCCCGCTGCCTCTGTGTCGAGTCCCCTCTGCTGACTCCCGTCAGACTCTCAAGGTTTCCCAGTTCCTTTAGTGATTTCAGCTCTTAGGCTATGTCTGCACTTGTAAAGTTAAGTCGACTCTGTTAAGTCAACTTTAAGTAGACTTAAAGTCGACCTTGTTAAGTTGACTTAACAGAGTGTCTACACTTTGAGTCGACCTTGGTAAATTGACTTAATGGTAGACATAGCTGTCCATACTGACTTTAAGTCAACCAGTGGTTAAAGTATAATTTGACGGGCCCTGGAACCCTCCTAATCTCCGGGCCCCCTTCCCATATTGTCTGGGCCCCTTTCGTGCATGTTTGGGCCCCAGCCCAGATAGGCATTTGCAACCACTTTTCAGTACCACATGCATCGGTTATCGCTCCATAAAAATATTTATAATTTTATATAGCATTTATGTCTATAGCTATTATTGTCACAAACTAGCAAACACTGCATAACACAAGACCATCAGATCACCCCCTCCCCTGCCTCATTAACTCAAGTATGATGATGAAAGCTCATGCGATAAACATTTTTGTTAGTCTTTAAAAGTGCCACAGGACTCCTTGTTTGTTTTGCTGAACTAGACTAACATGGCTACCCCTTTGGAACTTATCTAACAAATGGTTTCCACTGGTCTTATCCCTGTTGGGAACTTTCCTAAAAAATGCTAACATACACAAGGCTATAATGAAGACTTCACCAGTATATGACTTCTGTAGCCTTGCCAATAGCTTGGGTGCTGATTGAAGTACTTGGAAATATGTTATTTAAACATAGATAGAAAAGGGAAGATCGCATTAAAATCACCACGACTTGTGATTGATAAAATCAGGCCTCAGTTTTCCATAGCACCTTCTATCTGAAAAGCTGAAATCACTTTACAAGGGATAATGAACCAAGCGTTGTACCACCTCCTAAAGCAGTGGTTCTCAAATTTTTCACATTGGCGATCCCTTTCACACAGCCAGCCTCCAAGTGTGGTCCCCTGCCAAATTAAAAATACATTTTTTTCTAGGCAACACTATTTTAAATGCTAAATTTATAACCAAACCTTCTGCCTAAAATGAATTTATCTTTTCTCACCACTTTGAATTTAAAGTAAACCACATTTTTATGGAATTATTTTTACATGCAGAGAAGTTATTTTTTAAATTGTTATTGTTTAATATTGGTGGGTGCAAAGAATTTGTATCAATACAGCTTTTCAGAGTAAACTTAGCGTTCCATTGCCTCCCTTGCTTCTGCACAGCTATTGGCAGCTCTGGGTGGCTCACAACCCCCACATAATAACCTTGTGACCCCCTAAGGGGTAGCGACTCCCATTTGAGAGCCCTTGTCTTAAAGGGACAGACTAACCTCATTTTACAGATTAGAAAACTGAGACACAGAGTTGTGAAGCGACTTCGCCCAAAGTCCCACAGCAGTTTTGTGGCAGAGCTGGGACTAAGATACAGAACTCAAGACTCTCATGCTTTAACCACTGAACAATACTAGCCCCTATATAACCCCACACCCAGCAAACCATCTTTGCACAGAGATGATTGCATTTTTCATTAGGATCTTAAGGAGTACTAAACCATTCATTAGTAAAGACTATTTAGACCGTAACTCTATAGACAATTTCCCTTTGACCACTGTAACACCACATGTGCAGTGAGTCAGAATGTTTTTAGCAAACACACTATGGATGCCACCAATGTTCCCTCTAAGCTGATGATGCAGCTGAGCAAGTTATGGTATTTGCTGAGCAGCAATTTGTGAGGCATGGTGCCTCATGAACAACAGTTTTTTGGCACCGGAAGCATCAGCATGCCTAAGTACCTCAATTCAAAAGAAATGCATAGATGTGTTTTCATTCAAACTTTAATAAAAATGTTAAATTGAAATACTGAAGTTTTATTAATTTACTAAACAAATGTGAGACGACACTTGCTGTCGCGCCTATCTAGCCTCTACCATCATCTACACCTCACAGTTTTTGTCGCCTGTCTTTGTCACATTTCCAGCCTACATACACAAAGTCAAGGTCAACCGCATGATAGAAGGTTCAGAAATTCTAGTAGTAAACATCCATAAAGCTCTAAATACACAAATGGTGATTTTCAAAGGCTTATACCTTGACCAAATCTGGGTGTGTTTTCAAGGGGACCTTTCTGTCTCCAGAACTATCACTCTACCAGTTTTACCATGGAGGCACTAGCGTTCTTCAAGGAAAAGACATTTAACATTAGCAAAATTAGCTCTTTTTCACAAAGCGTGCTCTTGGAAAGGGCTGATTCACTTTTATTGAAACTTAAAAATTGAGCTTGAGGCAGAGAGTGAGCAGCCCACATGAGAATGTTAATTCTTATAAACAACTAAGAATAGTGGGCTTCTAAACTACTAGGCAGTCAAGAGTTATTCTTCCTATAGAGAATACATGATACAGTAGTAAAAGTATTCTATCATCATGAGTCTGAGGAAGCAGTTTATGAATGACAAAAGGAGTTAGGCAGGTCATCCTCAACTTATGCCAACTACAATCCACCATATACTCTTTATATGATACTTACATTATATGAAAAAAGTTATTGTAGAAATGCTTTAGAGACTTAAAAAACATTTATTGCAAATATTTTTCAAACTCTCACTATAGCAGCAGGTGTATTAGTTACCATGAGTTCAGTGTTCCTTGGGTCAGAGGAAGACACAAAACCCTCAAAGTGTAGACATGGCTTTGTGTAGGTCGACTTAAGAGTCCTTAAGTCGACCTAAGTTGCCAGTGTAGACACACCCTTAATGAGTTTCAGCTGTCAGCTTTCATTCTGCAGAAAACCTTCTACTGACACAGGAGCAATGTCCCTGCTTTTGTTAACAAAACAAAAGACTCCAAAAGGAGTAATTAATTCTACCTTTTAACAGTGGGAGGAGCTAGTCAATCCATGCTAAGGAGTATTTCTTTGTCAGGCCTAGTGCAGTCTCAGTGCAAGAGTGGGCGCCACCCCACTCTTCCCTCTTGATTTTACAGTCTCTGGCATCCAAACAACTCCTTTGCTAAGTTCTGGTCAGATGAGAGTGAATCTTTCATCACAGCAGACTAAGCACAGTTCTGCTGCTGTTTGTTTATACAATAGGGAGACGAAATTTCATTGCCCCTGAAGTTAACAATCCAGTGATTTGAGAGGGAGAGAGCCACACAGACCTTGCTTACAAATGCAAGGCCCAGATCCTCAAAGGTATTTTAGGTCCTAACTTCCACTGAAGTCAATGGAAGTTAGTAGCCTAGCTTTGTGGATGTAGGCCTAAAAGTCTAACTCTCATTGACTTGGGCACTTCACTAGTATTTGGGCCTTTGAAAATCTCTCCTGCATAAAGCGCTTGGGGAAATGGGACCTGATCCACCACTGCCTCACACTTTGTGTCAGCCTTTACCCTTGTGCAAATGTAAGTCGTGCTTTCACATGGCACAGGTGGAAGGGGCTAATCCTGTACAACTACTGATGATGAGCGTTAGCCCATGAATAAGTTCAAAAAGTTCAGGGATACGATAAAAAGGAGTAGCCAGGCTACATCTCTGAAAATCCAACTGCAGTTCCCTGAAAACCCCTGTAGTGCCTGTTGCCTAAATGATGGTTGGAGCATTGGGGCTAGTCTAAGTTGGAACAAACTAGCAGAGGAAGTGGTGGATTCTCTTTTTCTTGAAGTTTTTAGATCAAATTTGGATGCCTTTCTAGAAGATGCGCTTTAACCAAACACAAATTATGCTTCAGTCAGGCATCACAATGTTTTGAGCCCATATGGGAGGGGGGAATAGGCTGAAATTTTCCATCCTTGCTATGCAGGATGGCAGGCTAGATGGTTTAATGGTGCATCGTGATCTTAATCTCTATGCATCTCAGGACTTTACCTGTGGCTTAAACTTTCAGCTGCGTGAGTCCTTGCAAAGTCTGCATGCAGGTTCAAAGTGGGACTCAGCCAAGGTCAGTATCTTTGGAGAACTCTATGGAGATGATAGCACAGAGGAGGTGGGGCAGTAAAGAAGATAGCTATATCCCTCACTTCCTCTTCTAGACACAATGGCTAGGGAAAGAATGATTTAGAGAAAAACTTGTTTTCTTTTCATCCATGAAAGAATTCCAACCCGCTCTGTTTATTGCGCACACTGAATTTCCCCAGGACATCTTACGTTATATTAATTCCAAAGCATCATGGGAGCTTCAGCAATGAAGAGCAAAGAAGGGCACCAGTCCTGGATTTTGATTCTGAACTGATGCAGACAAATGAGCCTCACCTAAGGGACAAGTATCACCACCTCCTTTATTTTCTGCAGGTTCTCCCAGGCAAACATTGACCCAGTTCCCCCATATGAGATCGGAGACGACCACAGCACAAAGGAGCCTGAAAACTAGCAATGTTTGGGGGTTTTAAAAAATTGGCAAGGAACTGTGCCTGTAAGCCAAAAATGTAGGAAGAACCTATGTGGGTCTGAAAAGCTATCGCACATCTGTGTTCGAAAGCACACGTGCTTTGGCTCTGCTTCTTATTTTGTTCCCCTCTTATCAGCAATGTAATCAAGGAGAAATTCTTGGAAGACTCTTTTTGCCTGATCCATCCATTTAATAAAGAACACAGCAGCCGTATATGTACTTAATCAAGGTTTAGCAGAGATTTGGCATCCAAAATTTGGCAATATCTCAGTTCACATTTACCTGGAGACAGGATTCTTAAACAATTTAGTCTCTAAATTTTATTCAGTTCTTTGTGGGATTACTACTTTAAAAAAAAATATTTTGTGTCTTAAATATATTCAGAATTTCAAGGACAGAAATTATAGTAAGTGTGAAGATCTCAGAGGCACTAGTGTCTTATGGTACAGGAAGGCAACTGGGAATCAACTTTTGAGTATTCTTTTCCAAGGACTCTCACTGATTTGCTGTGTGACTTTGTACAAGTTACTGAAGCCAAAATTTTCAAACTAGAGTGCCTAAAATTTGGCTTCTAAGTTCATAAATTTGTATTTCAGCATCTAACTGTGCTGACATATGCACCTGATTTCAAAGTTTCTGAGTCTATCAAAACCTCAGGTGTTGGTTTTGCAAAATTTTGGCCGGAAAGAGCAAAAATCTTGCAAGTGTGAATGTGCTCAGTAGACAGCCAACATTTGATCCAAAATCTTATCTGACTATGGCCTTTCATGCAAAATTTCACCCCCATGGAAATCCAAACTGGAAAATGGTCCCGTCTGTCTGTCTATCTTAGAGCTTTATATTGCTGTACATCATCATCATAACTGAGTGCTTTCCATATAAAATCAATAGCAATAGTGAAGATCATAAGGGGCTTGTTGGAGCGGTTAGCACAGGGTTTCACAACCCGTTGCACGTGGGACAAAAGTGGCTCGCAGGGCTTTTTAAAATGGCCCGTGCTGCCGGCCACTGGCTCAGAGCCAGGCCGCATCCACTCGGTCCCGGAACGCAGCTGGGAGCTAGTCTGCGCAGCTGCTCACCTCCCCTCTGGTCCCGGCCAGGGCTAGATTATGGATTGGGGATGGATTCAAAGACACCATGGATGTGGGGGCCCGTGGGCCGGAGCAGCTGCAGGGTGTGCTGAGGGGGCATGGGTGGTGCAGCTGTGGAGCATGTTTGTGGGGGGGCATGGGCTGACATGGCTGCAGGGGACCAGCCAGGGCTGGGGCCCACACATTTGCCCACAAGCTGGTCCTATTCATGGGCATCCAGCCCCTTTCTCCTTTCCTTTCTTTCTTTCTTTTTTTTTTTTTTTAAACTTTTTCATTTCCCACCCTCCCAAATTAAAAAAAAAAATCATTGTGGCTCAAGGGCCACAAATATAATTTTTAGAACCCTGAATGGCCACTAGTCTATTTAATTAAAATTGATTTGAGTTCAGTTAATTACATTTTAATTAAATAGACTGGTGGTCTTTTTGGGTTCTAAAAATATTATCTGTGGCCCTCAGCCCAAAAAGGTTGGGAATCACTGTTTTAGCAAATTTCCATTTATGGAGACAGAACTCCGCTTCTGGTAGGGTTCTTTTGTGGGTGTGGTGGGTTGGGGGGACTATGAGGGGCTGAAAATAAAATGAGTGTTCATATTGTGAACGGTGGAAAGGTTTTCTCAAAGAAGGGGTTGCAATGTTTCCTAAATTTGTTCATACCCAGTGATTTGCCTGATTTTCTCTGGAAGATTGTTCCATAGCCAGATCTCCTTGACAGAGAATGCTTTGTCCCCAGTTCTGCTTCTTGTGATTTGTGATCTGCCTTATCCAAGAAGAGCGCAGCTGTTGGTTCATAGATTGAAATTCAGTCTTTGACATAGCTGAAGCATGATCCACTAACTGCTTGAAAATGGCATTGAGGCCCTTAAACTGGTATTGAAAGACAACTGGCAGCCAATGGAGGACCAGAAAGTTCAAATCCAAATCACCCCAAAATTCAAACGAGTTCAGATTTGAAGTTCTGTTTTAGCCTATTTCTATTATTTTTACCATTTTCAAATATAATTGGAAAAACTTCCAAAAAAAGAAAATGATGATTTCGTCTGCAAATCTGAAGAATATTGATAGCTATTACTTCTGCTCTGATGAAAGATCCATGTAATTACATTTACTTGGAAACCAAACCCCAAAGGAGAGTACATCTTATATTGTCCTACAGTCTTGTGTAGAAATCTCCGCATGGGCACCATGTCACTCTCCTCGCTCCCTTCCAGTCCCCTCTGGACCATGGAATAGAGAGTTATATAAAAGCCGCAAAATTCCAAGCTATATGTAGCAGAGAGCAACTGTTTGTCCCAAAATACCACGAGCTGACTACAGCAAACACAAATTACAAGCTTCACCTAATCACAGATATGCTACCAACTCATTTCTGGTTTCCAAAAATGACAGGGAGAGAGGAGCACTCCTGTAGTCGCCTGCCTTCGGTTCAGTTTCTGCCCTGAGCTGCGTCATCCTTTGAAAGCCTTTGGTTCAGAATTATCCCAAATAGAAAGGATAGAAGAAGGAAAGGGGTAGAGGGAAAAAAAACCCAAGACTCAGTAAATCATCCTTGATTTTCCCCTTTACTATTTAGTAACATCTAGTGTCCTGTTACTTACCACTAACCTAGCTGTCTGGTCTATAAACTAAAGATACACAAAAGTTCCTCCTGAGATCTAAGAGGGGAAAAAATCTCCTGCAGCTGTTATTTTCTCTGATATCTTTTCTGTTCTCCTTTACTGCCTTTTATCTTACATGCACTATGTTTCCTTCCATTAGCTAGAAATAAGATTGAGAGCAGGATGAAATATTTGTTCACTTCTTCAAACATGCAACTTTCTGGATAATAGCTTTTTGGCTGGAGGTGTATGGTACTAACAACACAAGTGCATTGTTTTGCCAGATGCCATCAAAACAGTTTCTCTAGCTTAGCAGGATTAAAAGCCTTTGAAGAGATATAATAGAAATATAGTAGAAATACTATATTCCAACAATAAAAGTAGACCAAAGCGATACTCACAATATATTTCAGATTTGTACATACAGACCCTTTTACAGCCAAGAATCTGCACATTTCTGCAGTATGAAAACAGGCTTTCCTTGGCGAAGGAGAGAGACTTTGAAACTTGATAGCCCTTATGATGAAGAAACAAACTAGGGGGAGCAAAGGGACTCTTATCCTAGAGATGAGTCATTTAGTTTGGATAGGGTTCTGGCATGACATTTCCAGCCTAAATGAAATCAGGAAGCCCAGCAGATCTTGTGGGTTGCTCTAGTGGCTGATTCCAGGTGGAAGAGGTTCAAACTAGTGTCCAAACATATGGATCATTATCAAGGGCCAATTTTTGGTTTCCATGTCTCCCTCCTCACTCCTACTCATCTCACACCACAGGCAAAATTCCAAAAGACATTAATGAAAGTGTTGCCTAGGCAAGGGCTAAGTAAAAAATCATGGAAGTGTTCAGCATTTGGGTTCTAAATTGTGTTGGACCCAATCGTTGGGCTAAATCTCAAGATATGGGGTCAAATTTTCAAAAGCCCTTCAACTTATTTATTCCAAAGGGGTAGCCAATTGAGGAAAACAAACAAGGACTGACAAATTTATTTACCACATGAGCTTTCGTGGGAGAAATTTCTCCCACGAAAGCTCAAGCGATAAATAAATTTATTAATCTTGAAAAGTGCCATAGAACTTGTTTTGTTTTGCTCAGCTGACTTAGGGACCTAGGACCTATTTTTAAAAGTGATTTAAAGGCACTTAGGCATCTAAATCAGTTAATGGAACATAGACTTTTAAGTGCGTAAGTCAATTTTGAAAATGGGAGTTTGCTATCTAAATCATTTAAGCTTAATTTCATTGGATGTTAGATGCCTAACTACCTTTGAGAATCCAGGCCTTAGGCCTTGCAGTGCTGAGCGGAGGAAAAACTACTAACCACCTCTGAAAATCTGTTCCTTGGGAGTCAACATCACATTGTCTTTCAATGAGATCAGGCTCCTCTCCCTTTGGGAAATGTGGCTGAGTCTCCTGAAGCTTCTGAAAATGTCTCCCGTGGCCGTTTTGCGAGGTTTGTCCATTGTTAATTAGTCTAAGGCTTTTACTGAGCTGGCTTTTGCATCTAGTTCCTGCAAACCTCTAGGGGCATCAGCATCAAAGACAGCACCTCTTCTCTGTTGCTTCAGTAAAGGACGGAGCCTCCCGGTCAAGGCTGAAATTGGTGAACAATATCCCCGCCTGACCCGGCTCAACCCCTAAAGCAGGCTGTTTGTTTGTGCACCCTGGACTGCATAATGCTAGAAAACCAATAGACAGCTAAAGGAAAACATTTCTGTGGCTGAGCTGCGGCGCTTGCTCTGTAAATACATTGAGCTGCTCTGTGCCACAGGCCTGGGAGAGAGCCAGGATTCCTTCAGGTTCAGAACTAGACTTCAGTGCATTTTCACTTGTCGCACTCATTTGGCCACGCCCCTCTGAAGCTCAGTACAATTGGAGATATGTCAAGTACAATAAACCCCAAAACTGCCGTGATTAGTGCATCAGTCATCAAAGGGCTGGTGCTCTTAGCCAGGCAAAACCAATCTGATGGGCTGGAAAGACATGGTCTCCTCAGATGCTGCTCTTGCTGGCTTCACTCCTCAATGTACTGCTGTTATTTGCTAAGAAGTAGCACTTCCCCTAACTGTTGTTAATGGACTTTCTGGGAGGCAGCAGATCGGGTGGATGTGAATGGAAGTAGGACCTCTAACTCCAGACTGGGTGACCTAGGGCAGATTGCTTCATATCCTCATGCCTCAGTTTCCACAACTGTAAAATGAGGTGATGGTTACATATCTACGTCTGTGAAATGTTCTACAGCAGTGCTGAGATTTATTATTATTTTTACAGAAATATCGGCTACGATCATGTTAACCCAGCAAAGAGCTTTCAGACTTAAGCCACATACTCGGCTCCTACTAGCCACAGCTGTGTCTGTATAATGGGGGCTACAAGAACTTTTATAATTTCTTACTGCCTTCCTGTAAAGCAGGATCTGAGCCCGGGCATCAGTGGAGGCTGCTAGGTACTATGTTTCAGATTTTCAAAATTGTCAAGGGGATTTAGACTTGTCTTCTATTAGGTGTGCCTAAATCACCTAGGTAGCTTGGAAAATATGCCTGAAGGCCCTCACTGATGTCAGTGTCCCATTTCACTAAGCATTCTATACGTTGACAGCAGAAAACAGTATCTGCCCCAAGTGTTTACAACGTAGTCAGTGAGTTTTGCATGATACAAGCAGAAGTTGGTAAACCGAGGCACAGAGAAATTAAGTGACTCATTCTAGGTCACATATGGAGGCTGTGGTAGAACCAGAAACTGAATGTTAATCTCATGGGCTATGTCTACACTTGCTAAAATTAGTTTGAATTAGTTAGTTCGAACTAACTAATTCGAAATAATTTTAGTTAGTTCAAATTAGCTTAATTCGAACTAGAAAAACTTAGGTCAAACTAAGCAAGTGCCAATCATGGCACTTGCTTAGTTCGAATTAGCGATCCCCATTCATGTCAATGGCCGGTTAGTTCGAACTAAGAAATTAGTTCAAATTAACATGGCCACATTGGCTAATTCAAACTAGTTAGTTCGAATTAAAGCCTTACTTCTGAAACCCTATTTGAACTTATTAGTTCGAATTAAGAAAGCCCTTAATTCGAACTAATTAAAGCCTAGTGTAGCCATGGCTTTAGTTAGTTCAAATTAAGCTTCCTTAATTTGAACTAACTTGCCAGTGTAAAGCCAGAAACAAATGGTGGTCTTTGTCTATGTGTTTAGGAACAGATGACCGCAACACAAGAGATGCTTATTGGCATCTATAACACAGCAGCTAAGAAGTTAATCATAATGGGGACTGTGGGCCATGTGGGTCAGAGCTGAGGCACATTGGGGTCCAGGCTGCACAATGTCAGGTTTTGAAGATTCCTGGGGTTGGTTTCCAGCAATGCTGAGCACCAGTGGTTAAAGTATAATTTGACGGGCCCCGGAACCCTCCTAAGCTTCTGGCCCCCTTCCCGTGTTGTCTGGGCCCCCTTCATGCATGTGTGGGCCCCAGCCCAGGCAGGCATTTGCAACCGCTTCTCAGGGCCACATGCATCAGTTATCGCTCCATACAAATATTTATAATTTTATACGGCGTTTATGTCTATAGCAATTATTGTCACAAACTAGCAAACACTGTATGACACAAGAAGTATTGTGATTAACAACGGTGGGGCGTAGGACCTGCCAGCAACCAGGGCAGGGCAGAACATGCGTTCCGCCAGATTTTTCTATTTTTAGGGGCCCCGGAACTCTGGCCCCTCAAATTTGGTTCTGGTGCATTCCTCCTTACTTTAACCTCTGCTGAGCACCTCAGCTCCTGTTGACATCAGCTGGTGACCTGGCTGTAGCAGCTCTGGAAATTGGCTCATTGGTCTCCAGTGTCTCAGAACAGTTTCACAAGCATTGACATTGAAATGAAATGAATAATTAAGGACAGCTGTGGGGCTCAGTCCTCGACCAGTGTAAATCAGTGAAGTCACAGGTGCTATTCCACTTTATGCCAGTTGAAGATCTGGTTCATAATTCTCAGGAAATATTTCCAAGGAAAGAAAGTGGGGAAAGAGGAAGCAACTCAGAAAAATGGCACAGTATAGTGGATTAGCAAGATTGCCTCTGACTAATAAACTTTTCCATGAGACATTAGCAGGTGTCTCAGTGAACAACTGAATGAGCAGAACCAAAAGGTAAATCATGTGATGAGTAACAAACAGGTTTTTTAATAATTCTTGTAATTCCCATCTTTCTAGTTTCCTTCGGTATTAGGTAATGTGTTATCTAATTTAAAGCACTATTATGCATTAAACTCCCTAAACTTCACAGGCTGAATGCTTTGGTCAAAAGTTCTAAGCGATTTATTATTTTAGTTACCTGCAGTTTTGGGCTGCTCAAATTGAAATGCATTGGTCCTGATTTTCAGAAAGTGTTGCACACCCAAAATCCCATCTGAAGCGAGCTGTGGATGTTCAGCACCTCGTTTTTGTTTATTTGTTTGTTTGTTTTTTAAACAAGAACTAATGCATCTCTAGTTGGGCACTGGAAAAGCAATCTCTGAGAATTTTGGAAAATTTGGTCAAAAAAGATAATCGGGTACAATTTGAAAAAGTGCCTAAGTGAGTCAGAGCCGTAGTCAATCACTCGTGCTTCTAAAAATGTTACCTATTAGCTCATTTGAATGCACCAGTACTTTTCCCTCTCAAACACCAGAGATGTGTCTTCTGCTGGTTTCAGTCCACATGACGGTAACAGAAAAAGTGTTGATAGACAGTGAACTATAAGGTTATGTGAATTAAACTCCCTTGACACTTGCAATCCTGTACACTTTCTACCTCTGGTACCAACATGCCAGGAGGCCTTAAGTAGATGTCACTTACGTGGGACCTGCTTCCAGGCCCATGAAGTTACCGTGAGTCTTTCCATCAACTTTTAGTGGAGCTGGATGTTTGTTTCTGTTTGTCATCCAAGTTCTTTCTCTTGCATTTTCTGCTGGGAATGTTGCCCAGTGGCTGGAGCAAGGCATTGGAAATCCTGGTTTCTCTGTCAGGGCTTGCCTAGATTGACAATGGCAAATTAGCTGCTGTCAGATTGACCTTCATAATTTGATTGAGGGGTCTGTGGAGATCCGCTCAATCAATCGGGGAGTCAGTCTAATAACTCTAGCCTCTCAACTGGAGTAGAGTGACTTGAAGGGAAATGCCTTCCCTTCAACTCAACGCAGTGGCCCCGCTGTCAGTCATGATCAGACAACGTCCCACAGACCTCTTAGACAGCAAGCCTTATGTATTCCCAAAGAACTCCAATCAGCTCTTCACACACAGTGAGCCTTATTCAACCCTTTTTACTCACATTGAGTAATACCATATTGTACCAGTAATCCTATTCAAATCAGGGAGCTGCTCGCAAAGTAAGGTACTACTCAAACAGTGCCATGGTTTCAGAATCTGGTTCTTGGTTGGTTTCATTTTTATATGTAAAATGTAATAAAATCCTTCCTTGCACTTCACTCTTTAACAGCAATAGAGGAGCAATGTGAATGCTGTTTAGTTTATTTAGGCATATATTTATACAGTGTGACAGAACTGAGATAATGATGATAATCAGACTTGACAAAGCATGAGCAGAAAATGTGCAGGGGAAGGAGTGGCCTCAGCTAAGCCTTGATTCAAGTTCATCCACAGCCAGTGAAATTGTAACATAAGGCTCCCTTCTGTCTTACCATCAACAGAGCTCTTTTACAAATGAGTGAGAGGCTCCTTAGCAAAGCAAAGCCACCAGCTCTGAGGCAGGACATCTTTGTTCATGGGGATATTTTAGGACTGTGCTGCAGTCTTTTTTTTTTAAAAGGGGGGGAATACAATTTTAAAAAATCATCTGATTTAATAAAAAAAGTAATAAACACAATAAACTTAAGGGGAAAAAAAACAACTTTTCCAATAGCTCAGGATCCTGGATTGGCAGCAGAGCTTGCTGTCAGTTAGCTTCAGGGATTATTCCCCCTTTCAAATGACTATAAGGAGAGCACTCATGGTCAGAGTGAGTAATGCACACGATAGTTATTGTTTGCAGGGTCAGACTGCAAAGGGTCAAGTCCAACTTTCCTTGAAATCAATAACCAAGATTTTCAAAAAGAGAAGCTGAAAATCAGGCCCCTAGATTCACATTTAGGCACGTAGTTGATTTTCAGAACTGCTGAGCACTCAGCTGTTCCCATCCATCTCATGGAAATAGATTATTTTTGAAAAATGAATAAGCATTCTTTTCCAGTGTTTGCAGCCTTATCATTTTTTAATGAAAGCTGAGATTCTCATGCGATCTGTTGATTCTAGAAGCAAGGATTTTCAGAAAAATACCAAATATCAAAAGACTTGTGATAGAATCAGGAGAAGTGACTACATTGTGTTCGCAGAGGGAATGGGCTGCTGCTAGAACCCTTGTGTGAAACTGACTAGAAAAGGAGTTTGTGCAAAAGTAAATTTGACTAATCTTTTTCACTACATTCTTTCAGATTGCTCAAACAGAAAATACAGTCCTGATCTTAATGGAAATGACTCTAGACCGAAACTAGAATAAAATTAGGTCAACAATAGATCATAACTTCCCCAGACTTGTGAATAGGTTTCGTGTATGTCGGCTCCATATCGTATATCCTGCAATACAAGTTGTGCTTGAATCATGGGTAGACATAGCGGCACTAACGTTACCTGCTCTGGCATTGCTAAAAAGAATCATGGAGATGAAGTAGTACTGGCTTCCGTGTGATGCTGCAACCATATCTCAGGTCACCTTGTAGACACGCCCATTGTGAAAAGGTTACACAACGATTAACAATTTATCTCTACTCTCTTTAATTTTGCCTGAAGAAAACATACAAGACCACAGGCACTTAAGTAGACCATTCTGGTAGCCCTTTTGCATTTGCTCAGCATCAAATATCATTTTTATGCAGGTTTTCCTCTAAGAATGTGTTATTTGAGTATCAATTACTGGATCACGTAAGATGGGTATATGATGCTATATACATGTTTGATTTCCTTTTTTTTTTTTTTTGTGAATCAAAAAATTAAATCTCATTAATTGGATGAGTAGAAAATGAAATCATCATTGTTGCTTTTATTTATAGAGAACTGTAGATATGAATGGTGTTTCATAGCTGAAAAGAAGGCCCCGGTCCTAGCCTCAAGGGGGACATCCACACTGGAGCCTTAGGTCAACTTAAGGAAGGTTAAGTCGACCTACAGACTCCTGCGTCCACACTGGGATTTTATTAAGTCGACTTAATTGCTTCCTTAAGTCTACTTAATAACACCACCTCTTAAGGTCCACCTAAGGCTTAAGTCAACCTTATTAAGTCAACTTTAAGCCAGTGTGGATGGGGAATAGGTCTTAAGTCAACCTAATTGGCCTCCAGGCCCCCTCACAGAGTTCCTGGCCACTCCTTTGTCGACCTAGTACCTGCCAGTGTGGACGCAGGGCTGTGGACTCTCTAAGTCAACTTAACAAGGTCAACTTTAGATCGACTTAAAGTTGATCTTGGTTAAGTCGACTTAACAGAACCTCCAGTGTAGATGTGGGATCTTTCTGTTTCAATTACATTGGGCCCCTAACCCTTCCCTCAAAGAGCTGAAATAGACTGAATCTGTTGACCTTTCAGGAAGGGTGTGAAGGCCATGTCTTTGAATAGTCACTGGCAGACATCTGTGGTAATGAGGGGTGGGATTTCAATTTAGTGGAAAATTTGGAATGGGGGATAGGAGTTAAAGCTACATTGGCCACATGACTGAACATTCTAAGGCAGAAGGAAAAAGAGTTAATACTTGAATTGATTATTACTTTGTATCGCCTACATTCTTGTTTCTTCAAAGGGCACTAGAGGTTAAAAGGGGGCCATTTTATGTAATGTTTGTATAAGACTGGATTCTACATTTTAATGTTTAATGATTTTTTTCAATTAGGTAAGAACGTTTCATTTGGATAATGTCTAAACATAAATAAAATACTACATGTATAGTATATTAAATGTAATGTATAAATATAATATAAAAGCCCCCATAAAATGAAATGAGAGTCATAATGGAACATTTTTACCTTTATCATAAAAAAATGTTTCAACATTATTGGAAACAAAACAGGAGAGAATGATGGATTTCAACATTTTTCTGTCAAAAATTTAACTTAAATCAATGTATTCCTGTGAAACATTTCCATTTTGATTAATTTTCATTTTCCAAGACAAAAATAGTCTGTAAAAAAAAAGAGAGCCATTGCTCTGGATAATCCTTGTAAGGGTTTGGACGTATCTGATTTTTTTAGGTGCATATATTAGACCACCAGTTCTCAACCACTCTGTCAGGACACACTATTGTGTCACGGAGAGGCGAGGAGATGGCTGGATTGGGCCTGGGGGGGTGGGTATGCTGGTGTGTCCTGTAGCATTGACAAGTGTATCACAATCTGCAAAAAGTTGAGAACCACTGTATTAGAACAGCAAAACAAATTAGAGGGAGGTGAGGTAAAAAGAAAGCAAAATTACCTGTTACCTGTTGTAATGAGAAAACAAAGCTGAAATCCCTATTTATTTATTTATAAATAGCGATTTCAGCTTTTTTTTCTCATTATAACAGGTAATGTTGCTTTCTTTTTACCTCACCTCCCTCTAATATGCTATTCTTTATTGTTTGAATTTAAACAACTGTTTTGATTTGCTATAAGTTTGACCTGATCCTATGACTTACACTTCCCTGCATTTATTTTCCTCCCATTCATCTGTAGTTCTCCATGTTAAAGCATCTGACGGAGTGAGATTTTTTCCCACAAAATTTGCAATAAATAAATGTGTTCATCTTTAAAAGTGCCACAGGATTCCTTGTTTGTTTTGCTGAACTAGACTGACAGGGCTACCCCTTTGGAACTTATATTAGACCTGTGCACTAGTAGCTGAATCTACACCTCTTTTTCTTTGTTTTAAAGACATAGAAATGCAAATGAGTCCTTATTACATGTAAGTACTCCTCCCCCTACCCAAACTGAAACCCTAAACCCACAATACAAAAAAAGCCAGGGAAAGCAGACAGGCCTTGGAAAAATATATTTTAAGTTCTGTGGGAATGAACAACTTTCATTGAGAACACCCTGCCTTCTCAATGAAGCTTTGGGCTGTTAGCTTGGACGCTTCACCTTATCTCAATGGTTTCTGTTATGCGTCAGGAGTTCAATCCTGAGGCCTTGATAGGGCAGTGCACATCAGACAGAAAGGTGCTCTGAAGAGGCAGATGAGGAATCCCTCCCCCCCATTACAGAGGTCTCTTCAGATGATAGAAGGCCAACATAGCAGATTCTGTGGTTGGTTTAGAGAGTGGCAAGGGGAATTCTATGACTAAAAGGTATCAGAAGTCCATGATGCTGTTCCAGATCCTTGACCTAGGCAGTTTGGGGTTGCAGATGGCCCAATTTAGCATAGTCTTGAGGCCTTTCCAGGAACTGTCAGCATTGAGAAGGACACAGCCTCTAAAGAACAATAAAACAGCTGTGCTGGTTTTCATTATCCTGCCCTGTCTTTAGTGGATGGAGCCGTGTGAGTGATAAGCAAAGCTGATGCTGTAAAAGAGACATTTTGCAGCATCAAGTAGCAACTTAAGCTTCTGCCTCCGCACATGGATGCCTGATTATAATAAATAAAATCCAACAACATTTCCAAAGAGTGCCAGGAGTGGTTTCATTATTTTTGTAGTAAAATGAAAGGATTTTGCAAATAGCTTTGCAGGTCAAAATTTCAATTCATATCACTGAAATCTGCAAATTAGCTATAAGGTTTTTACTCCCTATTTAAAGTTCTGGTTCATCAGTTTCCAAACAGTAAAGATCCATTTTGAACCAGACTAAGTCAGTTGGTGTAGAACACAAATTTATCACAAAACCATCTCTTTAAAGACATTTTCTTCAGGTACTTACTGTCATGCTTTCGGGAGTGGCTCACAGCCAAGAGTGCCAACGTCAGAGCAGATTGTCAAAAACAGGGCAGACTCCTCAAACTGGTAATGTGTTCTATAATGAGATTTCATCAAATCAGTGACAAATCCTGGATCACTATAACTGTTTTACCATGGAGTCACAGACATTCGCTTTAGATTCTACAGTCTAAGCTGGTTTTACTGATAAATGGTCACTTAAACCAAAAATCACAAAATATTCAGGTTGTTTCCAGTTCCTAGAGATCAATCAGTTACCCCAGATCAATTAGTACCCCTAGATCATACACCAAAGACAACTGTAGTGAATCCTGCAACAAACTACCTAAAGGTTTATTAACTCAGAAAAAGGAAATGAGAAAGTTATTTACGGGTTATAGCAAACAAACATATACACACAAATGAGTTACCATCTAAACCCTAAGGCTATGTCTACACTGGCAAATTTTAGTCCCTGTCCACACTAGGGTTTTCATTAAGTCGACTTAGAAATTCCTCAAGTTGACTTAATGAAAGGTTAGGTCAACTTAATAAGAATCACCAGTTAGGTCAATCTAACCCTTAAGTCGATTCCTTGGGTCAATCTAAGCACAGTGTGGATGCTTAAGTCCACTTTATTAGGTCAACCTAAGGGCAGTTAGGTCAATTTACTAAATCCCTGTTCAGAGAAACCGCTTTGTTAAGTCAACCTAATAAGGTCAATTTTACGTCAACCTAAAGTCGACCTTATTAAGTCGACTTAACAAAGTCGACCTTACTTTTTGTAGTGTAGACATAGCCCAAGAATGACAGAGTTGTAGTGATCTGTCAGTTCAAAATGTCTTTCAGGGCAGGCCTAGGGATAATCCCTAGGGAAACTCTGACTTCAATTTAGTATCTCTTGCACTATGCGAATTGAAACAGCAAAGAGATGGGAATTTTCCAGTATCTTTTTTTTCTCTCTTTCATTCTCCCTCAAAGTCCATTGGACGAGCTTCCTTGCATGTACCATTTCCAAGGTGTGATAGGACATCTGTATAGGGATGTTTCTTGATGGCCCATCTGATTTTAATCTTCTGGACAGGCAGGGGGTATCTCTCTTTCTCTCTGAGTTCACAAGTTTAGAACAAATATTTTCAAAGCAAGACTTACATATAGCATGTATATTCCTTATAGCATGGAATACAGACATTAAAAACAAGAGTGATGCATGCAGTAACTTACAAATGTTTTCTAGAGTCTAAACACTAAATACAGTCTTACAAAGCTAATATCAGTTTTGAGTAACACTAACACATAAGCGGACTGGGCTAGTCTCCAGCTTTGAGTTTGTCAGTTCTTAGCTAACATCTGCAGCCTTGGCAAGTTTTTGCACCTGGTCTGTCCAGGTCACACTTTCCTACCCCCATCACTTTAGCATATCCCTAAAAGTTAATTAATTTATGCTTACAACATCCAAGTCACACAGGGAAACATTATCAGGCTGGGAACTGAGGCACATTCAGACTGATTAATTCACTTGTCTAATGTCATGCATGCAACCAAGAAGTAGAAGCCTGAAGTAGACCTGGGAATGGAACCCACATCTTCTACGGCCCAGTTCAGCATATTTACAATGCCACCCTTCCATTAGAACTTGTTGCTCTTCTGTCCAAGACTTGAGGAGGTTCACAGTAGACAGGCACACAATCCATATTATTACATGTTAATGTCTTTTTGGGTGAAACAGCCCATTCCTTAATCGGTATTCATGCTCCAGGGGTTTATCTTTGTGGTGTGACAAGCCTGAATTCCTTCAGGTATTTATAAACCAGAGTTAAGTCACGTCACAGAAACTTTAGCTAAGTAAAATATGTTTAATTCTTGAAACCTTGCCAGACAGCCGTCATATGCCAAATGGGCCTCCGAGCACTTTAAAAACTCCCTGGATCAGTGAGTCCAGTATTCTAAAGGGATCTGACCACAACCTTATAGCATTTATTCATTGCCCGTATTCAAATGGTCTCCAGTAACATTCGTGTCAATGGCCCTTCTGATGTTCCCTTAAAATGAAATATTTAGCCAGTGTGACAAAAATACCCTTCATAAAAGGGGACAGAAAATATATCTCCTCCTCCTCTTTCAGTGACTTAAGCTGTGTGTCAGACTTGTGCTGGCTTTCAGCACAGTAGTGAGTTGAGTTGAGCTGAGCTGAGCTGAGCTGAGCTGAGCTGAGCTGAGCTGTTGTTGCCCAGTGTGTCCGCTTGACAAAAAGGGTGATTTGCAGGGAGCCTTATTATGGCCTTGTCTACTTTAGAAAGTTGTACTGTTTTAACAATCCCGGCATAGTGACAGCAGTACAATCCTGAGAGATGACACTCTTCTATCAGTATAAAGGTGTTTCAGTCAGATATTGCTATTCCTGAGAGGGGAGGGGAATATGCTCCAACAGGATAAGCCATCTTTATCCTGGTATAACTGTAGCCACCGTAGGCTTTGTGCCGTTAAAAAAACCCACACACTTTCTAACCAAAATAGTTGTACCAGTTCAAAAGCCTGTGCAGACTAGGCATAAACTCATGAAACCTAGCTGCTGATGTCTTTGGGAAGTATGTCCTCTTGCTCTACCTTTCTCTCTCTCACACATGTGAGGGTATGTCTACACAGCAAAGGAAAACTTCCTGCTTGTCTGTGCCAGCCGACTCAGGCTCATGAATCTCAAGCTGTGGGGCTGTTTCACTGTTGTGTAGATGGCCGTGCTTGGGGACTTTCCCATCCTTCAGTGTCCTAGGGTGCATCTACACTTGTGAATTAAGTCGACTTAAGCTTGCTTAAGTTGACTTTATTTACTCTGTGTCTACACTGCACTTTCCTTAAGTCGACTTAAGCAGCTGCTTAAGTTGACTTAAGGAAAAATTAAGTCGACTTTATAAAACCTAGTTTTAAGTTGTCTTGCTGCTTAAGTCGACTTTAGAAAGTCGACTTAAGCCAGTGTAGACGTGGAGTAGCTCTAAGTTGGCTTTAAGTCGACTTAGGGGCCTCCAGGGCTTCCCCAATGCCCTCCCTGCCAGGGTGGCTGGCACAGCCACAGCCTGGTATGCCCCCCCAAAGGGCAGGGCAGAGCCCTTCCCACCCTGCCCCTATGCCCTGCCAGGGTCCCTGTCCCCCTTTGCCCCATTGTACCAAGGTATAATGGGGCAAAGGCTGAGCCCACGGCACTTGGCAAGGGGTGCCCCCCTGCCACCGTGGACCTGTCCCAGGTCCACCTAGCCCCTACAAGTCGACCTAGGCATCCAGTGTGGATGCTCTAGGTCGATTTTGTAGAGTCATCTCTAAGTCGACTTAAAATTTAAGTGTGGACATGCTAAGTCGACTTAAATTAACCAGTGTAGACATAGCCCTAGAGGTTGGCCCCAGTCCGAGCCTGGAAGTATACACAACAGTGAAACAGCCCCACACGCTGAGATTCAAGGCTGGGCAAGCTGCGCATTTTTCTTTGCTGCTTGGCCAGCCGGGAGAGACACCCAACCATGCTCTCATGGCAGAAACTGTTTTCATTAAATGAGCTGCTAGCATTGAAACGTTTTTGTCTGAGTTTTCGGAGGCGTTTTTTCCTCCTTCTCAGCAAGACAGATATAATGATTGCTTGCTTTAAGAAAGAAAGGGAAATCCTGTGAAAATGCCAGAGACATTCATACGGCAGAAATTCATAGTAGAGAAACAAAGTCACTTTGTGAGACAAAGGGAAGTTATTTTTATTAAGGCATTAAATATTCCCCACCCATGCTGGCACTGTATTCTTCCAGGACTAATATTGACTCTTTTGAAAAGCATGTTAGAGGTGGGAGAGTTGAATCACCACAGATAAGCTAATGCTCTTAGGTGTGCAGTAAGCATGCTTTTATCACCATGGTAGAACCTATAACATTATAGGCGTTGTGCAAACATAGAAGACGACACATCTTACCACAAAGAGTTTATAGTCTTGTATCTTAAAATAAGTAACTGTAATGTCTGTGGTACTGAATAGGGGAGAGAAAAACATCCTATAAAATCAGGCAGGAGTATACAAGACAAACAAAATGGGAAAAGGGAAAGAAAGGCATCAAGGGGAGAAGCGACTCATCAAAAGGCCAGAGAGAATATCCAGGCAGAGAACCAAGTGTCCTCTATCCAATACCCTATCCATTGAATCACACTATTTCTACTGGAGAACCGAGATCTGCATTTCTATTTCCACATTTCTCTTGATTTGTTTTTCCCCTTAAGGCTTTAAAGAACCTTTGCAAATGGAAACCCTTCAGGCTTGCTGGAATGCCAAATATTAGTAGTTACTCTACCAGACAGTTGTCCTGTCACCTACATGTAAGACAAGTCTATTTTTAGAAAATGTGGCAGACGATCATGGTTCAAGTTCCTCTGACCACAAGAAGGCCCACTAAGGATATGTTAGGCCACACACCCATCTTCAGAAGTGGTAAGTTGTCTAGTTTGAACAGAAATGCAAAGTAACCAAAATATTTCAACCTAGGAAAAAAAACTGTTGAATTTAGATCCTACAGCTCACTCTTTGCATTTTTATTTCAGTAGTCTGCATTTTTTGCAATGGTGACTGTCTTACTCTTTTTTTTTCCTGAATGCATGGCTGATATGTCACACATTAATATATCCCTTTATGAAAAACAGCATAAAATACACTCAGCTGTGGAGTGTTCAAGCTTTAAAACTCTGTAATGGGGGAGAGCATGACAGGAAAGCAGCTGAACAGAGACCTTTAATTAAAGCAAAATGGAAAGCTGCTCTTGTGGCTAAGGCAGTGGTGTTCGGGAGGCCTGGGTTCAATTCCTGCCTCTGTCACAGACTCTGTGTGATCTTGGGTCAGTCATTAAGACCACAATTCAGCAAAGCACTTACGTATGTATGTCCCATCAACTTCAGCAGGGCTTGAGCTAGTTCTTTGCTGAATAAATACCTCATTTCGCTTGAGCCTCATTGCCTCATCTCCAAAACAGAGACTCTGATAGGAATGTCTGAATAGGTAAAAAAGGACCAACAAACTTACAGGCTGCCCCTGGAGGATAGTCAAGATCTGAAAAGTGCCTAGTGCCTGACGGAGCCCAGCTGGGAGAGGTATAAAGTGAGTAAGTTGGTGTAAGAGGAGGTTTAGGGAGGAGCTCTGCAGACATTCCCTAGACCAGCGGTTCTCAACCGCTATGTCAGGACACAAAAGTGTGTTGCGAAGAGCCGGGAGGTTTGTCATGAAAAATTGGCAGCTCAACTTGGAGCCAGCTTGAGGCTCCTACAGCTCACCCCTCTTTACTGCCCTCAGCAGCCTGCTCCTGCTGCACAACACAGGCAGCAGCCAGGGTCAGATGAGTACAGGGACTTAGGGGCTGCAATCCAAAGATCCTGGGTTGCAGTGTGAACCACCTGCCCCACAAAAATAAACCCAGCCCCATCAAGCCAGACCACCAGGGCACGAGCCTGTGCTGGCTTGACTCTGCCCCCAGCCAGGTCCCAGAGTGCTGCATCCTCCAGAATGCCTCAGCCTCACAAGCGCTCCCCGCCTAAGCACCACCACCACCAGATCATAGTGTGTCGTGCAGGGGAACATCATCTGTTAGGTGTGTCATGCTGGAAAAAAGGTTGAGAACTACTGTTCTAGAGAGAAAAGGAGGTGGCTAGAGCTGCATGCAGAGATCCTATGACAGTGGTCCCCAAACTTTTTAAGTTTCTCCTCTACCCCCCCTTGCCGTGTCCACACCACTGCAGCTGGGAGTGGGTCTGTGGTCAAGTCTGGGGGCTGGGCCAAGGCCAGAGCCATGGTTGGAGTCAGAGATCATGTCTATAGCCCCTAGCTTAACCTATGCTTGACTTGCATATATGTATTCATCTATAGATCACATATGTAACTTTCCTTATAGGCTTAAGGAATCTTGTCATTATAGATGATAGATTTATATACTTAAAATAAGTTCGTAAGTTAGCATTGCCCTTTTTACATTAATAGCTGGAATGCAAGGTACCTCACAGGCCTGTGTAGAAATTATACAAAGCTTGTATGAAACAGCTAAGGGCCTAGTTATAAATTAGCAATAAGCTAACTGCTCGGATTTGGGCAAGAACCCAAATTCTCTGGTAAGATTTATTGGCAATTCAAATCCAAATTCCAAATCATAAAAAATTCAGTTACACGTCTGGGGCCAAGAGCATGGCCAGAGCTAGAAGCAGAGGAACCAAGGCTGGGAGCCAAGGCCCAAACCCAAATAAGAGCTGGGGCAAAGGCTAGGTGGCGCTCCCTTCCTGCTCTCCCTCATGGGATGTGGCCTGGGCCCTGCCATAGACCCCTCCCCAGATATTCTTCTGTGGGCCCACCCTACAGTTTGGTAACTTCTGGCCTACAGCTCTCTTTGATAGACAGCTAGGTACTAGGGCAGCAATTCCCGACCTTTCCCTTTATGTGAACCAGCACATCATCACTGAAAGTTTTTGGGAACCACTGTACTAGTGGGGAGAGTAAAGCTTGGGATCCTGCCTTGGACTACAGGCTTGGGCAAGAATGTGAGATGGGGTGAAGTAGCTCCGGAGAGCAGAGGAAGCTCCAGTGGTAATCCAGAGTGAGGCAGAAGATGAGGAGGAAAGAGCCCAGGCAAACAGCAACATGGTTTGTGTTTGAGGAGAACCTGGTTGCTAGGCATACATTTCCTGGCCTGGAACCCGGGGTAGTCAGCAGGCAAGCCCAGGTCTTCCTACCAGTTACTGAGAGAGGGGCACACACTGGGCAGTGACTCAGAAGACTGACTGAGACAATTTGTCCAGGGGAACTTTGTAATCCTTCTCTTCCAGGGCAATAGTGACTTTGCTAGAAAGCCAAGTCATGAAGGGAGAGTAACCTGAGTCCAGAGAGAGACCACAGGTCCACAGGTCAAACAATCAAAGTAGTGAATCCACAGGTCAAACAATCAAAGACCAGTCAAGAGCTAAGCCCCAGATGAGCCACAAGGAGGTAATCAGAAGTGAGTAGCAAACCCTACGGAAGGGGTATTATACAGGTGATCAAAAATTGGCCATTGGAACATTTTTCCAGCAGAAAATGCTGTTTAATCGAAATTGAAACATCTCACAAGGATGTGTCAGTTAGCATGACATTTTCAATAGAGACATAATGAAACTATTGGAAATCGTCATGGAGTATTTTTTTCAGCTTTCTCATTGTGTTTCATGCTGACTTTCTCAACCATACTAGAACAAAATGTTCAATGAAGGTTGTTTTGGTGTTTCCAAATTCCAAATTGCAATTTTTCAGAATTTTTATTCAGCAAAACACTTTTTTGAAATGTCAAAATTTCCCTAGAAAGGGAAAATCCACTTTCCAGCCTGCTCTAGGATAGTTCTTTCTCTCATGCTTTGTATGTCTGTGCTATTTAAGCTGTCAGCTACTGGGCAAGAATTGTCTCTTACTTTCTCTTATTATGTATATTTTAGGGATGCAACAGCATGCACTGAGTGAACCTAGCCTGTTTGCCAAAATTTGAGAGTGGATAACAGGATGGGTCATTCAACAATTGCCTGTTTTGTTCGTTCACTCTGAAGTACCTGGCATTGGGCACTGTTGAAAGACAGAATACTGGGCTAGATGGACCATTAGTCTGACCCAGTGTTAAAGTATAATTTGACAGGCCCCGGAACCCTCCTAATCTCCGGGCCCCCTTCATGCATGTGCGGGCCCCTGCCCAGGTAGGCATTTGCAACCACTTTTCAGTATCACACGCATCGATTATCACTCCATAAAAATATTTATAATTTTTATGACATTTATGTCTATATCAATTATTGTCACAAACTAGCAAACACTGCATAACACAGTAAGTATTGTCATTAACAACGTGATAATTAATAAAAGGTGACATGCAAGCAAATAAACACACAAAATTTTGCATTATAAATCAGTAGGTCCCAGCCTTCTTGGATGAGGGCCCAAAATACAGAATTTAAAACCCTGAAGGGCCACCAGTTTGTTTAATTAAAATTAAACTAAAAATTAATTAATTGAATTAAAATGGATTGTAATTAAAATTAATTGTTTAAATTTTTAATTAATTGAATTTGAAATTTTTTAATTGACATTTAATTTTTAGAAAGGTTTTTTAAAAAGCCTTTTTTAAAAAGATATTTAATTAAAATTAATTTTTAAAGCTTTTTTTTAAAAAAATGGAAGAAGAAGAAGAAAGAAAGGAAAAGAAAGAAGAGACAGAAAGGGCTGCATGCATCCCCAAGCCCGGAGGGAGGCAAGCAGCCATAGCCCAGCTCCCAGCTGCATGCCGGGACCGGGCAGGAGGCGGGCACGGGCCGGGCAGAGCCCCCCCATGGAAACCCTTCCCACACCCCCAGGCCTCTTAGATTTGGGCCCTGGCCACGGGCTGCCTAATCCAGACCCGCTGGGGCCGAGGACCAAGGTCCGGTCACCGCCAGCTGCCTGATGCAGCCCCTGCTGGGGTCAGGACTGGCAACCCAAGCCTGGGGGTGGCCCCACGCAGTCCCGGCCAGGGCCTGGCCACCACGGATGGCCCAATCTGGCCCCCACCAGTACCAGGGACCCAGGCTTGACCTGACTGCAGCCCAATGCGGCCTCGGCTGCAAATCCAGTGCCCGGCCACTGCCAGTGGCCTCATCTGGCCCCCCGCTGAGGACCTGGGGCCTGGGCCCAGCCACCAATGGCAGCCCAGTGTGGCCCCTGCCGGGGGTCAGGGCCAGGCCCCTTCCCAGCTTTTCTGCCTGCCTTGTTATTTAAAATTGTTTTTTATTAATAATTTAAATGTATTTTATGCTGATGTGACATTATGTCTCATCAAAGAAGAGGGGCAAAGAAGAAAAGGGGTGGTAGGGCAAAAGAGGGCAGGGGTGGGGAGAGCGTGGGGACAAAGACCATGGTGACAAGAGAGGGGAGGGGTGGGATGGCTGGCAGGGGAGAATGTAGGAGCAGAGCAGGGCGGAGCAAGACGTGGCAAGAAAGGGAAGGGGAGAGGTGGCATTGCTGGCAGGAGAGAACATTGGGAAAAGGGCAGGAGTGCAATTCCCCCTTCCACCCTAGCACGTCACAGTGCCCAGCCCCTCCACTCCTGGGCCCCTCACCTTCCGCAATCATCGCTCGCCCGCAGTCCCTTCCACGATCCTCATCCACCTGCAAAAAGAAAGAAAGAAAGAAAGAAAGAAAGAAAGAAAGAAAGAAAGAAAGAAAGAAGGCAGCCCCAGAGCACAGCTGACCGGCTTGTGGGGGTGGTTGGAGCTGTCCCGGCAGAGCAGTGGCCCCGTACCCCAGCCGCCAAGCTTGGTGGGGTGGTGGCGGCTGCTGCAGCTGGGCCCCAGCCCCAGGGAGCCCAGCCGCCGGGCTGAGGGGTGACGGGGGCTGCCGCAGCTGGGCCCGAGCTCTGGGGAGCCCAGCTGCCACCCTCAGGGGGCAGCGGGGGATTCCACGGCTGGGCCCAAGCCCCGGGGAGCCCAGCCACCGGGCTTTGGGGGATGGCGGGGGCTGCTGGGCTGCACGCGGGTCCCTCTAAGCTGCGCCGGGGGTATCCGCTGGAGGCCCAGAGCCACATGTGTGACTGGCCTCTCCTGCCCTGAGCACGCTCTGTCTGAGCATGCTCAGGGCGGGAGATTTGAAACTCCCCAGCCCAGCCTCAGCAGGACAGGGCAAAACAAGCGTTCCACCTGAGTCTGCTGCTTTGTGGGCCCCCTTGGCAGAACACACCGGAGTGCAGCGTTCCACCCAGTTTTTCTATTTTTAGGGGCCCCGGAACGCTGGCCCTCCAAATTTGTGGGCCCCAGAACGGCGTTCTGGTGCATTCCAGCCTACTTTAACCCCTGGTGAGACTTAGTATGGCCATTCTTACGATTATGTAGAGCAGCAGTTCATAACCTTTTGCAGGTGGTGACACATGTGGCAGTGTGTCATGATCCTATAGGACACACCAGCCCACTCCCCTGAGGCTGAATCCAACCATCTCCCTGGCTGTGTGCAACACACTTACTGCTGTGTGGTGACACAGTACTGTGTCCTGACACAGTGGTTGAGAACCACTGATGAAGAGTACATAATAGAATCAGGCCAAGATTTTAGAATCGTAAAATGTAAGGCTGGAAGAGACCTCAAGGAGATATCAAATCTAACCCCCTGTGACCAAGTAAATCTAAACCATCCCTGACAGGCATTTGTCCAACTTGTTTTTAAAAGCTTACAAAGATGGGGATTCTGTGACCTCTCTTGGAAGCCACTTCCAGAGCTTAATTCCCTTATAATTAATTTTTGCCTAATATCTAATCTAAATATCCCTTGCTGCACATTAAACCCATTACGTTTGTTCTTCCTTCAATGGCCATGGAGAACAGTCAATCATCATTTCCCCTTTATAATAGCCTTTAAGATATCGGAAGATTGTTACCAAGTCCCCCACATAGTCTTTTCTCCTGACTAAACATGCCTAAACCTTTAAACCTTTCCTCATAAATCAAGCTTTCTAAACCTTTTATCAGTCTTGTTGTTCTCCTCTGGACTCTTTCCAGTTTGTCCACATCTTTCCTAAATGATGGTGCCCAGAACTGGACACAGCATTCTCTCTGGAGCTTCACCAGTGCCAAGTAGAATGGGATAATTATCTCCCATGTCTTACCTAAAATACTCCTGTTAATCCCCAGAACCACTGAAACCTTTTTTGCAGCTGCAGCACATTGATGACTCATATGTTGTTTGTGGTCCACTATATCCCCAGATCCTTTTCAGTAGTTCTAATGCCTAAACAGGTACTCCCCATTTTGTGGTTGTGTATTTGATTCTTTCCTTCCTATATGAAGTGCTTTGCACTTGTCTTTACTGAATTTCATCTTGTGGAATTCAGATCAATTCTCCAACTTGTCAAGGTCATTTTGAATTTTAAACCTTCCTTCCAAAGTGCTTGTAACCCCTCATAGTTTGGTGTCATCTGCAAATGCTAGAAGCATACCCTCCACTCTATTCTCCAAGTCATTAATGAAAATATTGAATAGTACTGGACCCGGGACTGATCCCAGTGGAATCCAGCAGATTCATCCTCCCAATTTGATAGCAAACCATTGATAAACTACTCCTGGTTGAATAGTGCTGCTGTACAAAGGATTATAACAATCACTATGTCTCGTTTAAGCTTTTTCTTTTTTCAATCCCTTGAAAAGCAATGCAAATTGAGTGCTCCTAAAAGGCTAGATCACCCTACATACTGACTTTTCCTAGCTAGTCTTAATTAGGTATTGCATGGGCTGCAGCAATGCAAACTTCTCTATGCAGAATATCTCCATCGTGACTAATTCCAAAGGCGTAGCCATGTTAGTGACTAGTTCATGAAGAATCAGGACAACGTCTAGTGATGACAGACCCCTCTCCACATTTTCCCTTTATGCCTTTTCACTTCATGGCCCCTCTGCAGAGCCCACTGACTGGGTTATCCGACAGTGCCCTGTGAAATGTCACCTGAAGCTTATTTCATGTCGAAGACTGAACTACTAGTGTTTATTTCAACAGTTAGTCTTACTGCCTTGGCATTCCCCTGAAGTTCTGCATCTGCCCAGAAGTATAACAAAGAGGGGGTTGGGGCATCAGGCCCCTGTGGGCTGGTCTGGGTGGTGGAGGCAGCCTTTCATGACAAGCAAGAGGTGAGGACCGCAGAAGGCTCAGGGGGGTGGCTGAATGGATTCCATGGCAAGGCTGGAAGGCAGGAACTCTGTCTGATGAGGAGATGCTCCCGCTGCCCACTACCTTCTGACCAGGAAGTGAGGCCACCCTACCCAAGCTGGTGCTGGACTGCAGGGCTGGAATGGGAGAAGTGGATGTCATGTGACGGATAAGTGCAGGAGAAGAATCTAGGCGACACAGCTGCAATGAGTGACAGAAAGTCCCCTACACAGGAGGAAGTAATTGGTGCCCCCCCAGGAATAGCCCTCCCCTGGGGTAGCTGGGGGGCAGGGCCATCTGGTGGGAGCCAGGGACTCCCTCCTACCCTCTGTGGGAAGTAGGTGCATGAAGCTGGGGAGGGGACGCAAATGCAGGGTTGGCTCCTGAGTGCTGGAGATCCATGGTATGCAACTGCCTCTGGTCCTTTTGAAGTCAACAGAGTTAAGATTTTCAAAGCATTCTAGCAGATTAGACAGACCTTTCTTTCTTACTGAGAAGCGTACACTCTAAAGGCACAAGGCAGACATAAGAAATATTGTTATCCTTGATTTACAAAGAGGGAAGTGAGACTCGGAGAGGTTATGGGACCTGTCCAAGATCACACAGGGTGTCTGTGGCAAAGCCAGGAACTGAACCCAGCTTAGTGCAATCCTAGACCACAGTTTAACCATAAAACCATCCTTCTTCTCTAATTGAATTAAAAATCTTTTTTTTTAAGTTGCTTTCCTTTCATTTTCTGCACTGTGACGAAGTTTGCTATCTCCTGTGCTATATGCATTTCATGCTGGCTTTTTAAATAATAGAAATGATATATTGATGTAATTAGGTGTGACATATCAACCTGAAGACATGCAAACATGCAATATTAAAATTAAAGGAAGATGTCTGTCTTAACCCTTACACCAGAGGCAGACCCCCAGGCCAAATCCAGACCACTAGGCACTTCTGAATGATCCCTGAAATCCTTTTATTTACATATTATCATTATTTTTGTTTTGTTTGTTTGTTTGTTTTAATTTTCTCTGGAGTCTGGACCTTGACTGTATCTTGACCAGGAAATTGGGACCTTTACAAAAAAGTGTTGACTACCCTGTCCCAGACTGTCTAAAGATCTAAACCTGCAAGTTTTGCCTTTGACTTCAGTGGTCGGAGGATTATATCCATTTTTTTGTAATATCTGCAGATGCGTTCTCTGACTATATTTTGAACTACTTAGTTTGACTGTTTTGTCTTACTTATTTATAGCAGATTCAGACTTCTTTCTCAAGCAATGACTAATTTTTCTATGCGCACATAAATATTAGAATATAACTTTCAAAATACATAAGCAGCTAGTGTACAACATGTATCTTACAAACCACCTCAAGTTTAGACAAGGTCAGAGATGGCTAACTCAAGATAATTATGCTAATGTTAAACCCTAAACAGGACCTATAATTTTTACCTTTATGTAACTAGCTGAGGTAAAACACAGGTCCAGAGTATAGGGTTGACTTTGACTAGCTACATCAAAGTTAATAACTACCAGTGCTTTATCTACACTAGGATTCTATATAAAGGTAACGCTCTAAAGTTAGGTATCTTAATGTAAAACAATTTATCTTCTCCCCCCTCCCCCCACCATCAAGATATAGCCTTAGAGGAGGAATTGAAACTAGGATAGATTTATGGAAGGTGAAAACAGAAGCTAGCTACATCAGTCAAATTTCACAATTCTCGCTTGTGCAAAAAAAAAAAAAAAACGTGTTGGGCATCTGCAACACTGCATGTTTTGAACTTTCAGTTTGATTAATAATGCGAACACTTTATTGAAAATAAATCTTCTTTAAAAAACCACTTTCCTGGACATTTTGCCATACCCATCTTGTCTTATGTGACTAGCCACAGTATTCCATAACTACAGCAGAGTAGGAGATTGAAGCATACTGTATTGCTCTCAATAATATTCGGAACCTAATTTTCTAGAGGGCATAAACACAGGGATTCATGCAAAAGTGAATAAACAATCATGCCCCTCAGGCTTGATTCTGCAAGGGACTCAGGCCACGTCAACACTGACGGCAATAAAGTCACCGCTGTCAGATCAGTCTTTCCAGATCAACTTAGCGGTCAGTTAAGACACTAAGTCAATCCAGAAATTGACCTAATAAAACCACCCCCTCAAGTGGCACAGTGCAGAGAAGATGCGGCATAGATGGGAAATTGGGAAGTTGACGGGAGTTGCACAAGCTACTCTGCGTAGCTTGTGTAACTCTTGTTGATTGCCGTCAAATATTCCTGGCAGTATAGACAAGGTTTGAGTGTTCTCGACCTGATTCAACATCTGATCTATAACTCAAATTAGATCAACCCAGCTATGTTTCTCAGGGCTGTGAAAAATTTTGCAGCCTAAAGACTGTAATTAGGTTGACTCAGGCATGAAGTAGATAGTGGTTTTCAACCAGTGTGCCACAGCAAACTGATGTGCTGTGAAAACTATCCAAGTGTGCCCTGAACTTTTGTACAAAGGTAATTAAAATCAATGTAAAACAAACATTGTTTCATCTTAAACAATATTTTATCTAACCAAAAGTACAACTCATAAAACTTGTGAAAATTAAATCATCAACTTAACAGCAAGGTTTTGGTCTTTTGATTCTAAAATATGAACATTCTTAATGCAGGAGGCCAAAGGGCAAAACTGAGATGACGTATTTTTTCCCCAGTGGATTTGAAACATTAATGTATTTGATCCTTCTTTAACTTGTTGTATGCACTCTGTTGCAAACCTCTCTAGTAAGATCATAACCATAGTAAATGTAAGTAGATGGGACGTTTATGAGCAATCAAGTCAGTTGAAAAAAGTGGGTGTGCCGTGGAATTGTTTGTCTCATTAAAGTGTGCCATGTTACTAAAAAGGTTGGGAGCCAGCGGTGTAGATACAGTTAAGTTGATGGAAGAACTCCATCACCTAGTTTTCAGATCTCAGAAAACTCCCTTCTGTTGATGTAGGAAGCATCTATACTATATCACTACAGCTGTGCCACTGTGGTACCCCAAGCACGCTCAGTAATCCCGTTGGGGTAGTATTTATTACATACTTAACATTAAGCATGTCGATAAGGGCTTTGCTAGGTCTCGACCAGAAGACCAGGTGGGATCAACTTCTAATCTATGCATTCATTTCTGCACAGGGAGGCCCAGGGTAATATTTGTATGCCCTAACAGCCAGTTAAGATAGTAAAGCACCTGTGTTTAACTAGGAAGCCAGTCATAGTTCTGTGTTCGAATGGGCATTTGTCCTCACACACCGTATTTGTGAACACAGCCATGGTACTCCTGTACAAAAATTAGGTGTATTGTCATAGACTCGTTTCTGTGCTAGTCTTCTACATTTTACAACATAAGGCCTTTCTATCTGAGGATGTACTGAGCTCTCTACAATAAGAACATGAGAATGGCTGTGCTGGATCAGTTCACTGGGTCTATCTAGCCCAATATTCTGTTTTCTGACAGTGCCAGGTGATTCAGTGGGAGTGAACAAAACAGGTCAATTTATCAAGTGATCCACCCCCGTCATCCAGCCCCTGCTTCTAGCAGTCAGAAGTTTAGGGACATCCAAAGCACAGCACTGTATGCCTGACCATTTTGGACATCTTCGTGAATATAAAAATAATTAGGCTTACTACTCAAACTTGGGCTTAAGCAGTTTCTAAACCGATCAGCATGTGATTGTTTTCCATGCCATGGAAACATACTGATCAGTTACTAAAGCACTGTAGAGAGACCATTCAGTTACACCCAGAGATAGCGTTTCATTATCGCTCTGTGTTTCATTGCCAGGGATCAAATCACATCGGAAAGGCAATATGAGCCTATGGAATAGAATGCAGTGTGCTAAGCCATAAATGATCCCATACAATCATCTAAAGCCCCTGCTTTCAATAACTAATGCAATAACTGTGCATGCAAAAAATGGAAAACCTATTTTTGCACATGTAAATAGACCTTTTTCTTGTAAATGAAATAAGACTTCTCATTTTTCTATAAAAAGGCAGGGTTTGGCATGTCCAACACATGAACATTTTTGTAGGCACAACTCTTTCCCGTGTGGCTGAAAATTTGGTGCTAAAGGTGATGTATTTAACTTATTATCAGATTAAATGGTTTCTAGTGTTGTAGCTACAGGTGGGTAGGGCTTTGAATTGCACTGAAATAAAATAACTATTAGTTTATGTAGATTTTTTCACCTAGGAATCTTACAAAGTCATAACAATATAGCACCATTTTCACAAGAGAAAATGACATCCATTTGTCTGTTCAGGTGAAAATGGAAATCACTGTGTTCTAGTAGTTATTTTTGGGTTTGTGCGTACACAGATGCAGATGGAGAAAAGATTAGACAGTTTTTGCAAATATGGAGATGGTATAAATTGGCATCGCTCCAATGAAATGACTATTCACACCAGCTGAGGTTCTTGCACTATAAACCTCATCCAATCAGAGGATGCATATAATAAGGAGGAGGAGAAATAAAGGACTGAATGAAAAACAGACATTCCAATCACAGCTTGTGAATCTCTGCAAGATTTTGGCTGTAATAAGAGACACAGGATACGCTGCATGCTGACCTAATGTGAGACTTAACTCATGGAATAAGGGATGTCCCTTAAAATAAAGGCCAGATGTCAATTTACACCAAGGTTTTCACTATTTGTGGTCACAAAAGCTCCAAGGGTGTGTTTCTCAAGAGTAGATATGCTAAATCCAATGTCCTGGCCAAATCCCAGTTTAGGAAATTGCATTCTAGCTGGATAAATTGCTGACTGTAGTTTTAATTAGATATAATTATATTATTTGCTTTCCCTCATCAGCTGTTCTGTAGTATTGGAGTATACTGCTAATTTCACTCCAGATGTGGCTGAACTTCACCTCAGACTCAATTGGTGCAAAATGATTCCTACCCAGGGATGGGGCTTGCTCCCATATAAGTCAATGGCAACTGGGAACAGACTCAGAATCATTACATTAAAAACTGAGAACCTTTGGAAAGGAAAATTTTACACACACACACACACACACACCTACTTTGTTCGGGTTCACACACACACAGAGGCTATGTCTACACTTGAAAAGTTAAGTTGAACTTTATAAAGTCAACTTAATAAGGTTGACTTTAAGTCAACTTAAAGTCGACTTTATTAAGTCGACTTAACAGAAGTGGACTTAACTTTTCAAGTGTAGATGTGGCCCCTTTTCGACTTTATTAAGTCAACTTAACGTTTTAAGTCGACTTAAAAAGGTCCATCTAGGCACTACTCCACGTCTCCAGTGGCTTAAGTTGACTTAATAAAGTCGACTTAAGCACTAGTTCGAATTAAAACGACGTGTTATTAATTCAAACTAACTTTTCCTTAATTCAATTTAAGGAGCAGCTTAAGTTGCATTAAGGAAAGCCCAGTGTAGACGCAGAGTAAATTAAATCGACTTAAGCCTCGTTAAGTCGATTTAATTTGTAAGTATAGACACACCCAGAGAGACACGGAGAGAGAGAGTTACTTTGTTCAGGTTCTTATAGCACATCCATCAATATGGTATCTGAACATCTTTCAATAGTGATTTAAGGGACAAGACGGACCTCTGTCAAGGATAGCTCCTTCCTCCTTTTTTCCTTCCTTTGCTTGAGTTCATGTGGTTTGGAAAAAGAAAAAGAAGAAGAAATCTGGCTCTTAGCCATGTATATTTATAGGTAAAAGCATGTCTGAAGATATGTGCCTAACTACTGGAACAGAATGTGGTGAGTTTTGCAGTGGTTCTTGGACCTGAAGGAATTCATCCACAGGTCAAGAATTCAATTCATCCTCCATTATCAGTTCAGCTAATGCATTTATATTTAGAAGCCTTCTGCAAGTTGGAGTTGGCAGCAGCAAGAGCCAGGTTCAATAGCTAGGGGGTTCCTTTCAACACTACAACACACAACTGGTCTGAGCCCCACCCAGTAAGCTGGGACAATTACACACCATCCTTTGGGTGCCTCTAAAAGCAGTATGTCTCCTCTGCCAAGCCCAGAGATTGAATATAGAAAAGAGACATTTAATACGAAGGGGAAAAGTAAACTGGCATTGATTGGAAAATGTCATAATCAGGATTCACACACACACAACCCCAAGCAAAACACCCACTCCACAGTATGTGGGGCATGCTACTTGCCACCAGCACCAATGTGCGCCATCACCATCTGCTGCCACCTGCTTCTCTACTGTGACCTTGCAGGTCCATCTCCTGAGGTTCCTCCCAGCTCTAAGTGATTGTCAGCTCTCAATGGGAGAACATCTATCCAAAGGCAAGTAATTTCTGTTCTAACCATCACTCAGCGAAACAAAAAGACTCTAATGGAACCTTAATTAGCTTTGAACTGTGGGGCGGGGCAGGTCAAACCATGCCTAGGGCTCCTAAGTGAAGCCCACACTGCCCAGCAGGGGCACCTGTCCCCACGCTCTCTACCTTTCACAGGTGTCTGCATCCAAGCCCCTTGCTTACCGAGTTCAGGTCAGATGAGGCTGACCCCCTCAGTCAGGACAGGCTAAATACTGTTTTGCTGCCCTTTGCTCATAAAATGAGAATGTTCCATTTCCCCTGCATTCGCCACTAAAGTAACATGTAACCCAACACGAACCAAAAGGATCACTTGGGCTAAGCAGTCCCATTGTGCAGAGCAATTCAGCAGGGTGGGCATGCTCATGCAAACACAGTCAGGCCTTGATGCCTTTTCCCCTCCCCCCCCACCCCCGCCAGCTTGGCAGGGAAGAGCTCATTCAGACCCTGCTTACAAAGTCAAATCCTTCAGGGCATGTCTCCAGCGCAGCTGGGAATGTGCTTCCCAGATCAGAAGACAGACTTTGCTAACTCTGACTGAGCTAGTTTACTAAAAAAAAATCAGTGTGGACATTGTGTCATAGGCAGTGGCACAGGCTAACCACCAGAATACAAGCCTGCCTGATCCTCTGCCCCCATGTCCACATAGCTATTTTTAGCATGAAAGCCTGAGCAGATGTACTGTGTCTGTCCACTTGAGCTAGAAGGCAAAATCCTAGCTGCAGTGTAGATGCATCCTTAGAGACTGGCCAGTACAATTATATGATAGTGCAGAATACATCATTGTCATACAATCATATGACAGTCAGTGCGGCACTCACATATTATGGTGATGAATGTGGTATAAAACCGACATTGGCAAACATGACCACCACTGAAGTTTGCATCAAAGCCTGGATTAACTGGCCCCCAGCTCTGAGGCTATGTCTACATTTGTTAATTTAAGTCGACTTAGCATGTCCACACTTAAATTTTAAGTCAACTTTGAGGGGACCCTACAAAGTTGACCTAGAGCGTCCACACTGGACGCCTAGGTCGACTTGTAGGGGCTAGGTGGACCTGGGACTAGTCCACGGTGGCAGGTGGGGCACCCCTTGCCAAGTGCCAGGGGGCTCAGCCTTTGCCCCATTTTACCTGGGTACAATGGGGCAAAGGGGGACAGGGACCCTGGCAGGGCATAGGAACAGAGTGGGCAGGGGTCTGCCCTGCCCTGTGGGGTGGCATGCCAGGCTCTTCCTGTGCCAGCCACCCTGGCAGGGAGGGCAGTGGGGAAGCCCTGGAGGCCCCTAAGTCGACAGAGTTGATTTAGGGGTACTCCACGTCTACACTGGCTTAAGTCGACTTAAAAGGAGGTTTAACAAAGTCGACTTAATTTTTCCTTAAGTCAACTTAAGCAGCTGCTTAAATTGACTTAAGGAAAGTATAGTGTAGACGCAGATTAAATTAAGTCGACTTAAGCAAGCTTAAATCGATTTAATTTACAAGTGTAGACTCACCCTGAAAAACAGAGGCCACACCCAAAATCTAGATCCACACCCTGAGTTTTGGGGACTCATTTGGACTCCAACCTGTATTCCTTGCTGCTACTCAAGTCTATTTCTCATCTTAAATAAGACATTGCTTTCTTCCCATGGTGGAAAATAAACCCCTCTGAAAAGTTTGAAAGAAGGGATGGTTTGGAAAACAGCTGCCATGAAGCTTTGGAGACCTGAGGAAATTATCTGTGAATAAACAGCAGAAGCCCATCCAAATATATTAATCTGTCCTGTTTGCACCATGCTGGGTTTGAACAGGCCAGCTTTTCTTGGTGGTTGTTTCTCCATTCACACTTGTCTTCTAAGATAATCTTTACACTTGCAATTCCGAATAATATTTTCCCATGTTTGTGGCAGATGGAGCGAGCGTAATTAGTTCCCCCCTTATTTAGGATCCTTCTGGAGCATGGACAGGCTGCCAAGACTATTACTTGGAAAATTTCAACCAAATATAGAAAGTCTGGACAAGAGCTGGACACTTTTTTTTTCCCCTGCTGCTGTCTGTGTTTAAGTTTGTCTGCAGCTGCTGAAGTTTCACAGAGCCTGAAAGAAAGAGTGACCACTTTTATTTTTTGACTGGGTTCTGAGCCAGTCTTACCACAAAGCTATTTTTTATGGTTTTATAAAGACCATGAGGGGAACCTTTGAAAAGCTACTTAGTCATCCGGTTAGTGACCACTGACTTCCTGGACTTTTTCACTCCTCTCTCTGTCTCTCTCTTTCACACACCCATGTTTAATAGAGATTTATACACCACTTCCTACAACAGAGACTGCAACTCCTTGTCAGTTACCGAGTCCATTTGACAGGCATTTCCCAGTTGCTTCCAATTACTCACTTGCACAAAACAGCTTTTCCTATCTTTTATATTGAAATCAATCACAAGGGTAGGTAACGTGCAAATTAATTGCAAAACAGACATTTGTTACAGCTGTTTCAGCAGATTTTTTTATTTATATACATATCCTACAAAATAGGACATTTGGGGGGATAAACACAGTTATCTAAGTTAGAAAAAAACAATGCATTTTATGGCCAATTAAAAAGAAAAAAAGGTCTTGGCTGTGCTTTGGTTTTGGGCTATATTTAGGAATCAGCCTGGGATGCAGGAGACCTAGGCATAAAGCCAAGCTACAGACTTTCTATGGGACATTGGGTAAGTCTTGCAGGCCCCCACTAAGTTTAGCACTTTCACACAGCTTTAACTTTAAGCATATTCTCAAGTCCCATTGATTTCAGCTTTGCTAAATCAGGGCTTTCAGTGCTCCGTGCCTCAGTTTCCAAACTGCAAAATGGGGATACTAGCCCCTTTCTCTCACGTTTTGTCTGTTTTGTTAAGGCCTGGTCTACACTGGAGACTTTTATTGGCCAAAGTCAGCTTTTGTCAACAGTAGTGGTGTACACACTGCAGTCCCTCCCCCACCCCCATTGACCCAACTGCCCTGATTTGTGACAAAATAACCACCTTAATGAGAGGCATGGAGCTCTTTATTCCAAATGTGTAGCGACAAATTTCCCTGTACATGCCACGTTTGGTTATATTGCGGTAAATGGCCTGTGAGAGGTGTCCCACAAGGCCCATCCTGACCACTCTGGCCATAAGTTTGAACTCCGCTTCCCTGCAGCCATCTACCCTTTCCCTTTTAAAGTCCCAGGAATTTTTTTAAATTCCACTTCCTTCTTGGTCAGCATGGAGAGCTCACATCTCATCTTCCCCAGCTAACCTGGACAGCTCCACACAGCAAATGCTGTCCTCCTTGGAACACACTGGAGCTTCTGGATCTGCCCAGCATTTGGGGAGAGGAGGCTATGCGGTCCCAGCTCTGCTCCAGCTGTATGAACTTTGATCCCTGTGGTCAGATTTCTTATGGCATAGCTAAGAAAGACTATGAATGGGATATGCTGCAGCGCCATGCAAAATCAAGGAGCTGCAGCAGGGACACCAAAGGCTAGGGAGTCAAACTATCACTCAGCTGCAGAGCCAAACACCTGCCACTTCTATAAGGAGCTGGAAGCCATCTTCAGTGGTGACCCCTCCTCTACCACCAGGCGACATGTGGGTACATTTATGGGCCCAGAGACAGTGGACACCAGACTCAACCATGTTGAAGAAGTTGTAGACGAGGAGGTAAAGTTGGAGGATGATGCAGAACTAGGTTGTCTGGTGATGTGGGGAGCCAGGACCCCTTCTTGACCCTGGAGGGTTTGAGCCAGTCCCAGCCCTCTGATCTGGCTTGCAGAAAGCAGTAGAGGGGAACTCTGGTAAGTGATATTTTTGAGCTGATGCTGCTCAATTACATGAGGTACAGCTGTCCTTTGCTTTCTTGCAATATACAGCTGGTTGAAAGGATGGAAATGCACAGGAGCAGTTGTGTTTGCATGTGCTTCCCATTCATCTGTCAAGTTAGACAGTGCAACAGAAAAGTGTGTTAATGCACACCGAGATTTCATGGAAATCCTCTAGAGAGAGCTCTAGGAATCTTTCCTGAAGTAAGTCGCCAATCGTCAGATGGAGATTCCTCAGCACAGCTGCCTTCTTTCTTCTCCCATTGTAGGAAACTTTCCCACACCAATCAGCAATCACTTGTACAGGGACCAACGCAGCACACAGGCAAACAGCATAGAGACCTGATTTCAAGCTTCTCACATGGAGGAGATGCACTTTATCATCCCTGCTTATGCTCCGAAGTGAGATATCAACTTCTAAGGCCCTCAACTGTGGAAAATAGTGGCATAATTTGATTTTTTTCCCCTATATACGTGCATCAATATCCCAGACAACCACCCAAGCTTGAGTGCCCTCTTTATCCCTGGTGCAACTCACCATAACCAAAGTTACTGTCGAGCTGTGTGCTTGCCAGGAGACAGTGAGAAAGCCTGTATTTTACAGTAAATAAAGCAATGATGTTAGTGCATTAACAATCATGCGCCTGTTCATTGTTTATTATACTTCTAAAGATGTGCCCTTGAGGGGAAACCTTCCCAAACCTGCCAAGCCCTTGTAGCTGATAAGAAAACAACTATAGAGAAGCAAACAGGAGATGTTCCTAGTCCTCTGAGGTGGGGGGGGGGGGGTAGGAGAAAAAAGGCCATAGAGACTCAGCATGACAAAAAAATCAGAAAATTGAGTGACAGGAGAGGAGGAAAAAATAGGAGCGAGTGACAGCAGCTCACAAGCATATGATAAAAGCCATGCAGGAGCAAACAGAGCTGCTAAAGTCACTCATAAATTTGCTTCCTGAATTAATGTGTGCTCACTCCTCCTTGCATTCAATCTAGAACTACTTTCAGTGTTCTCCCCAAGCTCCACCCACACATCCCTACTCAATTCCCAGTCCATTGTAGTAGCCATCACTCCACACATCAGACAGTTTCCAGAACGATGGCTGAATTTATAGCCAGCTTTCATAGCTAGAGGGCCCTGGTCCCCAGTCCCCCACTGGTGGCCCCCTGGTCCAGCTGGTCTGCCCCCGGGATACAGCAGGGCCAACTAGTGCATGATGCAGCTTCTAGTTTGGCCCTCTCTACACCGGAGGCCGTACAGAGCATGCCAGCCAGCCACCCCACCCCCGGAGAGGAACAACTAGTCACTCCATCCCTCCCCGCCCCCGGGCGTGGACTGGCCAGCTCAGGGGCGGGGCAGGAGCATGGAACCTGGCCTCTGGCCCGGGATGCCCCTTCCCCCCTCCCGCGCACTGGCAGGATAAAGGGCCCCCATGATGTGTATCATCCACCTTTCCTGACCAACCGGCATTGATGTCAGTGAAACACCCACAGTGATTCACAAGTGTCTTCAGTACCATAGAGAAGTACCCCTTTCTATTGGTGTACTTCACAGTAAGATGATCGAGGGCCAAAATTTCATGCTACCTCTTGCCCCACCACAGTTAGAGAATCTCATTGCTGCAAAGCCATCCACTATTTCACTCACATTGTCCATAGTCACAGCCCTTTTCAGAAGAATGTGATTAATGGCCCTGCATACTTTCTGACTGCAAATTTATTAGCGACTGACCAGTAGCAGTCTGGAGTTGCCAGCTTCCACATGGTGATCACCATACCCTTCTCCCCTCTGAGGACATTCTGGTGTCCTCATGCAGCAGGCAGGGGAAATCTCCGCACAAAATGCCATGAAGGTGGCATTGCATATCGAAAAGTTCTGCAGCCACGGCTCAGACCCCAGCTCTTCATTCAGTGCTTGTTTCACATGCTCAAAAGTAGCAGTGCGCTCTGTGCATATGCTCTGTGAATGCAAACAGCAGTACGGCGTGGTTTGTTTGCATGGCAGAGCAGATCAGGCATCTTGGGTTCTTGTTCTGAATGGGAGCTCATGATGTACTGCAGGTGCTATCTGTTCAAAAGACTAACAACAAAAGTGGAAAGCTGTGCAGGATCCATCCTTTCAGATATAACTGTTGGGAACTCAGGAAACTGGGGCCATTGAGTGCCATGTGAGCTGGCACAAGCGTTGTAATTGTAGTGCTAGTTGATAATTGCTATAATTTGTGTCAACTATATAGTATAGACAGGGCCAAAGAATGCAGGTTCTTTGAGCAGAAACTGTCTCTTACCATGGGCCAGTTCCAAACCCCCCTGAATTCTGCTCTGCTCTATACAGATTTCTATCTGTTCTCATCACCACAGTAGTATTGCATTAAATGATGTGATTGTCTGTCTGTTGCATGTGCTAAATTTTCTTCTATGCTCCTCTTTCCAAAGAGGTGAATTGTATGTACATTGCAGGGTTTTATTTATGCTTTTGTTCTTGGAATGCACTGGAGACAACATTTTATTACAGTAACTGGAGAAAGTGACAAGGGGAGAGGCTGGTCTAGATTTGATTCTGATAAATAGGGAGGAGCTGATTGAGAATTTGAAGGTAGAAGGCAGCTTGGTGAAATTGATGATAAATGGTAAAGTTTATTATTATAATGAATGGTAGGAAGTGAAACAGAAGAATGAAGACAATAGACTTCAAAAAAGCAGACTTGAGCAAATTTTCAGAGAATTGATAGGTAGGTTTCTGTGGGAAGCAAATGTAAAAGGAAAAAGTTAGGAGAGTTGGCAGTTTTATAAAGAGGCATTATTAATGGCACAAGAGCAAACTACCTCAGTGCATAGGAAGGTTAGGAAGTATGGTAAGAGATCACCCGGGCTTAACCAGGAGACCTTCAGTGAACTGAAACAAAAAAGGAGTCACACAAAAACTGAGGCCAGGTCAAATTATGACAGATAAATATATTAAAAAGAATCCCAAAAACACAAAGATGAAGAGACAAGTTGCAGCTGGGGAGGTTGAGGTTGGATATTAGGAAAAACTTTCTCACTAGGAGGGTGGTGAAGCATTGGAATGGGCTACCTAGGGAGTCGGCGGAATCTCTGTCTTTGGAGATATTCAAGGACTGGTTAGACAATACCCTGGCTGGGATGATTTAGTGGGAATGGTCCTGCTTTTAGCAGCGGGTTGGTCTAGATGACCATGAGGTCCCTTCCAACCCTATGATTCTATGTTTCTATGACAAAATTAGAAAGGCCACGGTACAAACCAAGATTACACTAACTAGGAGCATAAACAGTGATAACAAAACTTTTTAAAATTACATTAAAAGCAACAGGAAGACTAAGAATACAGTAGGGCCATTACTCAAAGAGGAGGAAAAGGCAAGAACAGAAAACTCAGCAGTGGTCAAAGTGTTAAAAGCCTTTTTTATTTCCGCTTTCACCAAAAAGATTAGTATTGAGCAAATGACTAACACAGTGGAAGTCAGAACAAACAGGGTAGGATCTGAGGCTAAAATAGGAAAAGAACAAATTAAGAATTACTTAGCAAGTTAAATGTCTTCACGTCAGCAGGGCCTGAAGAATTACAGCCTAGAATATCTAAGGAACTGGTGAAGAGATCTCTGAACCATTAGTGATTATCCTTGAGAACTTATGGAGGATGGGAGACATTCCAGAGGCCTGGAAAAGACAACTATAGTTGCCCATCTATAAAAAGAGGGAATAAGGACAACCCAGGAAATTATAGATCAGTCATCTTCAGTTCAGTAAATGGAAAGATAATAGAGCAAATAATCAAAAAATCACCTGTAAACAAGTAGAAAATAACAAGGTGATAAGTAACATTCAACCTGGACTTGTCAAGAACAAATCATGTCAAACCAACCTAATAACCTTCTTTGACAAGATCAAAGTCTTGTGGATAGGAGGAAGCAGTAGATGTGATATATATCAACTTAAGCAAGGTATATGATATCTTCTCATAAACAAACTGGAGAAATATAACCTATATGAGCCTTCTAGAAGGTGTGCGCATAACTGCTTGAAAGATCATACTCAGTGAGTAGTTATCTGTGGTTCATGATGAAGCTGGAAGGTCTTATTGAGAGGGGTCCCACAGGGATCAGTCCTGGGTCCATTTCCATTCAATATCTTCATAAATGATTTGGATAATGGCATAAAGAGTTTGCAGACAATATCAAGCTGGGAGAGGTTGCAAGTGCATTGGAGGACAGGATTAAAATTCAAAATAACCTTGACAAACTGGAGAACCTAGTCTGAAATAAATATGATGAAATTCAGTAAGCAAGAATGCAAAGCACTATATTCAAGAAGGAATAATCAATTGCATTGCACAAATAGCAAATGGGAAATGACTGCTTAGGAAGGAGTACTGCAGAAAAGGATCTGGTGGCTATAGTGGATCACAAACTAAATATGGTCAACAGTGCAATATTGATGCAAAAAAAGCTAACTTTCTGGGATGCATTAGATGGAGTGTTCTAAGCAAGACATGAGAAGTAATTCTTCCACTCTTCTCAGCACTGATAAGGCCTCAAGTGGAGTATTGTCCAGTTCTGGACATCACACTTTGGGAAAGATAGAAACAAATGCTATAGCACAGAAAAGAGCAACAAAAATTATAAAGGTCTAGAACACATGACCTATGAGGAAAGATTGAAAAAAATTATTTGTTCAGTCCGGAGAACAGAAGACTGAGTGGAGACATGATAAATGTCTTCAAGTATTGTTGTGCTGAAGAGGAGGGTGATAAACTGTTCTCCTTGACCATTAAGGACATGAAAGGAAGTAATGGACTTAAATTGCAGTGAGGGATATTTAGGTTAAACATTAGGTAAAATTCTAAAAATCATTTTTGTGGCCTTTGAGACAAAAAGCTTGGGAACCACTGGTCTAGATAATGCTTAGTCCTGCCTCAGTTTAGGGGACTAGACTACATGACATATTAAGGTCCCTTCTAGTCCTATGTTTCGGTGATACTAGGTTCATGCTTCCCTGGGTTTATAATAAAGAAGACAGGTTGAAGAAGTGTGCCTTGCCTTTGGAACACAAGGTGGTGAGGTTTGTGATGGTTTCCTGAGGGAGCTGGCTCCAAAGTCTTGGTCTGGCCCGCAGAAAAGCTTCTGGATTGATGAGTTTTACACTTGTGGTAGAAATTATCACTAATATAACAAAGAAATCAGTGGGAATCCTTCAGTTGACTTCAACAGGCTTTGGATCAGGTCCTTTGGAGTGGATAACACAGTACAACCCAAAGATCAGTAGTGGTCTAAAACTAAAACTCAGTAGTAGAGCTGGTCAGAAAATATCTGTTGTTGCTGTAAAAAAAAAATGGCCTTAACAAAATCAGAAAATTTCACCACAAAAATTTGAAAGACTTCTTTTTATGATGATGGTGATAAAACTATAAGATGAAAAAAAATATTATTGTTGGTTCTGTTTGGTTGATTATTTTGATTATTTTTCCTTCTCCCTTTTTCTCCACTTTGCTCTCCTTTGAGGTGGCAAAATGAGAAAAGGAAATGGGTCGGGGGGGAAGAGGAAAAAAGGATGTGGGAAAAGGCAAAGTCTTTAACAACCCCTAAAAATATCCAATAAAAATGTTCATGAAAAATTTCAAACAAATGAAAAATCATTCCTTTTTTAAGACTGTGGAACAGAAACATGCCCCTCATTCTCTTCCCCCCCCCCCCCCCATTAAAAGGTATTTTCCATATTTTGAACAGCACTATTCAGTAGAAATAGATCCATGTAAAGAACAAGTATTGTGCATTCAAAATTTGGCAGATCTACTACTATCAGGAATTCTTAAAATGTAGATTTAAATAGAAACCATACATATATAAAAAAGTAATTTGGACTTAGTTGCAGTGTTCGCAAGACAATCTCTATGGGTACATCCACACTGGAGCCTTAGGTCAACTTAAGGAAGGTTAAATTGACCTACAGACTCCTGTGTCCACACTGGGCTTTCATTAAGTTGACTTAAGCGCTTCCTTAAGTCGACTTAATAACACCACCTCTTAAGGTCGACCTAAGGCTTAAGTCGACCGTATTAAGTTGACTTTAAGCCAGTGTAGATAGGGGGATAGCCCTTAGGTTGATCTAATTGGCCTCCAGGCTCCCTCACAGAGTTCCTAGCCACTCTTCCGTTGACCTAGCATCTGCCAGTGTGGACGTAGGGCTGTGGACTCTCTAAGTCGACTTAAGGTCAACTTTAAGTCAATTTAAAGTTGACCTTGTTTAAATCGACTTAACAGAGCCTCCAGTGTAGATGTACCCTATGAGTGGTGGCTACCTTCTACAGAACAGCGAGGTATAGAAACTAGCAAACCATTCATATACTGAATCAAAGTCACTGCTTTGCAAATACAGCAAATGCAAATGAGTTCACATTTGGCCGAGGGCATGTCAGTTTGGGATAACACAGCTTGTTTGGGAATTTTTTTTCCATCCTCTGGGAAGAGATCCTAGTTCACTCTGCCCAGATTATGTTACTGTACTTACATCTACGCTGCAGAAAAAGAGCTGTAGTAGTAAATCACAGCGCCTGGTCAACGGATTCAGGCTCATGCCCCTTTCACTGCTGGGCTGAAAATAGCAGTGTAAATGTTTGGGCTCAGATTGGAGCCTGGGCTTTGAAACCCAGCAAGGAGAGGATCTTGGAGTCCAGATTCCAGCCCATGCCTGGACATGTACATTGCTATTTTTAGCCCGATACTGGGAGCTCTGGGAGCTAATGTCAGTTTACCTGGGTTCCAAGTTGACCTTGACTGCAAGAATTGTTGCTACAGGTGATTTATGAATTAATTATTATTATTATTATTTTATTTTGGCAATGTAGGAATTCTGGCAGTAATAAGAGATCCTTTAACAGCCAACCCTTTAGCTTTGACTATTCACAGAACAGGTGGAGCAAGCTGCAATTTTAAACCTCAACTGGTCAGAGTAGCCACTAAAGAGGTATGCAACTTGGTCCCCTGGAATATAAAATTTCTTTCTCTGTGGGGACTGTAAACTGGAGTCCAGATTCTTAGCTGGTGTATACCAGCATAGCTCCTGTGACTCCAGTTACTGGCACCATTTTCACCTGGTGAGGATTGGGCCTGCCATGTAGGAATTATAGACACTGCATGGATTTATGGGAAAAATTATAAATAATATAGGTCTCCTGGGGGGATTATAGGTTTGATTCTGCAAGGTGCTCAGCACCATTTCAATGAAAATAGAGAATACCCCACACCATACGGCTGTGAAGTCTTGTGCTGCCTTTTGCCACATTAATAAATAAGAAAGTCAAAGTCACAGTTCTCTGGGCTAACTTAAATCTACATTTCCATACTCTCAACCTCTGGAAATTTATTTGCTTTCTGATACTTATTTTTAAATAACATTTACATTCTCTTTTCTTCTTCAGTTAGTTTTACAACCTTACCTCTGGCTTAAAGTTTTTATTTTGCTGGACTAAGTGTGAGCTTTCAAAGTTTGGCCATTTTAAAATGTAGCTTTTAAAAAAATACTATTGATCAAATAAGAATGTATTAGTATTTATTATTCATGCCATGTTAGCACTTAGAGACCACAACTTAGATCAGGGTTTCATTGCGCAAGGCATATGCATACACACAATAAGACACACTCCTTGTACTCGAAAGCTTGAAATTTAAATAGCTGAAGCAGTCAGAAGCTGAGAATGAAAACAGAGGCAGAGACCGATGAAATGGCTTGCTCAAAGTCCTGCAGTAAGCCAGTACCAGAGCTGGAAATAGGACCCAGGGCTCTTTCCTATCATTCAAAACTAGCTGAAAAAAAATGTGGTTCAAATTAAAACTTGTCTGCTCCGAGACCAAAGTGTGGAAAATGTTATCCCAAAGGAGAACATTTCAGAAAAGTATAAGCAAACGTAATCAGGGATTTAAACCTAAAACTATTTTGTAACCGTAACGATAGCAGTCCTTACCAGTATCATTATGTTATCTGCCACTGGCTTGTATTTGGGGGGGGGGGGGAGGAGACAAAAAGTGATTGCATTCATCTAACTACCAATTTTCCATGAAAAAAAAACAAAGTTGCTTTTTGGGGAGTAGTTGTTACGTTCTAAAAATTTCACAAAACACAGAATTGCACTGGATTCTCCATTAACTTGTGCTGAACACAAAATCGAAAACTTTCCCAAGAGATTAAACAAACTTTGGGCCTGATTTTGGCTTCAGAGACACATTTGCAACTCCAGCTGGAGTTTTGCAAGCACACATTTGAGGATGGGATTTTGGCCATTATGGACCTGATCCCAAACTCACTAAGTCTATGCATAGAGTCCCATCGAGTTCAATGTGTTTGCATCACAACTGATCATCATCATTGTATGGATCTCATCATCAGATAGATTCTGGCAGGGAAGGTGGATTAAAAATCTGCAAGACAGTGAAGACTTGCATAAGAATAACAGCCGAAAATAATACAAGAATACAACAAGCACAGGCATAATTTTTGCCCTCCTTAAAAAAAAATTGGCATTGTTTTAGAGTATGCAAAAGTATGTGCTATTTTATGCTGCCGTCTTCATTCCAAAAATACTGGCTGCATCGCGCATCTCTATTCTCAACAAATTGATGGATGGTAGCAATTAAGCAGAGTAATTGATGTAATGTGTTGTAACAGCACTCCACACACGGCTGACCCACACACCCTCTTCCCTTGTCCCAGTTACCCTGGAATCCCATCAGAAATTCAAAGCTGCATATAACAGGGAAAGTGCTCATATATCTTTGGTTTTCTGAGGAAATGGATATATCCACAGGCACTGGAGAAAACAGCAGTGTTTGTTGTTGAAAGTGCAAGTCCAGAATACAGCCCAACTGGAAGTTCACTGAAGCCAATGAAATGACTCCTCCTCACATCTATGGGTTTGGGTTAGGATTTACAGTGAATATGATTATTTGGGACTCCCATGTAAGTAGCCTTTGATTCTGCCTTCTCTGTTGAGATGCCTGCCCACAATAATAATCATGTACATTTTTTGGCGTCCCCTGGCTGGAAGCATCTGGATGCTGACCTGGAATTCCTGCCTGACACCGTGCTCAGCTCCAATGAAGTTGCTGTGGTGCTGAGTAAAATTTGGCCCATGATCTCAAATTTATAAAAAAGCCAACCAAATCTGGAGATGTTTTGTATGGGACTAATCTTCGGAGGGCTGGTACTCTTCAAGTTTTAAAAATCAGGTCTCTTTCAGGTGGTTCGTCTTGGCCCCCCAAAATTGAGACATCCAGACTCACTTGGCTTAAGTATTAGTATATTATATTATTATAGAGCTTTCAGAGCTACAGGCTCAGCTTCAGATTTCCCCCTACACACAAACAGTCACTTTCTCCAAATGCTGTGAGTAGTCTTAATATTGCAGAGCAAGAATCCAGACACCTCAGGACATCTGTGTTGTGCGGGAACCCCACAGTAACATAGAGCTGGCCTTAGCCATCTCAACAACCACTTCCTCTTTGGGCCCTAGCACCAAGGATGAATCAAGGCATGGCCAGGTTTCTGTTGCGCTCTGGTGGCTGACTCCCAGCCAGTGTAACAGGATTCTGCAGGACTAATTTGTACTGTTATCATCTGCCTGAGCCACGGGTCCTGAAGAACCACCCCGCTCATGGACAGACCCAAGATTAAACTGTGACTGTTAGTGACAGTTCCTGTCCTGCTCCCAACTTTCTTTGAGAAGGGAGCAAGTTACCTCATCCCTTTTTTGAGGAGCTACTCACTGAACTCTGTACATCCAGGTGGCTACTCTGGTTGGCAAATGGGAGGGCATATTCAGACTTTTTACCACTCCTCGTCTAACCCCACCATGTGTTTGCAGGGCAAAGGAGCAGGTGAGTGGCCCACAATTTCTCCCTCAAGGTTACAGTCACCATCTGAGCATGACCAAGTCAGGTTTACACCCAGTTATCCTCCTGTATGGCAGAGGAAGAGCCTTGACAACCTAGCCCCTGGTGTATAGAAATGAAGGAGATCTGCTCTCTGGCTGTTGGAAGAACTGGGTTTTGTCCCCAGCTTTCTTAGGATCTCAGTTAACCCCATCTGCAAAATTCAGGTGATACTTGACTAGCTCACATGGCTGTTAGGAGGATTCATTCATTTGTGTCTGGAAAAGGCTTAGAGTCCCTTATAGAAGTACAAAGCATCTTGCAGGTCAGATAAACACTTGGTGAAAATGTCCTTAACCTGTTCCAGAAATGGAGGAGGCACAGACATTGTTCCTATTCCATGTTAATGTCTCTTCCATCTGCTCCAGCATTATTTTTACATTGCTCAATTGAAGTAACTGCCCAAATGCTGGCGCTTGCCCAAAGACCTGAACAGCCAGCAATGCCTTTGAGGAGAAAAGAAAAAAAAAAAAGTCAAACAAGTGACTCTCATTGCTGGCCACATTCCACTCTATTTCCCCTTCTTTTAGACCAGTTTCTATGATATTTTACAACTGGATTGAGTTAGGAGGATTATTTTCTGGCTGAATAAAGATTTTTTTTTAATATATTTTAGTCTCTCACAGACACACTTATGGTGGAGAATTTTTATCTTTTCTTCACTTTGCTTGGTTAAAACAAAATAATTTGCAATCTGTAGACTAAGTACTATGGCTGAAAGCAGGTGCTCTGGTGTTCACTTGGTCTTGTCACCACTGATGTATGCATCAGATGTCCTGCCAAGAACCTCTTCCTGCAAAGAGGGCAATGGAAACTTGGAATTCACTGAATTTCAGAGCTAAAAGTCAGGTTTTGGCCCCAAATGCTTCAGGTACCAGCTATTTCCACTTCACATCTCTAGGACAAAGTAAATATTATTTGTGAGATGGCCTCGGAGAACTCAACACCATAAACAACTTACAAAACCGGGCTTTGCTTCAGATAAGCATTCCTTTTCAAGACAATTCTTTTACACAAACTTAACTTTAAGCATATGCTTGAATCCCATAATGCTCAAGGTAAGCCTATGTTGAAACACTTTCTTAGATCAGGGCCTTTCTGCTGATGTTTTTTGGAGCCAGATCCTCAGCTCATGTAAAATGGTACTGTTCCACTGAAAGCAATCAGGTGATTCCACTTTATACCAGGTAAAGATCTGGCCCACTTATATTCCAAACATTCAGCTAGAATTTTCAGAGCTGAGATTGTTACTTACAAGGGATTTGTATAGTTTGAAAGTATGATGCATGGGTATTAAAATAAACTTCATAATACTTAGGAATCTTCTTTTTACACCTGGTGTGTTATTTATGATTACCTTTGGAATGACTCATTCTTAAATAGGCTTGATGTGTGGTTTCACAGCATTTTTCTTTTATACATAGATGTGTCTGCTGTATCCTCTATTGTGATTTCTTTCTTTCTTTCTTTCTTTCTTTCTTTCTTTCTTTCTTTTTCTTTCTTTCTTTCTTTCAGAAGTAATACAGTGATTATTCTTTCCATCCTGGATGTCCAAAGCAACTGGTGGGGCTGGGGGTACTGCATGTCTGTTGCTATCCATCTAAACCAGGGGTGTCAAACTCCTTTGCTATGGCAGACCGGATTTGACTTAAATGTACTTCAAGTGGGCTGTACATGCCATAAATCGAAATACTACGGCACTCTTGCGGCATCGCAGAGTTGCTGTATATGCGAAACTGCGCTCTGCAAGTCCACTCTCTCTCTCTGTTAGGGAGATTGTGGTCTCATGGGCTATGTCTACACTAGCAAGTTAGTTCGAATTAAGGAAACTTAATTTGAACTACTTAAGCCATCGCTACACTAGGCTTTAATTAGTTTGAATTAAGGGCTTCCTTAATTCGAACTAATAAATTCAAATATGCTATTCGAACTAATGGTTAATTCAAACTAGTTAGTTCGAATTAATCATTATGGCCATGTTAGTTCGAACTAATTACTTAGTTTGAACTAACCAGCCCATTGAACTCAATGCACTTCACTAATTCAAATTAAGCAAGTGCCATGAATGGTACTTGCTTAGTTTGAACTAAATTTTGCTAGTTCGAATTAAGTTAATTCGAACTAACTAAAATTCTTTCAAATTAGTTAGTTCGAATTAACTAATTTGAACTAACTTTAGTAAGTGTAGACAAAGTCATGGAGCACAGTTCTCACATACCCACCGATCAGTGATGTCACGAGACCTGACGCTCTCGTGGCATTGTGGAGCACTGGGTATGTGAGACCACACTCTCTCTGTTAGAGTGCAGTCCCGCAGAGTGCATTCACGGACCAGATGGAAGAGGTTTACAAACCGCATGTTTGACACCCCTGATCTAAACACAGTACTCAGACAAACTGGACCAGATCCTCAGCTACAGTAAAGTGATGCACCACTACAACTGTACTAATTAATACCACCAGAAGATCTGACCCAATGATTTTTCCAGAAGTTCTTTAGCTTAAAGGGGGAGTGTCAGAATGTGTTCTCTAGTTGTTAAAACTGGGTGCGATCAGCTAGAAATCCTGAGTTGTGTTCCTGGCTCTTCTGCCTACTTGCTGTGTGACCTAGGGCAAATAGAGAAACTGATCCCACTGTCTATACCCTGTCTGTAAAATGAGTCTAATACTACTTGTTAAAGCTGAGAATTAATGAATGTTTGTACTATGGTTTGAAATCTCAGAATGAAACTTGCAATGTAAATGCAAATGATTATTATTAATAAGCAAATTAGGGACCCTCTAAATCTTTGTCTTGCCAAATGATGATATAGCTATTCACCTAATAGATGTGTGAGTAGTAAGACCACCAACAGCTTTTTCAGAAACATTATCAAATGTATCTACTCCTCTTTCCTTCTAACAAAAGTCAGCCCACTTAATGATCCACAGATACTTTGGCTCTGATGTGCTGTTTAAATGTATTTCTGTCTGTACATCCAGGGCTGGTCTCTAGGGATAGGTGTTATGAAAATTCTTTACAATCTTCTTTTTCTTCTTCTTCTTTCCCCCCGTTTTAAATATTATGGGATGACAAAGGCTAACGGACTTTCAAAAGTCTGATGTCAACCAGTGGGGATCTGAGCTGCATTTGGGTGGAACTCGGCCTTTGTGACTCATTGAAAAGGTATTTGTAATATACTGAAGTGATATTAAATGCCTAAAGAAAATAATAAAAGCAAGAGAGAATTTTTAAGGAAGGACTAAAAACAGAGTAAACCTTTAACCAACATACAAATTCAACCTGACCCAACCTTTAAAAAAAAATAAAATAAATAAAGTTTAGAACAATGTAGATGGCTTTTATCCATCCTCACGCTCTGCATTGTTCAGTTTCATGGTCCTCTGCCCTTCCTTTCTCCGACCGGAAATGGAAGCTGATCATTCCAGTTTCACAGCTCAGTGGTTTTGTTTAGCATCTAAAAATTTCAAATGCTTTTCCAAATGGAACCTCATTTAGTTCACTCATTGCTAGTACATTTCTGACACAGGGCTTTAACGATGTAATGGCCACTTGTGTTAAAAGCAGGCAAACAGCAAAATATTCACATGGAAAATCAATCTCTATGGCTCTAATCAGATAAATTCAAAGGGCCTGCACCTTGTGTAGTCATTTATACTGGTGCAGAATGGCTGCAATATATGTGTAAACAGCTACCATTCTGATTTTTCTAGGTTTTTACACTCTGTTTGCACAGGGGTAAATTAGGAGGGGAGGGGGGCAAGGAAGTGTTCTAAAGTGAATGTAAATATTCTTCAGACCCCCTAGCTGACATACCTATGCAAGGAAAAGCCTTAGTGTCGATGCAGTTATCCCAGCAAAAAAGTCCTTTTGCAGATATAGCATATTTTAGTCAGGGAACAGATAAAAGCTTTGCTATACAAGCTGACTCACCATTAAGAGGGCTTGCCCTTTCTAGTGTAGCCTGGTATACATTACAGGCTTGATTCTGATTTGCAATAGAGAAGTAGAGCTGAGAAAATGCCAACTATTCAGTTTGGTGGCTGAACCACAAAAATGGGAGTGGAGGGGGAGGACACTAGTTGCAGGTCAGTTTGAAATGGAATTGCTTCAGTTGGTTTCACCAAAACAACACACCAAAATCTTTTCCTTTTATTTAGTTTTGGGGTGTTTTAACCTTATTTTTTTTTCTGATGAGATCTAACCACATTTTACAACAAAATGTCATTTTAAAACAACAAATTTAAAGGTTTAATTTTCAGAATGGCAAAATGAAAAATGCTGGGGTGGTTGGTTTGTTTTTAAGTTCCATGGGCCCGCATAGCATAATTTTTAAAAAGTACCTTATGTCATACAGACTGTATCACAGAGAAATCAAATGGAATTTTGTCTTCGGTTTCTTACAGGGGTCTCACAGCAACCCTTCCCCACCCCCACCCCCACCCCAGCGGCCCCATTAACATTTTTAGCTGAAGTGGATTTGTCCTCAGACTAAGCATTAAGCCCCTACTACACCCTGCAAGTCTGACTTCACCTGGCAAAAGAAAGGCATTCAAAGCAAAAGCTGCCACGCTGTCCTTAGCTCACCCCAGTGCTTGTTCCAGCCTATAGTTTAGTGGTAGTGTAATGAACTGCCATGCAGGAGAAGAATGGGAGTCTGAGACTGAAACCTGATCTCTTGCTCCAGGCTCTGCATGGTCTGGGAGTTTGTGAAGACAGTGAGTCCAGCACTTTGGCTAAGAAAGTTCAGGGACACTCCTGAGAGCATAATGGCAGCACCTGTGGGTAGAACAAATAAGCTGCTGCTGGCTTCACTGAGCTCTTCTGTTGTCAATGAAACTCTCCCCAGAATGGTAGTGCATTCTGAAAAGATTACTGAGGAGGTAAGAGCCAGATTTTCAAAGGTACTTAGGCACCGAAGGATGCATACACGTGCCTAGTAGGATTTTCCAAAGCTCCTAAGAAGGATAGGTGCCTAGCTCCCATTGATTTCAATTACACTGTAAAAAAAATTGACCAGCATCCAGTTCTATGGAGAAATGATATAGTCCTGTCCATAAGACAACACTACTCTATGGCACAGGACAGTAGAGTAGAGCAGGTTAGGCACCTTGTTTTCTCCCTTGTTAGGGTTGATGTAGCCAGTTTCTTTTTAATGATTATTTAGTTATGCTGGCAAAGGTAATTACATGATTTAAATGATTGATTGACTGATTATTATTCATGATAATTTTATTATAGTCTCACATAGGGGCCCCAGTTAGGTATCAGGGCCCCATTATGTTAGGGGTTGTACAAACATGAGGTCCTGCTCTCATGAACTAACAATCCAAGTAATATTAATATTAAAGTGCTAGTTACATAATGTTAGGCTCCATCAAAAATCCCAACTGTGACTGTTAAATGGAATCTGTGTGTTCCATGGATAAGATTACATGTTCTTTTTAATTACTATGGGACTGATCCTTTTCTCAGAAACACTGGTGTAAATCAGGAGTAACTGCATTGAAGTCAGCAGTGTGAAAATGACATGAAAGGAGAATCAGGTCCATGTTTTATGTATGCTGTTTGTCGATAGACTAGATAATCGGTCTCTGAATCCTGCGTTAAGGAATTTCAAGGTATAATTTACAGCATAACATTTTAGAATGTCCTTTTTTCCTATCATAGTCAGTTTCAGCAGAGAAGCGGTCATAGTTTCTTGGCTCGGCAGGCTGCGTAGCATCACACTGAGAACTGTAATAGACCATATTGAAATTAAAACAGAAAAGAAACAGGTGTGTGTGTTTCAGCCAGGTTTGCCACTTTGGGGGCATATCCTCAAACTGTGTAGTTGTCGTGATGGCAGACGCTAGAATTAAAGCTATACCAGTGTATAAAACAAAGGGGAAAAAAGAAACTAAGAGGGCAACAAATACTGAAAAAGTAAAGAAGGGCTACATCATAGTCTCATCGAAACCAAAAACAAAGAATCTGTCATTCATCCAGTAGATGTGGTTTCTGGCCTGTGATGTGTTGTTTGAAGGCCAGGGTTTGTACTAAAGATTGTTTGCTGCTTGTACATAATAGATCTATATTCATAAATGCTACTATTTCTATTACAGTACTGCCCGGGACCCTAATTGAGACAGGGGACTCAGGCACTAGACGCTATGCAAACACATAATGAGAGGCAGTCCCTATTTTCAGGAGTTTACAGGTCAAACAGACCAGGGCTATGTGACTGGGGGCTTATCTTCATCGACTTTGCCACCACCCATTCTAACTTCTTTCGGTGAAGACCTGCTCAGCCGATCAAGAAGTTCAATTCCTGATGGGTAGCACTGAGTCAAAGGGAGGCCCCTCCCTTTGACTCAGCACAGTGAACATGTCAGGAGTAGGGAGGTCAAATGCAGATAAGCGAGTTATTTTAAGTAACTTGTGTTTCTCTGTTTGACTGCCACCAAAAAGATAGGGCAGTGTAGACCTGCCCTGGAAGAATCATTCTCCCTATTTGTTGATGGAGAACAGAAGCAGAGAGAGATTAAATGATTTCTCTAGGTTCATACAGAAAGTATGTGGCAGAGGGAGAACTCCAACCCAGATCTTCTGAGTCCCCTTCCAGTGCTTTAAATCCCAGACCATCCTTCATCTTTAAGCCCACAGTAGCAAATGATTGGCTTGGTTTGTTTTTTTCTTAGCTCATGCAGAGAAAACCTCTCATCTTAGCTGGAGCAGTATTACTAATTAGCACCTTGTAAAGGAAATCCACTTCTGTTTGACGGGTTCCCCACCTAATACCTAGCATTTCCTTCTGTATTTACAGGGCAGTTTTGTTCACATAAACAGCATTTCCCTGTAAAGTCCTGGACTAGAGTGATGCAATGCCCAAATGTGGACTTCCACAATTGACCTTAACCCATCCCTGGGATACTTTCCCCAGCTGACATGAGATGTCACTCATTTCATTTCACCTAGGCCAGGCAGCTGAAGAGAAGTTTCCAGTTACACTAATGTTTAGTCATTGGTTTTGCAACATCGCCAACCTCTGGGAATGAAAGCTCAAAGGAAGGGAGTCTCTGAGGCTGCATAGCCTGAGTGGGAAATGTGATCGGAGAGGTTAGCTCTTCCTTCCTCACACTTCCCATCTTGTGTTTCTATGTAACTGTCCATAAAACACAAGCTCAGATGGAAACCATTCCACCTTCTCCTGGGGATGCCTGGAAGGCTGAAAAGAGCTCCAGGCCCATCACAATCCTCTTGCTGCTAGCCAATAACAAACCAAGCTGCTGTGTCAGAGGTAAGATTTAGTGTCCCAAACTACACACAGGGAACTGAAAAAAGCTGCTTCCAGCTGACTGAATATTGGAAGAACTCAAAATATACATTGATTTTGTGATGTGTCCCTGTTCTTCCCTACTTAATGAATGTAGAAAGTCATGTGCCTTAAAGCAATCTAATGGTGTTCAGTGTCTATGAATTTCAGAGCACTAGGAACACCCTGAAGAATCCAGATCTGATTGAATCAAATCAGAGACAAGGATGACTAGAGAATGAGATAGTGATCATTCCTTACCTTCGGAAGGCCTGGATATAATTGTTTGTTTATTTTAAAATGGAAACTTGTATTTCCTTCCTTTCCATGATGCTAAAAGCAGTGATAAGACAAAGATGGATTCAAGCCTAAGGATTCAGAGTGGATGCGGAGCCACATCCAAAATTCAAAAAATCTGGGCTTGTTTGGATCCAGGGTTCTTTTTGGTCCCTCTCCAGAACAGCCTATACTACACCTTTGATGCCACCGTTAAGTCTCTTCTGAATCAATCAACTTTTTGTGAAACTCAGACAAAATCATGTGGCAAAACCATTCAAACGTGCATGTTTAGAGTAGATACTGTGCCAGGCCATCCAAAACTTTAACTGAAAACGCAGCCCTGTTTTGCTCAAAAGATTAGCCAACATTTTGAACAACTTATGCATTTTGAGTCTGGAATGAATTACAAGCAGGTGAGTTTCATGGGATTTTGCAGAGTTCTCTAGTCAAAATTGTTTAAAGAAGATTTGTTGCTGTATAACCACATGAATTATCTATGTATAAATTATGAAATTACTTTTCGTGATGCAAGTGCATCAATATGCTGAAAGTGTGTTAATTTATTGCTCCTCTATGTAGAGCAGAAAAGGCTTTTTATGTTTAAATTAATACTTAGCAAAGGGCTTTCTAAATACAAAGTATAACTTCATATGATGCTCAGGCAACACATTTTATACAGCACACTTCCACTCCCGTTAGCCACCACATGTATGTGTTAAAAATGCCCTCTTTTGCACATATAGCATGCTCTCCCATATGCAATACACACAGTCACCCTCTTTTAAACACAATGCATCCAAACTCATTTCTGTGCATACGTTATGATAGGCCAGCCCCTCATCTGGTGCAGATTGACATGACTCCACTGGTTACAAAGGAGTAAAGGCAATTTACACCAGCTGAGGATGTAATGTACATTCTTGCAACTTTCCCTGTGGCCCATAATCATTCGACTCATGGAGGAAATCAAGCCAAACTGTATACAGATCTTTTTTACGTTTCATTTATGCAAGATCTTCCTTGGGCTTCCCTCCTTCAGATAATTCCTTTATTAAATTCACATGCCCCATGAATTTGCTCAGGTTAATACCACAGGACTTGTGCCAGGTTCTTCTCCATTTGCTGCTGGATAGAGCAGGCCCATGGGCTAGCCTGTAGACATGCTGGTAAAGCTGTGTCAGAAATTCACTTACTTCAAATAAATCAACTGGCTAGTTATTAGGGAAGGATTTGGAAAAGATGAGGAGGATGTTGATGTGGCCTCGGTGTTGCTCATTCTTTTCTCTCTTACTCTTTCTCAAGTTGTTGTGTTAGTTTGAGTCATCTTGCTACGGTTCAAAGGACTGTTTGTTTTATGCCTCAGCTAGGCTGTGAAGTCTTCTTTCTTTTAAGAAGTTCTCTGTTTTTATTGCTGAAATCTAATTGTGGCTCTCTGGGCTTTAAGAGAAATGTAGGATGACATGATGTCTTAATTGCAGGAAAACCTGATGCTGTGTGTGAAGGTGCTACTGTATTTTTCTCTGTGTGTCTTAGATCCAAAAGCAAACCGTTCCTTGCCCCTAGCACATAATATTTTTTTTTGCTTTTTGGAATGCCTCAAGTGTCATTGAGCTAGCTGGTTCCCATCACCTTGTTACTGCCACAAAATCCCAGGCCTTTTTGGACTCAGGGTTTTGATTTGCTCCCCTCTTTGCCTTTATTTCTCACCAATAAATATCTACATCAGAGCTTGACCATGGTGTCCAGGACTTTTCCCATAGTGCCTAGCAGCGCCACATCAGCCAGGGAAGTGAACACCCCTGGTGCCTAAAAAGAGAGCTGACATTTTCAGTGCCACCATCTCCCCCGCCACCACTGGTGCCAATGAAATTGCCACCGGAAGAATGGTGATGGCGACAGTCTTTTGGCAGGGTGCCCCTGGACGGCTACAGACCTAGGTGCCTCAGTTTTCAGGCGGGCCCCTAGGCGTGCAGCAGATTTGTCAAGACCTGAGCTAAGCAGAGTGTGGGTCTTATACAGCCAGCCCTGAAGTGTTATTTCAAATAGGTCTTCCTGCGGGGGGACATTGTGATGTCTGGGTACTTGAAAGGCACCAAACTAAAATGACTCAGCTTGTGCCCCAGGGGTGTAGAAAGGCTTCAGGCCTATGGATACTGTCTGACAAATGCAGTCATTCATGCTCTAGTCATAAATTAAATGGCATTACACTCGTGGTGGAGGAGATCATTTTGAACCCAAGTGCAAGATCAATTATAGAATCATAGAATAATAGGAATGGAAGGGACCTCACGAGGTCATCTAGTCCAACCCCCTGCTAAAAAGCAGGACCACTCCCGCTAAATCACCCCAGCCAGGGTTTTGTCTAACCGGGCCTTAAAAATCTCCAAAGATGGAGATTCTACCATCTCCCTAAGTAACCCATTCCAATGCTTCACCACCCTCCTAGTGAGAAAGTTTTTCCTAATATCCAACCTCGACCTCCCCAGCTGTAATTTGAAACCATTGCTCCTTGTTCTGTCCTCTGTTACCATCGAGAACAGCCTAGCTCCCTCCTCTTTGGAGCAACCCTTCAAGTAGTTGAAGGTTGCTATCAAATCTCCCCTCAGTCTTCTCTTCTGTAGACTAAATAAGCCTAGTTCCTTCAGTCTCTCCTCATAAGTCATGTGCCCCAGCCCCCTAATCATTTTTGTTGCCCTCTACTGGACTCTTTCTAATTTGTCCACATCCTTTCTGTAGTGGGGAGCCCAAAACTGGACACAGTATTCCAGATGCGGCCTGACCAGTGTCGAATAGAGGGGAATTATCACATCCCTCGATCTGCTGGCAATACTCCTACTGATGCAGCCTAATATGCCATTGGCTTTTTTGGCAACAAGGGCACACTGTTGGCTCATATTCATCTTCCCGTCCACCATAACCCCCAGGTCCTTTTCTACAGTGCTGCTACTTAGCCGATCGGTCCCCAGTCTGTAGCAGTGCATGGGATTTTTTCATCCTAAGTGCAGGACTTTGCATTGGATTGGATAAGTCTCTCTTCCTACCTGGAGTGGCTCACAACTGTTAGTGCCGACCCCAGGGCAGACTGTCGGAAAACAGGACAGACACTCCAAACTGATGGTGTGTTGTATAATTAGATTTCACCACGCCAGTGACAGATGTGAACTCCCAGATCACTATACCAGTCTTACTATACAGCCACAGAGAAAGACCCTGAGACTGTCCCCTCTATCTTGCTACCAAAACAGCCTGGACTCTGGAATAAAACATCATTTAAACCCCAAATCACATCATATCAGGTTGCTCCTGGTCCCAAGATATCAGTCACGTACCCCAGATCAATTAGTTCCCTAGCTCTTAGACTGAAGGCAAATCTGGGGGCAAGTTGCATAGTAAACTAAGTAAAGATTTATTAGCTAAGAAAAGGAAGTGAGAGTTATTGATAGGTTAAAGCAGGTAAAATACATGCACAGGTGAATCTACTTATGTAATTAACTGTCAGTTCCGCAAAAGTCTTTTCAGGGTTCCCATATTGTCCCTGGGGGATCTCTACTTTTCATCTGGAACACTTCCCTAGAAGAATCCGAACAATCCAGGGATGACAGGTCTTTCCTTCAACCCATTCTTACAGCTTCTTCTCTCAGAAAACAAACTGATAGTGTCACTACCCACTTGGGCTTTTCCTTTGGAGACAGAGTGTGAGGAATGCATTTTGAGTCTTTGTCCTCCAGTCATCACAGACAGTGTCCACTTGCTTTGAAATTAGCACTTTTCTGTGCACATTCATGAGTCGCATTCCAAAAGCTTCTCTCTCGTTTGATGGGTTATTTAGTTACAGGGCTGTATATAATGTAACTGTTTGGTACTACATTATAACAGGCTTTAGATGAGTGAAAACAATGCAAGTAGCTTCCCACTAGTTTTCATAAAGTTTAAACACCAAGTTTAAACATCCATTTATCAATCCCTTTGATCTATGCTAATACACAAAGGAATTGATTTGGGACTCTAGCCTGGGAGTGTAGCCACAGATGGGCTTGGTGGCCCAGGGCCCAGCCACTTGGAGATCAGACCTGCCCACCACAATGCCCAGCTGTGGTGCAAACTTCCATGCAGCGGCTGAGGGGCTCTGTTCCACTTGCAGCCCTGGCTACTGGCTGTTGGCCAGGCCCCACAGCCATGGCGGAGAAGTTCGTGCCATGGCAAAGGGTGGGCTTGATCTTGCTGCCTTTCGCCCTCCCTCCTCCTCATGACAATGCCACTTGCTAAGTAACAAGTGGAATCTGAGCACTGTCACTCCGGTTCCACTTTCAACCTAGCAACTGGAGCATGGCCAGGCATCTTCCAATCACATGACCGGAAGCTACCCATGCTGGGGCCCACCCTACAGACTCAGGGGCCTGGCTAGAAAACGCTGCCTGGCTACATCCCTGCTGCAGCCTGAGCTAGCACCCATTCTGTCAATGTAAAAATGTCTAGTATCCTTTTTGGTAAAGGGTGCTCTGATTGTGACAGTCAATGGCCTTGGGCTACATCTGTATATTGTGGATAATAAATTCTCCAGGCTTCGGGGTCTTTAAATCAAGTTCAAGTGCCTTTCTAAAAGATATATTGAGTTCAGGTAGTGATCTTGATGTGAGAAATACTGGCTGAAATTCTGTGGTCCTGGGTTATACAATCATAATGGTGCTACCTGTCCTTAATATTTATTAATGCATGAAAACTTCAGAAAGGTAATGAATAAACTGCTGCACAGCCCAGTTCAGAAGAAAGACAAGATCATCACAGTCATTTCCGCATGGTGGCAAAGTCCAAGCTTTAATGCAGTGGTTTTAAATTTAGGGTCGGGACCCAGTACTGGACCACAGACCCTCAGGCACTGGGTCGTGGCACCACCTGCTTGCACCACCAAAAGACTGGAATGCATTGCTCAAAGATGTAATTGCAAGATCATGGGCATAAATGATTTTTTTCAACTTGATCCTGAAGAAAAAAGTTTGAAAATCACTGCTTTGAGGAATACAGGATCACTGGGGGGGGACAGGAAAGCGAAGTGATTTTAGCTCATAAAGAAAATGAAATTTTAAAAAAAAGTTTCTGCAATTGCCTGAAGAAAGTTTTTCGACCAGTGTCATAGTCCTGAGCTGCACACAGAAAAGATGCTGCTGCTGGCAACAAGTAATGGGAAAACAGACAGTTTTCAGAGCTGGCAAGTGCAGCCCTTGAGTATAGCCAACATGTGCAGCGAGGAGCAACTGGAGAGATAGCCACCCTGGGCACAAATCTTGCTGGATCCCATGAGTGCATAGTTGGGTTACTAGACCAAACGGCTCCCCTGCTACCGCAACTATACTACAATTGTTGGCCCACTAACTCGATGAGAGCTAGCATAATATGTCTCCATAAGCTGAGAATGATATTCCCAGCATTAAACATATACATACTCTTAAATTTGCCATACTGCAGGGATTTCAATCTTGTTTTATTTCTGGGAAAGAAAGACTAAGGCATTGCCAGAACATCAAAGGTCTGGAAAAGTGTATGACTCCTTAAAACTATTTTGCATATAAAGGAGCAAGACAAAATTATGCAGAATGAGGGTCTGTAAGTAGGTTGTTTGAATACATAGACAGAATGCTTATAAAAGCAGCATTTGTGAAAGCACTGCATTGTTGCGCTGGTCACGTCCTCTACGTGATAGAACAAAAATGTTGCATGATAGATTTTAATAGGCAAAAGAACAAACCTAGAAATCAACATTAGGGTAAGCCACAGTAGCAAACAAATCAATTTGCAAGCCAAAACAACATCTGGTGCAGAGTGTTTTGAAACAAGATGCATTGAAAAAAAGCAGATAAGACTTCGAAAGAAAAAGGAACAGTTAGAAGCAGAACTAGCAAACATGACAGTATTTCCCTGCCTCATGCATGAAAACGTCTTTAATCCAAGGACTGGATTCACCAATCACTCCACAAAATACCTTGTTAAACCTGTCATCTTTAACAGAAAGAACATCACACAATTCCTTTTGGAGTAGAGACTTCATTGCAACTGGCTGGAAGATGGTGGCCCTGTGGTTACAACCCGAGATTTTAACTTTGATATTTTTTTGTTGTTGTTCAGGTTTCCGTTGCTGAAAACATTTTGATTTTTTTGACATTTTTTTTTGTTTTAGTTTTTCAATGAAAAATAAAATTGTCAAGAAAGAAGGTGCTTTCTCTGAAGACATTTTTGTCAAACAAAAAAAAATCAGTCAGAAAAAATGTTTTGATAGGAAAAATATTGACTAGCCCAAGATTTCATGTTTTTATTTAAACTATTTTTTCAACTGTGACCCACTAGATACTCCTATGGGATGAGCAATTAAACTAGTATGAACAGACACCAACCTTGATATTGCCTAAAAATAGTATATCAGTCATATGGAGAACCCACCCCCCAAAAAAACAATCCCAAAGTCTTGTTAAATTCTGACCACACTAAACTGAAACATTGCTCTATAAATAGCTTTGTATCTTGATCAAACCATTATTAATTATTTTATTTCATGAATTTATTATTTTTCCTGTTTCTTGATATGACCACAACTCTGTGTTTCTATATAGATCTCTCTCAGTGGAGATTGCAGTAGGACCTACAATAAACATAATATTAAATAAGGTTGTGGTTCTAAATCTGGCCCACCTGTGCCACTATCGCTCATCTTAATGCTAGAATTCATTAAAAAACATAATTTCCACCTCACAGAAAATTCTGCTATTTCAACATGGGCATGAAGTATCTAAACTGCAGTACTTGATTGTGCACTGTGCTGGTTTCGGCAGATTCAGATTAATAATTAATGGGACCAAAATAAGTATTTTGCTTGCTTTGCTCCAAGGAAAACTGACAAATTTCTGCAAAATCAGCATTTTTCATGGGAAATGGAAACCACATTTTTGTCTCCCTTCCCCCTCCCCCATTTTTTTTTTTTTTTTTTTTTTTTTTTTTTTGCAGGAAATTGTCAACCTGCTCCAGTTGGTATCTTACTCTGTGAGTACAACCATTGAAACTGAGGTCTCATTGAACTCTATGGAGCAGAGCTTCAAATGATATAAACTGGAGTCATTCTATTTATTGAACTACCCTGATTTACTAGCTGTATGATCTTACGCCTAGAGCTAGGTACTGTGCAGTGTAAAGAAGGACAGCACTATCTGGCTCTTAGGAAATATGCTCGGCTGTATTTCTAATATTTAAAACCTGATTTCCATAACATTCATTAACTGTCATTCGCTAAGAGTTGTAAAAATAGGAGTATTTCAATAAGTTTTTTAAAAGCACTAATTTGTTTGTTCTACATGCCAAACAAGTGAACTCTGATGAAACCATCTTTTCCCCATCAACATTCAGTTTATAAATTTTATAGCAGGACATCCTTTTTCCAGCCAATTTTTTTTAAAGTGGTTTTAAATGCCATTAATTTCCCTGTGGTTTTAGTGAAGGAAAATGGTCTTTCTTTCCTTTTTCTTTTAAAAAAAAATGAAAAACATTTCTGTTCCTGGTGTAGGGTGTAAAGGGTTATTTGACACAAATGCAGTTTTGGTCACCTTGGGTATGTCCACACTGGAACCTTAGGTCGACTTAAGGATGGTTAAGTCGCCCTACAGACTACTGCATCCACATTGGGTGCTTACTAAGTCAATTTAAGTGCTTCCTTAGGTCGACTTAAGAACACCACTTCTAAAGGTTAACTTAACACTTAAGTCGACCTTATTAAGTCGACTTAAGCCAGTGTGGACAGGGAGTGCCCTTAAGTCGACCTAATTGGCCTCCAGGGCCTGGTGCAATGTGGGACAGCTACCCACAATGCACCACTCCTCCATCGACCTAGCACCTGCCAGTGTGGATGCTGGCAGTCAACTGTAGTTTTCAGTGTGGACTCTCTAAGTCGACTTAACAGAGCCTTCAGTGTAGACATACCTCTTGAAACTATTTGCAAATTGGACACAAGTAGTTTTGGCCATTCACCAAATGGCCAAAGGAGGAGGAGGAAGGAGTGCTTCCACTCATGCTATATGTATATCCCACACGCTGCTTATACTTCTGAGATCTAGGTTCCAAAGTGGAACCATTCCAAGCTGGACTTCTTCGATCACTGAAAATTCTGAAAACATGTCTTCCTTTTTTGGAACTGCTACCAACTGAAAAAATCAGTCATTCACCTAGCAGTACTGATATAAATATAAATATGAAATTATTGAAATGTTCCATTTAGATTAAGTTGAAATGCTTCATTTTGACTGTCACATTATTATTAATTATTATTATTCCCTGGGCCTATACCCTCAAGACCTACTTCCTTTATTGAAGAAGAGTGGTCTTGCAGTAAAAGCACTGGCCTAAGACAGATAATCTGGGTTTGATTCTTGGCTCTGTTACAGACTGCCTGAATGATCTTTTGTAAGTCACTAAATGCCTCTGTACTTTAATTTCCAAATTTGTTCCTGTTAATTTTGTCCAAAGGCAGAAGATGACTGTATCTTTGTGATCCATGATTCTTACAAGAACAGAGAATTCGATGGGGAAGTCAGTATAAGGTAATGATAAAGAATAAAATGGGGTTGAGAGGTTGTGTTTGAATCCAGATTAAGGCAAAGGTAGGGGCTTAAATTTAAACTAAAACTCAAGGGTCAGGTTCAATGCTCAGTGGGGTCTAGGTTTTGGATCTGTTGATGCCAAAATCTCACTCAGTATTTGCATGCTGTTTTGCCCCCAAATGGTGAAAACATGATGACACATAGTGGTTTGTGGGTGATTTTGGTTCACTTCTAACCATAACCACAACATAGGAATGAAAGGTTGGTCCCCAGAGGCAACACACTGTCAAGTGCCTCCCCACCCCCCAGATTTCTGACAGGGGGTTTATGTACTCTGTCCTGAGCCCCAAGGCACATCACCAGAATCTTTAAACTCTGCACTCCCAGCTATCAGCAGTTATATGTGGTCTCTGATCAGGCCCAATACAGATAGCACAGAATGCATAATATCATTATATACAATAGGAAAATCTTGTCTGCTGTTTATATTGTGTTCTACATTTTCCCTCTAAGCAGTTCAGATATAAGCTGGTCTCAGTTTATACCATTTGGTTCCCATGAAAGGCCCCTTCCAGCTTTGTATCTGACTCAAATAAAAGCCCTGGGACTATGTTCAGAAATGGGAATGTGAACCCGTGAAAATCTTTTTGAAGGAGGTTGGATTCATGATTGTGGTTTTGGCCCATCCCTAGTCAAGAGACAAGTTTTTGTGAAAATTAAAAATGAAAGTAATAGCTTTGATCATTCATCACTGTCTTGAAATTCTACCTTTTTCTCCTTGAATGAAAAACCATTTTCATGCTGCTGCCAGGACAACAGAGGAATAATGTACTGCTTAAAGTGAAAATGACAGAAGACGGGTAAGTTCAGTGCTCTGACCTATCCCACATATACTGAGTCCCAGTTCTTTATGAACTGCTTGATATTTATAGCTCCTAGCCCTCATATCGCCCATTTCATCAGGGGATCTCAAAGTGCTTCACAAAGGAGGGCAGTAACATTAGCCTCATTTTACAGACAGGGAGACTGCGGATGAGACTGGTAAAATGACCTGCACAGGGACAGGTCATTCTGCAGGCCAATGGTAGAGTTGGGAATAGAACCTAAGTCTCTTGACTTCAGTGCTTCACACTGGTAGAGGGAGAGCACTGCACATGAATTGGTATAAAACGTAACTTCTTGGCTGTGGTGTGCCATGATATTATGTGTTCTGCGCTAACCAAATCAGGGCCAGTCTATCCTTGCACAGGGAAGACTCCTCCTGAATCCAGTGAGAGATTGGCGTGCATCGGGGACACAGAGTGAAGATCAGTGAGAGAACACACATACGTTCATTGCCGTCCTTAGGGGGGTGAGCGGGGTGACTGCCCCAGGCCCCACAGTTTGGCAGGTCCTATCCTGCCTGCCCTTGGCCCCATGCTGCCTTCTGTTTTGATGGCATTTCTGGCCCAGCCCCTGGAGTGGAGCGACCACGCACTGGCCCAGGGGTGGGGCGGAAACACAGAGCCTAGCCTCTGGCCCAGGGATGGCCCCCTCTGCCTCCCAGGGGTCCCCACAGGCTGATTGGCCCTGGGCCCCATCCAGCCCTAGGGTCGGCCCTGCATATATGCACGTTACATTTTCATGACTTCCTTCATGCACGAAGGCCCTGATGCTGCAAGAACTTACACACATGCTTAACTTCACTCATATGACTCGTCCTATTGATATCAAGGGCATTACCAGCAATAAGCATATGCCTAAGTGGAAGAAATACAGTCTAGTGGATGGAGCACTGGGCTGAGAGTCAGTAGACATGGAGTTAATGCCATACTGCCATTAACTGCTCTATGACTTTGGGCGAGTTTCTGTGTCTTTGTTTCCACTCCCAACCTTTGTCTTTTTAGATTATAAGCTCTTTGAGGCAGGGACAGTCTATTACTATGTGTCTGTACCACACCTAGCTCAACAGGGCTCATCTTGGTTAGGGTGTCTAGGCACTAAGGCTATGTCTACACTGGAAAAGTTAAGTCGACTTTATTGAGTCGACTTAATAAGGTCGACTTTAAGTCAACTTAAAGTCAACTTTATTAAGTCGACTTAACTTTTCTACTGCAGACATAGCCCCTTTTTTGACGCTATTAAGTTGACTTAACACTTTAATAAGGTCGATTTAGGTGCTAATCCCTGTCCACACTGGCTTAAGTCGACCTAAAATGAGGTGTTATTAAGTCAACTTAACTTTCCCTTAAGTCAACTTAAGGAAATGCTTAAGTCGACTTAAGGAAAGCCCAGTGTGGACGTGGAGTAGTTTAGGTCGACTTAAGCCTCCTTAAATCGACCTAATTTGTAAGTGTAGGTGCACCCTAACATAGCATGTGTCTACACAAGAGCGGTTATAACATAATTGCTTCTTACATCAACATCTATGTAGTTAATCGACCTCTCTGAGGGTGGTCTACATTGCGGGGAATTTCGGTGGCCATCGAAGAGAGATACACAAGTTGCTTAAAATAAATGGTATATCTCCCTTCAACTGCCTAATGCCTACTTACGAAGGTGTCTTCAGTGTGCTGAGTTGATGGGAAATGGCCTCCAATTGACTCAGCGCTACTCCAGTTGAGGGGCTGGAGTTACTTGAGCAATTTCCTGATTGACTGACCAGGTCTTCAGAGACCCCCTCAGTCTATCAGGAAGTTTGATCTGATGGCAGTGAATTTGCCCCATCAGTGAAGTACTGCCTTGAGAGATTGTAGCTAAGTTTGAGGTAAGAAATCTTCCACTCATCTTGCTGCACCTACAGCAGGGGTTAGATCGAAATTTTTTTCACAAACCTGAGTGAATTAGCAAGGTTGACCTAATTTTCAGGTGTAGACTAGGCAATAATATAAATAATAATATTAATAAGTGTTTACAGGATCAGGATTTTCTAGTATCTCCAATGCTGCCTTAAACAAACCAAAAAGAAACACACATGCTAAATCTTGCTAACATTTGCCAACCCCCAGAAAGCAAAACAAAACATTGTTCGTTTCCATCTAACTGAGGACATGGGCAGGCATTAGCATATTTACTGTATGTTTCCTATTTGGTTGTGTTAACAAAACAGTGAGGATCATACTGTACTTAAGACTGTAAAAGATATTCTAAGCAAGTAAATCTTTCTTTAGGAAGAAACACAAGTGCAGATATATGATCCACATTGTTTACAGTCTTCTCTGAAAACATTCTAATGGCTCTCATCACAAGACACTCTCAGATGCCTGTTGCCAACATAAAAATCCAAAGGAGTGGAACTTTTTTTTGGAATTGGACATTAAAATTCCCTGCAAAGCCATCATCTTAGAAACTGTTCTCATGGAGCTATGTAACATTCAATAATAAACACAGCGGTTTGTTTGACATTAAATAACAAAAACTGTTTTTGAAAAGATAATTTTATTGGAAACAATGTATTTCGAAACTAATTTGTCACGTCTCATGCCAAACCAGAGTAGGTTATAAAAGAGACAGCTTTCCTGCTGCAGCGACGTATGGCCTTTTAAATTAAATATAACACTGGGTAATGTCTTTGCTTGGCTTTTGTCTCTACAGAGAGTGTGAGACTGCTTGTTTCTTAATTAAACGCTGAGGGTGGCTCAAAATAATGGATATAGAGAAGTGATGTGGCTTAAAGGATAGGACACTGGGTTGGGTTTCTGGGGACTTGGGGTGAAATCCTAGCTTCGCTGGAATCAATAAGAGTTAGTCAACCGACTTCAGTGAACCCAAATTTTGTCCTTGGGTTCAGTTCTTGACTCTGCCACTGACTGGCTGCATAGTAAGTCACTTCACCTCTCTGTGCTCTGTTTTCCCTCCCACCTTTTATCTATTTAGGTTGGAAATGCTCGGTGTTTCTCACCAGGTGTTTGAACAGCATCTTACACAATGGGCACTCTATAGTGTAATGTATAACAGTGTATGGGCTTAACAGACCATTGTCCACCGTTGAGCAAACACAGAGAAAACAAATGTGTCTGAAGAGCTTTCACTTTTGATGGTTGAAGAGAAGTAGCTCTTTTTCTCTGTTTCTCTTAAAATGCAGTATTATAAGCTCACCTAGAGAATGACATAGATTTGAGGTAATAACCTTCATTTACATGTAAAACAGTGATGAATAGTCAAAGAAATTCTTGAAATATAACAGCATACATACATACACAACCAGAAAAGCCCTGCACCTCTGTCTTCTGTAATTTACTTGACATCACGCAGTACTCGGATTGCAAGGGAATATTTTTCCACCATGTGGGAGGTAGGAAAAGGAGCCAAAAAAGTGAGTGTCGGGTGGGGGGTGTAGTAAGAGAATTGCTCTGAGCAGAAAAGAAAAGAGCAAGGAATGCCAATTAATGAATGGGAACATCTACATGAATGTCCCTGCTCCGTGGAGCCCAATCCAATGCCCACTGAAGTCAATGAGAATCTTTCTCCAAGGAAACAGAGCCAAAGTGTGCAGTATTAACATGTTTGTCTTTTTACTACTCTGCAATGCAAGAGCGACTATTCACTACCCTGGGTGCACTCCACAATCGTTTAGATGATACACATAAATAAGTGCATGTTAATGAGCTCATCTGCTACCCTGATATCAAATCAGACAACCTGACAGCAGCATGGCTTAATTAGCCTTCCTGCAAAATTGATTGTCAGAGTCCCACACAGACTGCTCTTCAGCAATACGAAGCCCCTTTCTGTTTCAACTGAGGGAGGGTGTAGGGGGCTGGCAGTGTGCCCTGTAAGCTAACGAACTCAAGCAACAAGGGGCATGATCTCTAAAATGTGGGCCCCTAGTGGAGAATGCTCCCTATCACCAACCCAATTTAAAGAAAAGGTGGGTGGGGGCACTTTCACTCTAAATTGCTACAACAGCAGCTTGGTGTGTTATCAGCCAAGTCCAGAATGGTGGTACTAGAAACAATTTGTTCCTTATCGATATCCTGTTATATTAGTATAATAAAGGCTGCCTTTGCTAATATTTACCTTGTTATCACCCGAGTACAACTCTTGCTTTATTTGTTTGCACTTTCCCTGCCTACTAAATTTGTATAGTGTTCTCCTACCCCTGCTTTGACCCTCCACCATGAATTTCTCTACAACCAGAAAGTGTGTACAGCAAGCTCCAATACTCTCTAATGCTGAAGTTGCCCAAATTCAACAACACCAGCTTCCTTGTCGCTGCTCTTTGCTGAGAACAGCCTGGGTGATGCTGAAGGTGGAACACCATTTTTAAAAAATGGAAAACGTAACAGTTCATATTCAGTCTCAGGTTCCACATGCGCCACCCCACTGAAGTCTGTGGAGTTGCAACTTGCATGGATATAATGGGGGGCATAATGGGCCCACTGTCTTTAGCAAAATGTCTGCCAGATCTTTTAGAGCCTGGTTTTCACCCCTACTAAAATCCACGGCAAAATGCCCATTGACTTCAGGAGCAGGAACAGGAACTGCTGGGGAAAAGTTGTAACATCCAGAGACAAAAGATTATGGCCCAGATCTTCACAGATGTCTAACTCCCATTGATTTAATTCCAGAGGGGTAGCCATGTTAATCTGTGTACAGCAAAAACAATGAGAGTCCTGTGGCACCTTAAAGACTAACAAATTTCTTCAGGCATAAGCTTTCATGGGTTCCAACCCACTTTGTCATGCATCTGCTTCGTCATGCGTCTGCTTCATCATCCATCTGATGAAGTGGGTTGGAGCCCACGAAAACTTATGCCCAAAGAAATTTGTCAGCCTTTAAGGTGCCACAGGACTCTCGTTGTTTTTATTGATGTAATTGAGAGTCAGATGACTAAATATCTTTCAGAATCTGGGCCTCAGAATCTTGATCCTTCATTTGCTCCCCTGGTGATAGCCCATCAAAGTAAAGGATGAAATCACTGGTAAGTCTGTAGATAGTACATGCTGTGACACCACCTTGATGTGTTTGAAACTTGAACACAGAGATGGTGGATTAACTGGATTAGCTATCTGACACTCCTTTCTCATCCATCCATCAGTCTAACCCAGGGGTCTGCAACCTGTGGCTCTGGAGCCACATGCAGCTCTTTGGCTGCCCCCTTGCGGCTCTGGGCTCCCCCAACCTCCGGGGTACCCTGCAGGAGGCCCATGCCTCGCTCTGGGCTTCCCCCAGCCACCAGGGACCCTACGGGCAGCCCATGCCAAGTTCCAGGCTTCCCCCCCCCCCTGCATAAGGGGACCCCGCAGCAGAAATCCTGGCTCACCTCCCTGCACCTCCCACCAGGAGGCTACACCCATTGTGGCTCTCAAAACACTTTGTTATTGAAGGAATTTTCAAAAATGGCTCTTCTTATCTTTTGGGTTGCAGACCCCTGGTCTAACCTATCTATTCATCAATATCAATGCATAAGAATGATTGTACTGGGTCAGACCAATGCTACCCCCGTATACTGAATTCTGACAGTGACTAGTCCCAGGTGCTTCAAAGGGAATGAAAAGAGCTGGGCAATTTATTGAGTGATCCATCCCCTGTCATTCATTGGCAACTTCTACTGGTCAAAGGTTAGGGATGCCCAGAACATACGGTTGCATCCTTTACCCACTTGGCTAATAATGATTTATGGACTACCCTCCATGAACTTATCTAATTCTTTTTTGAACTCACTTATATTTTTGACCTTCACAACATCCCACAGCAATGTGTTCCACAGATTGACTCTGCGTTCTGTGAAGAAATGCTTCCTTAGCTTTGTTTTAAACCTGCTGCCTATTGATGTCATTGCATGAGCCCTGGGTAAATCCAACAGATAGACAAAACAAACGGAGAAAAGAAATACAAAGAGAGATCAAATCCAAAATTAGGACAGCCTTTGAAAAGTGGGGATATAGAGGTTCGGCATGGATAATCCAGTTTAGAAAAAAATATTCTGACCTTTGGCCATTCTTAGAACAAATTCTATCCAAAGGTCTAAAACATCCATCTTAGTAACATTTAATTGCTTGTTCTTTTTCATGTCTACATACTGCTGAGCTCTAGCCCAGACCAAGCCTGGCAGTGGCAAGAAAGTCAGAAGACAGCTTTGTCTTCTGTGAGAACCAGCCCAGTTTTGTTGAGTCAGGAGCTTCAGATAATGTTGTTGAGATTTAGATAAACATCTGACCTTTTCACTGCTAATTAGAACTGAACTCTAAAATGTTTGATGTTCATCCATTACTAATAAAGACCCAGCTACTTATAAAAGAAACTATTTACTTTTAAATAGATTGACTAGTTACTGGGGTATCTTTTTTTTATTATTATTTATGGCCCAGTTGTCAAAAGTTCTCAGCCCCCAGATGCTCCATTAAGAACTGTGCCCCTGCTTCAAGAAAGTAGAAACATAACCCTGATCAATGGTCCATTGAATTCAGCCACAAGACTTTCACTGAGAACTGGATCAAGTTCCATGTGCTTAAGTCCTTCCCTATTCAGGAATACTTAAAGACATTCTGAAATGCTTTCCTGAATAGGGGCCGAGCCCTTCTGAAAATCTGACCTTTCTGCCTCCAACTCAGCAAAGTTCTTAAGCACAAGCTCCACAGTAAGTGTGTGCTGTAGCTCATCCCTATTCAACAAATGACTTATGTACACAGAAGAGGGATGGACTTAGTTACACGGTTATACTTCAGTGCATCCTTCTGCGGTTTGCTGAATCTAGGCCATAAGTGCGTATCTAAATGGGAGCTGTGACCTTGGAAGAATCTAGCAAACTGCATAGGGCAGGGGTTGGCAACCCAAAAGACAAGAAGAGCCTTTTTTAAAAATTCCTTCAATAACCAAGTGTTTTGAGAGCTGCAAGGGTGTAGCCTCCTGGTAGGGGGAGCTGGGAGCTGGGCAAGGGAGCCTGCCGGAGGCAGGGGTGAGCCTGGAACTAGGAACAGGCCCCCCACAGGTTCCTCCAGTTGTGGTGGGGAGCCTGGAGCCAGGTATAGGCCACTCACAAGGTCTCCCAGTGGCAGCCGGGGGGAGCTGGATTAGGGTTAGGGTCAGAGCTGCAAGTGGGCAGCCAAAGAGCCACACGGGGCTTCGGAATCGCAGATTGCAGACCCCGGCATAGGGCCTTGTCTACACTAGAAAGCTTTCCCAACAATAGTTCAGCAGAATATATTTGTACTTGGCCACTTCTGCCAGCACACAGCATCCAGATGCATCGCTGAAAGGAGTGCTGCACTGTGGGTAGGCATCCCAGCATCCTCTACACCATGTTCAAGAACAGTGCCTTGTGGGAAATTGTTCCGGTGTTTTGTAGGATACTCACACTCCTCCCAAGGAACTCTGAGAATTGGGGGTCAAATGCACACAGTTCCTTCTGTGCCAGCCCATAACCACATCCATTTTTTGCACTTTTTTCAATTCGCCACTGCAGGCATGGGTGCAGCACAGAGGAAGGCAGTGCTTTTCCTCAGTGTAAAGACCATGCCCAAGACTCTGATGTATAAGCAAGGCTGTAGCACTCACAGAGTACATCTACACTGTGAGCAGCAGCCAGCAGCATTGAGCCTTAAGGCCCAAGCTGACAGACTCGGGCTCATGAGGCACATGTTACAGTGCTAAAAATAGCAGGTGGCTATTGCGCCTCAGGCTCTGAGGCTAAAGGAAAGAGGGAGATGGGCTCCGGACCCCAAGCTGCAACTCCTATGCAGCTACTTTTAGGCCATAGCATGCAGGGGGAGGGGGGCGAACGGCGTGATCACCCTGGGCCCCGCGGTTACGTGGGTCCCACGATCTCCCGCTCTCAGCGGGGCCTGCACAGTGGCCCCCCCAGAGCCACACTCTTCTCTGCTCCCTGCTGCCTTCGGCAGGGAGCCAAAGGCAGCAGGGTGGGCCGGGAGCACTAAGCCCGGCCTCTGGGCTAGCCCTCCCTGCCCCCGGGGTGGAGCAGGCACGCCCAGGGGCAGGGCAGGTGGTCGGGGCCCGCCTCTGGGCCGGCCCTCACCGGCGGCGGCCTCAAGTCCCCAGCTGGGGCACCGGCCACACCAGCCTGGGGTCCTGGATGCAGCCAGCTCCCTTCACCGACAGTCCCCGTTTCCAGGGCCGGGGCCGGAGCCAGATTCCTGCCGGCGGCCTCAGCCTCCCCATCCAGGCTGGCTCCCTGGGGGGGTGGAGCGGCCCACCTCCCCTCCAGCATGGGAATATGTGGCCCCACCTAGGCCAGTTGGCCCTGGGCCCCGCTCCCCCCACGGGACAGCGCTGATAGCGTGAGTCCCCTGAGCCCAAGTCTGTCAACCCAGGCACCGAGACTCACTACCACTCTCTGTGTAGACGTCCCCAGACAGCCGCAGCTCAGGGTGAGCAGGCAGTGAAGGCGGCTGCCACACAGTTTCAGCTTTTCATGGAACAGCTGTGTGGGAGCTGCCGGCTGCTGAACACCTTTGAAAATCAGGTCCATAGTTTTCAATTTCCAGGACCTAGAGAGACACTGCACAGACCAAGGAAGGAACAAGTGTGATATTTGTCTCTAGAACAAACTATCCGATTAGTCAGTCTTATTCTATGATGTGAATGTTTAGCAGTATTTCAGCTGTTGATTAGCAGATACACTACACATACAGTAAATAAAAGTCTTCATATATCAACGAATTAAAGGATTTCAATGCCTTATTTTGATTATTATCACAGTTGTGATTTAGAACCCAATTTCCTCCATGTCTGTTTGAAGCTGGCAAATTTGGTGTTGTCAAGGGCTCCTCTGATGTTCTGTCAAATTTCCATGCAAATAAATCTCATTTTGCTGATGTCTGTAACGTTTTGCTTTATAGCAGAGGTCTCTCAGAGAGCTCTGTCTTCAATAAAAGCGGGTAGAAGTGGAACTACTAATTTAGTTTCTTTAAAAGGCGTGTATTTTCATGCACATTAAATCCATCTGTTTCTGAAATGTATGCCTTTCTTCAGTGTGTAATTTGATAAAACCCAAAAGAAAACCTCGGAGCTCCAAACTTGAAGCAGAAATAGAGAGAGAACGACTAAGAACTTTACTAAAAGGAAAAAAATACAATGTATTTTTAGAATGCAAAAATGTTAAAAATACATACAATGGATCTTGCTGCAATCTGTCCACAAGTTAAGTTCACTGAAAAAAAGCTAAAACATAAGATACACTCTTTATTGTTAGTATCTATTATTTGTGTTCTTGTTACGCTTAGAGACTTCTGTCACAGACCAGGGCCTCATTGTTCCTGGCACTTTACAAATAGACCCTTTCCTGCAACTGGGTCAGTATGTGCAGACTCTTGTATCTGAGTAGAAACTGATTCACTTCAACATGAGTGCAAGGATCAGCTCACCAGGATCAGGCTCCTACATACAGCATGGAGCATTAGGGTTTAAAACAGTGTCATGGTTTCTTTCTTAGGCTATGTACACACGAGAAACTTGTCCCGCAATAAGTTATTGCGGGACAAGGAAAGCGCTATAAATATAGCGCTTTCTCGTGTACACACGTGCTCTTTCTTTCGCAAAGGAGCATTCACCATGTGAATGCTCCTTTGCGAAAGAAGAGCAGTGCATGGTGGGCACCTGTCCCACCATGCACTGCCCACAGCCAGCCCCCTAGCCCAGCTGCAGGGCTTCCGGTGGCGGCGGGGGCTCCGTTGCCAGCCCCCGCTGTCATCCAAAGCCCAGAGGCTGAGCTGGGGGCTGGCCCGAACCGGCGAGGGTTCGAGCCAGCCACCCAGCTCAGTCCAGGGGTTCGGGTGTCAGCAGGCGCTGCGGCGGAGCTTCTGCCACCACCCGAACCCCGAGCTGGTTCGGTTGTCAGCAGGCGCTGCGGCGCTTAAGCCCCCACTGTCACCCGAAGCCCGGGAGCTGAGCTGGGGGGCTGGCTCGAACTGGCGTGGGCAGCCGGTTTGGGCCAGCCCCCCTAGCTCAGTCCAGGGGAGCTGCCAAACTGGGCAGCTCCCAAAAATACTCAATTTCACTGCTCTGCTAGAGCAGTGAAATTGACATATATGTCAATTTCACTGCTCAGCTAGAGCAGTGAAATTGACATATTTGACAGCTCCAATGTCCCAGAGTGGCCTCGATTGGCACTCTGGGACATTTCCGGAGGCTGTCTATTGTGCAAAATGAGTACACACACTCATTACCACGGAACAGCTGTTCCGCGATAATGCTACCACTCTCATTTTGAGTGGTTTAACTGTTGCGCGGCAAGAGGGTGTTGCCACGCAACAGAGAAATTGATCGTGTGTACGCTATTGGCTTTATTGCGTGGTAAGGAGCCTTACCGCACAATAAAGTGATCGTGTGTATATAGCCTTAGTAATAACAGCATGCTCTGTTGGTCTGACCTCCAGGCCATAGTATTTCACCCAATGGTTTCTGTGTTCCGAACAAAGCATGCAAACTCTTTGCAAGCAACTGGACACTTAGAAAATATCAGTCCAATATCTGCACCAAACACAGTGCCAAGTCAGCAGTGGTGGGAAGTTTGGTCACTGACATATTAACTTCACTGCTCACATAGGCTATGTCTACACTTGTTAATTTAAGTTGACTTAGCTAAGTTGACTTAGCATGTCCACACTTAAATTTTAAGTCGACTTTCAGGGGACCCTAAAAAGTCGACCTAGAGCATCCACATTGGACACCTAGGTCGACTTCTAGGGGCTAAGTGGACTTGGGACTGGTCCACGGTGGCAGGGGACCTGGGTACAAAGGGGCAAAGGGGGACAGGGACCCTGGCAGGGCATAGGGGCAGGGAGGGCAGTAGGGAAGTCCTGGAGAACCCTAAGTCGACTTAGAGTCAACTTAGGGCTACTCCACGTCTACATTGGCTTAAGTCGACTTTAGAAAGTCAACTTAAGCAGAAAGCCGACTTAAAATGGGGTTTAATAAAGTCGACTTAAATTTTCCTTAAGTCGACTTAAGCAGCTGCTTAAGTCGACTTAAGGAAAGTGTAGTGTAGACACAGAGTAAATTAAGTCGATTTAAGCAAGCTTAAGTCGACTTAATTTACAAGTGTAGACGCACCCATTGTTATTCAGTGACAGAAATTACAGTCATATTCTTCACAGATCACATGCAGCATGCCTTGCTCAAGTGAATCACTCTACTGAATTCAAGAAAATAAGATTGGATGAAAAATATTCACAGCAGAGCCCCAAAAGCACCTTCGCAAACCAATACAATGTAAAGATCATGGGGACAAGCACAGAGCTATTTACATGACTCCTATGGGTAGGATTTGGCCCTTTCTTTCTGACGGTTTCTGGTTGCGATGTGGTCTTTGTGGTTCTCTTGTGATTATGGTTTGTCTACTCTCATTTCTTCAAAGGGACTGAGAGTTTTATATCTTTGTTTCTATGCATGTACTAATTTAAAGCCAGATTTTTGAGATTTGCTTAGCACCCTCATATGGGCTCAGGTTTTTAAAGAGCTTAGTTCCTATTTAGGCATCTAAAAGAAAGGTGGGAAGATTTTCCCTAGCACTGAATGACAGCAATGAGAATTTCTATATGTTGAATTCTTTGGAAAATTGAGCTCTTACTTTCCTTCGATAGTATTTTGGGCAGCTGAAATCTATACTAGAAATATAGAACAGATTTTGGGCGAGGTTTCATTCTATACAAATGAAATACTGATCAAATGAAAATGCTAAATCACAGTACTTAAAAAAACAATTTTTTCTTCCGATTATTCCACTTTCAAACATGTTTTGATGCAATCTCTTTGAATGAATAGCACACAAATAATACACCAGCTTCCAAAGGGGTAGCCGTGTTAGTCTATTGTAGAAAGACAACAGAGTCTTGTGGCACTTTTAAAGACTAACAGATTTATTAATCGCATGAGCTTTCGTGGGAGAAAATCCCACTTCGTC
>ML685839.1:2002960-2086841 GCA_007922175.1 Pelusios castaneus
ATTAGGTCGACTTAAGCCTCCTTAGGTCGATGTAACCCTTCCTTAGGTTGACCTAAGCACAGTGTGGACGCATAAATCCACTTTGTTAAGTTGACCTAAGGGCAGTTAGATCGACTTAACAAAGTGACTAAGTCAACTTAAAGTGTTGCCGCTTGTTAAGTCGACTTTAATGAGGTCGATTTTAAGTCGACTTAAAGTCGGCCTTATTAAAGTCGACTTAACAAAAGTCGACTTACCTTTTCTAGTGTAGACATAGCCTTAGAGAGGGAGATTTGCAGAGCTGAGGTCGAGGGAAGGCCATGACTGAGGCTGAAGGATGCAGGGATTACTGCATACTGACTTACCGAAGGAAGATGACTTGCACCATAGCCCTGTGAACCTGCTGCGGCTGGATTCTTTACAGAGACTAGTAAAAAAGGTTTGCTTTTAATTTAAAGAGTAGCATCTCTGTAATTGTTGGGCTCTTAATCACTTCAATATGTTTCTCATGCACCATACTGCTCAATCGGATTCTTGTTATTGCCGGGTTGTGTTGAGTAAGGGATCACTGCAGCACCTTCCCTGTTTCCATAGCAACAGACTGTGATGCCACAAACAGAAGGATCTGTGAAGTAACAAGTTGTGAGTTCCCAGGAATGGGCTACAAACCCAGGGAGAGAAAACACACACCTGTCCCTAGCAAAGGCAACTCTAGCTATAAATCATCTGTTTTATAATTCTTTTAATGCTTGTTATTAGGCTGCACAATAAAGATCCCATTTTATGTTGCATGTGTCCATTTCAGTTGCAATTCATTTGTAACAGAGGTTTCCCTGATGCCATAAAACTGCCTGATTCTGGAGAATACAATGGTCAAGAGGGAAGAGAGTATTTAAAAATATTTTTTCTTGTGAAAGCATTTGTCATTTTCTCTGTTCCTTTTATTGCCCACCCTGGACCAGTATGGGGAGAAAGGGGAATGTGATCAATTGTGCTGTGTGTATAATTTGAGAGAAAAACACTATGGCTAAAATAAAGATACTTATTAGCTGTGACCAGCTCATTGGGAATTTTTCAATTAAAATAGAAAAGAGGGAGCGACATGTGGGGAGAGATGTTTGTGCTGGCAGAGACTGCTGCAAGCAGGATAAGCACTTACTCAGATTAAATCATATAAAGCCAGATTTTCAACCATTTTAAATTGTCCGTTGAAGCCAATGGAGCTATGGCACTTTACAGAAGCTGAGGATCTGGCCTCTAAGAGGAAGATTGTTAAAGGCACATATGTAATGAAACTCCTTGTCTTCATTGGCTTCACTTACAGTTGGATGCCTAACTTCTCTTATTTCTTTTGAATTCTCCTCCCTCCCCCATGTGCACACATGTAAACACACATACACACATCTAGAAGCCAAGTTAAATATGTGTAAACTTGTGGCTTAAACATCAAAACATAAGCTGCACCTTGATACATCTTGCGATATCCAAGGTGTCTTAACGATTGTTCACAAAGAAAACAGGGCTTTAACCTATATTACTAGTTAGAGTGCTGGCCTGGGATGTAGGACATCTGACTTTCATTCCTGGCTCTTTCACTGGTTTGCTGATGACCTTGAGCAAGTCACTTTCCCTCCCTGACCTCAATTTCCCCATCTGTAAAATGGGGTTAATGTACAGCCCTCCTTTATAGAGCACTTGGACAGCTCCTGATTAAAAATGCTAAATAAGAGAAGGGCATTATTTTTGTTATTAACTTGCCTTTATTTTTACTTCTATTATTTTTTTAAGTATTTTACATTCTCCTTTAGTGCAGAAGCTCTTCTAGAAATGTGAGGATATTTTATCTTCTAAAATGAAGGAGAGGAAACAGACTAACAGACAATGGAAGCAAATTATTTAAGCACAAGCCTAATTTTAAGCACATGAGTAGACTCCTTGAATTTGTGTTTTTTAAAATTAGGCACATACTCAATTAAATGCCTTGCTGAATCAAAGCCTGAGAGAATGATAATAAGATAGCATGTATATTTATTTGCCAGCTATTGATTCTTCATCCTAGAGAATTCTATTTTGCCCGTGTCCATTCACTACATTGCATGTTTGAGTATTTGACTGTGTATTCATGTAAATGAAAATGTTTGTGCAAATATAAGGAGCTGATCTGATTAAAATGTTTAAATACAAAGTTTTTCATCAAACACTGGCTGTCTTTAGCAAAACCTTTTTCTGACAAACTGCTCTTGATATTATTGGCTTTTTAAAGAAATTATTTGTGATATTATTAATTTAAAAAATAGATTACCAGAATGGTTATTAAAATCCTTCACAATTGTGGTCTAATGTTTTTATTGACCAGAAATAAGATTTTGGTTAAAAAAACATTTTAATAACAATTTCAACTAAAAATTTCATGGAAAGTTATCTCAAAGTGCTTTACAGAGGAGGCCAGTTTGTTATCTACTGTTTACAATCAAGGAGATGGAGGCACAGGGAGGTGAAGTGACTTTCCCAAGGTCACACAGCAAAGCTAGGAAAAGAAACCTGACCTTCTGACCTCTAGAGCCTACCCACTAGGCTATAGATGTATAGTGATAATGCGCAGATGTGTGGTATAAACTTGGATGTATCATGTGTAGTTGCCAGTTTAGCCCACACAATGACTGTACCGGTTTGTGAAATGTATGAGGCCAGCAATTATATATTTCTGGCCAGATTTTCCAGTTCCCTTTCTGTTAAATCGCTTAACTTAAAGTGGCCCAATTTTCAAAAGCATCCAGCGTCTCCCAGTTTTCATCAGACAGGACTAGGGAGCTGAGTTCAGCCCCACACACCCAGCAGTGTGAGAGAGGAACATTGACAAAGGGGCAGTGAATGTGTCATGATGCCAGACTGCTGGGGAAGGCCGGCTTCTCCTGCTTCTCGGTTCCTTCACACTCCCGTTAGCTGAGACTATGGGGACCTAGCTAGGGGATTTGCTGTCATGCCCACCCAAGCAAATCTTTTGGGCTTTTCAACATCCTATTGTTCATTCATCTGCCTCTGGTTACTTATTTGGATGCCTAAACAGTGCCAGGCTCTGGGTGCCTAGGCAGTCAGGTGTCATGGTTGGACCTATAACCAAGTACAGACATAAAGAATTGCAGTCAGCCATAGAATTGGAATCGGCAAAGAAACTGAGATCCTGGGACAGACTGTGGCTCACAACCAATCAGAGCCCAAAGACAAGCCAAACCAGGATCGTAGTGGAGTCTGATGCAGGCCAAAGGTGAAAGCCGCACTGGAGTCAGTCTGAGGGCCTGAGGGTCAACAGGCAGACACAAAGTCAAGAGTATGAGCAAGCTGGAATAAAGGTTGGGACAGGCTGGTGCAGGATCAGGAACCAGATCCAGGATGGGCTAGAAGCTTAGGGAACAAGATAGCTCCTGGATGAGTAGCACAGTTGTACAGTCAACCTAGCTTGTAGCATTGGCAGTATCAGTGAATTACCTGTGTTTGGGGGACTTCTGACCGAGGTGCTGATGCATGTCCGAGTGCAGAGTCACAGGAAGCTCTGTTGAAGGAATGAGTCTTGTCAGTGGTGTGAGCAGCTCTGATCTGGTTCTGGGTTTGTATCACAAGTGGAACCTGCCAGAGGCTGCACTCTTTTGAAAATCTACCTGTCAGTCCACACAGGTAAAAGGCCAGTCATTGATGTGAAAAGGAGTTTTGCCATTTAGTTAAATAAAAATAGGATAAGACACATGGGCTATGTCTACACTTGAAAAGTTAGGTCGACTTTATGAAGTTGACTTAATAAGGTCGATTTTAAGTCGACTTAAAGTGGACCTTATTAAGTCGACTTAACAAAAGTTAATTTTTCAAGTGTAGACATGGCCCCTTTTCAACCTTATTAAGTCAACTTAATGTTTTAAGTCCACTTAATAAGTTCCACCAAGGCACTAATCCCCATCTCCAGTCGCTTAAGTCGATTTAATAAAGTCAACTTAAGTGCTAGTTCGAATTAAAACGAGGTGTTATTCATTCAAACTAACTTTTCTTTAATTCGACTTAAGGGGCTGCTTAAGTCAACTTAAGGAAAGCCCAGTGTAGGCGCGGAGTAAATTAAGTCGACTTAAGCCTCCTTAAATAGACTTAATTTCTAAATGTAGATGCACCCATGGTGCACAGGTGCAGTGCCAGCCAGCACTGATGGCATTTACACCTCTGGTATGCACTTAGGACATTTCTCTAAGGACATTGTGAAGAAAGATTATGTTCTGCTTGTTTTAGAATGTTTTTTAAACAGAGCAAAGTGATCTGTGGTGTGCTCAAGCTCTTTATAGCAAAATGAAGTTTCGAGCAAATGACAAATATTACTTTCCACATTTCCACTCTCTCTACATAAGTTAAATTGCTCTCAGTTTCAATCTTCTTGGAGGTAGAAGTTACACATGTGCTGTGACTTTGACTTTTCTCTAAATTCTTGGTGCATGTAGATGTCAATGCTGCTAGCTCTTGCAATTTTATCATGAATCTTATGATATTTTTTTTCTCCTAAAGCCGCAGCTCCTGGGGTCATGGGATTACTTGAGAATTTCAGCTTCTAGTTTTTAAAAGGTAACTTTTAGCCTTCCTGGTTATGGAGAAAAGCTCAAAAATGTGACTTGAGTGCACCCTAAATCCTCAAAACCCAACTTTTTACAAATCTCCTGATTGGGGGGATATTCATGATATTTCGAAACTGGGGGTGATAATTATGTGTGTGAGAGAGATGATAAATTCAGCTTATTATTAATTTCTGTGGCCAAGGAAGCAGTGTGGTCAAGTGATGGAACTGGGACTCAGGAGACCTGCATTCTATTCCTGGCTCTGCCAATGCCTTGCTGTGTTACCTTGGGCAAATCACATTGCTGTCCAGTGCCTCAGTTTCCCCATCTGCAGAAAGGAAATAATGATACAGACCTCCTTTGTAAAGAGCTGAGATTTCTACAGAGGTTTATGCTATAGATCTCAGCAAACACTAAATACTTAGTACAATTAATTAGGAGTGGCTTAATTGTCCATTTCTGATATTCCCACTGAAGAATGGGATATTTGGGAGTCTAAGAAATGCAGGATCTGGCCTGTCATGGACAGGACAATGCATTTGTGCAATACACAGATGAGGAGATGCAACACTCACTTTCAGTTGTGACCTACAGCAAGATTTTCCAGTCAGCATAGTCGAGTGTGTAGGGCACTAAACTGGAAATCAGGTGATCTAGGCTCTGTATTTGGTTTTGCCCCTTATTTACTGTATGACCTTGGGCCAATCACTTGCGCTGCTTCCCCTTCTACCTATTGTCCATCTTGTCTATTTAGATGTTGAGCTCTTTGGGACAGAGTCTGTCTCTCACTTTATATATGTGCAGCCTCTTACACTTTGGGATCTTGTTCTTGGTGAGGGCCTCTTGCTACTACTGTATCATAAATTACAATATTTGTCACAATGATCCAGAAACAATCACTAATCCATAACCATTTACTCATGGAGAAAACTTTGGAGTGCAACAGAACCAAATCATAGACAGCTTCCCTTTTTAAAAACATAAATACAGGCTAAGGTTTGCTTGTTTTTCATGTCTCCTGCTAGCTATAAGAGAATAAACATTTTTTTCAAGCATACAAAATAATTTAAACCATACGATTTTTCTTCTTTGCCAAAAGCTTTAAAAAAAAAAACAGTTCCAATATCTAACATACGGCATTTCTGATCACTTGTGTTCACTGCTTCTGAAAGGTTAATGCTTAAATAATTTCCCTTGCTTTTCTAAGTATTTTGCAATGTTTTTCTCATTATTTCTAAAAGGCTTGCGATATAAAAGCACACTGATGTGCTTTCTCAGAACTGACTTCATAGCAACATGCTAGGATGTTACCGTGCAATGACTCCCTATTGTACATATAAAGTCTCCCTTTGGCAATCAGTCAAATTCCAAAGGGGTAGCCGTGTTAGTCTATTGTAGAAAGACAACAGAGTCCTGTGGCACTGTTAAAGACTAACAGATTTATTTATCGCATGAGCTTTCGTGGGAGAAAATCCCACGCTTCAAAGCGTCTGATGAAGTGGGATTTTCTCCCACGAAAGCTCATGCGATAAATAAATCTGTTAGTCTTTAAAAGTGCCACAGGACTCTGTTGTCTTTGGCAATCAGATCACACAAGTCTATGGAGAATGAAACATGTAACTCCCATCATTTTTGATGGTTCAAAGTGGTAGCTGTGTTAGTCTATTGCAGAAAAGCAAACAGAGTCCTGTGGCACTTTTAAAGACTAACAGATTTATTTATCGCATGAGCTTTCATGGGAGAAAATCTCACTTCTTCAAAGCATCTGACAAAGTGGGATTTTCTCCCACGGACTTTGTTCATTTTTGATGGGGCTCTTTCACATTCTTCCCAATGCTAAAAACAAACAAGGAATCCTGTGGCACTTTTAAAGACTAACAAATTTATTTATGGCATGAGCTTTCATGGGCAGAATCCCACTTTGTCACTTGCTGAAAGTTTACCCTCTGTGCAAGTGGGGTCACAAATTATATTTGCAGTTCTTGGGATGCGTGGGACACCAGAATTGTAGAAATAGGTTTAGAACATACAGAACTCTGCCACTGATTTAAAATATGAGTATGAAGATCCCTTTGAAATGAAGGATTTACAAGCTACTTTGTGTATGAGAAAACACTAGATTGCCTTGCAAGTATTCTGTCGGAAAACCCAACCAGAATAAACTCACAATCTGCAGGATTGTTTATTCTCTCAGGCTATGTCTACGCTTGGCCAAATAAGTCGACTTAGCATGTCCACACTCAAAAACTAAGTCAACTTCAAGGGCACCCTGCCAAATCGATTTAAAGCGTCCACACTGGATGCCTACGTCGACTTGTAGGAGCTAGGTGGACCTGGGACTGGTCCATAGTGCAGGGGGGGTACTCCTTGCCAAGTGCCAGGGGGCTCAGCATTTGACCCATTGTACCTGGGTACAATAGGGGCTGAGCAGGACAGGGACACTGGCAGAGCATAGGAGCAGTGTGGGCAGGGCTCTGTCCTGCCTTCTGGAGGGGGGCATGACAGGCTCTGCCTGTGCCAGCCACCCTGGCAGGGAGGGCAGTGTGGGAGTCCTGAAGCCCTTTAAGTCGACTTAAAGTTGACTTAGGGCTAATCAGCGTCTACACTAGCTAAGTCGACTTAATAAAGTCGACTTAGCCAGTAAAGTCGACTTTAAATGAGGTTTTATAAAGTCAACTTTAAATTTCCTTAAATCGACTCAAGCTGCTTCTGCTTAAGTCGACTTAAGGAAAATGTAGTGTAGACGTAGATTAAATTAAGTCGATTTAAGCAAGCTTCGGTCAACTTAATTTGTAAGTGTAGACGCACCCTCAGTGTTATGTCAATAAACTCTCATGATCGTGCTCTTTAGCCAGGCTTTTCGGAATCCACTTCCCTTGACACTTTTAGCCACTAACATTTCCACATTCTCTCTTTTACTTAAGAAGTGTAGCATAAAGCTCCAAGTTATATGGAATCTACCTATTATTCCACCCGGTGCCCTGCTGCTAGATTTAAACTATTTGGGGCAGTGATCTTCATTTTCTGTTTGCTTGTACAGCACCTTCCACAATGGTCTCCTAGGCCATAACTTAGGGAGCCTAAGTGCTACCACAAAACCTAATCATAATATTTTTTATGAAAATACAAGGGTTTCCTGAAGTCATCAAATATCTTGTGATAAGAATGACCTCTTCCCTGTAAGATGCCATCTTCACTATAAGACACCCTCAGAGTGACAATGGATATGAATCCAGGTTGGGGTTCAGATGCTAGGATCCCCGCTTCTTCCTGTTTGGGGAAATGCCTAGCACACATTTTGGTGCTATCACAAATAATCCTTACTCATAACACATGAAGACACTTGTCTTTAAACTAAGACCACCAAGTATTTCCCTACCTTACAGAGAACACATTAAAGATAGTGAGGTGCTCAGATATTATTACAATAATAGGAACCATGTAAGTATTTTTGATAGACAGAGAGGCCTTTAGTCCAATGGAGCACATAAATTAAACTAGACAGAAAGTTAATTGTCATAATAAAGCAGAAAATTCCTTCACCCGAGGGCTCCAGATTGTTGACCTGAAGTGGAAATGCTAGAAATCAAACTGAATAGTCCCTCCAAAAAAAAAAATTTAAGAAAAAAGGAAATGACTCCATGGAGTTTCTCTAACTGCTGTTTGATTCATAGCACCTACCACTCTGCACATCTCATGACAGACTTAGGGTGAAGTAAAGAAAATCTGGAAACAAAAACCCTGTGAAATCAACTAGCTAATTAATCACTGTCCACTTTCCTGGTTTTTTAGTTCCATACATCGCCCTTCATAAAATAATGAAAATAATAGCTCACAGGGCTTTCAGATTAAGCCAATTTAAACACAGGAGACTTGATCTCAGATTAAAAACCTGAAACTGGATAGGACACGGACATGAACAAAAGATAGAAACTCCAGAGGTTAGAAGAACGCTGCACCCCACTGATTTTATATTGAGTGTTAGCAATTACCTGTAAAAAAAAGAAACACAACGCTGGAGTCAGCAGATCCAAAGAATGACTTGAAACATAAAGTTGCAAAGCTGAAATAATACTTCTAAGAAAAGGTTCCTTTCCTGAATCTGTTAGCGGGTTCGCTCAAAAGATTACCACAGGAGGAAGAAGCTGTTCAGTAACTTTGAATGTAAATTTGCAGTCACCCTGGTTTATAGAAGAACAGAGCAAGGCATGACCTAATAAGGAGAAGGTGGCAGTGGCCACGCCTCCTTCTGTTCTTTCATTAAACCTTCCTCTCTTTGACTGCCCATGTTATTTATATAAGGCATGTGTATAAGGTGCCATCATGGGTCTTGAAGACTCAGGATCAACTTCCAACTCTTCTATAGACTCTCTCTGGCTAAGTCTACACTAGAAACGCTAAGTCGACTTAGAGACGACCTTCTTAAGTCAACTTAGAGAGTCTACACTTGTCCCAGCGAGCCCCAGCTCTCTTCTCTGCCAAAAAGGGACATGGGAGACGTGCGTGGCTCCCTAGGGACAAGGGAGCCATGCGGGGCTCCCTTGTCCCCGGGAGGAGCAGAAGCTCCCTTGTGCCCAGCCCTAGATTGACTTATTGAATAAGTCAACTTAGGGGGTCCACACTGGCTCAAGTCGACTTAAGAAGTTGACTTAAGCTTTAAGTCGACCTCAGAGGAGGTATTATTAAATCGACTTAATCTGTTATTAAGACGACTTAAGGAAATGATTAAGTCAACTTAATAAAAGCCCAGTGTGGACGCAGCTTTGTTTAGGTCGACTTAAGCCTCCTTAAGTCAACCTAACCTTCCAGTGTAGACGCACCCTCTGTGATCTTGGGCAAGTCCTTCGGTCTCTCAGCATCTCAGTTCCCCAGCAATAAATTTGGGATGGCAGAATTCCACTCTCTTTCAGCAATGTTAAATAGATAAATACATTAAAGATTGTGAGGTGCTCAGATACTACAGCAATGAGGGCCAGATAGACAGAACCCTAATAATGCTCAAGCACTATGGCCAGCATGCTACACCAAATCCGCTAAGGCTAGTGGTAGTAGTCAATGTTGATATTATGGTAATATACAGAGGCCTCAGTTGCCATTGGGCCCTGTTGTGCTGGCCAACTGTCTCCCCCAACCCCAGCACACAATTTTGTACAAGTCCCAACAGAAAGATGCTTTTATGAACAGAAGGTTTTGTTATCTCATCTGTGCTTCAGTGCACTACAAGAACCTTCCCACCTTTGCAGTTGTCCACTTAGGTCTTTGGCCCATTGTGTGAAATGCAATTAAGAATTATGGTAAAATGAAGAGTATATGCCTCAGCATAGCTAAGAGACTCAGATCATTTTCCATTCATAAAAGAGAAATATCATTGAGAGGCAACTAGGTATATAAATCTAGATAGATAGATAGATAGACATTGTATGTCTTGTTCTAGTGGATAGGGCACTGAAGGACACCTGGGTTCTCTTCCCGAGCTCTGCCAATATCCTCCTTTGTGATGTTGGGCAAGTCCTTCATCTATCTGTGCCTTTGTTTCCGCTCCTGCCCCTTTTCTGTTTTGTCTAATTAGCTCCTCAGCTAATGTGGGTGTAATGAAAAGAATGAAGAACAATATGTGCACTTTTTCCCTCAAGCCTGTACATATCATTCCCAGCTTTAGAAAGCTGTTTCCAGAAAGGATGTCTCTACTGTTGTCCCAAATAAGGCCAGAATGGCCTTATTAAAATTTTTTGACCAATTTTTCTTGTTTTAGTATTGCTTTTCTCCATTTGTGAAACCAGATAACGTTTAACCTTTTACAATAGCATGCATGGCTTGCCCAGCTTCACAACAGTAAAAAGACTTTACAGTATGCCAAGCAGAATTCTTAACCAATTGGCAGGTAACATGAGTGTGTTAGCTCTGATTTGACGGTGCCTAGGTTCAAGTGGAATGCCGTTTGCTCTGGCTTCTCTCTTTCCATTTAAAAATGATTCCATTGAATCCAGATGATGAGGCAGTACAACTGGTATTCTGAGCAATTGCATAGACCTTGAAAGGGGGCTGTAGCAAATTCCTTTGTAGGGATTTACTTTAAACTTTTTACAATCATGACCGACTCTTACAATGTGTTTGTACAGTGCCTAGCACAATAGAACTCCAAATTTGATTTAGGCCTTATAGTGCTACTGCATCTAAATGATAACATAAAATGTGTCACAAAAATTCACCACAGACAGAACAAAAAAAAAACCCAAAATCCTGATTTCCTGGGCCACTCTAATCACTGGAACATAGTCCTTTCCAGCCCAAAGAATCCAGGTCAATATTGTAGTTGGTAAAATAGCCCTAATTGCAGATTTGTACTTCAACTCAAAATAAACATGCTGGAATCTTCCAGGAAATCTCCATAAAAAACACAATGCTTGAATACAGAAGGAACTAAATCACAAAGCTCACATCAAACCAATAAAGTAGGATCTTGAGTGGAGAAGTATGTAAATAACAAAAGCAATCTGCACCTTAGACAAAGCTGTACATCTCTTCTGGTGAACTCTGTACACCTCTTCTGAAGAACCTCAAGCTGGACAACAAAAGACCCTTTGGAAATACTAATGTGAGCACATTTATTTTTAAAGGCTGATTCCCAGATCTGTTTCACTTCTTGATACTCTGTAAGAGGGCAGTGTGACCTTGCCAGTCCCTGTGAGACATATATTTGTTATTAGCTTGTGATTTAAAGCCCAATTAAACAGGCTTCTCCTTCCTGTTCTTACACACAATGGATTTTTTTCTGCCCTTCCTACAAATCAATTGACTTCTTTTTTATTGTGTTTATTTTTGCCTTGGTGGAGAGTTGTATACTGATGTATCTGATGGGCTAGGAAGTGGTTTGAACTTTGACTTTCTAAAGGAAAAAGAAAACACAGCTCTGAGTTGTAGGAAGAAAATGCCATCAGAGATTATTTAAATCTGTGTGTTGCTTTATGGAAAGAAGGTATTGTTGAAGGACTGTGATGTTGAAGAGGGAGAAATTGGCAAGAAGTCAGCTGGGTGTTAGGTCGGCCTAGAGCCAAGGAGATAAAGGTAATGTTTCGGTCAAACCTGACATCTTGATGGATGGAAATTCCAGTGATGCGTGGACCTATCAAATTATGAGTGGCATCAAAAAAGGGGTGCATGGACCAATCAAAGTAAATTCAGACCCCAAAGGAGGCTGAGCAAATTGGTCCAAGCAGGGTATAAAAGCAGGAACCCTAGAGCCCAGATTTAGTGCAGCCAAAGGAGGTGATGAAGACTCCTGCCGTCAGTTGAGCTGTTCTGTTGCATTGAGAGTATGAATGCTGCCAACAAATCTGTTGAGACAGATTGTTTGCCATTGTCCTACATTGCAATAAAGCCTAGCCTGGCATCTTTGTTTTTAGAAGGGTCCATGATCATGTTGGTTTCTTCAATCGTGAGTGTAGCCTCAATTTACCTCTTGCACACAGGGTACACCTAGGCTTAAGGTCACTGAGTTTACTGAGTTCTCACTAGAGACCTGAGCTAAAGGTAATCTAAAGTGTTAACCGAAGGAACACCTCGGCTTAGGATCACCAGGCTAACTCAGTTCCTGCTTAAGATCCAAGCCAGGCTCTAGATCACTGGGCTAACGGAGTCTCCACTTAAAGATCTGAGCCAGGGATAATCCTGAGGGAACACACATACAGAGACTCATGCATCCAGCCAAACAGATATCTGTGTCGGACCCAGAACCATATCAATAAGAACATCTTCCTCCCAGCATACCACAGTGACTTGCCAAAGGTCACTCAGCAAATCACCGGCATTCAAGGATGTTCCATCTCCTAGTCCTGCACCCTATCCATTGAGCCACCTCACTCCTTTTCAAATACACCTTGTAGTGTTTCTCATAGTACTGTGACACACACACACAGTATGGCCAAGGATAACAGCTGGATAACCAGGCAATAGTTCCCATAGTTACTGAAAAGCCAGGACATTGCTCCATGCCAGATGCTGATAGGAGACTGCTGGATGAATTTCTCATGTACACAGTGACTGACCAGCTATGGCAATGCTCACGCTCAAGCTACAGTGTGATGGAGATGGGGTTCCTTTGCATACAGAGAGGCAACCAAGAAGGGAATGCAATAGTTACTCAGTTCATGTTGGTGTAGTCAAAGTAGGAATATTCCCCTCTCTATTGTATTTCACCAAAATGGATCCTGCTTCTTGTGTTGTGTCTGGTGCTGATTGGCTACATCCTGGAACCCCTCCTCACTGCTGGAAGCATTCCCCTTTCCACACGACTACATACCTTTTTAAAAATGAATGAATTAATGATGCTGCTCCTAGTTGTGTGCTGTTGTGGAGGACCCTATTGCTCAGTCTTCTGGCCATGTCCACTGTTCCTGAATCCATGTCTCCACCCTCTATGCTGCTGCACCTATCTCTACCACAAAGCAAACATCAAAGGCTATGTCTACTCTCGCAAGTTAGGTCGACTTAAGAACACTTAAATTGACTTAAATAAAGCCGCATCCACACCTGCCTTTCATGAAGTCAACTTAATAACTACCACTCTTTAGGTCAACTTAACACCTTAGTCGATTCGATAAGTTGACCTAAAACTGGTGTGGATGCCCTAAGTCGACTTAATTCCATAAGTTGACCTAGGGCTGGGGACAAGGGAGTCACAGCTCCCCGGCAAAAGGGAGCCACGGCTCCCCCGCGGCTCCTTTTTCCCAAGCTGCTGCTCTCCCCAGCCTGGAGCCATGGCTCCCTTGTCCCCTGCCCAAACTCCCCCAGCCCCGGCTCTCTTGCGTCCAGTGTGGACGCAAAGCACTCGACCTAAGGTTTTAGTGTAGATGCTGTAAGTTGACTTAACAGAATCGACTTAGGTTTTCTAGTGTAGACATAGCCAAAGTGACTTCTGAAGCAAAACAATGCTGCCCTAGTTTGGCATAATTTACTCATCTTTTATCAATATTCAGTACACTGTGCACAATTTTCCTCTTGTATGCACCACCCAAACCATGGGATGAGCTAGTCCAGTGCATCCTTTATATATATTTTGTGGCTATGATGTACCTACAGCACAACCTAGTACAGTAATATGGGGTGGGAAAGGAGAGGAAATTTATAGTGACGTTTTAAAATGCTTTCTTAAATCTTTACCATTTTCATATATATTTGCATTCACTTTCCTGCCAATCAGTTATATCCTCCATGAATAACATGAAGGGAAACATTGCATAATAATGGCAGTTTTATGGAAGTTTCAATTAAGTGCCTGATGCCTTGTTTGCCTGAGTGGCATTTAAAAATGGGGCAGGTTGGGTGACCATGATCTGATGAATTGACATGAAAATGACTGCAGCTCATGCTGAAGACTTTCAGGGTGCATCTACACTTGTAAATTAAGTTGACTTAAGCCTGTTTAAGTCGACTTAATTTACTCTGCATCTACACTACAGTTTCCTTAAGTCGACTTAAGCTGCTGGTTAAATCGACTTAAGGAAATTGTAAATCGACTTAATGAAACCTAGTTTGACTTACTGGCTAAGTCAACTTTATTAAGTCGACTTAAGCCAGTGTAGATGTGGCTTAGCCCTAAGTCAACCTAAAGGGTCCCCAGGGCTCCCCCATTGACCTCCCTCCCAGGGTGCCTGGCATAGCCAGAGCCTGGCATGCCCACCCACAGGGCAGGACACAGCCCTGCCCACCCCGATCCTAACCCTGTCCCTGTCCTGCTGAGCCCCCATGAACTTTGGTACAATGGGGAAAATGCTGAGCTCCCTGGCACTTTTGAAGGGGTGCTTAGGGAAGGGGGACACCTCTCGGGTGCCCCCCTTCCCACCATGCACCACTCCAAGGTCCACCTAGCCCCTACAAGTCGACTTAGGTGTCCAGTGTGGACGCTCTAAGTTGATTTGGCAACTTAGCAAAGCGAAAGTCGACTTATTTGAACAAGTGTAGACATAGCCTCAGTGACTAGAACATCAAGTAGGAAAAGGCTCAAAGACACCTGATCTAAGGGGTTAAAAGGAGAGCCATGAGAATAAAACACTACAGGAAGAAGAAGAGACTGACTTGAGATGTAATGCTTTGTTTTGGGACCATCCTGTCAATGGTTTGAAAAATATTTTATGCTATGAATAGCATTTCAGCATTGTAATATGCAGCTCCCCTTCTCAGATGCATGCTTGTGCTTTACACAAAGCAGAATATTTAACTACATTCACCATTACTCTATGAAGTGAATACCATAAGTCAACCTTTTTTCCACTGAAACTTCTTACAGTGGAAAATGGCTGTTTGAATGAAATGAAATGAAAATATTCCCAAGAATAATGTTGATTCATTTGAGATTTTTTGGTTTCAGATGTTCTCCCTCACCCATCTTTCCATTCTTCCCTTGTTTTTCACCACTGTAAAAGGAATAGAAAAAGTAATCTCTTTTGATTTTCAGTTTTCATCAAAATCTTAGGGGGAAAATATTTGAAATTTCCAAGGGGGAAATATAAAGCTATTCCAATCCCTAATTGCAGATCTCAGAGGGCAAAGACTATCTTTTCATAGATGCTTTTTAATGTATTCAGCATGATAAAGCTTCACTCTTCCTTGCAGCTTTTAGGCACTACAATAAGAACAATAACAAATAATAATGTTGAAGCTTATGAGTGAAGAAATTTGTTAGTCTTTACGGTGCCAGAGGACTTCGTTGTTTTTGCTGTACACAGACTAACATGGCTACCCCTCTGGAAATAATGTTGCAGTGACTGACCAACTAGCATATGTTTAATCAAATAAGAGGGTCATTATTCATATTAACACCTCAGCTGAAAAGAGAAAACAATTAGGCCAAGATTTTCAAAAGCATCAGAGATAGTTAAGTGCCTTGCTCCCATAGAAAGTCAATAGAATTTGCACCTGTAGCACCTTTAATGCTTTTGCAACTCTTGCTGATGAGCAGGGCACTTGGAGATCTTTGGTGAAACACTCAATCTGTATGGGAAGTTGCAGGTAATGAAGTGTCATGTGGTAGGGTGGACTAGCTCCTACCTACTTTCTAGCCCCACGGATGGCTTGAAGTCCTGTGTGTGATCTTGTGTGATTTATTCACACTGTTCCTTTCTACCGCCCCCTCCTTTACAAACTACACTACCTCATACTAACCATAACACAGAGCATTCAATTCCCAAAACAAGCAAGATAGAGGTGTTTCACAGCTCTGACTCCCCACACCTACCATTCTATCCCTTCACACTTCCTTCTTGGGCCTCTTGTATCATCTGGGCTAATGTGTTAATTACTCTTGTAACTCCCTCCAGCCCATCCCCAGTCTATTGTTGGAGAGCAGTTCCCAAAGTGAGGTGTGCTCTGAGGCAACTAATTGTAGTTGCAGGAATCATAGAATCTTAGGGCTGGAAGGTATCTTATGAGGTCATCTAGTCCAACCCCCTGCTAAAAGCAGGATCATCCCCACTAAATCATCCCAGCCAGGATATTGTCTAACCGGACCTTAAATATGTCCAAAGACAGAGATTCCACCACCTCCTTGAACCAGTCTGCTCCCAGGCAATTCAATAGGTGCTCTTGCTTTGTCAAACGTGTGGCTTAGGTGGGGGGCAGACCTTGCCCACAGAGAATGAGACTTCTGTGATCTTGCGGGCATCCCTGCCATTTCTGTTTGCAATAAGGTGTCTGTGCTATTCCCTTCTGTGTCTGCCTATCATATGTACTTTATTTATAATACAATACAAACACCAAGACGGAAAGAGAGAAAGAGCTCAAAGGAAAACTTCTTCTAGCTGAGGTAATTTGCTGTGTACCAAGCTTGTCTCAGGCATAGTAAATCTTGCTTTTAGTAAATCCTCCAGTCATGTAATTAGAGACCACAAAGTTTGGATCAAGAGACTGAAGTTCAGGGAGATTCAGATCCAGGTTTTTGGTTCAGTCTGTTGTAAAGACAGGGGCTTGTGTCAAAGTATAGATTTGGACCTCACAACCTCTGTGCCTCATCCAGATGTGGAAGTGTTTGGCTCTGGATCCATGTCTACAACACAGAGAGACTGAAGACAGAAAGGGCTCTTTGAGCTGTGAAAAGAAGAAGCAGCTGTGATCAAGAATAGGTCAGCCTCACAGGCTCTCATTTGGTTACCTGGGTAGAAAATGCATCTGTTATTGGTATGTTCCAAAGGGGTAGCCGTGTTAGTTTAGGTCAGCCAAGCAAACAAGGAGTCCTGTGGCACTTTTAAAGACTACCTAATTTATTTATCGCATGAGCTTTCATGGGAGAAAATCCCACTTTCAAAGTGTCTGACGAAGTGGGATTTTCTCCCACAGAAGCTCATATGATAAATATATTTGTTAGTCTTGAAAAGTGCCACAGGACTCCTTGTTTGTTTGGCCGTTATTGGTATGTGTACTATTAAGATCAGTCTCTTGCTGTGTCTTTTCCGCTGCTAGGTAAAAAGAAATACTGTTCTGAAAGTAACTCTTGCGCTAGACATTAAGCATTACAGTTGTATTTTGTTAGTCTTTAAGGCTATGTCTACACTTGTTAAGTTAAGTCAACTCTGTTAAGTCATCTTCATGGAGTGTCTACGCTTAAAGTCGACTTAAGTTGACCTTGTTAAATTGACTTAGCAGAGCCGGTAGCATACACATACACATCTACACTGGCTTTAAGTCGACTTAATAAAGTCGACTTAAGCCTTAAGTCGACCTTCAGAGGTGGTGTTATTAAGTCGACTTAAGGAAGCACGTAAGTCAACTTAACAAGCACCCAGGGTGGATGCAGAGTTCTGTAGGTCGACTTTATCATCCTTAAATCGACCTAAGGCGCCAGTGTAGATGCACCTAAGGTGCCACGGGACTTCCATTGTTTTTGCTATATACAAACTAACATGGCTACCCCTCTGGAACTTAGCAGTTGTATTTCTATCTAATCTACTTATGGCCCCCTTTAGCAGGATATGGGGTGTCCCAATCATTTCTGAACACCAAATTTCTGTGGTGAATCCTTCCAGGGCTAGTAGATCACATATAAAGAAAGAATCAGAGAAGACTTGAAGCAGCTCTCCTAGTGCAGTGAAAATGGCCAAAATGTACAGAACCCAGCGGAGGGAAAGAGAGCGAGTGAGAGGACACAATAAACAGATCAGAGGGAGGCAACTGAAGAACCTGCAAGAGAAGATCAAAAAATCAAGTGTGAGGAGAGGACACCAATAAGGGCGTGAAGCAGGAGCAAACCAGTGTAGCACAGAAAGAGCAATGGGGCCCAGAATGCCGGAAGGAAGTGCAGAGAGGGACTGGAAATAGCCGCATTCCCGGATTTGAAGTAGTTTCCATCAGATACAGTGTTTACAGTTTTGTTCAATGACTTTTGGCACCCCAGCTAGACAAATTGTTCTGGAGATGGGAGGGGGAAAAATTAGAAGAGAGTTGGACCTGGGGAAAGTGCAAACCTATCAGCTCTCACCCGTGCTTGTTTATTTTTGTTAAAACAACACACGCTCAGGGTTGGAAACAGGCAACTGGAAATAATTAACAAGAAACGCTATATGCAGGCCCCAGCTTCATCCGCCGCTCTCACAAAAGTCTCTGAAGCTTTCGAGAGTGCCTTGTTTTGTTTACTGGAGTTCAGTGTAATGGTGAACCTCACACACGGGGTAAATGGCAGACATGTCAAACTTCAAAAAGGGAGGGAGAAATCCCCTCTCTTCCAGTAGTAGTCCAAGATTTAAAACTTTCTGGGCATGCTGACTGGAAACCACGATAATGGCCCAGGGTCTGTAATCATATCTAAGTATCATCAGCCTCATCTGGTGGCAATGACTGAGCAGGCCACACAACTCCAGCCCACGTTACCATCAAACCACAGGGAAGAAACCTATGCTCAAATCATGTCAAGGCTCTGAGTGAAACCCACAGAAGGAAATTCAGGGTTAAGAATGAAATGCCAGGCCAGAGCCTCAGCTGAGAGAAATTGTCTCTCCAATGGAGTTGCTGGGCCTTAACTCACTCCATTTTGCTTGGGTTTGGAACACATGGTTGCTTGCAGTAAAAACACCTACTATTTGAAAACCATTAAAATAACTAAACAAACCAGAAGGAACTAAAGATGGGGTTTCAGCTTTATCTTTGGACCATCTTCTGTCCTAATGGGTTGGTTGGGGGGGGTAAGAGGGGGATCCCACTCATGACTGCCATCACATGTATGAGTCTGTTGAATTGTAGGCAAGTTCATTGTATTTTACTGACTATGAAGTCCTTGTCCATAGTGGACCTGTTCCTTCTGAACACAACTGGTTGAAACTTTTTGTCTGAAATGTTTTTATCTGAAAAATGTTTTTTTCCCTCAAAATGGAAATTTGTGTAGAAAATGTCCATTCTGGTGACATTTTTCTTCAGGTTTTCGGTTAACAAAAAAATGAGAACCAAAAAGTTTCAGTAAAGTTTCACATTTTTTGCCTGATCAGCCAAAATTCTGGAGGTTCCAGTTGCCAAAAGTGGGAAGATGAAAATGTGGGAATTTGTTCTTATTCAACAAAAACCTGAAAATTGTTGTTGTAAATTCCATCTTCTCCCTCATGGAAAAACACCATTTCCCAGGCAATTCTACCTCTGAAGGAGTACAGTGGATGCTCTGCATTCATAACTTAACGGCAGACATTTGTATATTACGGAACTGGACAGTCAAATGCCCAGAAAAATTCCATGTCATCTTTAAGCGTTTCAGAGCCTAGAATAATAAAATCCTATTCAAATCCTATAGGCCCTATTGTAATATAACTGATCAATAATAATAAACAGTAAAACTAAACACCATCTCAGGAAAATTTCTACAATGGTGATTTTTTAGTCCGTGACATAGTTCCCCAGGAGAAGTGATGGGAGCTCTGCTGCTTCTGTCATTTAAAAATGGACTGTGCAAAACCCTGGAAAATAAACAGTAGGAAGTGGTCCCTCACTGGTTGGCCTAATATGGATGATCTAATGCTATGTCCAACCACAAATGCCTGCAAATTGGCAACCATAATTCATTCCCTAGCAAGGAAACTCCTTCCTGACCCCCTCTCCCCACCTCCAGGCAATCAGTTTATGTCTTATAATTCAGCTTCTAAAGAAAAACTGCAAAGTACTATAAAAATATCCTAACCACTATATCTAATTATAAAATCTAAGTCACTCTTTCATTTGTCTAAAAATATAGCATAAAAAACAATAGGACTGAAGCTGCAAAATACTTTCTTAACAGGCTTCTGAGAATTAGGAAAATGTGGGTCCTTTAATGGGATTTCAAAATTGCTATAAATTCTGGGCCATGCTGGTGTATGTCTGTGTAGCTCTAATTAGTTTCATGGCAAGACATGGATTTGCAGTAGCTGAAGATCTGATCATGATTTTTAACTTTTGTTAATTTAATAGCTGTACCAGTTGGTTATGCTAATGGCTATGTTAACAAATCTTTGTATATAATTTAAATAATTGAACTTGCATCTCTTTTTAAACTGTCTAATATTCAATAGTTTCTACAGGGATCTCACATTTCTTGGTCCTAATCAGTGTCTAAAGGCTGGGAAGTACAATGTTGGGTCACTCAGGCTTGCCTGTGGGGCTATAAAATTGCAGTGTAGATGCCCAGATTGGAGGCCAGCCTATGAGACCCTATGATGGGTGAGGGATCTCAGAGCCCAGGATCCAGCCCAAGGCCAAATGTCTATACTACAAATTTTAACCCCACAGCCCAAGCCCCAGGAGCCAAAGTTACCTGACCCAGGCTCTGAGATCCAGCGGAGTGACTTTTTTATCATGGCCCGGAAGTGTCCACTAATAGCAGCCCCATTGAGATGACACACTCACTGGAGATACTAAAACAGGGAAAGATATTTGTAAAGGTCCTTCTGAAAATGTCTTTACACAGTCATCTTTGTTACTGAAGAGCAGTTTAGTTTTTATTTGGTCCACTGCGATTTCTAGTCAGTATTTATTGACCTCTCTAAGGATCCGTCTACACTGACAATTTAGGTTGACTTAAGGAGGCTTAAGTCGACCTAAACAAAGCCACGTCCACACAGGGCTTTTATTAAGTTGACTAGAGCATTGCCTTAAATCAATTTAAAGAAAGCTTAAGTCAACTTAATAACACCTCGTTCTAGGTCGACTTAAGCCTTAAATTGACTCCTTAAGTCGACTTAAAGCCAGTGTGGACAGGGATTAGCTCCTAAATTGACCTTATTAAGTCAATTTAAAGCATTAAGTCGACTTAATAAGGTTAACAAGGGGCTATGACTACACTAGAAAAGTTAAGTCGACTTTGTTAAGACGACTTAATAAGGTCGACTGTAGGTTGACTTAAAGTCGACCTTATTAATTCAACTTAACTTTTCTAGTGTAGACGTAGTCTAAGGTAGTAGAAATTCCTGCTGTTTTCCTTCAGCTTAGTCTGGGAGGCATTCATGCCCACAGATGTACTTTTTCATCTCACCTTACTCCTGCCTTTGCTGAAGTCCTTCCTTCCTTGACAATTGCAACACCTTCTTTTAAGGCCTGCTCTGGTCCTTGGCCAGCCCCCTAGTGATCTCAATGAGAGTGGAAGTGAACTCTTACTCATAAACAGCAGGTCTTGTACTTGCAGGGGGTGTCTGATGCTGAAGTTAGACAATGTTTTTCACTCACCCTGTTCTTCCTCTTCATTACCAAATCTAATTACCCTTGCTGGTACTCAGAAATCTCCAGCTTACCTCTGTCCTTTGATTCACGGTTTCCTGCTCTCACTTGGCTGCCTCTCTGTCTCATCCCTGCATCGAGCCACATTTACGGGCTCACATTTCACGCGTGAGCTTGTGCCAAGTCTCTGAATTTCTCCGCCTGCCCCTGAATCAGTGAGCCAGCTCCTCTCTTTAATCCCCATCTAACAGCCTCTCTTCTCTTTCATGTTTATGTATGGCTCTGTCTCCAAAGCATTCTGCTCTACACCATGCTAAGGACACTGTATAAAGATATAGTCCCATTCTTCAACCATGCTCCAGTTGCTTTGAGCTTCTCTAACAGCACAAAGTAGCCTTAAGCCCTGTGGATCTGAGCCCTCAGAGCAGACACCATACGTTGTGAATTGCTTGGGTGCCAAACCCCACTCCTCCTCACCAGCTGTGTGTGGTCAGGGTTTCCCAGAAACCTGGAGGCTCCCAGTTGCTATAACTGCCTTTTAAGGCCATTGAGAACTGACACCAGCCTTCATGATTTTCTACTTTACACCAGGGGACAAGCATAGTGCAGTCTCCCAAGACCAAGGGAGAAAAAAGGGCCCCTTGGCATCCTGTCTCTGAACGCTCCTCAACTTCACCTGGGGAACTGGCCCATGGTGGATTGCATTTCTAATAGCACAGGGTGCGTCTACACTTGTAAATTAAGTCGACTTAAGCGTGCTTAAGTCGACTTAATTTACTCTGCGTCTACACTACACTTTCCTTAAGTCGACTTAAGTAGCTGCTTAAGTTGACTTAAGGAAAAATTAAGTCCACTTTCTTAAACCTCCTTTTAAGTCGACTTTCTGCTTAAGTCAACTTTAGAAAGTTGACTTAAGCCAGTGTAGACATGGGGTAGCCCTAACTCGATTCTAAGTTGACTTAGGGGCCTCTAGAGCTTCCCCACTGCCCTCCCTGCCAGGGTGGCTGGCACAGGAAGAGCCTGGCATGCCTCCCCACGGGGCAGGGCAGAGACCTGCTCACCCTGCCCCTATGCCCTGCCAGGGTCCCTGTCCCCCTTTGCCCCATTGTACCCAGGTACAATGGGGCAAAGGCTGTGCCCTCTGGCACTTAGCAAGGGGTGCCCCCTCTGCCACCGTAGACCAGTCCCAGGTCAACCTAGCCCCTAGAAGTTGACCTAGGTGTCCAGTGTGGATGCTCTAGGTCGACTTTGTAGGGTCCCCTCAAAGTTGACTTAAAATTTAAGTGTGGACATGCTAAGTCGACTTTGTTAAGTCAACTTAGTTAAGTCGACTTAAATTAACAAGTGTAGACAGAGCCACAGATATGCCACTTCTTGAATTGTGAGCCAAATCCATCCCTGGCCTAACTTCACCGACCTCAGTAGAGCAGGGATGAACTTGCCCACTTGTATCTATTTTACTGTCTTTAGAGCACCTGCAAAATCATGATTCCTTTCGCTACTGTCCTTAGCTACAGAAGTGAATAAAGAAATCATAGGCACACTGGCCTCTGCTCTGCCATGTGATTCTGCCAGACTCTGTATCAGATACTGAATCCAACAGCATATTTCATGCCAAGCCTGTGATTCTGCCAGACTCTGTATCAGATACTGAATCCAACAGCGTATTTCATGCCAAGCCATTCATAAGTGCCAGGTTACTCTGGGTTACTCCTCATTAGTTTTCTTTGCTATCCACCAGCGTTATCCCTTACCTTCCCCTGAGCCTTCTGCAATGAGGTCCAGCGATTCCTTGGCTGCAGTTCATGTGCTAACCGGCGTCACTGGGAGGAGAGCCACACAGCCTCTCCAATGCTGGCATGCTTTGAGGATGGAGGAGAGTTCAGAAAGCATCTGACAGGCAGGCTGCTGCAAGGGTTTCGCCCTAATGTTAGATGCTGCTATGTCCTGAGCCCCTTTCACACTGAATTATTGAATGGTTCCAGCTGTAAAGACGAGCTAGAGAATTAAAGGGATCTGATGAAACCGTGGAGAGAATGCTTAGATTGTGTATTACATAGGGCTTCCTGGGGCCATCTAGAGCCACGTTTTCCAAAACAGTCAACAAGTGGTGTCGGTTTGTAACTAGAGCACCAGTCTTGGTGCTGTGCGCTTGCAGATCTGGGCTTGCATTCTTTTGAAACGCTAGGCCCTAAAACTAGTTCTTGGCCCCACTTTGGGCCCTTTGAAAGCTGACCTAGCTGGTGAATAGGGCTCTCTTCTCAGGCAGAGGCATAGACGGTACTTAATTTGTAAAGAAGAGGAGCCAGGGCTCAAAATGAACATCCTCCTCATCACGTGACCTCACTTGTGGGGTCAGGCCTTGCATTCGAAAGTAGGCTTGTATACCTTGCTAAGATCATTGACCCAGAGGTTCTCAACCTTTTTTCCATCGTGACACACCTGACAGGTGATGTTCCCCTGTGTGACACACTACAGTCTGCTGGTGATGGTGGCGCTTGGGAGGCTGTGGCATTCTGGAGGATGCAGCACCCTGGGACCTAAGTGAGGGCAGAGTCAAGCTGGTGCCCTCGTGGTCTGGCTCGATGGGCCCGGGTTTATTTTTGTGGGGCAGGTGGTGCCCCCCTCCCAAACCCAGGGTCTTTGGGTTGCAGCCCCTAAGTCTCTTTACTCATCTGACCCTGGCTGCTGCCTGTGTTGTGCAGCAGGACCAGGCTGTTGAGGTCAGCAGAGAGTGGCGGGTGGCAGTAGGCGCAAGCTGGCTCCAAGCTGAGCTGTCGGTTTTCTGTGACAGACCTCCCACCTCTTTGTGACACACTTTTGTATCCCAGCACAGTGGTTGAGAACTGCTGCATTGAACAAGGAGGTGCCTGGGCTGCATCCTCAGGAGCTCCAGCTCAAATAAAGTTCTGTGTATAGAGCTGATATATGGCTTTGCACCACTCCCATTCCAGCCCCCCGTACTGGGAACCTTCCTGTGAGAAAGGGGGAATGGCTAGAGCATCACGTTGCTCCAGCAATTCCTGGCTGCTGGAACTTGGAACCCTGGATAGAACTGTAGAGAATCCCTGGGGCTTATGTCAGTATTACTTCGGTGAGGATCAGTGAAACAAGAAGTTGGTGTAAAGCCAAATTATGCCAGTCCCCTTTGGTCTTGCTCCAAGCACAGTTCAACAGGGCTGGAGCATTCAACCTTTTAATTTCTCTCAGTTTTCCATTCTCACAACTTTATATTACATTTTCCACAAAATGTTGATTTTTTTTACACCAAAAAGATGCAAAAAATGCAGATTTTTTAACCTGCTTCCAAAGAGATCACTCTTCATTCTTTATTTAAAAATCTACTTCTTGTAATCTGAAAATGTATTTTTGTTGCATGAGAATGGGGACCATAATACAAAAATAAAGTTGTAAATCATTATTAGTTTTGCATTTTGTTCAAACTATTAGATACACTTTTTTTTCGGAATGGTTATGGGTTTGGCTTTATGGGTAAATTTCTTTCCTCTTGTCTGTACTATGAATTCCTTGTTTGTAAAGTGAGTTTGATTGTTTGCCAGAAGCTGGGACTGGATGACAGGGATGAATCAATGAAAAATTGCCATGTTCTGTTCATTCCCTCTGAAGCATCTGGTCCTGTCTACTGTCAGAAGACAGGATATTCAGCAAGATGGACCATTGGTCTGATTCAGCATGGCTGTTCTTATGTAACTGGCCTAAAGTCACACAGGAAACTTGGAACAGATGGAGGAATTGCACACAGGTTTCCCAAGGCCCAGACGAATACCCTAACCATTGTACCAACCTTCCTTTTAACGGAAGCACCTGATCAACACGGTATTTCTTTATGATTTGTGTGAGGCACATTGGGCTAAAGGCACCTGTCTAATATCTGTGTGACCCCTATTCTTGTCATATTTGAGCATCTCACAATCTTCAGTATACTTATCCTCATAACTCCTTACAGATGGGGAACTAAAGTACCTGGGTCAGATTTGTAAAGCTATTTAGGCACCTCTGGGACTTTCAAAAGCATCTAACACTCACTGAAATCAATGGCTATGGCTACACTTTCTAAAATTAGTTTGAATTAGTTAGTTCGAACTAACTAATTCGAATTAATTTTAGTTAGTTCGAATTAGCTTAATTCGAACTAGCATGGCCACACTGGAATGTTAGTTCGAACTAAGCAAGCACTTGCTTAGTTTGAATTAGCGATCCCCTTTCATTTCAATGGCCGGTTAATTCGAACTAAGAAATTAGTTCAAATGAACATGGCCACATTGGTTAATTCGAACTAGTTAGTTCAAATTAACCCTTTAGTTCGAATACCCTATTTGAACTTATTAGTTTGAATTAAGGAAGCCCTTAATTAGAACTAACTAAAGTTTAGTGTAGCCATGGCTTTAGTTAGTTCAAATTAAGCTTCCTTAATTCAAACTAACTTGCCAGTGTAGACATAGCCTATGAGTTTTAGGAACCTAGGTGGTTTTGGCTCCTACATACCTTTGAAAATCTGGATGTAAGAGACCTGCTGTCGGTCTGACTGGAAACCTGTAGCAGGGCAAGAAATAGAAGATGTTTCTTCCATAACTTTGGCTAGGTTCTTAACCACCTCATCCTAGCCTTTCCCTACACTAATGGACTTCCCAGCTCCTGACTAAATCCCCTTTCTGTCAGCAATCAGGAGGGCCTGCGCAGCTGGCCGATTAGAGTGCAGAATGTGCAAGAGAGATCACTGTTGTGGCATCCCACAAAAAAACTGGAGAGGAGCTTACTACTGATGTCTAGGAAAGGCAGGTGGCAACCTAAAATTACACAGAGGACTGTGCAGAGTCAGAAGGGGGATGGAGGGGGGAGCCAGACCCAGTTTGCAGTGCAGTTCTGACCAAAGGTACCGAAGTAGCAGTGACCGGTGAATCACTTTGAGTAATGCTGACTAACGCCAAGGTACTTTCCACATGCACACATGCTGTAAGTGACTAAATAAATAAATGCCTGGGAGTTGCTCTCACATAAGTTCAAACAAAATATTGTTGTAACCTTTACTTGCTGGGGTGGGGGGGAGGAGGGGGAGATCGCTTTTCTTTTTAGAGAGAAGTCTGTTTGGCAAAGCAGTTCAGTCGGTTGGGTTTGTTATTGCCGGTGCTTGATTCCAGAGATCAGTGAAGTCCAAGTTTGAGGGGCACGTGGCAGGCCACCAAGTCATAATGCTCTTAAGTCACAAATGAGTAAACAAGGGCCACTTACACTGGTGCAGCCAAATACTGCTCTGTTTTATGGCACAGATGCAGACATAACTGATCAGAATGAGAGGATGCCAGGTGTCTGTCTGAAGTATTTGTAATAGTACTTAGCTCTTACACTTTTCCTCCCTAAATCTCAAAATGCTTGGGAAGGGTATGGACCCTCGCTGTTCCGTTACCTCTCTCAGCCCTCAGCCCTCCCTCTCTTCAGACTCCTCTCATTTTTCCTCACTCCTTCGCTCCTCTTTTGTCTTTGCTTTAGCCCTGTTCATTCACTATTTCATCTTCTCTTTGATTATCTGTCCTTTTTCTATTCTCAAGCTCACTTTTAGTCTCATTCTTTTCTCTGGAATGCGCTGCTCTGCAGTCATGAAAAGTGTGTCCAGAGCAAAGCAGAGCACACTTTGGGGTTGCATTGAACAGAGCATATCACTGACAAGTCATAGATCCTTTTGGAAAATATTGTATAGATCCAGGAGAAGTCTTTCCCGGGATCACCTGACGAGATATCTCTTCTCTGATCCTAGCAGGTCATTGTAAAGCCAGCAGAAAGTGATGTAGCACTTTCTTTGCTTTTCCTCAGGTTTAGACTACCAGAAGAAAGTGACTGAGTGGCTGTGTTTGGAAGCTTTTTACAAAACCTCACAAAAATGTATGTTTTGTTTTGTTTTAAAATCCACATCTCTGAACAGTTTGCTTGACACGTACTGTTCTTTATTTGCTAAATCTCATACCTGCAGGTACTTTCTAGAGGAATTCCATTAACCAGGATTGCTGACCCCAGGTTTTTCTCCATTTTCATTTTCCTTCACCTCCTTGTACTTAAGCACACATCCTGTCAAGAGGATAGTTCCAGGGTGTATAGTACAGCTGGCCAGAAAACAAGAATTCTGTTTCATAAAAAATTCCCAGGTTTGTTTTCAATCTGCAGCAAGATGAAAACAAGATCTTTCAAAAACCATTGCAAAAAAAAAACAAACCCCAAGCGAAGGATTCCCACAAGCCTGATTCACTTGGTTGTTAAGGCATACATGTGGGCAACCTGGATTTGAGTCCCTGCTTTGTCTGATACAAACCAGCAACTTGAATCTGATTTTCCCACTTCCCAGTGGGCCCTGCGCTATTACTCTTTTTGGGTGGGTATTTTTTGTTGAAAGATTCCTGATCAGAATAAATATTAGGCCATATCTTTAGCTGGTGTATTCTGTAGAAATGGGTTGATTTCCCTAGTTGAGGCTCTGACCCACGATTATGCAGGTATAGATACAGTATTATTTATTTAACTATGTTGAATACAAATACTTCTGCAAATGTAAATACTGAAGCAACTCATGGACTTCAGAAGGCCTCTAAGACAGCAAAAAATCTTCTGAGCTGCTGCAGAGATTAAGAAGAGAAAAGAACTTCTTCATGAAATGGAGCTGAGTTCCCCTGCAGCTTTCTGCCCTGGGGTGTGGGTGAGTATTTGTGGCTGACGGCACAGCAGCGGCTGCTTACCTATCTGCTAATTTCCAGCCCTGCTCAGCCAAGGGAGGGCTTTGCAGTCTCTTGCTGCTACTACTCTGAGCTCAGCCTCCTTCAGGATGCATGTGGTTCCTCTCTTCTACTCTGGCTTCATGCAGAAGACCAGCATTTCACCTACTATGTTACTGGCATGCTTTGCAGCCAAAGTCTTCTTCAGAATTGCCTCTCACTTGGTGTCTGCAATCTACAGCACGTGCCAGATTAAACATTTGACCACCTGTGAGACTAGACATTAGAAGTCTACTGACGTAAATGTGCCTATGGAGCAAGGATTCAATTGTAGTTTTGCCCCTGTGAGATAGGAAAGTCTCGCTATCCCCATTTTACTGAGGAGAACTGAGGCACAGAGGGTCTAAGACGTTCTCTACAATGGAAGTTGTATTGCTTTAACTATGGCATTATAGTTAAAATGACACAACTCCCCTTCATGTAGACACTATTATATGTGAGTAGCCATTCCCATGTGGGAAGGAGAATAAGCAATACCAATAAAGACCCCTTTATAAGAAATAACTGCGTCTAAAATAGGCTTCCAAATGTGTAGCCATGTTAGTCTAATTCAGCAAAACAAACAAGGAGTCCTGTGTCACTTTTAAAACTAACACATTTATTTATCGCATGAACTTTCATGGGAGAAAAATCCCACTTCATCAGACGCTTGAAGATGGAGTGCTTACAGAATGGGAGCAAGATAAATGTAAATAAAACTTAGGAACATTAAAACAATAACAAAAAAAATAGAAAATTGTAATGGGAATTTTGATTTGTTTTTCAGTCTTTCCATGAAAAATGCCAGTTACCATTTTTCATTCAACTACTTCATTGCAGGAGCTTGAACTTTTGCATTTCTCAAGTGATTGTAAATAGTGGTATGGGGAAATTTCCAGCTGCTTAATATTTTATATATCTTGAAATGATATCTAGGACGATACTGTTAATATATACAATATAGTGTGTGTAATTTTGTGAGTGCAGCAGCTCAAAGGAAATAATGACAGGCTTTGCAGTGTAGCTTCATATACCTGGGCTAAGTAAGCCAAGCTAAGTTAAGTTAAATGGTCCCATCACTAGATCTTAATGTTCATACTTCATTAAGAATGGAATGGAGAAGAAGTGAAATCTCAGTTTTGCTTCTCCCGTTTGGCTGGACAATATTATACAAGGTTTGGATAGCAGAAGCCTGTACCAGGGTTTAACTTTTGATGGATAAGTCTTGGCAATGGAAAATGATAAAAATTTAGAGCGAAATTCTTAGCTGGTGGAAACTGACTTCAGTATAGTTATGCATGTTTATCCCGGATGAGTATCTGGTTCTATGGAAAATACATCTACTATTCCAGAGTTATACTTTTTTTCAAATCCACAATTCTCTCAGGCCCTGATATTAAACTAGAGGGGACTTTTTTTAAGGTGGGCTAGGTTTTTGTGATCTTTGGAGAGGTTTCATGTGCATGTCAGTGAGACATTTACAATCCCTTTCATGTAAACTATTCCTGTGACATCCCTAGCTCCTGTCAGTGTGGGAAGAATGCTGGACAGATTTTCAGATCTGATCAGTACTCAACAGTAGCCATCTAGGCACCTACATCCAGATGTTCCAATGTGTTCAACACCTCAGTTTCCATGGAAAATTCTCAACCTATGCAAGATCCACAACTGAAAATAATAGCAGCCCCTGGGGGTTGAGCATCTGGCCATTGCATGGAAGGCTTGTCTATATAGGGACACTCAGGAAAGATAATCCAAATTAATTTGTAAAGTGGATTAGTTAAAGCACATTTAAATCCCTCTGTGGATTCTCTTATTCAAAATTAAAGTGGCCTTAATTTTGATTTAGCTTAATTCACTTTCATACCTAAATGAGAGCTCACGTCTTCTGAAAATCTGGCACAGGATGTGTAATGATATATTGGAAAGGCCAGGCCTTCGTTAAGGTCTTCCCACAACCTTAGAATATGACTCCTGAACAATCTCAAAAACGATTTTTCAATCACTAAACATTTCTCTTTGTTAAAAAGATGGAAAACTGAACCACAAGGACATTAAATGGCACACCCAAGGACACATAGGAAGTCTGTGGCAGAATTAGGAATAATTTCCCATGGTTGCAATCCTAGTGACTTCAAAGCACCCAGATTTCCTGGCACCTAGATCAAGCTTTAATCCCTAGTGATTTCCTGAATCCTAGTTCAAAGTCTTAATCCTGTATCCCATTTTTATTAAGTCCAAACCCATTAGAAGATAGCTGTCCCTTAATCTACTAGTAAATTCTAAGCAGCCTCCTACTTCTCACAGAAACTCGGTCACAGTGAGAGACCCGAACAAAGCAATCGCTCTTCCCAAATGCCCTCAGGAACTGTCTGTTCCAGCTGTGGGCTGGACACAGTGACTTTAATCACATTTTTTTAAAAAAAATACTCCCTCCGTCAACACCACTGCCTTCTGGCTGCGCCTCTTAGGCTCCCCACGTTGCTGTTGCTCTCTCTGATGTCACTGCAAAAAGTTCTCACTTATTAGCTTGGCAGAAGAAGAAGGCACCAAAAGCCAACAAAATAAGTGAGCTTATTTGAATAATGACGTCGCCCTGTGCCTGTTAGGGGGACTGAGAGTGCGGCAGCCGGCAGTCTATTATGTTTACACAGAGAGAGAGAGAGACAGAGGCTGGGGAATGGAAATTGTGAGCACTTTATTTTTAAGCTGGTCTCTCTGTTGGGAGCTAGAGAAGCACACCGTGCAATCTGCTCTGTGATTTACTGACTGGCAAAGAGCTCATCGGGAGTTTTAGTCAGGCATAGTGTGTTGGCTTACCTCACTGAGGACACTTTCGTGCATAGATTTTCGCCATCCCTTTTTCTCCCTGTTGTGGGAGGCAGTCAGCCATCACCCTGTTCTTTTTCTAATCTGTGACAGTGTTCCCTGGGGAAATAAATAAATAAATGAAAGCCTCCTCTTACCTTGGAAAGCCAACAGGACCTATATGCCATATGCCTCATAGCTACACCCAGCTAACGTCCCAGTGGGTCTGCTTTCAGAGTCAAAGCCAGCTGCAGTTCTGTAGAAATGAAAACTCAGATGTACATGATCTTTGCAAGAGCCACGAAGGGCATGAGGCAAAACATCTTTGAAAACACTTACTCATATTCCAGCCACTCCTAACACTGGAAATATCATCAATGATAAATCATATTTTTCAATCAATGTGTGGATTTTTTTTTTCCAAAGCTTGTCAAGAATTTTGCTGGTGACAAATATTTTTCTCTGCCATCTTTTCCTTTCTTGCTGTGAACTTTGAAAAAGCACCGGGAAAAGATTTGAACTGCTCTTGAGCACTTCAGTATTTTTCAGGGTTGTGGCGGGCAGTTTGTTAGGGTGACTCACAAAGAGACATCGAATTCATGTCCACCTTAAACACACACTCTCAGGATAGCCACCACTTGTATAGACACTGGCCTGAGAATAAAGAGATGTGGGATGAGTTGCTGGCTTTCCATAGAGACATCAGGGCCTAGGCAAGGCCCAAATCTCCACACAGCTTTTTTAAAGCTGTACACTACAGCTTAAGCCCTGTGAGTCTGCATCAGCTGACTCAGGCCAGGTGCGGCCATGCTGTAAGTCTTTTATCACAGCTTGGATGTAGTCTGAGGCTTCTAAATCAAGTAGGCGCTTTTGAAAATTTGGCCCTGAATTCCATTTCAGAAGTGACCAAGGGCCAGATATATTTTAAAGGTCTTTAGGTGTCTAAAGGTGGAGCTAGACAGTGAATGGGTTTTGCACACCTCATCCCCAGTGATTTAGATAAGAGTTAGGCACCTAGGGGATTTTGAAAACCCTCCGGCCACCTATTTGAATCGTTAGCTACCTAAACATCTTTGAAAATCTGGCCTTAGACATATAGGCCCAGATTTTTTTAAGGTATTTGGGGCCTAATAGTTAGAGGTTGACATACTTTGAAAAATCTGGCTCGGGTTGTGTTCCCCTCGTTGGCCCTGCCAGGACTGGCTTAGGTCAAGTGGGCCCAGTCTTCCAATGAAACTGCAAAGGCTGTGTGAAAAGAGCTAATCAGAAGTAAGCTCATCTGCATGGGAACAGCTGGGGATTTTATAACATGAGGAGGCCAGCAGGAGGTGCCATCCAATGGTGAGTAGAGCCCCATGTCACACTGGCCCTTCACTCATTGAAGGCCAGGGCTTAGGATCATAAGCAATCACTTTTGAAAATGGGGCTTAGGCACTTTTGAAAGCTTTCTTTTGTCTCTCTGAGGGGACTTCACGAAGGCTGTAGGTCTTGCCATGCTAGGCTGCTAGAAAAGCAAAGCTGCAGCCCTGCACTCCACAAAGCAGGAGAAGGCACCAAGGATACTCCACAGAGAGCAGGGGAGAGAGGTGTCTTAGAATGGGATCCACAAAAGCCAGCCTGCGAGGCAAGGAACTGCCCAAGATAGCTAAGGGGAGATGTGGATAGGAGGGGCCTGACCAAGTCTCAGCCATCTCTTGGAGGATAGGCATCTAAGGCAATGCTATAGAGAGGGAGCCATCTTTGCTTAGTGACTCATGGACGGGAACCCAGCACAGGGGTCAAGCAGCATACGTGATTAAGGCATTTAATTAGGCATCTGCCTTGCTCTACACACACAATGGCCACAGGAGGAGGTGGTGGTAGCCCTTTTGTTATCACCTTTAACCCAGGGGTTAGAGCACTTGCTCAGCTGGAATGCAGGAGATCTAAATTCAAGTCTTCCATCTTCTGAGTAGTGGGGAGGATTTGAACATGACACTCCCATCTTTAAGGAGGCATGTACTACCCACTGAGTTATGGGACATTCTACCACGAGGGACTCATTCAACCTCACCTGTAAAAGCTCTTAGACTCATAGACTTTAAGGTCAGAAAGGACCAGTACGATCATCTAGTCTGACCTCCTGCAAAATGCAGGCCTCAAGACCTCACACAGCCACTCCTGCAATAGGTCACCAACCTATGACTGAGTTATTTACCTCCTTAAATCATGATTTAAGGACTTTAAGATACAGAGAATTCACTGGTAGGTGAACCATGCCCTGTGCTACAGAGGAAGGTGAAAAACCCCTAGAGCCCAGGCCAATCAGCCCTGAGGGATAATTCCTTCTCAACCCTAAATATGGTGATCAGTTAAACCCTGAGAATGTGGGCAAGTCTCAACAGCCAGTTACCCAAGAAACAGTTCTCTGTAATAACTCAGAACCCACCCCATGTACTCTCCCCTTTTAGGCCACTTGTAAATCCATCACACACAGCCAAATATCAGTCAATTTCCAAAATAGGCTAATCATACCATCCCCTCCATAAATTTATCAAGCTCAGTTTTGAAAGCAGTTATGGTTTTTGCCCCCACAACTCCCCTTGGAAGGCTATTCCAGAACTTTACTCCTCTATTGGTTAGAAACCTGCATCTAATTTCAAGCCTAAATTTCTTGATGGACAGTTTATAACCATTTGTTGTGGTGTCCACATTGGTGCTGTACTCAAATAATTCCTCTCCCTCCCTAATGTTAATCCCTCTGATGTATTTATAGAGAGCAATCATATTCCCCCTCAGCCTTCTTTTGGTTAGGCTAAGCAAGCCAAGCTTCTTGAGTCTTCACTCATTGGGCAGGTTATCCACTCCACAGACCATCCTTGTAGCCCTTCTCTGCACCTGTTCCAATTTGAATTCATCCTTTTTAAACATGGGGGACCAGAACTGCACACAATATTCCAGATGAACAGGGAAAGAGTGACTGGGAACAGAGCAACTGGCCTTGGGGTCGCCTACCTCCCAGGTGGTGCTGTAACCACTGAGCTACATTTTTTCTTTCTTACCCTCCGCAACCCAATGACTATTGTGGCAGGGTGCCTCCTAGCTCATGCCCCGTACCACCTGTTTTCCCCAGCACTGTAGGCCTGTGATAAATCTGCCCTCTCCCGGTAGGCTGCTCTGGCCTATTGTACTGGGGTTCCCAGACCTGGGTTTTACCTTTGGGTGGGTCCCTCAGTGGGGCCTTGGCTGTACTGGCTCCCTCTGAGGAGGGGCCGTCTTAAGCCTTTGTTTCTGGGGATGGTGAATGCGTGCTGCCACTGCTACTGCAGCGGCTGAGACAGGCCTCTCAGCCCCTGTCTTTCCCTTTCCCTTTCCCGCTCCCGCTCCCGCTCCCGCTCCCGCTCCCGCTCCTGCTCCAAACTCCCACACTCTCTAGCAGGGTGAGGCGCTTCTTATAGGCCTGGGGCAGTCCTTAATTAGGCCCAGGTGCTCCCAATTGTCCTGCAGTAACCTATGCTCTGACTATAGGGAAAAGGGCTTTTAGCAGCCTCGGGCTTACGTATCTGCGCTGGCATACCCTACGATAGCCATCTTGCCTATCTTTATCACACTATTTATTTATTTATTTATCCCAATGGAACAGTCACCAAAATATCTCTTAGCTCAGTGGTTACAGGATTTTCCTGAGAGGTGGAGTGAACAGGTTTCTCCTTTTGAATTGAACATGGGTCTCAATATCCCAGTTGAATGCTTCTGAGAACACTTACCAGCTCGGGCCCCAAGCATGAGTCCTTAGGTGGCCATGTGTCTGTTTCCCCCAGTTTGGGAATCATTGTGACCCAGATAGGGGCTTGGTTGCCTAGAGGGAGGCAGCAGTGTGCATGCTCAGAGGCAGAAACATAGACACCCAGGGAACATATACTCTAAAAATGTAGTTGCCGAGTAACATATTTAAAAAAAAATGTAGGTGCCTGCAGCGCTCAGTGAAAGTTTGTGGAGCCAAAACTGAGACTTAAACACCTGAGTCTAGGGTTTAGGGATCTAAATATCTTTGTAGATCTGGGCCTCAGTTACCTTTACATAAAGTTGGAGTATTTGTACTTCCTTTCTCCCACCACCCCATGACTTGTTGTTACAGACTGTCAGACCTTCAGGGCAGGGACGACTCCTCCCCATGTATATGTGCATAATACACATAATAGTACTTGGATCTCAGTTGGGACCTCTTCATGCTACTATGATACAGATAATCAATAAGTATTATCCAGCATTACCTTCATTTGGCAGTCACAGGGAGAGAACAGCCACAGATCCACCCCTTTTTTGGTCCCCATGCACTAAAAGTTGGCTGCCTTGATTTCATCCCTCATTGCTCTGTCCATGCAGCTACTTAGTGTACACCAAAACCACATGGGCAGAATGTGCTCCTGAAGGCAGCGGGGCTCCAGTGTATCCATTGATTTCTAGAAGCCTCTCTGTCCTTTTATTGACAAGATCCAAAGGGATAGCCATGTTAGTCTAGGTCAGCCAAACAAACAAGGAGTCCTGTGGCACTTTTAAAGACTAACATATTTCTTTATTGCTTGAGCTTTCATGGGAGAAGTGTATCTACAACAGGGATGGATGATTTGCGGAATAGAAAACCTTCCTTATGAGAGGCTACTTAAAGAGCTTGGCTTGTTTAGCCTAACCAAAAGAAGGCTGAGGGGAGATATGATTGCTCTCTATAAATACATCAGAGGGATAAATACCAGAGAGGGAGAGGAATTATTTGAATACAGCGCCAATGTGGACACAAGAAAAAATGGATACAAACTGTCCATCAGGAAATTTAGGCTTGAAATAGATGCAGATTTCTAACCATCAGAAAAGTAAAGTTCTGGAATAGTCTACCAAGGGGAGCTGTGGGGGCAAAAACCATAGTTGCCTTAAAAACTGAGCTTGATAAATTTATGGAGGGGATGATATGATGGGACGGCTTAGTTTGGCAATTGTCTATTTTTTACTACTGATGATAGCTATGCCAGTGACCTGGGAAGGGGCATTCGATGGGGTGGGTTCTCAGTTTTTACAGAGAATTTTTTTTCTTGACTGGCTGTTGTAACTTGCCCATATGCTCAGGGTTTAACTGATCGCCATATTTGGGGTCGGGAAGGAATTTTCCCACAGGGCAGATTGGCTTGGACACTGGGGTTTTTTTGCCTTCTTCTGTAGCATTGGGCACGGCTCACTTGCTGGTGGATTCTCTGTATTTTAAAGTCTTTAAATCATGATTTGAGGACTTTAATAACTCAGTCATAGGTTAGAGGTTCATTACAGGAGTGGTTGGTTGAGGTTTTGTGGCCTGCATTGTACAGGAGGCCAGCCTAGATGATCATATTGGTCCCTTCTGACCTTAGAGTCTATGAGTCTATACTTACAAGTTAGGTCAACTTAAGGAGTCTTAAATTGACCTAACTTACTCCCAGTCCACACTAGGCTTTCATTGTCGACTTAAGTCGTTCCTTAAGTCGATTTAATGAAAGCTTAAGTCAACTTAATAACACCTAGTTTTAGGTCGACTTAATGCTTAAGTTGACCTTATAAAGTCAACTTGAGCCAGTGGAGACGGGGAGTAGCTGGTGGCTTCCAGGTCCCTGAGGGGAGCCAGAGCCAGCCACTCATCGGGGAAGGGAGCCATGCGTGGATCCCTTGTACCGGGACCTGTGGAGCCGAGGCTCCTTTGGAGCCGAGGCTCTCCGACAACCTAGCCAGTCGATTTAGAGAGTCTAGTGTAGACCCTCTACGTAGACTTAATAAGGTCGACTTAAGAGTCTTGTATAGACTCTCTAAGTCGACTTAATAAGGTCGAGTTTAAGTCGACTTAACAAAGTCGACTTAACTTTGTAAATGTAGACATAGCCTATAAGTGCCACAAGACTCCTTGTTTGTTTGGCTGTCCTTTTATTGTGTCTCTCCAAAGAGAAGGCTGCTTTCTCTCTTGATTTCCCTGCACTTTTCTAGCCTCCTTCCAGATCAGTAATAAGTCATGTAAGTGACAGTTTGCTCAGGGTGGTTTTAGGTATCAGTCTGCATTTATCTGGTTGACATACATAAAGTCTGACATTTCATTAACTATATGGAGCTGTCCCTTGCCTTTTATTATGCTGCTACTCCCAGCTTATTAAATAGCAAACAGATTTGGAATGTCCCTTGTTGCATATGTTTAAAGCACAGCAGCAATGTAACTCTTGTCAAGAAACATTACCAGGTGGGAGGAGGGAGGCCTTTCTTTGAAAACCCCATGAGCAAAACCTTTTCTTCATCTGATTTTTGCTGCCCCAGAAGTTCATCTGGCAGAAAGCTCTGAAGCCTGCTAAGATAAGGACTATTCCTACATGCATGTGTTATAAATAGCAGGAGTAGAGGCAATGCTAATTCTGACCCACTAGAGAAATGGGGAAAGAACTGTTGCATCATCAGACACATAGGTAATTGACTCTGGAGTTAAAAATTTGCGTAAACCACACCATTTTCAAAGTTTGCCCACCCGTAAACAGCCATTAGACAGTACAACACTTCTATTTCACTCCCTTGTGATGAAGAGTCTCTTTCTAGTACCTCCCACATGTCCTTACTAAGAAGCCCTTACTTTAATGTTGACCACTACCTCGTCTGCTTTGCACTGAGCCCTAGACCAAAAACATCACTCTAGAACTTCTGTTGCTGAAAGAAACAAGCTTTCAAGCTTCCAGAGAGCTCTTTTTCAGCTTTGTGTAAGCTCAAAAGTGATTACTTCTTGTCAATGCTTTTTTGTGATGGTACGCAACGGTACGGAGTACCAGCACCTTTTTTGCCAGCCCCACTGCCCAGCTGGGGGGGTGGGGTATGTCAGCAGGAGAAAGGAGCGCACTGCTGGAAGAAGAGGGGTGGTGCAGGTAGAAGAGGGGTGGGAGAGGCATTCTTCAAATTTGCTATCAAGATATGAATACCGGCACCTTCCCCCCACCCTCACCCCCCGCCAAAAAAAAATCACTGCTTCTTCTTATGTTGATTCTTTGGAATAGCTCATACCCAAGAAGAGATCAAGGAGACACACACAGAAAGGGATCCATGTTTTAAGTAGCTTTATTAGGAAAAACACTAAACCAGCCCAGACTGGCTAAATTAACCTCTAATAGTCGAATTCAATTATTATGGCAGCCCAGGCAATTAGGTGAGACACAAATGCACAATATTTCTCCTACCTTGTGTCTCACCTATCTTGGAAGCAACATGGCTATAGTATTTCAAGCACATATGAGAAAAGGCTTTCCTCTTCCAGCTGAATCCCCCTGATGGAAAAGTCCAAAAGGATTGAACAGGATGGAGGCTGGGATTTGCAGAAACTGTTGAGAGAATTCTGTAGGAATGGAAAATCGTTTATGAAATTCTATATGTCAGTTAAAAGAGTATGGATATTTTTATTATTTTATTATAATATTTATTTCTACATGCCTTTTCCATATGAGCAGTACTGCTGGGTAAATGGTGAAAAAATATTCACAAATGTGTGAGCGCTTTCATCTGTATTCCACAAACACTTGAATGCGTGATTTTTATTGGTAAGAAGAATGTGTGTTTGCATTAATAGTTACACCAGAAATGTTTGAAAATGTGGAGCATTATTCATCTAAAGGTGAATGTAATCAAATTTGTGGCTTTTGTGACCAGCTCTATTCCTAAGGAACTTAAAAGCAGCAATATGTTCTCAAACTATTTGTAGAATCACTTTCAGTACATTAAAAAAAAATTGTTGCGTTGTGCCTGTTTGCAAGTAATTCAGAAAGGGGAAGAGAAACTGTTTGCCAAATACATTGTTCACTGCAAGTAATGCACTTGCTGCTACCATTGGGTTTCCATACTAAAATCTGGCCAGCTCTTGAAACTGCCTTGAAATCAGTGAAGCTCTAGGGCTATGTCTACACTAGAAAAAGTTAAGTCGACTTTGTTAAGTCGACTTAACAAAGTGGCTCCTTTTAAGTCGACTTAAAACATTGAACATAGGCATCCACGCTGGCATTAAGTCAACTTAATAAAGTCGACTTAAGGGCTACTTCCCATCCACACTGTCCTTACGTCGACCTAAGGAGGGGTAGTTATTAAGTCGACTAAAGCTTTCATTAAGTTGACTTAAGGAATTTCTTAAGTCGACTTAATGAAGCCCAGTGTCGACATGGACTAATTTAGGTCGACTTAAGGGTCCTCCAGTTGACCTAAATTGCTAGTGTAGAGATACCCTAGGTGAACAGATGTATCTCATGGTGGAGCTCCAAGCCTGCTTTGTGATCTGGCTGGTTAGCTAGATGATTCCTGATGGACCTCCACTACAATCTAATGTGTCTTTGTGTGGGCACAGAGATCTCCATGTGTGGTTCAAAATGCAGGAGTGGGACTCATATTTGTTGATAGATGGTTGTCTGGCAAATTGACCAGGTTCGGGTCTGCTTGATGGTAGACCTAATTCATGTGAGACCCACTTCATCATGTGCAGCTCTCTGGAACTTCAAGCGCAGTTACGTGAGCGTATCTGAGGGCAGAGTTAGGGGCTTGGTGTTTTCTCTGCAAAGCAGATTCCTGATCTGGAATTCATGCCTGACATGGCATTTAAAAAAGGACTGTCAATGAATCCCAGTAGTGACTGCAGTGCTAATGAGCCCACTGCGATCTTGGGATTCCTGCACATTCAGAATATACGGGAATCCCATGGCTGCCAACAATTGCTGCATGCAGGGAGTCGGGGGCAGCATTTGGCCCTTGTTGTTTTCACTTGCATTTGTTCTCTTTTCTCTCCTAGTTCACTCTTGGGGTGTGCTACTCTCAAGCTACCTCTACCCTACACAGCGCAGTGGAAAATACTTCATCCACACTGCAGTGTGTAACTGCATGTCAGTGTCTGCCAGAGCCTTACCTCCTGGCCGGAGAAAGGTTCCCAAAGCTGCCACCGTCTTTCCTTGCAGCACGGAAACAGTTCCAGCTGAAGGACACAGCAGTACACTACATTGCTAAAAAGAGGTGTGCAGATAGTGAGGCATGGCTTGTGAGCCACGTCATGATACATACACAGTTACATACCCACATACTCCAGCTGCCTCTACTTGCTTAAGCCATGCCTCACAACTGCACTGCTATACATGCTAGGGGGACTGTGCATATAGGCCCTCTGTGTGCCACTGAAGGAAGGACACAGTGCAGACATACCTAATGTGCTTAAACTGGCTTCACAGCATCCAAAGGCCATGCTGATAACTGATCTTCCTTCATGGTGATATCTCCGGACGTAAATGGGGATTAGGCAATGGATTAGAGTCTCTGGCAAGAGCATGAGAAATTGGGGAGACAATCAAAAAAGAGAAAGAGGCATTTCTTTTGGTGGAGTTTTGATGTTACATACAGAGGGACAATCCTGGCTCCTGAAGGGCTGAAAACAGTCCAGGAAGTTTTGATCATCTCCTTCCTTGCAAGTGAGCATTACTAAAGTTGCAATCATTGCAAACAATGCAATGTTAATCGTATCGTTTTGAGCAAATGTTTGCACCCTGGCTGGCTGCACTAATATTCAGGGCCAATATTGCTGACCTCTGAATTACTCAATCAGTTGCTGTAAATCTCTGCTTCCTGAATGACTCAGCAAAGGTAAATCAGAATGTTTTATTTTTCTGGACAGCTAGCTTCATCTCTCTTTTCAAGTGTTAGCATTAAACACAAAAGAATTGCAGGTTGGAAATTCATGAGAATCCCATCTATTGGAGCTGAAGATAGTGAGATTCTATATTTTATTTATTCAGAAGTCATAAAATACACATACACCATTGGAACCTGTTATGTATTCTCTGCATTTGCACATAATATTACCACATTTTCAGGCAAAACTCAGGTGACACACTGACACACTTACAGTTAGTAAGGCACCTTACTAGCCACAGAAATGTTGGCATATGTGTACAAGGAATTTGGACCTACACTTTTTAAAAAAAATTGGCCCTAGATACAGTACATATACTTACTTCATGATTTGGTGAACATCAGGATTTATTATTGTTCAAATGCCAGAAAGTGAGTCATTTTACGCCCTACTCCACTGAAACCTAAAGAGCTCGATATCATATGCCAATATTTACCTATTATATCAATAAAGAGTGATGTTTGCCTCAAAAGCAATCAATATCTGCTTATAATTAGAGCTGGCAAAAAAAATAATTTCCATCCTAAGGGGAATTCCAAGATTTCAAAATTTTGTTTCGTTCTAAATCTGGACAGAAAGTTGAAATCTCATATTTTTCACTTTCTGAAAATATTTCATTCTGAGCTTATCAAAACATTTCATTTTGACTTTGTTTTGACTTCTATGATTCAAATGATCATGTCAAGCATTTTTGAAAAAATTGATATTTATGATATCAGACCTCAGATTTCTCTGCCATTCTTATACGAGATCCAGGGATAGATTGTTGGGTATTCACCAGATCCTTTGTACCTTCTGGTGTTACAAAGTTGCAGGCTGCTTAGAGAGCTTTATGGGGACTTTGCACCACCCAGCTGTGTTGACCTGGAGGGTACAAGTGAATCTGCTCCTACAATGATAGTAACAAAATAAAGAGATGATACAAATCCGTTTTTCCCATTGACATCAATGAAGTCATGGTATATCACCTGAGACTCTGTCCCAGTATTTCAACTGCAAATCAAAACTAGTTATAAAACATTAAGAATTATATTCAGAAGACTGAAGAAATTTTGCATCTGGCTTGGGTTGGCACCACCAAGACATTTGTAGGTTTGTAAAAGACAGAAAATCCTCAAAACCTGATCGTTTTCTCACTGGGCTCAATGTTTTTCTTTTGAATGGAGATTGGATCGGGATTAAATTCTCAGGATAGAGCCATTGCTTTGTATTATGCCAATTTACATCAGATAATATCTAGCCCTAAAATGACAAAGTTCTTTTAATTAATTATTAGAAATTAGTTCTTTTAATTAATTATTAGAAATATTCTTTTCATAAACTTTGCCTTTGGACTACAATAGTTTGACAGCAGGGACTGATTAGTCTTTTTAGTACAGTGTAGACTTCTTTTTGTTTGGGTTTTTTATGCTATGGTTGGGGAATACTTTTGGGAAACACTTGTTCAAAACAAAACAAAACAACACAACATAACATTGGATTTTCTGAGCCAAAAAATACTCCTAAAGAAATATATTGGAAGAGGTGATTTAATTGCTATGCTGGTACAAATCATGTACCTTTTGTATTGAGGTAACTATATACCTTTAAAAATACAAAAAACCAACAACTGGACAAACTCATAAGTTATACTAACTGCTGATCCACAGTGTTTGCATACAGTCCTTCTCCATACTTCTGTTTTCATTACTGAAACTGATGGGATGATTCCCATGGACTCACAGGGACTTTGGATCGTATCCCACATGCTTACAGCAAATGCATTTCAAAACATTGAACTAACAGTAAGTATTACTAGCAGGGATTCAACAATAAATCTTAAAATCTGCACTGTTAATCTGAGAGTTGAATTAAAAAAATTGCCAGGATCTCAGGTAGAAATGGTTTTGACTTATGGGAATTCTATTAGGAAGGGATATTGCCTTTTTAGCATAGCCAGGCGCTGGGATTAATATGAATTCATCTGGGAAAGAAGCACTGTATTAAGTCACAGTGCAATCGTTAACCCTTAGGATAGCAACATGATCTAACTGGTATTAGCAGGCCAATTTTGGCTCCAGTTTGTGTATATTTTGAATAAATTGTCTCATTCAGGCATGCAGAAAACATTTGATATAAAACACCTTTCACTGAAAGGATTGTTTGCAAAAACTTTCTGGAAAAGATCAGCACTTAAAAGATGCAGACCAAGCATAATTTGAGGATTCAGTAAAACAAACAAGGAGTCCTGTAGCACTTTTAAAGACTAACAAATTTATTTATCCTATCATTTTTCATGGGAGAAAGCCCACTTTGTCAGACAAGTGAAAAAATGAAATATTTTACAAATGTCTGATGAAGTGGGATTTCTTCCACGAAAGCTCATGCAATAAATAAATGTGTTAGTCTTTAAAAGTGCCACAGGACTCCTTGCTATGTCTACACTTGTAAAGTTAAGTCAAGTCTGTTAAGTCAACTTAACAAGGTCGACTTTAAGTTGACTTAGATCGACCTTGTTAAGTTGACTTAACAGTAGACAAAGACATCCACACTGGCTTTAAGTTGACTTAATAAGGTCAATTTAGTGCTATTCCCCATCCACACTGGCTTTAAGTCAATTTAAGAAGTCGATTTAAGGCTTAAGTTGACCTTCAGAGGTGGTGTTATTAAGTCGACTTAAGCTGTTATTAAGTCAACTTAAGAAAGCATTTAAGTCGACTTAATAAAAGCCCAATGTGGACACAGCTTTGTATAGGTTGATTTAAGCATCCTTAAGTCGACCTAAGTTGCCAGTGTAGATGCACCTCTTGTATGTTTTCAGAGGGATAGCCGTGTTAGTCTGTGTACAGCAAAAACAATGAGTCCTGTGGCACCTTATAGACTAACAGATTTTCTTCAGCATAAGCTTTCGGGGCTATAATCCACTTCGTCAGATGCACGAAGTGGGTTATAGCCCACGAAAGCTTATGCCGAAGAAAATCTGTTAGTCTATAAGATGCCACCGGACTCTCGTTGTTTTTGCTTGTTTGTTTTGCTGAACTTGACTAATGCAGCTACCCCTCTGGAATTTGAGAATTCAGAAACCTTTTGCTCAAAATCCGCACCAAGTTCTCCTCTTTCTCCTGGCTTTATGATGACTGAGGTCAGTCTTTGGTTTTTTTTCACTAGCAGTGGTTAACATGCTTTTCTTAGGACCTCTTCCAATGCACACTGAAGTTGGTGGGAGGTTATCCATTGATTTCAATGGGCTTTGGAATGGAACTTTCTTTGGGGTGACCTTTTGGAGATCTATGATGGAGTAGACAATCCCTCATATTGGGCCAAGGCATGAAGGGTTTAATGATCTTTCCCACAGACACTGACTAAAGATGATCCTACCCCATCACACTTGTCAGCAATAATAAGACAGGAGGAGGGAATGAAGCCGGGTATACACCTGGGCCTGTCTGATAGAAAAATCTTGGGTGTGATGCAAAGAGAATTTAGGGAAACGGTTAAGCAGCCCTAAACTAGTGCAACCTTATTTTGGCTCCTTGTGCATGTGCATGTGAGACTGTGTTTTATTATATAATCACAGACTATTTTATCCACTATTGCCATCATAGGCTGCTTTGGCACAGACATATATCAAGGTAATAAAACATTGGTTTCACAGGCTGGCTGGCCATTTAAGGCAAGCTGGGCTCAGTCTTGCACAGGACTTAGCAGCTCTCCTTGGCTATGCCTACACTGGCAAGTTAGTTCGAATTAAGGAGGCTTCATTTGAACTAACTAAAGCCATGGCTACACTAGGCTTTAGTTAGTTTGAATTAAGGGCTTCCTTAATTCGAACTAATAAGTTTGAATAAGGTATTTGAACTAACTAGTTCGAATTAACCAATGTGGCCATGTTAATTCGAACTAATTGCTTAGTTTGAAATAGCCAGCCATTGAAATGAATGGGGATCGCTAATTCGAACTAAACAAGTGCTTGCTTAGTTCGAACTAATGTTCCAGTGTGGCCATGCTAGTTCGAATTAAGCTAATTCGAACTAACTAAAATTAGTTTGAATTAGTTAGTTTGAACTAACTAATTTGAACTAATTTTAGCAAGTGTAGGCGTAGCCCTTCTGTGTAGCTGATCAGTTGGCGATATAAGGGCTAATAAGTGACCCCAGCTGAGTGATACAGGGGCTTAATTAGAAAAACAGCTTCCAGAGCTGGGAACACTTTGGGGTGAGGACTAAGGGCTGTGGTTGGGAATTTTGAGTTAAGGTCTGTGAACAGCAGAAAAACCTCCTGGAAGCAGAGAAGACTCTTGAAGGGAAGCTCTGGAATAAGACCAAGGGGAGGCAGTGAGATACCCAGAAGTAAACTGCTCAGTGTCCTGGTAGGGAAGAAACAAGGTAAGGAAGCTCCTCAGGGGAAGGGAGCAAGAAGTAGGGGACTTCAGAGGAGCCTGAGAGGGGCAGAAGAACTGTGGGTTTGGGAGTTTGATTTGGAATCCAGGTTGGACCTCTTGTCCCCTCAGAAGGAGAGTGAACTCTTCTGTGACTTGGCTGCAGTTCTGAGCTATAGAAGATCTGGAGAAAGGGATGGGAGAGGACTGGGTGTTGTGGCCACCAGGAGGGATATGAGAGTTGATGCTCCCTGCACTACTACATCCAGGTATATGGGTTGGGGGCTCTAGATATGAGGCAGCTCCCTTGCCATTGACTATGGTATGAAGCCAATAGATTGGCTCTTCGGGCACTGCCTGAGGCCTCCTCATACTAATGTCTGTGACAAAGGGGCTTGTAGATGATTCTGTGACCTCTTTACCTGGGGCTGACTCCTTGAGAGTGAAATGAACCCAGGATAGTAAGAGACCTACCAAAAATAGTGGTATGGCACTCATAGCCTGGGCTAGCTGGCCATGCAGGGGCCTAGGGGGGTGGGCAGTTTCTGTTTGGGTGATGGCAAAGTCTAGCCTTCTCTGCTGCAAAGTTCATGCTGCTCTTTTTAACGTGCTAATGCCCAGTGGATCTGGCTTGTGTTTGGCCTGCTTCTTCAGTGTGGTGGCTACACTCTAACCTGTTGGGTACCTCTATTAGGGTAGGGCCTTCTGAATGTGGCTTCAGGGTGTGTGGACAGAGGATAACAAGCAGATTTGTTCCTTCCAAGTAACTTAGTTGAGGCCTGATCCAAGGCCCAGTGAGAACAAGGGAAAGACACCCACTGACTCCAACAGGAAAACAAGCAGAGTCCTGGGGCACTTGTAAAGACTAAGCGACTTATTTATTGCATGAGCTTTTGTGGGAGAAAATCCCACTTTGTCTATTGCAGAAAAAACAAACAGAGCTACCCCTTTGGAACTTCCCTCCAACAGGCTTTGTGCCAGACTCATAGCCTAGTGGGGGGAGGCTGGAGTGACTGCATTTACTGCAGCCTGATGATGTATAAACATGAATGTAGCAGTGGATCCAGGGAAGACTTGCCGCCAAGTCTGCCTGTGGAAAATACCCAAGGACCACTGCCTCTGTTCCTGCCCAGATCCTGGATTAACATTTGTAGGGAGGCTTGTGCCCTGCTTCTTGCAGGGAGGTGGTATTATCAAGGTCAGCCCAACAAAGCCCATTGGCTCAGGCCTTCCGTTTGTGAGCGTGCACTTCACCCTGTGCAAATGAGTTCTGATCGGGCCCTCTACGTGGCTCAGAGCCTGAAAGGATCAAGTCTCCCATTGTTCTTTGACTTGGGAACACCTGGACAGCCTCTTAGCTGACTCTTGTCCGTATGTAATGTTCCTCTATTCAACTTGTTCCCTCTGGTGACTAAGGGACCAAGGCTCGTGTTGTGAATGCACTTCCCATTGTGACCAGATCCCATTATCTGGCCTCCACTGCTTTTTTGCTGCTTTTTAAAAAAATCTTCTATTCTTCTCTGCACTTTGAAGTGCTCTTGCATGAAACAGCACCACATAAAATAAAATGGCACTCATTGTTAGCACAAAAGAAACATTCAGTTTCAATTATCTCCCCTCTCCAATTGTGGGGAATAAGGACTTTCTCATAAACAATGAACACAGGGAGTGTTTTGAAGACTGTAAACTTTGCAATGAAAAAGTGTTGCGGGGAGAGGGGAGCATATCCTGGTGTATGCACTTCACCGTACACTCCAAATTGCTGAGGCATAAAGAAGATGTATACTGTCATTGAATTGGGCTGAACAGGATGCAAATGGGGATCAGATTTGGTCTGGAGTACACATCCAGGTGAATTAATCAGAAACAGGGCCCTAGACATAGCACTGAGTTTTGTTCCAGCTCTGCCACTGAACTCCTGTGTGACCCTGGGCAAGTCCCTTCACCTCTCTGTGCTTCTAGTATCCTTCCCACTCTTCTCCTGCCCTGTATCTTAAGATTGACAAGAAGAAAAATGTGGGAGGGGCCTCCCCTCCACCTGATTCTGTCCATACAGTTGCTATCTTCAAAGGCTATTTCCAAGAAGACGTTCTTTACCATTTTCCCAGCATAAGGGTGGAATGGCCTTTTTAACATTTTTCTATTGGGTCTTCTAGTCCTGCTATATTTCTTCTACAATGCAGTTCAACCTTTTAAAATAGCACGCATCCCCTGTGCAGACCACTAATAAGATTTTACAGCCTCCATAATAGATCTCTAACAATAGACTTCATAACATGATGAGTCTGTTCCCCTGACTGCTCCATAAAACAGTTAGCTTGCCAACCCATGCCTCTCTCTGCAATGCAATTCACTCTGGATTCACCCACTTCATTTAAAAATAATTCCATGGACTCTAGATTGAGGCCGTGCAACTGGCATTCTGAAGAACTACGTAGATCTTGACAGGGGGACCGCGAAGGGTAGTGCAATTAGTAGGTAAACTGGACAGTCGCCTAGAGCTAGAGCAGCAAACTGCGGGGGAGGGCAAAAAATAGGCTGAACCTTTCATGAAACTAAGGAAATAAACAAACAGACTTCAGCAGAGGGAATGAGGTCAATGGGAATGCATAGTCAGTATTATCAATCTCTCTCTCTCTCTCATGTAAAATTGGTAATTTTATAAATGCAGAGTTGGGTTTTGAAAGCTAATGGAGGAGGGAGGGTGCAAAGGGAGAGACACCAAAGCTGAAAGTTCCCCTATGTCACCCAATGCTCTTGTACCTGCTGTGGGGACGGCAGAAAACCTCTCTCTAGGGGCTGGTTTGAAATCAAGGAAAATTTCCATTGACTTCACGTGGTTTTGGATTGGGCCCTTACTGGACAGCCCATGCTAATGAAAGTAGGCTCAGGGAAGTTGCGGTGGAGCATGTCCTGATCTGCATTCAGACAGAACCAATGAGAAAAGGTTTCATGGTCTACAGGGATCATTTCATTCTCTTGAGATCAAGCACAGCTTGCAATTCAAGAAGTTCACAACCAGCACTGTGCCCCAGTGTCAGGCAGGGAGGGAACCAATAACATGTGGCAGATGAAATTTTAAGTCTGCTTTTAAGCAAGTTAGGGTCTGATCCTCACTCTAAGCTAAGTGTCTCTGCTCTGCTCCAACTTCCCAATTTCTAGCCTTTCCAATGGAAACAAACACTTTTAAGGAAAGCAGACAAGTTCTGGAATGGGAATCCTCTTGTCAAAACCCCGATTTTCTGTCCAAAAAAAACTTTTGATGGAAAACTTTTGTCCTCCCCATTGGCTGTTTTTTGGGTACTAATTATTGCTCATTTTATTTTGCAATGCAACTGAACCATTGACCCTGTGAAAGGAGAGTGAATGAGTAGCATTCAGTTCCTTGATAACAGAAATGTTTGTCCTTCTTCATTTTTTTTTTATGTCCTTTATCCGCTCATCGTGTTAAAATTATAGGTCAGAGAAGGAGTCTAGTGGCACTTAGACTAACAAAATTATTTATCTCATGGAGTTTTGTAAAAGAGAACCCCATTTTGTCAGACGCTCGAAGACTGAACAGTTCCTCGTCTTCAAGCATCTGACGAAGTGGGGTTTTCTCCCATAGAAGCCCATGCGATAAATACATTTGTTAGTCTTTAGAAGTGCCATGAGACTCCTTGTTTGTTTTTGCTGAACTAGACTAACTCAGTTTCCCTTTTGGAACTTGTTAATTTAACCCATCTGTCTCTCAAGAGTGGGAGTATTCATTCTCTTTGTAGCATCAGGGACCCAGAACTCATATAATTCAAAATCCATGGGACCACTGTTCATACATAGGCACTGTAAAGAGACACCCTGCTTCTGCATTTTGAGTGTGGCACCTAAAATGTGTGTTTGCAGGTGCAGAGCTAGACACTCTGCTGTGGAAAGCTGACCCTCCCCACACCCATGCAAATCTGCATATTTGCAAAAAGTAAAGCAGAAAATGTTCAAAAGTGCCCTGAGTTGGTCTTGGTCTAGTTAATTCATTAACCGTTTAAATCACTCACCATGGGCAAATAGTGTGGTCTAGTGGTAAGAGCACTGGACTTGGACTCATTACACCTGCTGTGCTGCTCTCTTGTTTGACACTGGGCAAGTTACCTCACTTTTTCCCTTCCTGTCTCTTGTCTGCTTAAATGGTAAGCTCTTCAGGGTAGTTGCTGAAGTGGTAGGATATTGTGCTTCTAAGTCAAGGGTGAGTGATAATGCACCTGGGTCAGCACAGCGGTGATGAGCCAGCATGGTGGCAGAGAGCCACAGGTAGGGGGATCAGCACAGAGCAGGCTGAGAGAGGTGGGGGAGCAGCAGATTGCTGACTGAAGGAGGGGGGCAGCACAATGGCGAAGAGCTGGCTGGGGACAGCAGGGAACTGGATGGGAGCATGGGGGAGCAGCAAAGAGCTGGCTCAGGTGGGGGCAGAGTGTTGAGGAACAGCAGAAATCTGGGGGGGCAGAGAGCCTACCAGGGGTGGCGGACCAGACAGAGAAGTCTGGCAAGTCAGAGCCAGCCCACAGGCCATATTTTGCCCACCCCTGCTCTGTGTTATGGTAGTAAAAAAACTAATATGCTTCACGTCCTACCTCAAATTGCTCTGAAGTGTTGCTGTGGAATGTTAAGATTGGCCATGCTACACCCTAGAAGTGGCTGCATTTCAATGTGAGTGGTGTGATCACGTCCATACCATGGACTCACAACTTCTCTGAGGTAGCTAGTCCCTTTTGAAGTTAATGTTCTTGCAACTAAGATTAATTTTGCCCAGCTTGTTTGTCTTACAGCTGGGGTGGGGGGCATTTTAGAATGAGACACTACTTGAATGTACGGTAATATAATTTATTTGTTAAAACTTGCAGTCAGCTAGTATCCCACGCATTGGGAGTGTCTGTACAGAAAAATAAACACATGCAACTCCATAAACATATCACCTTTACTTCTGTGTTTGTGAATGCAAGAGGCATTTATTCCTTCATGCTTCAAATGCTACTGTAGGGCAGTTGCCTAATGCTATAGCTTCTGAATCATTGAGCATAGGTATTTAGGAGTAGTGTATTCTCATCACTCAGCACTCTTACAAAAGACATTCTCTGAGATTTTTCACGAAGAAATACTTTTAGCATTTCATCTATTAAGCAGATACCTTATGGTGTTCGTGTGTTTCATTCCCCCCCCCCCCCCCAGATAACTTGTCCCAGGCCACTGAACTGAATCCAGGTTTCCCGATTCCCTGTCTAGTGCCTTACCCACAGAAACATCCTGCTTGACAACATCCTGCACTAGGACAGGAAGCTCTAGGCTAAACAAATGAACTCGATTGGTTTGTGCCCATTTACTGTAGATACAGGATTTGAGAGAGAAATTCCACAGTAAACCTCCTTCACTCTTTTCCAATGACAAATGAAAAAGATGGAGGGATTTGTATACTGTTAATGTATTTCATTTAGCTTAATGATGATTATAGCATAGCCCAGAGAACAGCTGTGGATTTAATTTTACTGACTGCATTGATATTGATCAAATGCCCAGCTGATTACATTGCATGTGGTCAGTGATGTTGACCCAGGACTGGGGTGGCTTTTTGGCCTCCTCAAGCAGTCCCTCCAGCCTGTTTCAGTAATCCCCACTCGCACCACAAGATCTTCCCCACTGTCCTGCCATGTCTCACCTAAGGATGCAGTCTGCCACCCTTCCACGTCTTGCTTTGGGTCTTTGACTTCTATAGGATTGCTTCCAGCTTTGAGACTACTTGGTGAGAAAGGAGATGGCAGATTCCATCCCTTAGTCTCTTTAGGATAGGGAATCAGGTCTGCTTCTCTTCCAACTTACCTCTACAGAAGTGTCACTCCACTGACTATCAGTCATTCCTGCTCTAAACCAGTGTGTGAGAGCCAAATTAGAAACCATGCCTTCAGTGATGGGACATGTCTTGGAGGCCTCACTGAGTTCTAACTCAGGCAAACCTCCACCAGTTCAGCAGGAGTTTTGCCTGTGTAAGGCCTGAATAAACTAACAACTTAGTTTTGTCCCTACTCCTGTGAAGTATGGGGTAGATGTATCCTGCTAAGCTGCCCATACACGCTAGGGTGTCCTTCAGGAATAGCCCAAAAGGCCCCAGATCAGCCCTCCTGACATGACTTTCTGTGGCCCTCTAGTTATTTGCAGGTAAAGGGCCAGTCTCAGGGTGCTGGCTCTTTCTTCGTTTCAGCTAGTAACTTGTGTTAAAGGAACACATTAACTCCTTGCCTACGGGCCTAAGGCCTAAGGGCCTTAATCTGGCTTTACTAGAAGAAACAATGTAGCATTGGAAAACCGAGGATGGAAATGGAATTGTCACTTGCTGTGTGGGGGAAATAATTTGGGCAGTCCTGTACATGGGCTGCTTCTCCCTCCATCCCAGCTTGGCTACATTGGCTGGGGCATTGTACAAGGGAGTCAAACTCCCTTTCCCTGCTTGTCAACTCTACACCTCCCTGTGGGGGAGGTAAAGCAGCAAGCCCCTGGAGACCACCTCTGTCTTTGACATGCACTTTCTAATGGGCAGAGGGTCTTGGAGACAGCTTGTCCATTAAGCTGTTGTCCATGTTACGAAAACATTGGAGAAGCCCTTCTTGAGTTTAAAATAATGAGCCCATAGTGTGTTGGGTCATGCATGTAGACTACAGTTTCTGCTTGATGTCCTAGATAATGGTAAAGGAAAAGCTGGCAGGGAGAGACTCTGGCATTTGAGAGAGTTGGGTTTGGGTTCCTACCAAATCAGAGGCTTCATCTGGGCCATTGGGCAAGTCACTCAGCCTCAGTTTCCCCATTACACAACAGAGCTAAAAGCGCTGCCTGCCTCACAGGGGAGTTAAGGATAAATGAACCAAAGTGGGTGAGCTGTGTGCATAGCACAGAAATGGGGCCATATACGTATCTAAGACAAATAGCAGGGGGCTGCATAATGACACTCGGACCTATGCACTGGCACCAAACTGCTTGTCCAACTGAGGGAGAATGGAAAGACCCCCGCTCAACTTGGATTGGCCCACTGATGTACAAATCTGCTGCAAGTTATGTGACAATCTCTGCCAAAGCCCACTTTGTGCTCTCGCCACAACTTTCCTGCCTCCTCCCCTACTGCAGCAAGTCACTTCCCAGCTTAAACAGTTAGGGTGGGTTTCTAATCACAGAGCTGGGCCTGAGAACTAAGGGAACTTGTTGATCTGTCTGAGACTCTCCAGTCGTGCGGAACCGTGTGCTGTTCTCTCACAGGCTGCTGAAAGGCATTACTCTTGCTCCAAAAGAGGATGATTCAGCATCAAATGAGACAGGAACTGAGCATGTACAAGCACATGACATTAACAAGCAGCCATGGGTATTTAACTCAGCCGTGCTCTGGTTTATTTGCCTTTTATTTCTCTGGTCACAACAGCATCCACAGCAAAAGACCATTCTAACAGTGCTATACTGACTGAGCACAGACTGGTGCTAGGGGGAGGGAGGGGTGTGAAACTGTTTGGGAATGTGACAAAACCCATCGGGGGACAAATTAGAGCTGGTCCTACTCATGGGTGGTCTTAGGGATTCTGGGGCCCTGAGCAAAAGTCAACAATGGGGGCCCCCATGCCATATGAGAGGCTCCATCCTTGACTCTCATCCCCCAGCCTTGCCTGGGCTCCCTGCTGGCCTCCCACCCTTTCCTGCCCCAGCTGGATCCCTAGCCCTCCCTCACTGAGGGCACTTCCAGCTCCTCTGATGGACCTGCCATCTCCCTGCCTGGCTGCTGCTGACCTCCCAGCACCCTGCGGGCCTCCCTACCCCTGTATTGGGACCACCTCTGGCCCCCCTGCCTGGGCTGCTGCTGGCCTCCCTACCCCCTTCTGGGGCCTCCAGTAGGTCCCCAGCCCCTGCAGAGGCAGCAGAGGGTGGTACAGGGCTCCTCTGCCCCTCACAGGGTGTGGGAAGCTGCCTGTGCTGCCCACCCACTAGACCGCCTATGCCTACTCGGGGAGGGGAGGAGGTCATGGGAAAGTGCGGGGAACTCTTTCCCCCCCCGTCCTTCAGTGCACTCATAGCGCCGAAAGCTTTGTCTGAGCTCAACAGTGGGCACACTGGTAGCCAAGATAGCCCTGCGGGCCACAAAGCTTAGTCCCACGTCCCCTGCTGCACGCGAGGTGCAGGCAAGAGTGCATGTGTTGGAAGGGCAGTGTAAGTGCTGCTGCTAAGTGAGTTTCTCCAGTCCCCAGCTGAGGCTGGTATAATGGCCACTTCCACCTTTGCAGTGCAGGTGTCGGTCCATGACATTTGATCAGCCCTCCACTGGCTCACAGGGCATTGGCCCCATTATTCACCCATCAGCCCTCAGCTGGCTCTCAGTGCTATAACATACCCCCACGTAGGGTGTCTTCAACCCTCTGCGTCACCCTCACCAGCCTGAAGAACCAAAGCTGGAGGCAGCGTTGCTCAAATCTGTACAGAGCAACACAAATGGGAAGTAGTAATGTTAATGGGAGGAAGAAGTCTGGGACGGTTCTAACCTTACCTCCTTCATCATATCATCTTGCGATGCTGGGCAAGCCATTTACTCTCCCTGGGTGCATCTACACTTACAAGTTAGGTCGACTTAAGGAGGGTTAAGTTGACCTAAACTACTCTGTGTTCACACTGGGCTTTCCTTACGTCAACTTAAGGAAAAGTTAAGTCGACTTAATAACACCTCATTTCAGGTTGACTTAACGCTTAAGTCGACCTAATAAGGTCAAAAAAGGGCTGTCTACCCTAGAAAAGTTGTTGACTCTTGTTAAGTTGACTTAATCAGGTCAACTTTAAGTCAACTTAAAGTCGATCTTATTAAGTTGACTTAATAAAGTCAACTTTTCTAGTATAGACATAGCTCCTGGGCCTGCACTTTTGCTTCTGTGAAATGATGATGCTAACTTGCACTTCTAGGATCCCAAAGCTCTCCTGACACCTTGTATCAAACATCACAACTGCCATGGTTGAGAGTAGGTGACAATCTTCCAGATGGGGAAACAGGGAGCCATTAAAATAGATTGAACAAACAAGGAGTCTTGTGGCACTTTTAAAGACTAACAAACTTAAATTTATTAGTATTTAAAAGTGCCACAGGAATCCTTGGTCGGTTGGTTGGCTGAACTAAACTAACATGGTTCTCTCTCTTTTGGAATTTAACATGCAAAGCATTAAAATAGATAGCACTAGTCAGCAAATGGAGGAAAACAGCCAAAATTTATATTCCACTCTTTTTGGTTAAAATTCAAAACATTGATTGAAAAAAATCTCCTGAGAACATCAAATTGTGGAAAAGTTTGGCCAGATCAAACCATGATTTATGGCCGAAGCTTATTAAAGTGAATGGAAAATGCTTCAGCTGAGCTGCCCGCGGTTTTACAAGGAGTCAAGTACCAAACAAGGCAGGTGGCCTCCTTCCAACCTTACGTTCTACTCACAAGTCCCATGTTGCAGTCCTGTTTGACGTGAGTAGATTAGCAATCGGGGTCTTTATTCCACTCTACAGACATAACGACAAAAGGATTCCTCTTCTTAACTCATGAAAATGCTTTGCTAGCCGCCAACTATGTAAAGGATGTCCAAGCAGGGAAAGACAAAATTGGGTTGTGTGAAATAAAATCTTCTTGAACCCTTAGCCCTCTCTGAATGTAAGTCCCAAAATCAACCTATTTTTGAGGATTGAAAAACATAGGGCACCGCACCGTTACCAACTTCCCATTCTTTTTCATTTTCTCTTGTCCTGACTTGACTACAGCAGGATGTGAAAAAAGAGGAATTGCCAAAAACCACATGAGAAGATTTTCTAGCACTGGGCTGGACTTTGCATCCCCTAATGCTTCTGTAGTAATGGAGTTGTATGGGAAAGGAGGAGCAGAGGCCAGAATTGAACCTGAAACATGTCAGGAATCTCCTGGGAAAAGGGCTGTAGCTTTAAACCTCAACCCTGCAATGTGATCTTCTAGCAAAGGCCTGTGCCATTAACTCCTGTGGGATTCCATACTTGGTGCAGCCTGAAGACTGAATTGCAGGGTTCAGGCCTCATTCTGCAGCTCGAAGTGGAGTAAATGTATATCTTAACTCGTGGGAGCTTAAATGAACTAAACCTCGGAACTGTTTCAGCTTCTTCCATCGCTAGGTAAGATGGATCTGCCTGGTTGGTATGCAGGCCCTCAATTTTACCTGTGTAACACAGCAATTCTTAACCACTGTGTTGGGATACTTTACTGTGCTGCCACACAATGGTAAATGTGTTGCAGAGAGCCAGGGAGATGGCTGGATTTGGCCTGGCAGGGATGGGCTGGTGTTTCCTCTAGGGCTGCAACTCACCACAAAGTGTATCGCAACCCGCAAAAAGTTGAGAACCACTGGCATAACACCAGGGGCACACAAATTGTAGCAGAACAGGAAAGAAATGATTAACATTAGCAAAGTGCGCCATCAACACCTCAGATACCTTTTCATCTGATCTATAGCTTCTTCACAGAATATAGAGAAGGGGGCAAGTCTGTGCAAGACTGATGTTGTGTAGGAAATATCATTTACTACTTTAATCAGATTCTGCAAAGTCCCAGAAACCAGAGATGGAAACTGGTCCTCTGTAGATACCAAATAAACTTTGCCCCTCCCCCTCTTACTCTACTGTAGAGTCCTTCTTCCTCCCCAAAAAAAGTTCTAATTGTAGTTTTGTTCTTTTGCCATTGAAATGCCTTGCCAAAGACTTCCCAGGCTGGAGCCTCATTCAGCCAACCCCTTTGACTCTTCCCTGCTCGTCTTTCTTGTTTGTTTCCATTCATTTGTATGGAATTCATCCCCCAGACAAAGTATTTGCATGTTTTGTAATATATGCCTATGATGCAAATGCCAAGAAAAGCATGTTGTCTGCTATTTATTTAACATGTTATTTACCTCCAGTAACACTGCTGTACCTTGTTTCATTTGATTCAGAGTGGGAGAGGAGGAGGCCCAGTGACAGAATCAAAGGAAAAGCTGAATTTGAGAACTGCAGATGTTTCTGAAGGCATTGTCGATAAATGACTTGGCTCCTAGCCTACTCCTACCTGAGTAGCCCCATCTCTGCTGCTGACATGTTCTCTTATCTTGTGCAATTCCCTACTTGGTCTTTTTAGCCTGTAAATTCATTGGGGCAGCAACTGTCGTCTTTGTTTGTACAGCTCCTAGCACATTAGAGCCTTGTTCTCAGGTTTCACTGAAAATGGAAAGGGTGCTGTTTTCAACTTCTGAGTTTTATTTTACTAAACATCAAAAGCAAGGGGTTTGGAGTTTTTGTTTGTTTGTCAGCATTTGGCTTCAAGGCATAAACCTTTCCTATTCAGGGAAGCAATTAAACATGTGCCAGAGGGGTAGCCATATTAGTCTAGTCTAGTTCCGCAAAACAAACAAGGAGTCCTATAGCACTCTTAAAGATTAACATACTTTTAATTATACTTATTGCATGAGCTTTTGTGGGTAGAATCCCAGTTCATCGGATGCATGAAATGTAGGTTACAGTATGAAAGAGGATGTGATTTACTCTTCTCTGCATTTATACATCCCCTTTCATACTGCAACCTCCATTTCATGCATCTGATGAAGTGGGATTCTACCCACAAAAGCTCATGCGATAAATAAACTTGTTAGTCTTTAAAAGTTCCACAGGACTCTTGTTTGTTTTTAATTAAACGTGTGTTGAGTTTCCTGAACCAGAGTCATCATCAGCAACAGCTGGCCCTAGAATGGCCCTGCCTCACTGGATTTTGTGAGGATAAATACATTCAAGGTTGAGGCACTCAGATACTATGTAATGAGGGGTTAGTTAGGTCCCACAAATAGAAAAAGAATCCATTATTTTACCTAAGAGTGGGTATCAAGTTACTAGAATGAGTGACTATGTAGATGAGATAACAAAATGCTAGCAGAGCGTGTTGGGTAGCTTACACCCCTGCCTGCAAACAGTTTGCTGAGTTATGAGATGGTTTTCCCTATGGTATCTTCACTCCCCTTTCCTATTCATTGTCATGAGCAATGTCTGTTCATGTGAATTCTGTATTTGCACTGTGCTGTACTCTGAGTTTTACCTCTACTGAAGACAAAGCTGGGACAAAATGATCTGATTTCAGTGCTGCAGGCCAGAATCTGATCTGGTTTTTTTTATCAGTTCACAGTGGCCACTGTCTTGTGACAGGTGTCTTGAACGCCACTGCAGACTCTTAAGGAGGGCTTACTGCAGACTCCTAGGGTGCGTCTACACTTGTAAATTAAGTCGACTTAAGCTTGCTTAACTCGACTTAATTTACTCTGCGTCTACACTACACTTTCCTTAAGTCGACTTAATGAACATTAAGTTGACTTTATTAAACCTACTTTTAGTTTGACTTAAGGCTTAAGTCGACTTTTTAAAGTCAACTTAAGCCATTGTAGACCTGGAGTAGCCCTAAGTCGACTAAGGGCTACTACAGGACTCCCTCACTGCCCTCCCTGCTGGGGGGGGGGGGCAGAGCACAGGGGGAGCCTGGCATGCCCCCCCTCCACTGGCCAGAGCCCTGCCCACCCTGCCCCGATGACCTGCCAGGATCCCTGTCCCCCTTTGCCCCATTGTACCCTGGTACAATGGGGCAAAGGCTGAGCCCTCTGGCACTGGGCAAGGGGTGGCCCCCCTGGCACCATGGACCTGCCCAAGGTCCCCCTAGCCCCTAGAAGTCAACCTAGGCGTCCAGTGTGGACGCTCTAGGTTGACTTTGTAAGTTCCCCCCTAAGTTGACTTTAAATTTAAGTGTGGATATGCAAAGTCAATTTAGCTAAAGTCGACTTAAAATTACAAGTGTAGACATAGCCCTAGAGGTGTAACTGATGTCCAAATCTGGCCTAGAGTGTTCCATTCTCTTCCTGAGAGTTTTCCTTTCTCCAATCCCAATGTCCCTTTCCCAGATTGTCAGTCAGCTGCCTTATCTTTCATAATCTGCCACCAAATGCACTCCCAGAGTGTCAGCAGTTCTGGCAGCCCCTGCTGATCAAGCTATTGAGTTCAACTTTGTATGCACTGGGGTTTCCCCAGGTCAGGCTGAGGTGACCAGAATATACTGACATAGCTCTGGCTCCAGGGAAGCCCTGGAGTGGAGGAATTCTGGAGACAGCAGCTGGTCCAATAAAATCAGTTGGCAAGCTTTGACACTGTAGTTGATTGTGTGGGAACACAAGCAAAGAATGGTACAGAGGACTGAGTGGAGTGCAAGGTGTACTTAGCCAAATATTAACCACACTTTGGTTCGTTGTCTGTCCTGAAGTCACACCCAGTTCCTTTTACAGTAACACCCTCCCACCATGGCTTCAATTGTAACAAACAATGTGGAATAAATGGTGTGTGTGGGGAGGGGGGATATGTAGAGGATTATTCATTCAAATTCAAATGTCAATTTCAAGCAAAGGCTGCAATTTTTAAAGTATTGCTTTTCCTAAAGACTCCTAGGATGCGTCTACATTTGTAAATTAAGTTGACTTAAGCTTGCTTAAGTCGACTTAATTTACTCTGCGTCTACACTACAGTTTCCTTAAGTCGACTTAAGCTTGCTTAATTTACAAGTGTAGACATAGCCCTAGGGAATTGGAGCCACAAGCAATGCTGGTGCGAATGGTCACTTTGTATAGTAGTGTTCCCTTTAGAAAGGGTTCATAAATGAATCAGGTGTTTTAATACATGATTAATCAATTGTTAGACTCCAGCAATCAAGAGGTTACCAGAAGACCATGTATTAATGTGCTTATATCAATCTAGAAGATATGCTATTCAAGTCTGTAACATGCTTATAATATTTGGTCATCACTTCACCATTTGTATAGAGAACCTTAATATAAAGTTGGCATAAACATTGGCAAAAAAAATGAATTCAAACTTGACTGTGTCCTGAAAGTGAGTTTTGAATTGTACATCCAGCTGTGCAATTTCCACTTCACAGACTGTGCTTTGTTGGGTGTTTATGTAAACCACCCAATCAAGGAACAGCTACCATGTGACTTGCATAATTAACCCCCCTAGAATGAATTACAAATATCCAAAAGGAACTGTTCACAAATGAACTGCAGACCACGTTATTCACTGAAGAACTCTGTGAATGATTTTGAGTGATGAGTACGTCTGGGAATCTCGCAATCTGTTTGCAAACAATTTGTGAACAGAAATAAAAATGGTGGAATTCATCCAATAAATTATTGCTTGTAAAATAGTCTCATCACTCCAGCAATAACCTAGGCAGATGAAAGTTTTTGTACTGCAAAACATTTAGACTCTGATCATACAAACATGCATGTGATTAACTTCATCAATGGAACTATTCACATTCATAAAGTTATGAACGTGCCTAAGTATTTCCAGAATTGGGACCTTAAGATTGGTCCTCCCAGTATTGAAGTCTATGACAATGCTCCTATTGGAGCAGAGTAGAGACCTTAGAAAATAGTTTCTACCATCTTAATTACCTTTTATCTTCCTTCTCAGGCATGCTTCCTCTAAATATAATTGCCAATGCTTACTTCACCTTTCAATATCTGCTTTCTTTTAGGAAGCAACTGCTTTTTCTCATTGCCACAGAGAGAACTGAATCTTCACAGCTAATATTGGCAACACGTCCCTCTCTCTGGGGCTCTTCTTCAGAACCAAGGGTCTTGTAAAGTTGGGGAGGGAATTTTAAGGGTGACTTGGATTTGATGCCAGGCTACTTTATCATGCTCCCTTAATATCAAAATAATCTTGGACCATCTGACTGTAGCTCACCAAGGGTGCATCTACACTTGTAAATTAAGTCGACTTAATTTATTCTGCGTCTACACTACACTTCCTTAAGTCGACTTAAGCAACATTAAGTCGACTTTATTAAACCACCTTTAAAGTCGACTTTAGGCTTAAATCGACTTTCTAAAGTCAACTTAAGCCAGTGTAGATGTGGAGTAGCCCTAGGTCGACTCTAAGTTGACCTAGGGCTCTCCAGGACTCGCCCACTGCCCTCCCTGCCAGGGGGGTGGCACAGGGAGAGCCTGGCATGCCCCCCCAAAGGGCAGGGCAGAGCCCTGCTCACCCTGCCCCTATGCCCTGCCAGGGACCCTGTCCCCCTTTGCCTCATTGTACCCAGGTACAATGGGGCAAAGGCTGAGCCCCCTGGCACTTGGCAAGGAGTGCTCCCCCCTGCCACCGTGGACCTGCCCCAGGTTCCTCTAGCCTCTACAAGTCGACCTAGGCGTCCAGTGTGGATGCTCTAGGTCGACTTTGTAGGGTCCCCCCAAAGTTGATCTAAAATTTAAGTGTGGACATGCTAAGTCGACTTAAATTAACAAGTATAGACATAGCCCAAGAGAATATGAATGCCACTCACATAATAAAGTAGCTCAGTGATGTATGCTTAGGTGTTTTGCATTAGCAAGCAGAGATCTAGGTTCAAATCTTAATTGCTTATTCCCTGCGTATGCAATGGATGGGAGTTCTATGAAAGTTTGCACTGTAAATAATAAAGACTTGTATGGCATATTCATCACAAAGTATCTTAAATGCTTTACAGATTTAGCAAGGTGGTCTATGAACCATCCATAGGGATAACATGGCACTGCTCATTGTTAAAAGGCAGCCATCTCTGGGACGAAGCACAGCAAGTGCTTCACCAGTGCATGGAAATGTTACACAACCATTCAAAATGGGAAGTGAAAACCAATGCCCGCATCCAGTTGCGGGTATGTCTACACTGCAGCTGGAAGTGCTCCTCCCAGCCTAGGTAGACTGCCTCATGTCAGCTCTGCTCACACTGGACACTGTGTTTAAAAATAGCAGTGTGGCTGTTCCAGCACAGGCTAGCTGACCAAATACAGTCCCCTGACCCCATGCTTGGTGGCTGCTAGCCTATACCACCACCTATGTCACACTAGCCCCACGGCCATTTTTGTCCCTTTGACTCAAGTGAGGTTAGCATGTGTCCATCTGCCTGGGCTGGAAGGCACGTTCCTAACTGTGGTGTTGACCTATCCTGGCAGTGCAAGAGGCATTTGGATAGGCAGAATGTAGTTACCTGAGGTGGAATTTGACTGGGGTGATAGGTTAAATATACCTGCCCACAACTGCAAAAAGTGTTATGGGATCTTTAAGGCACCAAAACCAGGAGTGGGTTGTGACACAGCACTGACACAGGAGTCTCTGGGACCTGCTCCACCATGTGCTGCACCGTCTGTGTTCTCCTGGGCCCCCTTTGCAAATACTGACCCCAGAGAGAGCCCAGAATGAGGAGCTGTATGTTCAGCTCCCACCAAAAGATGAGGGGTTAAACCTGATGATGCTCCACAGCAGTGCTTGCCAGCCCTGTGTGGAGCACTGAAGGGAGCAAGGGGCATTACCTCTGTGGCTAAGGGAAAGGTCTTCATAAAGGCAGCGCTTCCACCCCAACCCCAGACTTCTTGGCCCAAACTGTTCATCTCACAGTGAATGGGATACTGTAAGAGGATGGGACGGTTGTTTGAATGCCGAAAACCCAAGGCTATGTGGGATTTTTGAAGCACAGAGTCCTAGATGAGAGGAAGGACGACAGAGCCTTTATTAACAGAATAGACACAACAGAGACTTTCTCCCTGCCAAAGCTGTATGCCAGTCTAACCATCTCCCCTGGAGAACAGGTCACTCCACCTGGTGTCTCATCCTCCTGGGGTCAGGTTTCACTGCGAGCCTGCAGTACTCAGATTGCCAGTGTTTCAAATCCTAAATCTTTTATTTTTGTCACAGCAGCCAAAGCCTGATCCAGTACCCATGGAAGTCAAAAGAAAGCATGCCACTGATCTCCGTGGGCTACGGTGGGAGTCGCTCCCTCTGGAACCAACTGGTGCTACTCAGGAAGGAGCAGGCTTCTGTGAATTTTCTCCAGCTCATTGGTTTGGTTCTCATCTGATTCCTTGGTACCAAGGAGCTGATATGGTGACTGTAACCTGCCACGAGTCAGCCCCCTCAGCAGCATGAAGGAGTGACCATGCCAGAAGCATGGAAGAGGCCTGAGTCATTTGGAACTGTGGTTCATAGAGAGGGCTGGGCGTGAGAACCAGCAGCTTATAGGAGACAAGAAGAACTGTCCCTTTACATTTTAAATGCATAGGACCATATCCCCAGCTGGGCTAAATCAGGGTAGTCAGTGGGGAGTGACATCCGTTTACACCAGCTGACGATATAGCATTGAGGATGGCATTGGTCCAGAATGGGGGTAGAACATGCAGTTAGATAGGGAGAGGTGAGGGTGGAGAGCGTTCTTAAAAATATATTTAATTAAATGAAGGCTCAGAACAGGAGAAAAATAATAATCCTTCGTACTCTGCTACAAGCATTTCTCCAAGAGGAAATGATTCTTGAGGATATTTTTAACGTTCATCGAATCGCCGTTAAAATGATGTGGAGAAAAATAAGAGGGTGCAACTAGCCTCACATAACACCACAGTTGGCTTGCTTTCTGTTTGTTGCATTGACAAGTAGCTGATCCTTGTCATTGTTAAAAGCTGCTGTTCCAGGGTTTTGTTGATAAGCTACCAACTTGGGTCTGGCTGCAGCCAGCAGAAAACTGCCAGCAAATGAGAAAAGAAAAATGGCTTGAAGTTCATAATACTCAAATCTAGCTCTCTGTGCAAGGGCTAAGTGTGTCCTCGGGTCTAGCTGTGGTGGGTGAGTCAGTTATCTGGTAACAGTACCAAGTTGTGTAACATATGCAGCTGTTCCTGCAGATGGGCTGATATTTAACCAAGTCACAAGTTTCATTTCCATTGCCCAGAATTAGCACTCTTCTTCTAGGGTTCTCTCTCTCCCAATGGCTGAAGCTTCTTCTGCTTCATCAGGCTGTCTAACGGAGTGTGTGTCGTTCACTGAATTCTCGTGATCAGGTGGCTACCCCCAGCAGGCTGGGGTTGAGGAGAGGGTTCTAATTTCTCTAACCAGGCCAGATTCTCCCCTGCATCTGAGTTCTGCTGAGCACTGGAAGACTGAGGGCCTGCAGAGAGCTGATTATGGCTCCTGGATGCTGTTAGTTCGTCTATGCCAGATCCAGTGTTAGCTGCTTACACTAATGGAGTATGGTCTCTATGGGTATTATGTGAATGGAGGATCAAGAAGTCTTTCATAACTCCTCCTTGTCTTCAGCCTGCCATCTGTCTATGGTGACCAGATGTCCCAATTTTATAGGGACAGTCCTTATATTCAGGGCTTTATATATATATAGGCACCCATCCCCCACCCCACCCCCATCTCCTGCCTCAATTTTTCTCACTTGCTATCTGGTCACCCTACCCCTGCCTCCCACTTCAATCAGTCTTTCCATTGATATCAATGGTCTTTGGGCTGTACCTTTTGTCCCTGTGGGCCTGATTCATCATTCATTTCCTGCTCAACCACACACTTGCTGGCTAGATCACAAAGACTTAGGGCAAGCTCATCACATCTTGGGTGAACCATCTAATCACTAGGTATAATTTGGTAAGGGGCCTCTGAGCATGCCCATTGAACTGGGTCCCATAGGCAAAGAGATACCTAGCTTGAGGATCCTGAGGGCTTTGTCACGAGCTAGGCATCAGGTCTTTGACCTCTTTGTGTATGCACATTGACTGACAGAAATTGAGGGGACATTACCCATGGAAAATCCAGGTGCTTACATGCTTTAGCAAAGGGAAGGGTTAGGCAGCATCTGTGCGGGGATTTTGAGGATCTAAATTTTGGACCAGAGCACCAGAATTGGCAGTTAGGTGCCTAAATCTCTTTGTCTCTAACTTTCTGTCTGTATGCATGGGGATAGAGAGACTGAGGCAATAGCATTTCCCTACCTCCCAAGGGTGTTGTAAGAATAGATATAGTCAAGATTGTGCCACTATAATAATGGGAGCTGTATAAGCACTGTGGATAAGTTTAAGTATTATTAATATGTATTCAAACACTCAGGCCCTAAACTTCAGCTCTATTGAAATCAGTGGAGCTGGGCCAATTTGTATCCGGTGAGGCCCTGGCCCAATCCGTGTATTGTCACCGTACATTGTTCATTCTTTATTGTTGCATTCTCCTACAAATGCTTGGCACCTGTATGAAAGAAAGTTGCAGCGGTCTCCTATGGCTAAAACCTGCCACTCTGTGCATGCAAGCAATTCTCAATGAAATCGAAAGGGATTTGCCCATGACTAATGGCTATGGAATCTGGCCTCTGAATTGTTTCTTCTTTCACTGCTGTGAAATCTCTTTCTGGCTGTGGGTAAATATGATGCTGGAAATGACCCTCCGGTGTAATGTTACCAACAATATTTGATATTTTATTTAAAGTCCTAGCTCCTGCAAATAAGCAGTTATGTGAGAAGCTCAGCTTTTTTTCTTGAGTGTGCTCAAACATCCCCAAAACCAGAAGGCAAATACAAAGAACCTAGATGTGTATTTATTTTGTTAAATCTCATTTCTAAAACAATCACACTGTGACCATACGGGGTTGGCAGAGCTGTAGGATTTGGCCCCTGCAGGTGGGGAGATATGCTGTCTGGTTCACTGAAAGGTCATATCAGACCCTACATCATTGGTAAGGCAGGATTTTAAATCTGCAGTAGTTGATAATAACTATTAAATGATCCAGCTCAGAAGAGCAAGCAGGTTATTGTTTTACTTCAAGGTTGTTTAAAAGCATATTCTGAGTTCCAAGGACGTTCCATGTTTGATCCCAAGAGGTACTATTTTGGCAAACGGCCACACCCTGTCACACCCAGACTGACTTCTCTCCTCACTGCGAGCAGAATTTAGCACAGCAAACCAGATCCTCGGCTGGTGCAAACAGGCCTTGTTCCATTGAGTTACAGCAGCTGGGAATGCACTGCAATTTGTAACTGTGCTATACAAAGATGTAATGATTAAAACATGTAAAGCTTATGTTTTAAGTCTTGTAGGAAACTTACTGTTATTAGGTTACTGTAGTGCTTCACACCCCTAATCACGGACCAGCTCCACCTTTTGCTAGGTGCTGTACAAACAGAACAAAGCCATTCCCTGCCCTAAATATAAAGATCTGTGGATCTTTTGCCTCTCGCTTCTGTTCTATCCCTTGATCATTTTGTGGTACATCTGCCTCGCTTCACCAATTCATTTTCAGAAGTTGGAGTGTAAGAATGGCAACATTTTAAACAAACTTTTACCCAGCACCATAGGATGATTACCTAGCTCTCCTGCACAATTTAGTCAGAGTTCCTCTGAACTCGAGGCAGTGTGTCTTATCCGTTAAAAGGATGCAGGTTCACTGTCAGTGAACACATCCCCAGGGGCAGAGATGCAACCCTGAGCTGATATTAATTAAAATGGAGTTCTGCCTGAGCCAAAACATGATTTTCAGGAGTCCTATCCCACAAGGATTCAATGATCAGTTGTGCTTCTAACATATTTTGTCAGGAAGGCCTGCACTGAGCTGACATGCCTCCTCTTTGCTGGCCACATTCCACTCAACGGTTCTAATGGCCCAACAGGTAGAGTGACAAAAACACCTATAAAATATTTAGCATGAACAAAACAGAAGCATTTATCAACAGTTGAAACTCCATGTTCTTAATCACTGCCTGCAGTGAGAGTCTGAGCTGATGAATAAATAGGACTGGGGGAGTTTTCTACAGAAATAAACAAGGACGGGCATTTAGGGAACTCAATCTGCCTTAGGAAAAAAAAAAACCTCCATCTCTTTGAGCTGGCTCCTAATTTTTTCCATAGTTTTGCTGTTACACGTTATTAAAGTATTACTGTTCCAGGGCAGGGTGATGAAAGGTTGAGACATGAGCCAGTCCCCTGCATTACATAAACAAATCCGGCTCATTGTGACATCTATTCTGAATTTTCTTAGTGTTTTGGTGTACTAGGTTGTACCTGTACTGCCCAGGGCTCTTACAAGTGATCAGATGTCACCTCCAGCCAGATATCCCTTGGGATTCACTGCTAATGTGGGGCAGAAGGACTGCAGTCAGATATGTTTCCAAACATCCCCTTGGTTCAGTGCTGTCGTAACCAGCCATGAGGAGGCTGCAATTTTAAAATGATTTAAAAAGCAAGCCAGGAAGTGTCTATTTAAAGTTAGCTCTGATCCATTAATTAGTGGTGTGGACAATGATGTCGGTGTGACAGGAAGGGCTGACTTCTGATAAGTTGAGATTTATGCAGCACATAACAAAAGGGGAGTCTGCTGCTTTAAAGAGTCTTTTTCCCTTTTCCTTTGGCAAAACCAGGACATTGTTTAGAAAGCCAAAGACAATGACTGTTCTAAAGACTGAAGTCATTTCCAGATATGCAATATGAATAATATATGACAAAAAAAGAAAGGGAAAGAATCCTCTTCATCATGGAAAATGGCAATCGTGGGGGCAGTCCCAGTGGGGGCTGGATCCAAAATCCCTCAAAATCAACTGAGCCACTCCCACTGATTTCAGTGGGCTTTGGATCAGGCCCTAAGTATGGTGGCACACAGCGCGGTGCAGTTTAATGCTTCAGGAAGGCCCTGAACAAGAGTTGTATCATTGGGGCAATCCTTGTGTAGCGATACTCGCATCCTGAAAAATCTCAGTTCAAGGTAATGTGCCCTCTTTGGAATTATACTTACAAGATGGGGCAGGGGAGACTGTATTCTGAAGAGCTTTGACTCAAGAAAGGACTTGAGGCTAATGGTGGCTAAGAGAGTGAATGCTGTCCTTGGATGGACAAGCAAGGAAATATCAAATGGAAGTAGGTATCTGTTTGGTTTTTTTTTCCACTGTCTAGGGCAAGAGCGTCAAACAGGCGGCCTGCAAACCTCTTCCATCCAGCCCATGACTGCGCTCCATGAGATCACACTTTCTCTCTAACAGAGAGAGAGCATTCACATACCCAGCATTCTGCGATGCTGCAAGTGTGTCTGGTCTCGCAACATCATGGAGCGCTGGGTATGCGAGACTGCATTCCGCGAGACCAAAGAGAGAGAGCGCAGTGTCACTTATACAGCACTCTGTGATGCTACAAGAGTGCCCAAGTATTTCAATTTATGGTATATATGGTCCACTTGAAGTACTTTTAAGCCAAATCTGGCCCACCATAGCAAATGAGTTTGACACCCTTGTTCTAGGGCTTCAATGAGATTATTACTCCAATTCTGTATTCGTTTTAGGGGTCTGCCATCTGTACAATACTGCCAAGAATGCTTTCCTCTTTAGGAGCGTTAGGATAAGCAACTTATCTCTATGTGGCAATTGGTTTAGTGCTTAAGAATTGCAAGGCAAGTGCTATGAATACATTACAAGCCTTCATTAAGATTAAAGTGTTTTTAGATCCTTAAATAGAAAGTGATGTTTATAGTGCAACATGATTATTAATAATTTATTTGCTGCTATTGTCATTTGAATTATTTATTCATATTTAAACAATAGTTAACCCACATATGAAAACCTCAATTAATTAATCAATCTCACAATGATACCATAGGGTGAGTCTACATTTGTAAATTAAGTCGACTTAATTTACTCTGCATCTACACTACAGTTTCCTTAAGTCGACTTAAGCAAGCTGCTTAAGTCGACTTAAGGAAAATAAAGTTGACAATGCAAATTAAGTTGACTCTATTAAACCTCCTTTTAATTTGACTTTAGGCTTAAGTCAACTTTTTAAAATCGACTTAAGCCAGTGTAGACCTGCAGTAGCCCTAAGTAGACTTAGAGTCGACTTAGGGCTCTCCAGGACTCCCCCACTGCCCTCCCTGCCAGAGGGGCATGGGGAGCCTGGCACGTCCCCCCACAGGGCAGGGCAGAGCCCTGCCCCTATGCCCTGCCAGGGCCCCTGTCCCCCTTTGCCCCATTGTACCTAGGTACAATGGGGCAAAGGCTGAGCCCCCTGGCACTATGTAAGGGGTGCCCCCCCGGCACTATGGACCTGCCCAAGGTCCCCCTAGCCCCTACAAGTCAACCTAGGCATCCAGTGTGGACACTCTAGGTTGACTTTGTAAATTCCCCCCTAAATCGACTTAAAATTCAGGTGTAAACATGTTAGGTCGACTTAACTAAGTCCACTTAGCTAAAGTTGACCTAAATTTACAAGTGTAGACATAGCCATAATGACTATCCTGCAGCATTAAAAACATTATAAATGTGATTGCTCTTCCCTTTTAGTAGGCTGGTTGGTTATAAGGTTTATGGCTGCTCACAAACTGTGGAGTAGCAAAATATGATTAATTGTATTCCTAGTAAAATAGCGGTACTTATTTAGAAACACCAGCGTCCCTCATGTTAGTCCTAAAAGGACTCCAGGATCTGGTCCAAGAGATGAATATAGCTGAACCACCCAATAATAGCTAAATGTCCTTTTGGGGGGGAAGGCCAGCAAAGTACCATTTAACTTCATAAAGAGAAACTACACAAAAATGTGGAAGCTAGTTAAATGGCGGCTAAAAATAAAGTCACAAAAGTGAAACGCCTGCAACCTACACAGAGAAATTTGGTCAAAACATCATACCAGCAGCTCAAATTAAACATATACCCCTAAGTTTTAAAAAAAAAATGATGATAATAATGAGGACCAAAAAACTGCCACCATGGCAAAACAGCTGAGTAAAAGAAGCAGTTAGAGGTAAAAAGGCATCCTTTAAAAACTGGAAGTCACATCTCACTGAGGAAAATAGAAAATGTAATGTCTAGCAAATAAAGTATAACTATGCAGGCCCAGAAAGAATCTGAAGACCAACAAGCAAAAGATTCAAAGCCTAACAGGGGGGGGGGGAAAAATAAGGAGATCAGAAGCAGGAAGCTTGCCAAACAATCAGTGGGGCCACTGGCTATCAAGGGGCTAATGGAGCACTCAAGGAAGACATGGCCATTGTGGAGAAGTTAAATTAATTATTTGCACTGGTCTTACCTGCAGGGGATGTGAGGAAGCTGATCATACTTGTGCCTTTTATTTTCAGGTGACAAATTTGAGAAACTGTCCCAGATTGAGGTATCAACAGAGGAGATTTTGAACCAAATTGATAAATTAAATAAGTCACCAGGACCAGATGGGATTCACCCAAGAGTTCTGAAGGAACTCAAATATGAAATTGCAGAACTATTAACGATGGTATGTAACTACTACTTAAATCAGCTTTTCTACTAGATGACTGGAGGATAGCCAATGTGATACCAATTTTTTAAAAAGGCTCCAGACTATCCTAGCAATTACAAGCCAGTAAGCCTAACCTCAGTACCAGGGAAATTGGATGAAACCATAATAAAGAACAGAATTATTGGGGAAGAGTCAACATGGTTTTGGGGAAATCATGGCTCACCACTTTAATAGAGTTTTTTGAGTGGATCAACAACAGCGGGGACAAGGGCCATTCAGTGGTTATAATAGACTTGAACTTTCAAAAAGCCGTTGACAAAGATCTACCAAAGGCTCTTAAACAAAGTAAGCAGTCTTGTGGTAAGAGGGAAGGTCGTCTCACAGATCAGTAACTGGTTAAAAGATAGGAAACAAAGGGTAGGAATAAATGGTTAGTTATCAGAATGGAGAGAGAGGTAAATAGTAGTCACCCCCCTCTCCGCCAGGCATCAGTACTGTTCAACATATTCATAAATAAGATGGAAAAAGAAGTAAAGAGTGATGTAACAAAATTTGCAGATGATACAAAATTATTCCAGATAAGTCCTTACAAGACTGAAAAGAGTGACAATGGGACCTTACAAAACTGGGTGATGGAGCAATAAAATGGCAAATGAAATTCACTGTAGATAAATGCAAAGTAATGCACAGTGGGAAACAACCCCAACTATACATATAAAATGATGATATCTAAATTAGCTGTAAGCACTCAAGAAAGAGATCTTGGGGTCATTGTGAATAGTTCTTTGAAAACATTTGCTCACTGTGCAGCAGCAGTTAAAAAAAGCTAACACTGTTAGGAACCATTAGGTAAAGGCTAAATAATAAGACAGAAAATATCATACTGCCACTATATAAATTCATGCTATTCCCACATCTTAAATACTGCTTTCAATTCTGGTCACACCACCTCAAAAAGATATAAATGTAAAAGTTACAAAGAGGGGCAACACAAATTATTACAGGTATGGGACGGCTTCTATATGAGGAGAGATTAAAAACCTGGGATTATTCAGTTTGGAAGAGGGATGACTAAAGGAGGATGTGATCAGGGTCTATGAAATCCTGAATGCTGTAGAGAAAGTGAATAGACAAGTGTTCTTTATCCTAACACAGGAACCAGGAACAATGAACTTAACATGTTGTGGGTTTAACCAAACAAAAGAAAGTCCTTCTTCACACAGTTAACCTGTGGAACTCATTGTAAAGTATGTTGTGAGGGCCAAAACTATAATAAAAAAAAAATAATTACATAAAATCATGGAGGATAGGTCCATTAATGGCTGTTAGCCAACATGGTCAGCAATGGAACCCTATGCCCGGAGTGCAGCATCTGACTGCCAGAAGCTGGGAGTGGACAACAATGGATGGATCGCTTGCTAATTGCCCTGTTGTGTTCATTCCCTCTGAAGCATCTGTCATCGGCCACGGTCAGAAAAGAGGATACTGGTCTAGGTAGACCACTGTTCTGAACCAATGTAGCCGTTCTTACAGTGAGAAGAACACATCTATGGCCTTAGTCCATTTGGCAATTTAATTCCTTTTGTGAGATGGTCACCGATTCTCTGGGAACCAAGAGATCTGAGCTTTCAGCCGGTTGAAAAAACTAAGGATGGGCTTTTCCCCTCACTGCATTCCCATTAAAAGTCAGAGGTAGAACACTGCTCTCACATGGGTCCTTCCCACCTGTCTCCCCTCACAGTATCTATCCTGACAGCAGGCAGAGAAGTCTTGACTTCTAACCTGACCTTCTCTAGCCTAGACCATGCTTACACAGCTAAGGGCCCAATACATCTCCCACTGAAGTCCTCTGAAAGATTCCCATCTTGGCTGAGTCAGCCAAGACAAGTGATCTAAGGGATTCAGCAGTGCATAGATACTTGTGGCTCACAGAAACAGTGCTGCCATGATGATTCACAGTAAACCCTAAGGGGGAGGATGCCACTTCCCAGTTCAATGGATGCACTCTCCTGGCATCAGCCACTCCCAGCACTGGCCTCCTAATCCCTCCCACTGCAGAGAGATGACTTGGGGTTTTGATAATACTCACAGAGCGGTGGGGAGGCTAGGTCAGTGAATGCCAGTGAAATATATTGATGCCCTCTGAGGGAAGGCTCTGCAGAATCATTCCAGGTCATGCTCTCTGCAGGCCAGAAAGCTGAGCAAAAAGCTTTCCCACTCCATACTCCTGTGGCTGTGCACTACAGAAAGGGGATGTGGAGGAGGCAGAGACTGGAACAGGACCAGTTGACTCCCACCTGTGAGATCAAGAGGGTTGCTGACTCTCCTCCATGCCTCTGTAGCAGCGCTAGAGAAAATGCGTCTCTCTGGCAAGCTGACTTTGCAGTGCTGCAGGCCAGGAGGGATGTCTGCCCGTCACCTACAAAGGCCTTTCCTTTTGTGGCCTTAGGTGGTGGTGCTTTGATTTTTAGGTTCTCCCTGTGTGCTCTGTAAAGAAGCTGCTAGAAATCTCGATTGCCACAGTTATACTTTGCCTTGTATTATTTCTATTCTCCACTGGGAGGGGAGAGAAAGGGGGTTGGGGCTGAAGGAAGTGGGAACTCTGAATAATGTGAGAGAGAGTGTTTCTGTACCTCTGTTCGGAGCTGCTTTCAGTTTGGTTCCAGAGTCACTGTAAATGCAATTCCTTTCCATTTAATCTTTTTATTACATTTGTATTGATTTTGTCTGGTATAATGAATTTGTGTCTAACTCCTGGGTATTTTTATATTTGTATCTCAAATTTGATTTCTCTCACCCCCTACACAAACGCACATACATGCCTTCTCTCTCATTATTTTTTTTTCTTTGCTCCTCCAAAGAAGACTGTAGGATAACCAAGCAAAACATCTGTAGCAATTAGAGATGTCTCTGGGAACTGCTGGCCATGCAGCATGTTTGCCTTATGAAGTATTCCCAGCAGACATCTTGGAATTGAATCATGTATTTATTTGGGGGAGGGGGAATAAAACGGAGGGGGCGGGGTGTGCAACTGTTGGCGGTGGTAAGCTCATCTTGTTTGTTTCAGGCTCTCCACATGTTTGCAAATCATTGCAGCATGTGGTTTCCAACCAAGGAGCAGAGCCGGTGGAGGTGAAAGGGAGACAAATACTTCTTATGTTTAAAAAAAAAAAAATAGAATGCTCTCTTTTTTGCACAAGGTGAGCTTTGCTCAGGGGTTGGACCAAGCCACTTAATGGCTATAGGCTGAGCAGGGAATATTTTTGGACTGGTATAATTTTGTTTTCCCTCTTCTGAGTCCCTTCCCAATCCATCGGTTCTATGTCCAAGTGATGTTAGTGCCACAGATCGATAACTGTGGGAACCTGGTCACAACACTCATTTGACCAGGCAGGACAGTGGCCTAGGAAATGGATAAGCAACCTATAGAAAGCAAGTCCTGTTGCGAAGGTCCTCTGTCACTGCTCCAGGGACCCCTACTATGCTCCTTGGGGGAAGGAGGAAGACTCCCTTCGCTGCTACCTTAGGAAAGTAGGAAGCCATCTCCATTGCTGATTCTCAATCCAGTAAAAGCATCTAGCTGCCTAGCAACCAGCAGCCAGGATGTAGAAACAAAGCCAGCCTGAAGGGGAGGCCAGCCTGCCTCCCTGCCAGCCACCAGCAGCTGTGAAGTGGTGGGGTAGGCACCCAAGCTCTTTTAGCATTATGAGTGGAGAATTCTGGGACGGAGAACTAAATAGGGATGGTGGGTGGGGCTTGGCAGACAAATATAGATGATGGGTGGAGCTCCTTCTTCTCTCCCCTGCCTCTGCTGTTTTACTTCTCCAACCCCAATCTTCGCTGATTTTGTTTTGCTGATGTGAGGGTTTGGGGTTGCAACTTGCTCTAGTGTATAACCAGAGGGATGGGGCTGCAGTTTAGGGGTAACCCACATAACCGGGTCTGAGCAGCTGCACCTATTCGTGGGTTTGGTGGAAAATCATTGCTGCTCTGCTTCCTGGAACAGGAGTTATGCCCCAAAGAATGAACAGGACAGCAGCAACCTCTGAGTTCTAACCCTGCTTCGCGTGCTATTTCATTCCAAACGTGGGCAAACCCTTCATGGTCAAATCTTAACCCCAGTCTGTACACAAGGGGCCCTCTTCTGGCTGCACAAGCAGTAAACTGGGACTAACCATTATTCTCAAAAGGGGGCGGGGGGTCAGCAATCAGGCCAGCTCACTGCCCAGGAGGACACGGGCTACAAGTGAAGCAATAAATTCAGCGTCTCCAAGGGGCTCTCAGGAATATATGCACCAAATAGAGATGTATGCTGCTCCTCCAGAAGTAGACAGCAAAATGTGCCTCACCATATAGCGCCTGTCCACTCCAAGGCAGCCCAGTCCCTGCATGGCTGAAGTTGGGAAGTAGAGTTGTGATTGTTACATTAACCAGAGGAGAAATGGACCCTAATCTTCTCAGCCTCCCTTTCTCCAGCTGTAAAATGGGTGGAAATAATCCTGGCTGGCCTCATAGGGCCATTGAGACATTTCATGTGTTTGTTAATAAAGGGCTTTAAGGAGGATGAGAGAGAAAGAAGGGCTAAATCACTGTTTTGCTTTTAAAAGCTATAATAAAACTATGAAATAGTCACTGAAGGGGTGCAGAATTAGACACAGCAATTTGAGTGACTTGAAGTGGGGGCAAGATGGGGGGGGTGTAAACCAACATAGCTCCATTGAAATCAGTAGAACTACACCCATTTTTAGGGGGTATAAATCCATCACATTCATATAATATGAAAATACACACACACGTTAGTATTTAATGAGAGAGATTTTAAAAGATCAGAGGGTAAAGGGTTCATTACCCCACACTGTGATCAACGGGCTGCATGGACTTTGTTTTCCCCCCGCAGAGCTGAGTGTATGCACAGCTTTTATAAAATAAAAACCCTGAGCCTGCATCTTTCTTGCTTCCTTCCACTAAGAAGGGAGCTTGCTTTTTTCCTGGTCTGCTCTGAGCTCAGGAGCTTTTAAGGGTTTCTAATCCTGGAAGGCTGTCTGACATCACCCCGTTTCTTGTCTGCTGATGTTTCGTACAAGCCTCACATTTCCTTAGTGTTTTTTCAGAGTGACCAATTACTGCCGCAATCTTATGTTTATGAGGTTTTTTTGTTTTATTTTTTCCCTCCCCTGATGCCTTTCTGGCCCATATCCCATCAGGCTGCTTTCCCTTAGACAGGCTTAGTGCCAAGGGTTAAGGTGGACCAGGCTGTTACAAAATTTAAAAAAAATAAGGAAGGCGGGAGGGGCTTTTTCCTAATTTTTTTCATTGACTTCAGCATCATGTGATCAGGAAGCCTGGCCTCTTTCCATTTCCCTTCCCGAGTAAAGGGAAACATTGTGTAGCTGTTGCTCCTGCCACTGGTGGGATTGCAGCATTACGTAGGAGGATAAAAATAACCAGCATATTTAAGGGCTGCTGTGGAATCCCAGTACAGACAGAGCAAGCCTGCTCAGTCACAGAACAGCATCGGCTCCAGCTCTGCGCGCACGCACCAGACTAATGTGCTGGCTATGATGCAACTGTGAAGGCTCAGTTTCAGATGTGGCTGACAGCAATAGGGAAACAGGCCCTGGGAGCGGAATCTAGTCCATCTTTTGCTAGCAACAGAGCGATGCTGGCTAAACGGGAAAGGCATTTTCAAGAAGCCAGTGATTGGCCTGGGTGTTTTACATACCTTTCCAGATAGTGGGCAGAAATAGGATCAGGGGAAGTTGTATAGAAAGTACAACCACAGCAAATTTGATTCAGTGGGGCTTCGTAGTTAGCCCCAGCCATGTTTTAGAACTTAAACTCATCCAACATAGTTTGGGGGGAAGGTGGTGGGGAATTGCAGTGAACTCTTAAAAATGAGAGATTTGGAGAGCACAGATATGTTTTCTGCATTTTTAGCAAGATGCAGGCTGTAACTGAGTACAATCTATTTCTTGTTTGGGAGTCAAAAATGCAACGCTGCAGGCTAGAATGCACTGTTCGTCAACAGAGACCCTTTTTATTTTCTTTCCTTCTGGGACTATTAACTTTTGTGAGGCTCTGCACAGCAGTGTTTGACAGCACGTGGGTTTGGTTTCGTTTTGCTGTTGCTCTGCACCAGACCTGTAAACTAGAATAGTGGTTCAACTGGATTTTAAAATGGATGGCACTAGAACGAGGATGGTCTAGTCTTGGACAGAGCACGAGATGGGGCTCAGTTTCTTGCTCTTCCATTGACCTGATGCGTAATTGCGGGCAAGTCACTTCACCTTCCTGTTACTCTTTGTCTGTCTTGTCTATTTAGACTGTGAGTCTCTGGGGCATTATGTGGTTGAACAGTCCCAAGCACCAGCAGGCTCTGTTTCAGTTAGGCCTTCTAAGTGCTACTGTAAATGTAAGAAGGAAAGCAAAGGAGTCCTGCATCTGCATTAAGGACTGATCTATGCTTCCGTGTGATTTCGGCAGCAATCGAAGGAAGATATGCAAAGTACTTAAAACACCTTGCGTATCTCCCTCCGATAGCATACCGCCTACTTACCACTCTCTCCAGTAGCTTGAGCCAGAGGGAAACCCCTTCTCTCTGACTGAGCACTACATTCCTTGCCAGGGTGGTCTTACTCAATCAACTTTCTGATCAGTTGAGCGGGTCTTCACAGACTCATTCAGTCAATCAGGGAGCTCGATCTGACCGGTGAATTCACGGCCATTAGTGAAGACAAGCCCCAAAAGACTCATCCACAGGATGGGAAAAGGTGGGGGAGGAAAATGTCTCCCTAGTCTCCTATCTCCAGCAGTCCCCTCAGAACCAGAAAGGTTAATATTAGAGTAGACATGGAGCTACTCTTTCCTAAGTCTTGTGTGTTGACGTAGCGTCCAGAATTTTGTTTTGCCCATTCAGAGAAACCAAGGCCAGTATGTTTCCACATCTGAATCTGCCCTTCTCAGCTTTGGTTCAGGCTCATTCATCATTATTGTGTGCATGCTTTCAGATATATCTTTCCAATCTAAAGAGAAAGACAGACATGTAGGATCCAGTTTAAAAAAAAAAATAAAAAATCCTCCCACTTCATCACCAAAATGAAAGCCTAGATTTTCAAAAGTTCTCAGTATGTCGGGTGCTGATATTTTCAGGAAGTCTGGTTCTAATTGTGGGTTCTGAGCTCTTGAGAGTCTCGTCCTGGAGTCTTTTGAAAATCTGAACCATATTATGTGTATACATAAAAAAGGAAGAATATTGTATACAAGTAATTGAGCTTTGATGAAAGGTTGTGCTACTGGATCAAGTAACCCCCCCAGCAGAGAAGCTGATCCCCTATTTGAGTAAGAGATTCACAATGTCAACTGCAATTTCTTAAAAGATACCAATTTATTTCTTGTTCCAGGCAGGTCAGAAACAGTGAAAGAATAGGCTTCACTGCATATGCAGCGAATCTTCCAGTACATGCCAAGAGGTTCAGAGGCTGTCTCCTTAATTGGTGAATTGTACTTATTGTATTTCTCCAGTCTTGAGCAGTATTTTGTATAAACCATTCCCCCTGCAAAGGAAAATGCGCAGAGATTTGTGATCAAGACAATTTCTCCAGTTGATCTCAGTTAAATATAGCCATGTCTATATAAAATACCAATTTTGATTTACCCTGAAGTTACCTCTCTGAACTCATTTAAGTTGAACCCAATGAAACTGAAATCCAGTTTGGAGGAGTTCACTACAGATGTGTGGAATAAACAGGGACTCTCTTGTTTCTTAGCCAATTACATGTGTTTATTGAAAGGGACAAAAGTAGGGGGAAAGAGCTGAAAATGGTTTCAGGTGGTTCCCCTAGGTTTCGGGGAATGTTTTCTTGACCAATTTTCTGTGGTTTACAATCATATTGTCTCTTTTAAAAATAATTATTTCCTTTTACTGTGTGACAGCCATCAAACAAGATGGGAAACTGATTGTGGAGGGGTATGACTGAACAATAAGGCCATGATCCTGCAAGGATTTATGCACGCATTTAATTTTCCATCTGAGTAATATCTTCAGTTTAGATACTTAGACAGCCATAGTAACTGAACACCTCATAGTTATTAATGGATTTAAGTCCTCACAAGACCTCTATGAGGCAGGGAAGAATCCTTGCTTTACAGATAGGAAACTAGGATACGGAGAAGATTCAGTGACTTGATTCGAGTCTCAAAGAAGCTCTGCAGGAGAGCTGGGAACTGAAGCCAATTCTCCAGTATTTCAATCCAATGAATTATCCACTAGACCACCACCCATCCATCCACTTAGCTGTCTCATTGTACTCCCACTAGAATTTTGCCTGAATGATCTGCGGTAGCAGTCCCAAAGCGCACCGAGGAGCTTTTATTGTGCCCTAGCAGGATCCACAGGGGCATTTAGCAATTGGAGAGCTGTGGATTTACTCCTTAGCTTGCCATATGCGGGCTGGTAGTATAAACATGCCCTAAATCTAAGCCATCCTTTGTAGTCTTCCATCATTCCTCTGAGCACTGGAATAGAGGGGAAGGACAAATGGAGCTCTAGATTTTTCCTTCATTATTAAAGCAATAATAAAATTAAGCTTGAATTATCTGGAAGTTTAGGAAACTCCAGAAAGTTTCACAGAGCTGTGGGGTTGGATCAACAGGGGGAGTAAGGTCAATGAATTGTGCAGCCTGAATTCAGGCTTCCCTGTCTGGGTGCATGCCTCAATTTTAGCCAATTCCAGGACGCTACTGAGCCTCTGCAAAACTGACTGACTCAGCAGAAATTAGCAGCATGAAGATTTAGACACTGAACCCTGACCTGCTCATAAAAATGTATGCACTAGAATCAGACCTTGGGAGATGTATGCAGCATTTGGATAACTGTGAGCTTCAACTTGCCAGGATTTGAATAACCAAGCTTTGCTCCTATAAAGAAAAGGAATAATTTTAAATTATATTTTTTAGTTAAACTGGGACCTGGATGCCGGGTACGGTCGCGCCACCAAACCCAGGTTATAATACAGAACCATACATATTTCACATGCTTTGGAGGTTGAGAACAAAATTGTCACACAGTTCTAATCAGCATCAGATTTTTACTGCTAGTAGCTTGTTATACTTGCTTAACAAAGGCACTTCTCACTGACCAATTACATTGGATTCTTTTTCCGCTTGGCTCTTTTAAAATAAGCAAATCCTTAAACCCCCTCCTTTGTCACACCTTGGTTTTGTGATATTATAACTGATATAAAATCTGCACGACCACAGTGGTTTTCTTTTGTGGCACTGTAGTTTACCTGTTTGTTAGCTACTAAAGATAGACATAATGAAAACTCCAGCATATATTCTTCTCCAGCCCTCCAAACACTGGCATATTCCAGGTGCAGAAATCTCCTGTTGTAGGGTATAGGTAAATATAGGATATGGTGGAATAACGGGACTTCAGATCTAGATCCGAGTTTCACAGTTTAGGCCTGTTTTTAACATCTATTTAGGAATGCAGCAAGTATAGTCTGGTGATTAGGTCTGATTCTGAACACCTGCGTGCTACTCCCTGCTCTGCAATTAACCTTTAATGTGGCCTTGGCCAAGACACTTCACCTTTCTGTTTCCCCTCCTGTCGTTTTTCTGTCTTGTCTATTTGGACCGCAGGCTCCTCACGGCAGGGAATGACTCTCACTATATATACGGTCAGTGCCTACTGCAATGGATGGACTCCAATCTCCATGCAGCCTCTGGTACTGTTGTAATAATAATAATAATAAATTTGACCTGTGATCCATAGATGCTTCGAAGGAAAGTGCAAGAATCTCTGTCAAGTCTCATTATGCAGTGGGGAAGGTCCTCTCTAGCCACAAGCACCTAGTGGCTGGCAAGCACTGAAGAATGAGGAATTGTGTCCCTATCTAATGTTACTGTAGACACCTTTCTTTAATTCTGCTTTCCCACCAAAGAGCCAGGTGGACATGCTCATTCTATTATTTGTTTGTTATTTTTAATACTCTTCATATTTGTCCTTTCCCCCTGGTTGCCAATTGCTCCTTTTAATGGCAAGTGGCAGCTAATCTAACCCAAGTGCCCCACTGCTTCTGATCTGCTGGAACTGGAAGTTCTCTTCATGGAAGAGAACCCGGGAATGGATTAAAATTGAGGAAAGAAAGAGGAGAGATATGCAGCACTGATTACCCTATGAACTGAAGGGCAGTTCCTACAGTTACTGTAAATAAAATAAAGGTCCGAACAATAGAGTAAATCCTCAGCTGGTGTGTATTGCCTAGCTCTGCTGAATTCAGCACATCTAGGACAATTTACCCCACATGAGGAACTGCCCCAATACATGTTACATTCTAATTCAATGGGATGCTTTTTGTTGGCCTGGGAATATGTATCTTAGGTTTGCTGTCTGGGAACATCACTGCTGTAATGATGGAGGTAAGTAATAAGGGAAAAGTTATCGGTTAGGGCCTTCTTATTTCCAGTGAGAGTGGGAGGGAGTAAGCTGTGTGGGAAACATGTTTCCTCACTCCCATTTTGGCAGCTTTTGATTGGACCCTAACCAGACGATTATTAAAACAGCCTCGTAAGTTGCGGTCTTGCTCAAGAACAATACAAAAGTGATCAAATGTTAATGTCTTCAATCTGTTCCCGCTGAGATTCCTGCCCACCCGCCTGCCCCACCTCAGTTATTAGAAAAAAAGGAAAGGGGAGGGCATTTGTATTCCCAGCTTTGTCAGACAGATCTCCTGTCCCCTCCTGGAGTTTCTGAATTAGAACAAAGGGTCCTTAGGACAAGAACTGGCATTGTTTGTCTTTATTCATGCATTTTAAGTCAGCTTCCAAACAAACTTGAAATATTGACCCATTTAATAACCACGGAACATGAGACAGAAGTATAGCATCCCAAGAGACATGGGATTGAGTAGATAATGTCATTTAAAAACTAAATTCAAATTGTTTTCCTGTGACTTACTCTGCTGAATGAAAATTGCCAAGAGATCAAAATATATTGTGACAGAGCCAGGCCTGGTGGCTACAGGAGGGTGGTCCTATTTGAAGGACTGGGAAGTGGGTGGGCTTGCGCCCACCCACTGCTAAAATTCCTCCCCCAGCCTAAGGGGAGGAAGCACTGGACCCAGCTTCAACTGATTTTTTGGGATAACTAATGACAAACAGGAAGGAGAGTGGGGTCATAGGTTCAAAATCAGGGATTCTGAGGGGGAAACCGAGCAGAGAACCTCGGACAGCACCCACTGCTCCCGGAAGATATCCAGGGAGCCAGCGGACGCTGCCCAGAGGAACTCTGCTCGGATTCATGAGCGGCCAAGGGACCGGAAATAGGCCCCGCAGTCGCAGGCACCCCCCTCAGCCAACCTCCTCTCCCTGGTTTTATAGATGGTGGCCTTGGCGTAGGCCAGGAGGAGATTGATGAGGAGGTCCCATGACTTTGTGGAGCCATGGATGGGGAGTGCATATAAAGAGAGGTGTGGGGAAAAGTGCAGCCAGAACCTCAGTAAGAGGTTCTGAAGGAGCCGGAAAAGGGGCTGCAACCTGGCGCATTCCAGGTAGACATGCGCCAGGGTCTCCCTCACACCACAAAAGGGGCAGGTGTCAGGACGGGGGGTGAACCACGCCAGGTACACGCCAGTGCTCACTGCTCCATGCCTGAGCTGCCAACTGATGTCCCTGGCGGGCCGCAGGGTCAAGGTGGCGTACAAACTGGCCCACCGGGGGTTACAGGAGGGTGGTCCTATTTGAAGGAACTGGGAAGTGGACGGGCGCAAGTCCGCCCACTACTAAAACTCCTCCCCCGGCCTAAGGGGATGGAGCACTAGACCCAGCTTCAATCGAATACTTGGGACAACAAATGACAAACGGGGACGGGTGTGAAGGTCAGTCGCTCACTAGCTTGCTCCCTCCCTCCCCACAGAACAGGGGGCGGGAGGGAGACAGGCCAGCCGGAAGAGAGGCCCCACAGGAACAAAGGTAGTGGTGGGGACAGTCCCAGCAGCAGTGATGGTGGTGGTGGCAGCAATGGTGGCAGCAGCAGGAGCAATGCAGCCTTCCTTCTCTCTCCTCTACAGGAGGGTGGTCCTATTGAAAGAACCAGGGAAGCGGGAGGGCGCCAGCCCGCCCACTACTGAAGCCCCTCCCCCAGCCTAAGGGGAGGACGCACTGGACCCGGCTTTCAAATAATTACGGGGGACAACAAATGAAATAACAGGAAACAGGTGTGAAAGTCAAAGGGTCAAAATGAGGGATTCGGAGGGGGACACCGAGCAGAGAACCCCGGACAGCGCCCACTGCTCCCGAAAGGTATCGAGGGAGCCAGTGGACCCTGCCCAGAGGAACTCTGCCCGGATACATGAACGGACGAGGGACCAGAAATAGGCCCCACAGTTGCAGGAACCTCCTTCAGCCAACCTCCTCTCCCTGGTCTTGTAGATGGCCACCTTTGCGTAGGCCAAGAGGAGGTTGGCGAGGAGGTCCCGCGACTTTGTGGGGCCACGGATGGGAAGTGCATAAAGGAAAAGGTGTGGGGAAAAGTGCAGCCAGAACCTCAATAAGAGGTTCTGGAGGAGCCGGAAAAGGGGCTGCAACCTGGGGCATTCAAGATAGGCGTGCGCCAGGGTCTCCCTCACACCGGAAAAGGGGCAGGTGTCGGGACGGGGAGTGAACCGCGCCAAGTATATGCCCGTGCTCACGGCTCCGTGAAGGAGCCGCCATCTTATGTCCCCGGTGGGCCGTGGAGTCAAGGTGGCATACAGACTGACCCACCGGGGGTCCTCGCCCTCCACAGATGGAATCAGGTCCCGCCAATTTGTGTCGGAGCGGGACACGAGGGTGAGGAAGTGAATGGTATGGAGCACGAGCGTGTACAGATGTTTACGGGGCGCAGTTCAGAAAGAGACCGGCTGCAGGTCCAGCAGCCGGCTCGAGGCATAGGGCAGGGGCGGCCGGGGGGGCTCGCGGGGCCGGGGCCCGATTAAAAGCTCCAGAGGGCCAGGACTGAGGGGGGCCGGGGGCACCCTCTCGCAGGACCCGCTCGAGGTAATCCCGAGCAGCAGGGGGCAAGGCTGCCTTCACCTCCTGGAGTAGGCGCCGGGGGGTTCGAAGGGTGGAGAGCTCCATGCGCTCAGCTAGCATGAGGGGATCCACCCAGTCCCCCCGGGCAGAGTCCAGGAGGTCTCCGACCTTGGTGACGCCTACCAGGACCAGCCTCCGCCTCACAGAGGGGGTCTCCGCCACCTGCACACCGAGATGGGGGTTGTGTAGCAGGGGCTCCACGAGGAGATCCTCCCTCTCGGTGGGCACAAGGGACCTGGAGGCCGAAACGAGCTTCCAGGTCCGGAGGAGGTCCTGGTAGAAGGCCGGCAGCTCGGAGAGGTCTCGCGGAAAACCTCTAGGATTTACAGGAGGGTGGTGGAAGGCAGGTATGTTAGCCCCAGGCTCAGCAAGACCATGTTCCCAGGGTAGCTGGGACTGGGCTGCTTTGAGCCAATTAAGGCACCTGACTCCAATTAAGGCATCTAGAGTCAGTTGGAGCACCTGACTCTGATTAAGGATAAAAGATAAAAAGTCCCTGTTGCAGCCAGACAGTGAGGGAGTTTGGGAGTGTTGTTTGGAGGTGGAGGCAGGAGCAGAGTTTGGTGGGTGGAGGAGAACAGAGCGAAGAAGAGTGGAGGAGATTTGACCAATAGCTGTTACTGACAGCACCCAGGAGGTACAGGCAGTGAGGACAAGTTTGCCCAGGTGGGCCTTAGGCCCCGAGGCCCAGTGGCCTGTGCGGTGGAGAGCCCAGCTCCAGGGCTGGAGGGACTGGGGATCAATAGTGCTGGGGGTTTGGAGGGAAGACTGTACCTCAGCTGGCTGCCACAACCTGAAGCGCAGGATCCACAGGGAACTAAGAGCGCTTGGTTTGCCACAATATATATTATCCATTTGAGATGTAGGGCAATCTTTGCTTCTTTCTCTGGAATTTCAGCACCTATGGTGTGAGAGAAAACAGTTTTTAATACACACAGGAATGAGGAAGGCTTGGCTCAGTCTATTGCTGAGGCTGTAAAGATACCTAGGAGATTTGGGTGCATAACTTATTGAAACTAATAGGAATGGTGCATCTAATACCCTTGGACAACTTTGAAAAATTTCAGTCTCTGTTTTCATTGTTTGTAGCAGTTGTAGTTGTAGATCGCTGTTTACAAAAGGACTGATCTGTCTCCCATTGAAACCACGTGCAAAAACACCATCAGCTTCAGGAAGAACCCCACCCCAGCCAAGGGCCCAGCCTTGGGGCCTGGCAGTGAGGGTAGCTGTCTAGCAACCCAGGCATCACCACTTCAAATCCTGCCAGGCATCCCTAGAGGTGGTCCCCCTAGAAGGCTGCCCTGTCCTCCACGCACCTGTCCACTGCCTGACCCCCTCCTCCCAAAACAACCCCCTTCCCCAACACTACCAAATACACTTATCACATAAGCTTTCATGGGCACAATCCTGCTTCATCAAATTAATAAAATGGAAACTGTAGTATGTTAGCCATATGTATATGGGTCACCATTTGAATTGACCTTGTGACCCACTCCTCTTTGTATGTATGAATACACCTAACATGCCACATTTTCCATTTCATGCATCTGATGAAGTGGAATTGCGGCCATAAATGCAATAAATACATTTGTTGGTCTTTAAAAGTGCCACAGGACTCCTTTTTTGTTTTGCTGAAATAGACTAACCCCTCTGGAACTTGTCACCATGCAAGGCACTGACTCTAGTTGTATGATGTGGAAATTCATCAACGTGATGAAGAAACTTGCACAGATACAGACAGACATCATCTTCCTTTTGAAGTGCAAACATTTGGACACCATACCCAACCATCCCTCTGTATCTGTTTGAATTGACCTTGTGACCCACTCTTCTCTGGATATGTGTGTGTGTGTGTGTGTGTGTGTGTGTGTGTGTGTGTGTGTGTGT
>ML685839.1:2086851-2206418 GCA_007922175.1 Pelusios castaneus
TGTGTGTGTGTGTGTGTGTGTGTGTGTGTGTGTGTGTGTGTGTGTGTATACACCTAACATGCCATATTCTCCATTTCATAAAGTGGGATTTTGCCCACGAAAGCTTAGGCAATAAATAAATTTATTGGTCTTTAAAAGTGCCACAGGACTCCTTTTTAATCCTGATCCATTAGGTATTGTGCCAATTTTCTCATATTTCAGAACTATACCTATGCTTGTTTGGATGATGTGGAAATATTTGTTTGTAATATGTGAAATAGCGACTAATAGAACAACCATTAGTTATTAGGGAGATTGCAGTTATTTATTTCCTTCATCACTATATTTTATTGCCACCAGCTAGTGATATAGGAAGCAAATAAACAAAAGACGAGGGCACTGAAATAGAGACTGAAAGGCGGGAGGAGTTGTGGTCTAGGAAAGTAAAGGAATTTTAAAACTAGAACCACTGATGTTACTTTGCATTTTTAAATCCTTATATGGCCTTGCAGGTCTGTCAATTGGTAGGAAAAGAATGCTCCTTTCAGATAACAAAATCATGATAAGCCACTCCTTAGGAAGAAAACTTATGTTTAATGTTTTGGCTCACTATTGTGGATCTTTACACAATTTCAGAAGGCCAGCCCAATGAGATAAGATTTCACATTACAGTGGTAGGGCCTAACTATAAACACTGAGCCCTGGTCTACCTTTAAAAGTTTTAGCCATGTCAGTTAATAGTGTGATTTAAAAAAAAAAAATTAAAAATTGCATCCCTAACTGCCATAGCTGTGTCAGCAAAGAGTAAACAGTTTTATAGCTAATTTAATTTGGGAACTGGCGTAAGAAATAGCAGCAAAAGGAGTCCTCTGTCATCACGAGCGATATCTACAAGAGGAGGCTTGCCTTCAAACCCTTTCTAGATAGACAAAGCCTTAATCACATGCCTAACTTTACGAATGTGAGCAGTCCTCTTGAAGCCAGGGGGTGGCTCACATGAATAAAATTTAACAGGTGCTTAAGTGTTCACAGGGAAAATTGATCAAAGCTGCATTTTTGAAACATTGGGTAATAATGGGGTCGAGGGTGGAAGAGCTTCAGAAAAGTATCCCTTTGATAATCCTCCATCGGCTGTAGGTCTTAAAAAGCATTGTTTTCTCGAAATAACCCATACAGTGCTTAGAGGAGATAATACAGCCAAAGGTCTTATTGGCTTAAGGCAAAAATGAGGAGATAGTATTACATCTGGAAAGATATACACAAGGCCATTTCCAAAACCGACAAGCAAATCGCTAGCTGGATGCCTGTTTGCCTGCTGTCTCAGAAAATTAACTAGCTGGGTTCGCTGATTAGGCCATAATTGGAGTATTGTGTCCAGTTCTGGGTGCCTCATTTCAGGAAAGATATGGACAAATAGCAGAAAGTCCAGAGAAGAGCAACACAAATGATTACGGGTCTGGAACACATGACTAACGAGGGAAGATTGAAAGACCTGGGTCTGTTTAGTCTGGAAAAGGGGAGACTGAGGGGGGATATAACAGTTTTCAAGTACCTAAAAGGTTGTCACGAGGAAGAGGGAGAAAAATTGTTCTCCTTAACCACCGATGACAGGACAAGAAGCAATGAGCTTAAATTACAGTGAGGGAGATTTAGGTTGGACATTAGGAAAAAATTTCTAACAGTCAAGGTGATTAACCACTGGAATAAATTGACTAGGCAGGTTGTGGAATCTCCATCGTTGGAAGTTTTTAAGAGCAGGTTAGACATCCTGTCAGGGATGGTTTAAGATGGTACTTGATCCTGCCATGATGACCTCTCATGGTCCCTTCCAGTTTCTATGATTCTATGAGTTATTGGAGGAAAAATTCAGTGATCATAATGTGATTTTTCTTCCTGCACTAATATTCAGTGGAGTTGGGTCGTGCAATGCCCAGATATAAGACTCATTGACACCTTTGCTTGTACATGTTCGTTCAGTGATGATGAGACAAAAAGAGCAATCAAATACAAGCCATAAGGGAATAGCACCAGTTTTATCAACCAAAGAGTTGCCTTGATACTGCAAAGCCACACTGAAAGATAAACACATACACCATTTTATGCAGGATCCATGCCCTACAATTAAATTGTCCCCTTGCAACCATCATTCACAGTAAGTAGCTCCACTGAAGTCTATAGGTAGAGCCCTGCGCAGATATAAATATGTGGATCCATATCCGATCTGCATCTGCAAGAAATGGTCTGCGGATATCCGAGTTGTATCTGCAGATGCGGATACAATGCGGATATCCACGGATAACTGGGTATTTGCAGGGCTCTAGCCCTGTACAGATAAAATATGTGGATCCGTATCCAATCTGCATCTGCAAGAAATGGTCTGCGGATATCCACATTGTATCTGTGGATGTGGATATCCGTGGACATAGTGTGGATATCCATGTATTTGTAGGGCTTTATCTATAGGACTAATCACAGTGTGCAAAATTAAGCATGTGCATGAGTTTTTGCAGGATGATTGAGGCATAGAGGTGCAGGGTGGCAGAAGCCAGCAATTTATAGGCCAAAAATGGAGGCATTTCCTTACACTCACATTTTATTGGTGCATATATCGATGTCCCCCATCACTGCGGAGGGGTCATGTAGCTGTAATTTTGTTCCCAAGAGTCTATCTGCACTGCATTCAGGGATGTGATTGCACACCCATACTAGCTTTAAAACTAAGTAGCACTACTAAAAAGGGCAGTCAAGATGCAGCCACCAGCCCATCTAAAACCCTGAGTATGTATTTGAGTTTCTAGCCCACACTGAAGTCCGTGTTGCTTTATTTTCACTACTAATTTTAGCTATGTGAACTAGATTAAAGCTCCCACGGGTGTACTTACCCGAGCTGCTATCACCCCTTTAACTGTAGTGTAGACATAATTTTTAGACCAGCACATTGTAAAATCAAACTCTTACCTATCTTTTCATCGAGAAAACATTCCCATTGTAACGGCTCAATTTTTCCTTCTATAGCAAAGCTACATAGGTTTAAATTTAAACTGTGAGTCAATAAGGGTGCGCCTACACTTACAAATTAAATCGACTTAAGCTTGCTTAAGTCGGCTTAATTTAATCTGCATCCACATTCACTTTCCTTAAGTTGATTTAAGCAGCTGCTTAAGTCAACTTAAGGAAAAATTAAGTCGACTTTATAAAACCTCATTTTAAGTTGACTTTGCTGGCTAAGTTGACTTTAGAAAGTCAACCTAGTCAGTGTGGACGTGGAGTAGCCCTAAGTAGACTTTAAGTCAACTTAGGGGGCTTTAGGGCTTCCCCACTGCTCTCCCTGCCAGGGTGGCTGGCACAACCACAGCCTGGCATGCCCCGCCACAGGGCAGGGCAGAGCCCTGCCCACCCTGCCCCTATGCCCTGCCAGGGTCCCTGTCAGGCTCAGACCCATTGTACCTTGGTACAATGGGACAAATGCTGAGCCCCCTGGCACTTGGCAAGGGATGCCCTCCCCACCCACCATGGACCTGTCCCAGGTCCACCTAGCCCCTACAAGTCGACCTAGGCATCCAATGTGGACACTCTAGGTCGATTTTGTAGGGTCCCCTCTAAGTCAACTTAAATTTTAAGTGTGGACATGCTAAGTCGACTTAACAAAGTCGACTTTAAGTCGACTTAGCTAAGTTGACTTAAAATAACAAGTGTAGACATAGCCTAAGAGCACTGTGGAACCAATAGTACTACATGCATAAGTACTGTATGTAAGCAGCAACACACCACAGGAGGAAAAGTGACCGAATTTGACCCCAAAATGCCAATCAAATTGTTGCCAGTGTAAGAAAATTGGATTCTTAGTACTTAGATGTTTAAACATCAGCAGCCAATATTTTGTTGCATTTACAGTAACAGGCAAATCTGTTTACAATATTTTGGCTGTTTCTTGCATACTCCAGAAAAAACATTACAGTCAAAACCCCTTTTTTAATGTACACAATAAAATTGCTCATGTCTCCTGAAAGATTTGGAATAGCATTCTGTATAGAAACAATTCTGGTTGTATCTCATAATTCCATCCTCCCACCCTTTGCTCATTCTCTCTTCCTAAGGATATTTGCATTTAACAAAATCTCCTTTTGTGATTATTCCTTGGTTTGGCAGCCTAGGCTGGATTCACCACGCAACACTAGATGAAACCAGTAAATACTGATTGAGCTTGGGGTGGTCTCTAAAACAATGTGGAAGGACCTGCATTCTGCTCTTCCTCCATCCACCAAGTCATCAGCCACCTTACAGCTCCTGCTAAAGCATAGCTATAGGAAAATAAACTGAGTAGAATGACATTGGTGCCTGGAATCAGATGTTCTAGGTAGATTGCTTCCCTCGTGACCTCTCATACATTAAGTGGCCACACTGTTACATTACTTACTGCTTTTACTTGCAGTCTTAAACCCTGCTTTGAAGTTTCTATGTGCTACCAGAAAGACAGGCAAGACAATGACCATCAAGTCACCCAAGTAGGAGGCTGTGTTCAGAGCATCCCACAGGGCATCTCTGTAAACTATTCACAAGCTCAGAGATTTGGTCATCGGAGCCAGAATTCCCTGTGGAACAGTTCCCAGGCCACCTCAGTTGCTCATGTTTCAGTGGTTAAGAGAACTTCTAACTATTAAGGGTCAGGATGGGATCTATGTTGGGGGCAGATTGTCCCACATCTGCCTACTACTGGGTTCTTACACCTTCCTCTGAAGTACCTAGTGTTAGCTGCTGTTGGAAACAAGATACTGGACCAGATACAGCTTGGGCTTGATGTAGGACCTGTGTCCCAGGTCCTCAAAGGTATTTAGACTCCTAATTTCTATTTATTACCTTTGAGGACTATCCTATGTTCCTATGCTCCTTCCATTTTGCTCTTCCCTTCCTAACAAGAATAGATTTCAACTTATTCAACACGCCAGCATCCTAGGCTATGTCTACGTTAGAAAAGTTAAGTCAACTTTTGTTAAGTCAACTTTAATAAAATCGAATTTAAGTCGACTTAAAATCGACCTTATTAAAGTCGACTTAACAAGTGGCAACACTTTAAGTCGACTTAGTCCACTTTGTTAAGTTGACCTAACTGTCCTTAGGTCGATTTAACAAAGTGGACTTATGCATCCACACTGGTCTTAGGTTGACCTAAGGAGGCTTAAGTCGACCTAATGAGTGATAGTTATAAAGTCAACTTAAGCTTTCATTGTCGACTTAAGGAATTTCTCAAGTCGACTTAATGAAAGCCTAGTGTGGACGTGGCTTAATTTAAGTTGACTTAAGCCTACTTAAATCGACTTAAATTGCCAGTGTAGACATAGCCCTAGAGCATATTTTAACTCATCCTTCCTCTCCCATCTGGTTGCCATAGAAGAAGATAATTTTGTCCATTGTTTGCAATTTATGACATCACAGACAGAGAACCAAGACTCCTGAGGGGGAAATATGAGCTTGCAGAAAGAGATGAACAACTTCCAAGAACCAATATTTGTTTCTTAATAGAATGTTTAGTTCTGAGATGTCAGCACATCAGTAATTTAGAAGTTATTGAATAATTAATTTGATGAATTCAGCTTCTCTTCCCATTTGTGCATTGTCCACAAGACTATTGCAAAAAATAATAGAATGTATTTTTTCATCAGAATGATTCTCAGATTTCCTCAACAATTAATTGTTATAATGAGTCATCATTTCTACCATCTCAGACTTTGGAGCTGCAGTGAGCATTATGTGCTTGTCAGTGGGGCTGGCCACACAAGTATCCCAGAATGCAGGAATAAATAAAGTCGTGTGATAGTGTTTCTCTTCTCAGACTGGCTGATTTACATAACTAAAGGACACAAGTGTAGATTTTATTGTAAAATGCACAAATCGTGCATATTCAAGCTTCATATTTCCTTTTCATGAACGTCTTCTAGGTGGCTGAACCCAGCATCCCTCCCAGCTACAAACAGATTGATTTTTCTCTCAGTTCCATGAGCCCCTAATAAGCATTATGTTCTAGGGCACATGGCATAAGCAAATTGCACATGTGCTACAAAGAAATCCAGAGTCAATTCATTTGGGAGTAAATTTTGCAGAATATTTGGGAGATGTTTGTCCAGTTGTAGATTTAACACAAAGTGACAAAACCAAGGAAAATCAGAGATCTGGCTGAAATACCCACCCTCAGCCAGTGTAAACAGACAGAGCTCCATTGACTTCATTGGAGTGGCACTGATTTACATCACATGGGAATCTATCCCCTCAACTTTAATGATCCCATGGTCTGCCCCAGAAGTATAACAAGACTCAGACTAGAGTGTGGTTATTGTGTGTGCTACTGTAATTGGACCTGAATTGAGGAGCCGGGCCTTGGAAAGTAAAAGTTTGAGCTTCATCCTTAAATCTGAGGACCTTCATAAATTAAGCCAGCCCATGAACACCTCTCAAAACCCAACCAGCAACCTGTGCATGGGGTTCACATGCTCATGATGGGATCTAAATGTCAACCCAGAGCAAGTCTTAACTTAACTTCTAATGAAGCCCCTGAGGCAAGACCCCCTCTCTTCTCAGGGGTTCTAATGCAGAATGCTGCAGGCTCAGATTTAAAAGGAGCTTTACACGTGACAAGTCTACTATCTTGAAAAAGTGAGGCACAAGAAGCAAAGTGTTTCCGGATGAGCATAAGGCACCTCTGATAGAAGACACCAAGCTTAAGGATGGGTGACTTTCACTATCTGAATTGTGCAGTAATCCATCTGAAATGTCATCCTTGATTGTCTTATTATTGTTCACTTCCTGATAGATTAATCTATGTTCTGCCCTCAAACATTTATCTGAGAACATGTACAAACAGTCACTTACAGCTGGCCACCAAACCAGACTCCCCAGCCTCATCACTCCATGCCCATCAACCATAAAAACCCTCCAGACCACTGAAATGCTCAGTGGGACAGATGCATCTTGTTATGAACTAGATAAGTAATCATTTCGGGTTGAGCATTTGCTGGGCTGCATATATATGTCCTGGATAGCCAAATGCAAAGCTCCAGTTTTCTGAGCCAGATTTCCCAAAGCATTTTTATATATGTTTTTATATGAGTGTGGCTTGAGAAGAAGTTTTTTTTTCACTTCACTGAGACACAGACTTTCTGTGTTTGGAGGCAGCATGATCTAGTGGATTCCTAACTATTCTTAACTCTCAAAGGGGTAGCCGTGTTAGTCCTATTGTAGAAAGACAACAGAGTCCTGTGGCGCTTTTAAAGACTAACAGATTTATTTATCGCATGAGCTTTCGTGGGAGAAAATCCCACTTCGTCAGATGCTTTCTCCCATGAAAGCTCATGCGATAAATAAATCTGTTAGTCTTTAAAAGTGCCTTAGGACTCTGTTGCCATTCTTAACTCTGTCACTCTTTGGGCAAATGTCTGTTCTTGTTTCTTCATCTGTCCTGTCTCTTTGGGGTAGGAATAGTCTCTCATATGTGTATATGCAGCATCTAGCACAGCAGGCTCTGATTAGAGTTGTGCAAATGACTGCTTTCTCACATTGATGGCCACAGCGAAAAATAGGAGTGAAAAAAAATTGTTCTGGATTAAATTAAAAATTGTTTTGGATCAAATTAAACCTCTAGCTGGCCCCAAAGGGAAACAAAACTTTTCATTTGCAAGCTCTTTAAACCATTTTTAAAAATAAAATTGAAATCAAATCCAAAAACATTTTGAAAATGTAGAAACAAGACATTTTGATTTTGCAGGGAAACTTTCTGTTTGGCTTTTGTCAGTCTAAACAGTTTGGTGAGATAGATATCCATTTGCAAAAGTTTAATTTGATCAAAATCAGCATTTTTTAGGTGAATAAAGCATCCGTTGAAATAATTACCCTGGTTATAGCTCTGACTTTGATTGGGTCCTCTAGGCCAGTGGCTCTCAACCTTTCCAGACTACCATATCCCTTTTAGGAGCATGATTTGTCTTGCTTATCCCAAGTGTCACCTGCCTTAAAAACTACTTGCTACAAAATCCAACATAAAAATATAAAAGTGTCACAGCACGCTAGTACTGAAAATTTGCTGACTTTCTCATTTTTGCCCTATAATTATAAAATAAATCAATTGGAATACAAATATTGTACTTACATTTCAGTGGGTAGTGTATTGCGCAATATAAACAAGTCGTTGTTGGTATGAAATTTTCATTCGTATTGACTTTGCTACTGCTTTTATATAAGCTGTTGTAAAACAAAGCAAAGATCTAGAGGGGTTGATGTACCCCAGGGCCCTAGTACTCCTGGCTGAAAACCACTATAGTAGATATTACTGTAATGTAAATAAATGCTGGGGCAACTGCTCTTTTAGTTATCCATGTATTTTCATACCCTCGAATATTCAAATAGAAGAAATGAATACACTCTAGGTTTAGGCAAATAAGTTAATGAGACTATCCAGGCTGGATTAAAAAAAAAAACAAAAAAGGAAACTGAGAGAAATTCAATCAGCTCTAATATTAACAAATGTACTCTGTGCCACAGCACAACAGAAACAGGCCGGGATGTACTTTATTAAACACTCTGAAACTAGACTGCTGCTGTCTAAGGACAGAGGAAGGATGGCCCACTGGTTGGGGTGCTCGTGTGAGACATGTGGTTTCAAATCCTTCCTATGCCACAGACTTCCTGTATGACTTTGGACAAGTCACTCTCTCCGCATCAGTTCTCTATCTGAAAAGTAGGGTAGATACATTAATGATCACTCAGTGCTCAAGTATAGCAATACTGGGGGGCATATGGGTAAAGCACAGTCCCACTGGTCTATTTGAGAGACCATTCTTCTCTCAAGATCAGAGGTGCTGAAGCCACATCAGCTTAATAGAAAAGGAGATGTGGCAAGGGATCTTAAATTTTGGAATTCCAGCCAGCTGATAATCTGAAATAACCTCACTCTGGGGACTTTCAGGGTAATTTCCAGAACCTATCTCTTGTCCTCAGCTTTTAGGGAAGGAGAGGTAGGCTGAGGTTGGAATCTGTGGTGGGGTGGTTTGGGGTTTTGTTTTCTCTTCTGGGTTTGGAGAATTTGCTGGATTTTATATTTGTTTGTACACATTTGTATATTTCGTATATAACATGGCCACCTACAATGCTGGTTAAATGTTGGATTTAGCGTATGGCTTGTGTTACTCTGTCCATGTAGTTCTGTAACATGTTCATCACCATAGTATCTGACCACAGGATTTTCCTCTTCCTTAGGCTATGTCTATACTAGAAAGTTTATGCTCTCTAGTATAAGTTTGATGCAGCTGTGCACTCTCAGAGTAGCCAGTGTGTTGATTAGCGAGAGCTCTTATGTCGAGTTAATTAATCCACCCTCAGCAAACGGCAGTAGCTATGTCAGTGGGAGAACACATAGCACTGTCTATGCTGGTTCTTAGCTCAGTGTGACTTGTATCTCTCCAGGGGTGGCTTACTCGGTTATACTGATGTAAGTTAGACGGACACAAGTGGTACTATAGACGTACCCTAAGTTTCTCTAAACCACCCCTTCTCTCCACATGTGTGTCAGTATCTTGTTATTGCTGTGGGGAGCAAATAAGGGAGCGCCGCCTTCCTTTTGTTCTGAAAGCAGCAGAGTTAATGGTCATGCCACTCTCTCCTAGCACTGAATTCCATCTGCTGAAAAATGCCCTGGCTTCTTGTGTTTGACATTTCCATTGTCACAGTGGAAGGTGCTAGTCATGGGCTTTCCTCAGGTAACTGGGTCCAGTCCCAGTGAGGGCTTTGAATGAGTCTCATTTGATTAGGTGGTGGCTTAGCTCCCCGTAGCGCATCACACTGGGGCCAGCAGGCCTAGTGGCTAGACCATGGCCAAACAATCTCTCCTAGTCATGGGACAGCTTTTCTGGGCCATCAGGGGGTGAAGGGGCAAGGGCATAGTTCATTGCTCCCCTGCAGTCTTCCAGGATCTCTCAGGTTGCCAGAGGCAGGATGATAAGGGACGGGGATTTGGGATCTTCTTCACTTGGTCCTGGCCCAGGGCCTATAGGGAGAGAGGCAAGGGTTGGTTCAGCCACTTCTGGATGCTACTGCAGATCAGTCTCCTCAGGGCCAGTTCCGAATTTCTCTGTTTTCCTTTCAGTTTGGGGCATAGCCTCATTCTCCGCCTTTTGTAGTCTATTATTCAGAGCTCCAGCTGGGAGGGGAGCTTCCCAGCTCATTCCCAGAGTCTTCATTTCCTGGCTCTAGGAGATGGGAAAGGGTCCAGGTCAGGCCCCCCAGTCTCCTGCCAAGTCCTGCTCAGAGTCCCAGTCCTCTCCCTACAGATCTCTCTGCCCTGCAGCCAGTCTCTCCTTCACTCATCCACCCTCTGGACTGCCAGAGCTCCATTTTAAGCATAGCCACCAGCTGCTGCAGAGTGGGCCTTCTTGGTCCAGTATTTTTCCACCACTCCTTTCACCTTAGCATGATGGCTGAGAATCCAGTTGCACTCCCAGATGCCATTTGTTATCTTTAGTACATTTCCAGGGAGGGATAAAAATTGGAAAGGCGTTTAGACTACAAAAGAGATGGGGATAATACATTCCTATTCACTCATCCTTGTAAGAAGGGAGAATGGGCATTCCTTGCAAAGGCCTCCCAGCGTAGGCCCTAGAGTACCATCAGTGAGATCTGCTTTCCATGTGGGGATGAGTCTGGAAGGACTTCAGGTTCTGAGGAACCCAATGAAAATTCTAGGATTAAAAATGATCTGTGTATGGGGGTGGAGGGTGCAAATTCTTATGAATGCAACTAAAGCAGAGCTTTGAGGTAGGCATCTAGAGCAGATTTCCATTACTAGAAGGTGACCAAGAGACAAAAAAGACTTCTACCATACTTACATCCCCAATTACTGTAGTAACTGCACATCTCAAAATCTTGATCCTCACAATACGCCTGTGTCATAGGGAGATGCTGTCATCCCTGTTTTACTTGATGGGGATCTGAGGTACAGAGACCCTAAGGCCTAACAGATGGAGGAGTCTAATTATCATTTTCAAAAGTGCCTAAATCCCTTTTGAAAATGAGACTTAAGCTCCCAAGTCAGTTAGGAGTTGCAGTGCTGAGCACAGCTCTGCCTAACTGCCACTATATCTTGGGGCCTATGAGGCCATCAGTTTTTCCTTGGCTTTCCCAGTGCTCTTTCCACAAAGGCAGGGAAGATCTGACTTGATATTTCTGATGTCTTTCAGATAAACCACAAGCAGGAAAGAAACCCTACTTAAAAATAATAGTGATAACAACAGCGCAGGCCTTCCTGATCCATCAGCAAGAAGCAACAAAGGGCACAAGCTAATTTTTGTAGGCTCCCTTCAAGCAAATCTCTGCCCCCTACAAAGAGGATTTCCTCCAGCAAAAACAAGTCACAAGCTGGGTAGTTCTGAGACAAGCATTCAGGGAGAGAAGGATTTGAGGGAAATGTTAGAATGAGCTTTATTTTTATTACTTTGGGTCATGTTTGGACAAACAGCAACTCTCACTTGGCTATTTTCTTTCACAGCCCAGCCAAACACTTCATCTTTCTTGGGAAGCCCTTATCAAAGCTAGGGAGAAGTAGATGCTTTGCATTCCTAGAGGAGATGTGGGGGTGGCCAAGAGCAGTTTCAGGGAAGGAGAGTTCATTAACACAGGGAAGACTTCTTCCTGTTCCACAGGACTGCTTGGCTGAGAGCAAAACGCACAGCAATGATGGTTACATTCAAAGTAAGACAGAGATAAGATTCTGCTGGGAGTGATCAATGGGAACAGGGTTGAGCCTCTTTCTAATCTGCAGGGCTGATTCTGGCCTCTGCTGCATCCCTTATACATGTCTCTAGAGGTGTGAATAAGGGCAGCAAAAGATCCACAAGAGACTGGTTGAGAGTTCCTCCAGAGCAGCAGTAGCGTAGGACCAATATATAAGCAGCCCTGCTCATCCCACCATCCAAAGCCCCAGTGTAGGAAATGTTCCTGGCCAGGCTAGAGAGCAAGAACGAACAGATGGAGACTGACTTTAGCATTCAGGCTACGCATAGTGTGGGCTGCAGTGCATTCCAAGAGAGGCTGCAAAAAGTTAGAGACACCCCAGGGCTGCTCTAACTTAAAGCAGGACTTGTTTCAGCCACTGCATTAGCCCCAAATCCCAGCAGCATTATGGTGGCAGAAGGCTCCCTTTGTCCCTTCTGCCTTTGGCCTACACCTGCCAGGAAGTATAGCATAGATTCTGTCCCTCTTTTTATGAAATCATCTGCCTCTTTGTAGATGGAAGAGCTGATACTTTGAGGATGGCTTCTCCCTTCCCTATTTATAGCACATCATCTTCTAGATCCTGAACCTGCACTTCTGTAGGAGCTTTGCCATTAGCAGATGGAGGACCAGATAGCTGCAGTCAAACACAGTGGACTCTAACAGAGTTAATAATATGTACCTTTACCTGAATATATCACTAAATAGTGAAAAGAAAACAAAATTCCATGTACTAGCAATTGCACCCCAGGAAGAGGTAAGAGCAGACCCCTTTGGTTTGGGAATCTTGCCTCTACATTATTTCCACGTAGAGTCACCATTGTGGTGAGTGCTGTCTAGATAGCTACCAGCTAAACTTGAAACATTTGGCTTTTTTTTTTGAGTGCTTATCCAATCTGAGCTTCTTTACAGTAGCAGCTCTGATTTGAAAAATAGCTTTTCATGTGGTGTTTCAACTTCTCAATCTAGCTGAAACCAGGAAGTAGAGAGTGGCTTCAAAAATGAAGGTGAAAAAGATAATCACATTTTTGGGGAAAAAATGTCAGATTGATGTTTAGTTTGAAGGGTGGATAATGTTTCATTTCAGTTCTTCCCTGATCCAGACTTGCTTGCTTTTCCCTGTTTGCATGGTTGAGATTTTCAAAGCTGCCTAAGAGATTTAGATACCATTACATTGTTGGAGATCAGGTGTACAAAACCCACTAGGCAGCTTTGAAAATTTCAGTACTATTTTGAACTTGCTGGAAAATGGGAACTTTTTTGCAAAATAAATTGTAAAACAATATTCCTTTTTTGTTTCACTGGAAAATTTCAAAACCTGACAATTTTTTTTTTTAAATTTCCACCCTAGTATTTTTTGGTTTAGGGTATTCTTATTGTGAGTATGAGGGCGGGTTGTATGGTTAACTTCAGATGTTTCATTGAAGAACAAACCTTTTTGGAATCCTTTGGTGCTAGAAACAAGATCTTGAACTTGTCCATCCCTATTTGAAAAAGCTAATATTTCATCAAAGAAAAAAATCTAAAAATACTGGATCTTTTCCCACTAATGAATGTGAGTTACTGAGCTGATTGAAAATGGTTTTCTAAACAATTTTTAACTCTCTGTTCAGCTGGGAGATCTCTTTCTGCTTCTGAAATGATATGAATTGGAAACATGTCCATATGCTAAAGTTTGAGGCTAGAATGGCATTGGCAGCTTAGCCCTAGGGAATTCAAAACCTTTTTCTTAATAGAAAATGTAGTGATCCAAAGTGCAACTGATGTGTTCCACAAGACTATCTATGGCCAGATCCTCATCTGGTGTAAATAGAGCTCTACTGCATCTATGACAATAGCGGGGCATCTGCCCATTCAAACAGAGCCAGATGTTCTGACTCTGAGATGCTTTTTACCATGCAAGTGGTCCGGTTGGTTCCAGTGCAATTAGTCACTCATAGAGTAAGGCTCTATTATTTCTTTGTATTTTGGTTATACATAGGGACCCCAACTAGGCAGCCCCAGTATTCTAGGTAGTGACTATCCGAATCTAACTTTTAATGAGTCAATTCTTTAACATGAATGCCTATTAACAGATACCTTCACAGACTAATGTGTGTCATGTGGTATTTTCCACAGTACAGAGGTGGCCATCTCTATGTGTTTATTGTACTTCCTCTGTACTGCTAATTGCCATGAAAGAGGTTTCAGTAAAATATTTTTTCCCCAAGGTATGTAGCTGGGAGAACTTTGTAGTTCAATATTTATTTGCTGGCTCACTTGTGCCCCTTCATAATAACTGACTATCTGTGTTCCCAGTGCACCTGTGTAATCTAGGAAGGATCCCTCAGAACACACATGAATTCCAAAATGCTGTAGCAGCGATTTTTCATATGTGCCTGACAATTTTTCTTGTCTGCTTTGTTTACACATTGGAGAAAACACACCCCTGGGTGCAGAGGTGGCCTTTGGCTATTGGGGGCCCTAGGCAAATGTCCATTGCGGGGCCCTCTATAGGCACATGAGAGCCCCCTTCTGTGTCCCCCTCTTGCCCCAGCTCCCCCCATGTGGCCCCGGCCTCCTGGGCCAGCTCCTCCTCCTGCTGCTGACTGAGGCAGATGCGGCTTTTGGGGTAAGTGAAGCAAGCGATGGGACCCCTTACTGCTTGGGGCCCTAGGCATGCACCTGCTTTGCCTACCCCAAAAGCCGCCTCTAGGTGTAGGATCAACACTGATGCTCAGATCCTCAAAGGTATCCTCAAAGATTGAATGGGAGTTAGGCACCAAAATGCCTTTGAGGATATGGGTCTAAGAACCCAATTCTTGTCTTTCTCACATCAATTTTATACTGTAATGGAATTACTCCTCATTTACGCTGCTTTAAATGAGAACAGACGAGGGCTTGCGAGGGAATTTTGTTCTCCTTTCTCCCATAGAGCGCCACACAGAGAGATTAAACACTCTGTGGCTCATACACTTCCACTCCGACGTTTGGTTCAAAGGGAACTAGATCTGCTGAGAAAGCTGCAAGAAGGAAAGTCACTGGGTCAAGTGCTTCCTTCACCTTCCCATACGGTTATGTTCCCCCTCCAGAAAATACCCACACAACCTGGAGGAAGTGGGCAGGCATCAGAGTGGTGGGGTTTGAGATGTGTTCTCCACCACCCCCAGAGAAGGACCGTCCTTCAGAGTCCTCAGAGGAGTACAGACATTTCATGGAACAAGGACGTAGATTCCTGACCTCCATGGTCTTTTTCAGCTTGGCCTCTGGCAGCATTTTGCTGCAATTCCTGCATTGATTTGCTTCCCTCTGTGAACTTTTTTCACATAGCTGTAGGCAGAGAGTTGCACAGTAGTTCAAGGGTTTTAGACACATCTTCCATTGGCTCTAATAAGAGACACATGACTAAATCCCTTATTGCTTTGGAAATATCAACTCTTCCATGAGTCATTTCTTCCTCTGTGACAATATCATTGCAGTTAATGGGACCGCTCACCCAGTTAGGCACTAGTCATTGTGGGTGAAGGAAACAGAATTCGGTACTGTGTGTAAACAGGGACAGAGATGGTCTTTGGTTACAGTATCAAACTGGGACTCCAGAGATCAAGGGTCAGGTCTCTGCTCGAACACAGACTTCCTCTCTGGCCTCTCTCTGGGCCCCATTCCCCATCTATAAAATAAGGTTAATAATATATCCTTTGCTGGTCTTGTCAATTTAGATTGTAAGTTCTTAAGACTGTCTCTTACAATGGACCTGGACAGCACCTAGCTCGGTAAGGCCTCTATTGTAATTTTGCTAATTATAAGGGCCCTTATTCTCACTTCCACTAGTTTTACACCCATGTCACTCTATTGGCTGAAGAGGAGCTACTTCTGATTTTATACCAGTGTAAGAAGAGAATGAGTCCAGGAGATGCAAGCTTCTAGCTAATGCTTTCTTAGCTGGATTGGTTTACACCCACTTATAATTCATATCAACCTAGTCATGTCTGAGAATGAATCAGCTAGTGGGATCTGTAGCAAAATAAGCCAGTGTTCAATGGACCAAGGAATCCTCCTAAATTAGGTGGCTTTTCGTTTTATTTACACTGAATTTAACTTAATATGCTTGTATGCTAACTTCCTGCTCAGCTGGATACCACATAAGCATATGCCCAATTCAATTAGGAGCAGAATGAGAAAAACAGAGCATGCTGTAAATTTTAAATAAGCAAAATAAAATGCCAAAGCCATTGTGTTCATATATGCATGAGAGAGGGAGGGAAACTGTGAATGTAGATGACACTCTTCCTGCCATCCAATTGAGATATACCACCAATCCTCAGATTTACACAGAGCTTCCAAAGGGAAATTGGAGATTATCATTTTTTTACAGCAGCTGCCAGAAATTTCAGTAGGTTTCAACAGCCCAGAGCTACCAGCTTGGGGCTGGCAGAGTGGGAGGAAGTAGTAGCAATACATCTGATTGAGCCACTTTGCTAAACATTGAAGGGAAATGCTAAGTGGCCGGTTAGAAGGATGGCAGGATCCCTTTTTAACGTCTGGGTCAACTGCTGAGCCTTTTTAAACAGAATGAGCTAGGAGCAGAGTTTCACAATTTTCCACCATGTGAGTAAGCTTTATTTTGGATACCAGTGAGGCAATAATTGTTCTATGAGGTTGGGGGCAGGGTTTGTGTGTGTGTTTAGTGAAAGGAAAGTACAGCTTTCAGGCACTTAAGTGATTCTCTCCGGATGAATCAGAGATTGAGAAAAGAGAAGTGAAAAAGCTTTGAAATAGAGACTGGGATATGAATTAAAGCATGAAATCCAAACTAAGTTACATGGACACCTTCCACATAGGGCAGCTACAATGATATTTCCTGTCTCCGACTGCTTATGGGGTCTTCTCTTACACCAAAAGTGAGATTCAAGTTTCAGAAAACCTGCCTTAGAGGGGCATAAGAATCTCAGTCTGTTTAGTTTGTCAAAGATAAAGGTAAAAGCAGGATTGATCACTGTCTATAAATAGGGGTATCTAAAATGCATTTTTGCACCTTTGAACCTGGAGGGCAGTTAACCACTGAAACAGGATCTAAGGATATGGTGGATTCTTGGTCTCTTCATGTCTTTAAATCAAGACTGGATGCCTCTTGCTAAGAAGGTAGACTCTGGTCTAGCTAGAACATATAGGCTTGATTCAGGAAACTGTAGAGATCAGGCTACAGCCTAGGTCCTCAAAGGCACTGAATTCCAGCTGATGGCTCTGGGCCGAGATGATCAAAAAAGTCCCTTCTGGCCTTAAGATCTCTGAATCTGAGGCTTGGACTCATGGCATGTAACAATGGGGAAACCCTTGTTTTGACAGACACACTCTGGGTTTGCGGGGGAGAGGTTATTGAGACACTTCTGAGCACCAGGCACCCACAGCAATCATTTTCCTCCTCCCTCCCCCCACCTCAGGTTCAACACAAACAATGCTGGTAGCCTATAATTGTACTTTTCAAAGCCTGTCAGGTGGTGAAGATATGATGAGCTCTAATGGTAGAAGAGCACTGAGGGAGACTTGTAATTATACAGCCATTAAGCCAGGTAAATACATTGCAGTCGATTTTGCTGCATTGTGTCAGATGCAAAACTCCAGCAGTGACACAAAGGATGAATCTGACAATTGAGAAATCAGCAGGTACCAAACAGCACTCCTAGTTACACAGATGAGAATCTTCTGGTTCATTGAGTCCAGAGCCAGGGCAGATTCTAGGAACTTTTGCCCTGGCCTCTTTTGTGGTGCTGCTGTTTTCTCCTGGGAAAACATGGAGGGACCAGAACTTGTTTCTCTGATGACAGGCACGGCATCTGTGCTTGACCTTCATGCAGGCTACGTAAGCATGTGGGTTTGATTCTCCTGGTGTGAACTGGAAGCGATGAAAAGGCCTGTTTTGTGAAAAAAAAATTGAAATTGGATTTCATTCCAAGTCAGAACAAAAGTAAGACCTTCCCAAAACGTTTGTGGAAAAACAAAAACTGAGAGGGGGGGAATTGCCTGGTAGCTATGGCACTCACTTGAGTGACCCAGGTTCTCGTCCTCTTTCTGCTTGATTCAGAGTGCTCCAGGATGAAAACTTCCACATCAAGCGGAACGAGGACTTATATATATCCCATATATATCCCATAGCCAGGTCAGTGACCTGGCACTGTGCTACTGACTGTAGTGGGGTTGTATGTGCATTTCATACATATATCCTGGGCCTGAGAAACTTTCCCAATGAAAATGTAATGGTTTTAGCTTTAAAACCAAAGGGTATGTCTACACTAGCAATTTAGGTGGACTTAAGGACCCTTAAGTCAACGGTCTAAATTACTCCATGTCTACACCTGACTTTTATTAAGTCGCCTTAAGAAATTCCTTAATTCGACTTAATGAAACCTGAAGTCGACTTAATAACAATCGCCCATTAGGTTGACTTAAGCCTTAAATCGACTCCTTAAGTCGACTTAAGGATGATGTGAATGGGAGTAACCCTTAAGTCAACTTTATTAAGTCATCTTAAGGCCAGTTAAGTCAACTTAACAAAGTGGACTAAGTCGACTTAACTTTAAATCAATTTAGTCCACTTTGTTAAGTCGACTTAAGAAGAAGAAGACTCCTTAGATACCAAGCAATCTGTCTGTCCCGCAATGCACATCTTTTGTTTTATTCATCTATTTTTGTTTTTTGGAATCCAACCTCACAATAACTTACCTTTTAGAAACATCTTTCAGTGTTTTAGAAGCATATTCTCCAAAACCATGCTAGGATGAAAGGAAACCCTACTGGGATTAAAACCAACAAGGAGTCCTGTGGCACCTTAAAGATTAACAAAATGCCCATGGAGTGATTGATGGTGTGGATTCTGAGTTATTACAGAGAATTCTTTCTTGAGTGTCTGGCTGGTGAGTCTTGCACACATGCTCAATGTTTAACAGATCGCCTTATTGGAGTTGGGAAGGAATATTCCCCCAGGGCAGATTGGCAAAGGATCTGGGGATTTTTTGCCTTCCTCTTTAGCATTGCATATAACTCAGTTGCTGGTGGATTCTATGTACCTTAAAGTCTTTAAATCATTATTTGAGGACTTTAATAACTAGGTCATAGGTTAGAGGTTTATTTCAGGAATGGGGTGGGTGAGGTTTTGTGGCCTGTGCTGTGCAGGAGGTCAGACTAGATGATCATACTGGTCCTTTCTGATCTTAGAATCTATGAGCCTTTAAGATGTCACATGACTCCTCCTTTGTTTTGCTGAAACAGACTAACACGGCTACCTCTCTGGAACATGTTGGGATTCAGGCTTAAGAAATGTAAAAGCTGCATATAAAGAAACTGGGATTTTAGCAACTGGGAATGGGGCCTGGGGGAGGCTTTTCCAAAGATAAGTTCAGTCGCAAAAACAGATTATCTAATATTTTCAGATAATTAAACCATGGTACTTATGTAAATAGAAAAGGTGGAATGAGATCAGCTTGGAAGTCAGATCTGCCCCCAAAGATTGAGGTTAAAAAGCCCAACAAACTTGACTTTCAGGTCCACTGCCTCGAGGAAGAGAACGCCTTGGCAAAAGCTGATTCCAAATGATTCAATTTATGAGAGTAAACTTAACACAGAGGAGCTCGTATTTCTTACTGAGCTAAGGGCTGGGGTGAGCCACTTGCTTCTACACCAAATCACAGCACAACTGGCTGTAAGAAGAGGGCACTATCCAGGCACAGCATAGAAATGGACTTTCCCTGCTTTGAAATTTCAAAGCATTCAGGCCCCCCATGTAAAACAAAATATGCAGAGGAAAAGAAATGAGTCACTGTGTACTATCTCCTCCACATTGCAGCTCTGATGGGAACATTGAAGGGTAGGGGGCATGGCCTGGCAAACACACACTTCCTGAGAACTGAGGTGAATTCTCTGGCATCCTCCATGCTTCTCCCAGCCCCCACCTTTGGCAAACAGGGACCATTTACTTTCCCATACTGCGCTGCCTGCCATTGGCAGGTTCTCTGTCTGATGCATGTTCTGGCACCTTCAGGGGTACATGGATGCTGCAGAAGGGAAAGTAAATGCTGGAGCTGCCAGGGTGAATGGTAGTAGCAATTTGCTGTATAAGTGATGGTGAGTTTTACACAGGGGGAGTTATGCAGGACACTAGCTTAGCAGGGGATACAGATCAGGTGGACAGCTGAATTTCCCTTTATTGTGTGGAATATGGAGAGATGGGCTGCGTCTACACTGGTAAATTAAGTCGACTTAAGCTTGGCTTAAGTCGACTTAATGTGCCCTGCGTCTACACTACACTTTGCTTAAGTCGACTTAAGCAGCTTGCTTAAATCGACTTAAGCAAAATAAAGTCGACTTAATGAAAATTAAGTCAACTTTATTAAACCGCCTTTCTACTCGACCTAAGGCTTAATTCGACTTTTTAAAGTCGAATTAAGCCAGTGGAGCCCTGGGATAGCCCTAAATCGACTTAGGGCTACCCCAGGACTACACCAAGCTCCTCCCTGCCGGCGGGGCACAGGGGGAGCCTGGCATGCCCCCCAAAGGGCAGGGCATGTGGGCACAGTATGACACTGTCTGGATTTAGGGAAGCATTTATGATATTATTTTCTATGGGTATCTCATAAATGCTATAATCCATAGGAACTATGTCATGTTTGGTATCAATAGAAAGGTCGTAATTTGCTGGGAATGATTATATAGTTTATGTCTAGGAATTCTATTTTGATTAGAAGTTAAGAATTTGATGTTATATCCATACTTTAACTTGTGTCATTCTGGACAAATGCCTTAGATGGGAGGGTGTGAACAACCATTGTCTCCTTAATGTTTAGGAATTTTCCAGGTAGAATGGTCCCAGGGAGTATCCTGATGAGCCCTTAAGGACATAAAGAATTCAACCATTGTGTCCTTAATGGCTCATCGGTTTACTCCCTGGGACCATATCACCTGGCAGATTCCTTAACATTAAGGAGACAATGGTTGTTCACACCCTCCCGTCTAAGACATTTCTCCAGAATGACACAAGTTAAAGTATGGATATAACATCAAATTCTTAACTTCTAATCAAAATAGAATTCCTAGACATAAACTATATAATCATTCCCAGCAAATTACTACCTTTCTATTGATACCAAACATGACATAGTTCCTATGGATTATAGCATTTATGAGATATCCATTGAAAATAATATCATAAATGCTTCCCTAAATCCAGACAGCATCACACACAGGGCTCTGCCTTGTCAGGGTCCCTGTACCCCTTTGCCCCATTGTACACAGGGGGTGCCCCCCCGCTACCGTGGACCTGCCCAAGGTCCCCCTAGCCCCACAAAGTCAACCTAGAGCATCCAGTGTGGATGCTCTAGGTCGACTTTGTAAGTTCCCCTTTAAGTCGACTTTAATTTTAAGTGTAGACACACTAAGTCGACTTAGTTAAAGTCGACTTAAAAGTGCAAGTGTAGGCATAGCCATGGAGCCTACAGCAGCACTACATTGTCCCCCGAATGTTTTCATTGACTGGGCGCTTGCCAGAGTTCCATGAACGAGCAAGGCTGGCCCCAAAGTGTCTTTTGAACTCAGTTGGCTACAAACCAAGCATGAGGCTTATTAAAATGGCAGCTTCCAACTGCAACTGAGGGAAGCCTCCCCAGAAAAGAAAGTAGGCGTGTTAGTCTGAGAGTGTCAGAGAAAATTAAAGCTGCCTGGGCAGAACCTTCACGTGAACTACCCTAGCACTCAGTATCGCTCCCAGGGACATGCAAACAATGTGATTGCATGGCACCCTATCAGTCACCAAGAGACTGGAGACAGAAGCCATACTCTTATTGGTCACATGGGATATTAAGGATCCATTAATAAATGGTTACTGAATAGCCAATTGTTAGAGTCCAATAGATCAGTAGGTTGCTTATACCTGTGATTTATAATCTCTGTAACACCTTGTACTGATGTGCTTATAACCATCTACAGTGCAATACTCTCCTGTCTATAATATGTTTATAACAGCCAGTAATCATGGATTAACCATTTGCAAAAGAAGCCTTACTATGAAATGGGACCTCTCTATTTTTTAAAGAAAATAGACAGATGGTGTTATTGTTAAGCAGTGGACGGGGACTTGGGAGAAGTGGATTCTATTCATGGCTCTGCTACAGACTTCCCTGTGTGCTCTCGGGCAAGTCACTTAATCCCTCTGGGTCTCAATTTCTGGTCTGTAATGCTTCCCATCTCCCACTGCTTGTCCACTTATGCAGCAATCTTGTTAAAGGCAGGGAACTTCTCTTACTAGCTGTATGTTCAGCACCTAGAACAAAGGGGCCCCATAGTGGGTGGAGTCTCTAGGCATTATTGTAATACAAATGGGGCAGGAGTGGAGGCAGACTGAAGAAATTGGTCTCCCCTTCCCTCCACTGGTGACTGTTCTTCTTCCTCTAAAACCTCCATAAAATTAGCCGTGACACAGCAGTCAGAACTAACGAGTGCCTCAGCAAGTCTGGAACGGCATCCGGAAAAATGAACTCTGTGCCAAACGGAGCACATCCTTGATAAGGGACGCATGTCAGCGACTCGTTGGGCAGACCTTTCAGCCCGGCTGCACTATGGGCACAGACAGAAACAGAGGTAAACACAATGGAGAGAGACCATAAAAAAAAAATTAAGATAAGTGAGATTCCCCTGCCACTTAATCATGTAAATTTGTGAATGTAGCTTGATGACAGTGACTCAGAGGAAAACAATTACCTTATCAGAGGTCCTAGATAGGACTGTGCCATAAACGAAAATCAGTCATCAATTGACGTTCCTATTGCTTCCCTAGCGTATACTGAAGAGTTTATTTCACCCTATCACATCAACTTCCTTTAGCATGCTCAGCATAAGGAGAGTCTGCTGTCTCTTCTAAAGCACCTTCCCCTTTATGGCAGGAGATTCTAGGAATTCTAGCTAAGATGCTCATTTTATATTGGCTTTAAAATAGCGGTGACTGTGCTACCCTGATTAACGGGACACCATCAGTTTGGAGAATCCTATTTCTGTGTCATCATTTTGTCTCTGCTGAGCTTGATTCTCTTTACCCTTTTACGCCATTCTGGAAATGCAAAGGAGTGCTCAAGTATCATGACAACTCTTTCAAGGTGCCTTTTTGGGTGGCCAGGGTGGTTCAGTGGTGTCAATGAGATGTAATGCACACTGTCATTACAAATAGTACCCATAATCATTAAAGCAGAAAGCCCTGGCCTTGCCTGCCTAGCAGAAAGGGTGGAATACTGGGCCTCTCCAAAGCTGTCTTGGAGTCAAGGACCACGAGGTAGGACTGGAGGGAAGGGGCTCTTAGGGAGAGGAAGTATCGTCCAATGGTTAGGGCACTGGTGTAGCACTTAGAAGACCCAGGTTCCATTCCCTGTTTTGTGGCCAGCTCCCTGTGTGACCCTGAGCAAGTTACTTAGCCTCTGTGCTTCAGTTCCCCATCTGTAAAAAGTGGAATAACTGCCCTGCCATGCCTCAGGGGGGTACTGTGAGGATAAATAAAAGATTGCAGTACAGTTTAAGATCTGCTGATTAAAAGCACCATAGATGAGGCCGACATTATCCATCGAGGATCATCTCTATTTTCTTTCCATCGGCCTGTTTGCACCTGATAGCACTTCGTGTCGTCAGTTTCACCATCTCTCTCCACCGTCAGCAAAAGAGGCAGAAAAATCCTAATGGAAAAGGACCCATAAATCTCCAACAGGGGAGCAGGAAACCCCTTTATTAAAAAATGTAAAAGATCTTTTTAAAAAAGAAAAGGACCAACGAGGACACGCACTTTTAAGAGGGCTTTGTCAGTGCTTCAGCAACTTGCCGATATCAAGCCACTTTAAATTGGTGGTGTCCTTCTAACTATTGCTCAAGCCTGGGTTTCGCCATTGGTAGAAATGTCCAGGGGAATGAGAATTCTTAAAGCCAGACTATGGCGTCTGTAGACTGATCAGTGAATTTTGACTCTGCTTGAGTCCCTGACGGTGCCGTGTTTCTCCACGTTGACTACTCTGACGTCAATGGGGCTGTTTGTGGAATAAAGTACTGCTGGCTGTGAGTAAAACCAGCCCCCAACCAGCACCACTGGTTTCAATGAGATTGCTCAGATGAGTACGGCTGCACAGTCTGGGCCACCGTTACTGATACATTAGCTCTTGGAGTTTGGAACGTGCTGCATGAATTCATGATTCAGAGTGTAATCTTGGCTCTAAGGAAGGGAATGGGAGTTCTGCCGCTGACATCAGGGAGGCCAGGATCTTGCCCATGCATTGCAAAGGTAGAAAGGACCATTAGGAAAATCTAATCTTTCTTCTGGCATAACAACACAGTCCAGGGAATTTTGACTAGCTGTTCCATATTTTCTGGTTGAGCTAAAGTACATCCTTTAGAAATACATATAACTGTCCTCACCTCCCATCTGGGAAAATGAAAAATCATGTTTGATTTTTTTAGTCCCGGGTTCTTTTGATGCTTGCAATCTATTTCTCTGTCTCTTCGGGAATGTAGAGGGGAAGATGAGCTGCAGATGAGGGAAGTATCACAGAGCTAAGGTGTATCTACGTGGATAGAGTGTGATTGCAGCTCCAATAGACATCCCCGGGCCAGCTTTGATCTAGCTAGCTCTGGTACTGGAGCAACAAAACCATGGTTGCATGCTCTCTCTAGTGTGGACTATGCAAGCCTATCTAGAACCCTGGGTAATTACTCTTGCAACTAGCCGATGCTGAGATGTAGGCTGCTATGGCTTCACCCCTCGGTTATAGAAGTTAAGGTTCAGGTACGTCTACAGGAGCTGCAGTCACGGCCTATCTCTGCAGCACAGACATACCTTTAGGATCCCAGTTCCTTCCTTGGGCTGCTCCTGGAGGGAGACAGCTGCACAGCTTACTGTGAACTGAGGACGGAGAAGGGTTGTCTGCACCTAGAAAAGGGAATGGAGACGGGGGTTGGGTTGAGCTGCGGGTCCCAACAAAGATGTTCATGACATGCTACATCCCTATTATGATTATACTGATTGATTTGTCTCGTGTCAGCGTCTGCAGGCTCTGTTCTTAGTGGGTTAAGGTTTGTATTGGATATATTAGTTTTTCAGTACACAGAGTTTGATTCTCATTCACACTAAAATCTCAATCACATGAAAATTGCCAGAATGTCATAAAGGGGCCTTTGAGCAAATACGAATGAGGCCCACTACCCTCTGTATTTTACTGTATTAAGAGCTCATGCCGTGGAGTTCTTTCCTTTTTATCCTGTCATTAGGCATCTGCATGCCACTAACAAGGGTGAAAATAAGGTAACATAGGCAGGGCTGGATTTCCAGTGAGGCACAGTAGCCATATGCCTTGGGGAGCTGGAGTTTCAGAGGCACCAAACCAGTGATGGATTACCACTCAGGCCAACGGAGCACCTGCCCAGGATCCATGGCCAATTTGGGGACATCACTTGAGAACCAGAACTTTGCTTCTTTGGCTCCACCCTTTGCTTCCCCTCCAGTGTCCCAGGGCCCAGCTGTCCTGCTCCTCCTCTTCTCCCTAAAGCCCTGCCCCTGGCCAGGCTAGAAGCTGGAACCCTGCTGTGAGCATGTTCCCCAGCCTGGAGTTGGTTGAGCTGGTCACCACAGCCCATCTTCCGCCCCACCTCACCCCTGTGCAGAGCAGTCCTGGATATTCCCTATCACCACCTCCATGGAGAAAACATGAAGGACCGCTGTAGGTGGGGATATGCTGAAAATGCTGTGCCTAGGCATCCATAAGGTATAAATCCAGTCCTGAAAAACAAATTGTTAGTCTGCTAGGAGGCTGGGCATAAACCAAGGGTCTCTTGTTTGTTTGCATCTCAAAATAAGTTCTGCCAGCTGGCTTTGCCATATCCAAAAATGTGTAGGCAGACCTCTGGTATGTGGTATGAGTTTCTATCATATTTTACCTTGTGATTTAGCTAAACAGAAGGCCTCACGCATTGTCACTCTAATTTTAGGCCGGTGTAATTCCACTCAGACCCAAGGAAATTCTCTGAACTAAATAGAATTTATATGGCCCTATTCCAACAAAGCACTTAAGCACATGCTTAGCTGTAGGTCTGGAATTGTCCCACTTACTATGTGTTTGTCCAGCACTAACCACAATGAGGAATCTGACCAAATGTTAAATAATAATACCCAGGTGTGTAAAACTAAGCAAGTGCCTGGGTGTTTGCTGGAGAGGGGCTTGTGTGTAGTGCAAAGCAGGAATTAAAATGTCATTATCGCAGTTGATCTGAACACACAGGCTCTTGTGCACATACACACAGACACAAAATTAGCTCTGCCTCTTATGTTCCACTCCCTCCCGTTGCTCATATGCCGACACGGGCATTTGTATATATCGGGTAGAAAATAAGGCAAGTAGAGAAAAAAAAAACAGGAAGATAGCAAGGAGGGAAAACTCCCCAAAGACAGAGGTCTGTCCATTTGCTGCCAGCTATTATAACCTAATGGCCCTAGAGCAGAGAGACAGATTATTTTGCTGTCTCCTACCTGACTGCACGAAATGTCAGGACTTTAGTCTACCAACTCAACCAGAAGGTAAAGACACCGCACTTGGGACTCGGCGTCCCCCAATAAAGGGAGGAGCAATCAGCAAAGCAAGAGCTGGAATCTACCTTTCACACAGAGAGAGTAATCCCGAGTTCGTGCTGATATTTAAACGATCTTTGCCCTTTAGCTTAAACAGGAAATCTTAAAATGGAAAATATGCAGCATAAAGGAAGGGGTGAGGCTCAGTTGAAACGTAAGACTGTAGGAAACAACAGGTTGTTAAGAAAATACAATTCAGCTTTAAAAAAATTGAGGACCAATACAGATTTTTTTTTCCATTTTGGGTCAGGAATATTATTATTTGTCTAAGTTTGGCAGACAGCAGAGATTTTTGCGAGCACTGGGGGGAAACTCTTCCCCCCAGTACTTGCTCTTATTTTTTCAGTCTTCCATTCGTGGCTCTGAACAGAAATTTGACAAAAGAAAAAATAAACAAATACAATGAAGCTCCATTTCAAAGAGGTGGAGAGGAAGGAAAAGAGGGAGGAGGATGGGTAAAATCCACTGTGGCCCCGTCCTGTAATGCACTCGCTATGGATGGACCCTATCTCTCCCAGGGTGAGCCAGAATGTGGAGCAGATCCTCAGCTGGTGTAAAGCTCCACTGAAGGCAGAGGTGCAAATTTACACCAGCTGAGGATCTGGACCACTAGCTTTAATGGGGCTATGCATCAATACCAAGGGTAATCCTCTGCAAAGCCCCTTTCAGGATCAGGGCCTGTAATTGCCTCTTTATACAGGAATCATCAGGTAATTCTGTTGCTGCCATTACACCAAGGCTGCCGTTAGCTGAGTTGCTGAGGGTAAGTTTATTTACTTGCCCAACTGCCATGCTTAGTAAACTGCCTGGCTTTTTTTTTATTTGTTTGCTGAGTCCAGATGCCATATAAAGAAGATGGCAAGAGAGGAAAAAGTTAACTCAGTATCATTAATGCTATTTGCAGTAATATCCTCTAATGCTAATTAAAGAAACAGCTAACGCCAAGACATACGCTGGCCCACAAGCCAATTGGGAACACTCCCAAAGTGCTGGCAACAGGCAGGCTGTGAGAGCTCTTCAAAGCCTCTGGACGGCAGTCACGAACATTTGCTCTAGATTATCCGTCCCCAGCTCTTTTTAACACAGCTGATAGCGCTCGCTAGGAGCTCTGCGGTGGTGGCTTTCCCTTGCACTCCTGTCTCTCATCCAGCAGCAGTTAGAATAGGATTAAAAAGGCAAGTACTGTCCTTGGCTTAGAGCCCCAAGAGGCTGTTTGCCAATCACACAACCATCCTTTCCTTCTCTAGGCCGTACTGAACCAATCAGTAATTCACTGTAGCCATGGCACCAATCATAGGAACAGATTCTCAGCTGGCATAAATGCTAGACATATTCAGGCTTTGGAATCCAGGCTCTAGCATCCTATTTCCTTTCTGCTTCTTTCCCCAGCAGCAATTCTCCTGCTGGAAGGTGAGGAATCAGCAGCATCTCACATTGGTACCAATTCCTCTGTGAGCGTAACCTGATGCGAAACTGCCCGTGTCTGACTTGGTATCTCCACTCTGGGCTGGTTCTCATTTACACTGAGATCCCTTCCACTGTTCTTGCCAGTTCCCCCTAGGCCCCGGAGTAAATGAGAATCAGTCCTGGGGAGTAGATTCATGTCACAGATTGTTTTTTGATCACCCAAGTGTGGGGGGCACTGGCCTGTTGAAAAAAAAGAACTCGGTGGAGTTGAGGCAAGTGAGGAAGACCACTCTTTGTCTGTTCAGAAAGAAAGGGGGGAATTGGCTTATATAAAACATGCAGCTTTGACCGGCTGCATTTCAGGAGTTTTCTCCTTGTCCGCTGCAAGAAGTCTGCCCCTCCCACTTTGTCTTCCTCTGCCCTCGCTTCCTTCAAACGTCTGCTCAGAACCCATCTTGGCTCTGATCCCTGTAGCAAACCAGCCAATTGGTGGCAGGCAGGGTAAGGTGCACAGGAGTGTAATTGCCACTACACGCACATGCCCATTGGCTGCCAGCTTGCAGAGAGTCACAGAGAGGGTAAATAAGGCCTCTGGCCACAACTCTGCTTCCGTGCTCTCTGCCACCTGCTGCTTGTACAGAAAGAGGGACCCTCCTCAACACGAGTAAGGGTGACTGATAGTAACTTCCCAGCCCTCTGAAGTAAAATCATCCTAGTGCCTGTGAAGTTGTTATATATCAGCACTAATTCTTTGCCGACTCTGTCCTGAGTGGCCTAGCCAAGGGGACAATAAAATATGTAACAAAGAAGGGGAAGCAACAAGATTTTTTTGTCTCATTTTCCTTCATCGCATCATTCAGAATCTGGATCATGGGTTTATGTTGGAACCAATTACAGACTGGAGAGTCTCCTAACCAAAGCCTAATTTCTGTGGTCATTTAAAGTCAGCTGTTCTGCCCAGCCTCATGTAATGTAGCGCAGCCATTTGGCTGGGAAAAGGGATGACTGAACATGGTCCAGCTACCTGGCCATAATCCGCATTCTGCTCACTTATGTTTATACAGAAAACTCAGCCTCCTGTGTCAAGCCAGCTGTTCCTTTTCCACTCCTGGGGAGCAAACAGTTCACATTGTGTCTTTGCTGTTCCTGTCTGTAGTGCTCCGTTTCATTACACGACCGGATGTTTTGTGCCAGTGCTAATGTGTAGTGGATTCTCATCAAAATGAATAGGGCACTTAGAGCTGTTTGCATGACTGATTAAACAATTATAAGCCTCTCGTTCTGAATGTAGAGTGCCTTGAACCGTCTATGAGCAAGGTAGACACTCCAATGCAAAGCCTGAGTGGTGACAGGGTAACCTCTGCTATACGCTCTCATTTGGACTGGGGCGAATGACCCCAGTTTGTTGCAGGGTTTATGTTCCACCAGTGGAAAGAGTAGCTCTTTTTCTCTTCACTAAGGGTTTGCACTGCTGCAGGCTCATGGCTAGCTGGGCAACTGAATCATCTGACGTTTAGGACACGCTACAAACCTTTTCTTTTGAGGAAGGAGGCTGGAGAAGCTCATACCACTTTGGCACAGTGCACTTCTTGCACTTTCCTATTTAGCGGTGCTCTTTGACCTTGATGGGTCAGAGATTTGAGAGCGCTCTGGGCCAGAATTTCAAGAGGAATTTCATAGAATTTCATACCCAGCCCTGAGGCCACGTTTTCCAAAGAGCTCAACTCCTGCTTAGACAGTTAGCATGCTCAACACCCAACAGCTCCCTCAGTGTACTGGGTTCAGGACACCATTTGCAAATCAGGGTGTGCCTTTCTGGTGCCTCAATGGGATCTGCGTTCTCGTGAAAATCTGACTTTGTGTGGCCACTGAATCCTTTCTCCTGCTCACCCTTGTGGGCACATGCACATGAGCTCTGCACATGCAAGGTCTGTCTGACAGGCATCTCTGGAGGATTACAAAGGGTCACATAACCTAGACATGGAGTTTCTGCCTGAGGTCTCTGAAACAGATGTCATTTGGGAGAGGTGGTAGCCCCAACACTGTGCAAAGAACCACAAGTCTTGAATCCAGGTCCACTAACAACATTTCCATCCCAAATGCCATCTGGCATCTTGCTTGTAGCTTGTGGGCTGAATGGCTAATGGAAGCCTGTCCCCCACCCCCACCCCGCAGCATCGTCCATGGTTCTGTTGATTGGAGGAGGACTCACTGATTGGTCTGGCTGTGCTATTTAAGCCACAGAGAGGCACAGGAAGTTGTCTGTGCCATCGAGTGAGTTCGTGTCTGGCTGCTACGACTTCTTATCTGACTCCTGGTTCCTTCTTCCTGCCATGTTCTTACTTCCTATCCCTGTTCTCTGCCTCCAGCTCCACCTCTGACTTGTGGCTTGTCTCTCTGACTTTGATTTCAGCTCTGACCTTGGCTATGGTATTTGGTCTCTAACTCCAGTGTTGATGTTTGGCTCTGATTTCTGGCCCTGAGCCTGGTTTGACCTGGCATCCAGTCTCTGACACTGCTTCTGTCCCTCAGTTCCATTTCATGACGTTTGGCTCCTCCTCCAACCATTAGCCCTGGCTCCCTCTCTGACCACTAGCTCAGGGTACCCATGTCCCAGTCCCCAATGCACTGAGTTATCAGGGTGTGAGAGAAGAAAGAAAACTCAAGATACCCAACAGCCTCCACATGATTCTGTTCTGTGGATGGGATTGTGCCTGCTGAAGCACTGGAATGGATCACCTGGGTGGAGGGGCTATCTCCATTATTAGAGGTTTATGAGACCTGGCTTGACAAAGCTCTGGCTGGGATGGTTTAGTTGAGGTTGGTCCTGCTTTGATCTGGGGTGGGACTAGATGATCTTTGAGGTTCTTTCCAACAACCCTAATCTTCTATGATTCTGTGATTTCAGATCTTTTTTGCCCATAGCAGCTGCATGATAGTCACTCAGGTTTACAGCAACCCCACCTAGTGCTACAAAGGAGACGGAAGAACTGGAGGTGTGACAAATGCCTTCAAGAGGATGGGGAGCCACTATGTCCTCAACAGGGGTGATTGACTGGGGATTAATGACTGATGGCCTAAAGCAAGTTTACAAGTACTAACCCCAGCTGGTGTTTACTGCCCCACACCTAAGGAGAGGAGTGCTATTTTTAAATGGAAAAGTAATATAGGCATATGGATTTTTTTAATGGGTGTTGCAGTTTTCAGTTTGGAATGCACAGAGCATTTCTAGGGAAGTAATGACCTTTTACATTAGCTAGTCAGATTGTTTGAATCATCTCTTTGAGTTGAATTTGGTTTATATGTTCTGTGTCTTGTACTTCAGTCAGGTAATGAAGAGTCAATCATTTCTTAAAATGTGAAGTAAGTCTACTGACCCCCCTGAGAGGTTTTGTTTTAGATTCACTGTAACTTGAGATCTTTTTAGGCTTACAAGGCAGATAAATTTTGAAAGTATATTTTATAAAAAGATAAGTAAGGTCACACACACAACACAAATTTTCTCAGGAATGCTTTGATGAAACATTTTTATTAAATTTTTTAGACTCATTTGTTCATGTCTGATACGATGGTGTAACCTACTATAAAATAGCTGATTGATCAAACAGCAATGGCAAATGCTTCTAAAAATTCTGCCTGAGCATTATCCAGAAGGGAAAATACTTGTAATGAGCTGAAATAAACTGAATGAAGTGTAAAAAAGGAATTCAGAACAGGCTTTAAATCATTAATTTCAATCACTAACAATGTAATGAGGGGAAAAGATACCTCTTTCTTTGTGCCATTCGGTATTTTTTTAAAAATGAGTGATGTATTCAAATAACTATAGTTTTAGTTCAAAGATATTTTTTTTTAAATATAATCGTTCCTGTCATTATTACTTACACAACTTTTTAAAAACTACTTGTTGCACCAGATCTACTCAAAATTCAAGTCCCTGCTAGTTTTTGTATAGCTAAATGATAAATGAGTTATTGACCTGGCCCTAACTGCAGTCTACATAATCATAATAATTAAATACAATGATAAAATATATAATTCAGATAATTAATTAACTAATTTCTTCAGATGCAGTCCATGCACAATGTCTCAATGGTTCTGAGCTACGTGGAAAGTTTGAAGAGTTTTTATTGATTTTAAAGCCACTCAGGACACAAAAATCTGAATGCAAGTCCCAACTTCCCTTCAAGATCCATTTTTAACATAATTTTAAACTCCTAAGCTAATTAATTGCTTTATCTGAAAGTGCTCAGAAAATCTATTCTATACTCAGAGTAAAAGCTGCCATTTTGGGGAAGATATACTGCTGTCTTCTGATATAACAGTCATTTAATCCCAACTTTCAGTTCAAAATTCAATTCTGCTTTCACTCAGGACCCACATCTGACACCTCTGCCAAGGGGCAGAGGAAGATAGAGGACTTGATCCTCATGCATGCTAAGGCCAACTGCTGATGTAAAAAGACCTGGAAGTGGTTATAAAATTCCCCATTCCAGTTAATGGGAATTGATATAAAAATCTGAGGCTGCTTTGAAAATTTTAGCCTTGATGCATCCACTTGATAATAGCACAGGAGCTGGATTATGGACATTTTATGGACATTTTATGGGGTGTGTCTACACTTACAAATTAAGTCGATTTAAGCTTGCTTACATTTACTTAATTTACTCTGCGTCTACACTACACTTTCCTTAAGTCAATTTAAGCAGCTGCTTAAGCCAACTTAAGGAAAAATTATGTCGACTTTATAAAACCTCATTTTAAGTCGACTTAGCCAATCTGGACGTGGAGTAGCCCTAAGTCAACTTTAAGTTGACTTTGGGGGCTCCAGGGCTTCCCCACTGCTCTCCCTGCCAGGGTGGCTTAGCTAAATTGACTTAAATTAACAAGTGTAGACATAGCCCTGGATTGTCCCATTTACCTCATTGGGACTATCTGCATGCAATTTGCTTTGCAATATGAATAAGAAGTTCATCATTTGGCCCTGAGAGATATACTATGAATAAGTCTAGTTACTTTAGGGCTGAATAGTGCCTATAAACCATGGGCCTGTATTGGAGAGGAAATCCTTTTCATTGTCCACTGATGTAGCTCTTAATCCATCCAGAAGATAAAACACATTCCCCCTTGCACACCACCTCCTGTACACTCACAAAGCAACCTGGCAGAATCCAATCCCTATACTGCAATAGGAAACAACCTTAGTTAGAGCCAATCTCATCCACACTGTGTAATTCCATTAGCATCAGTGGACCGACTAGTGTGTGAAGTGAGCTGGATTTGACCCAATATCATCTTGTATATTTAATGTCAATATTTATATTTAATGAGAAGTGAATGTACTATGACAAGGGAGCCATACAAGTAAGCTTAGATAGAAAGATCATTACACCAATCATCATTGTCTTCCTGTTACCTCGTCTTCCCCCATTTGTCATATCCACCTATTATCTCCCAGTTTGTAGTTGTTATAAGCTCTTTGGGGAGAAGAACCATCTTGTTTGGTTTCGTAGTCCAGAAAGCCCTTAACTTATGGAGGCCCCAGTCTCTATTTGGGGCATCAGGCACTGCCATATTACAGATAATAAGCAGGATGAAGTCTTGTAAAGTTGGAGCTATTACACTGAGTTTTCTCAGAAGAGAATATTCTATTATGGGTTCAGCAATGAGAACTGAAAGGACAACAGGGAAGGGAGATAAGCTAGGAATGTAACCATCCACGCACATTTACTGGGGCAGGAACAGGTCCATTTCTAATTTCCAAGGAGTCATGCACTAGTTTTTGCAAAAGGACTGACAGACATAGGTCCGTTTCTCTATTTTCTTTCACCTTCTGGCGGTGTTTACACCAGTGTAGCATGGGTGTAAAGCATTAGCTGATCAGGATGATAGTGTTTGCATTCAGTTTGCCTTTACTTTGCCCTGGTGTAAATGAGCTGGAAGGTAGGGGAGAATCCAGCCTGTTTTGTCTAATTTTAGCTTCTCTTAACAGTTTATTGCATCCAGAAGCAATTAGTCCAGTACAGACTAGCTGATACCACTGCTGTTGAGAAGAGGACAAAGTTTAATGACTCTTGGCAAGAGTCTTCTAACTCCCTCACTAAAAGGCTCTGCCTTCATATCCTGATTTGAAATGTACCAGATCCCTGTGACGTCTCAGGATTATGGTTATGCATAGCTAGGCATTATCCCCTAGCGCACATTGCTTGAGGGATGTATCATCTTGCCCTTACAAACAATAACAACAATGATGTCAGTTCTGGTTTTCATTTCTTCTCTAGGGAAATTAATAGGGACTTCCATTTATTGCATGACATAACATGTAAGCATGTGAGTTGTGGCAAATAACATGTCTGTACTCTGATTGTCAAAACCCATAGGACTAAATTGATGCTAAGCTACAAAACATGCAGACAGGGCATGATGCACTGTCACAATTCATGAAATAAGAGGGAGCAGGTCTGTTGAATAACTGGATGACAGACTCAGAGTTCTGTACATGAGGAAGCAGTGTTCGGGATTAATTAGACCTGCCATTGATCCACTAGCATTGAGAGGTATAATGTTCCTAATTGTGCCAGAATCTGCATGAGACCTATGGCCCTAACATTAATAGATCATGTGTACTGACCTTCCCCAGTCTCTGCTTTAGTTTTAATTTCTATTAATGTCTATCTTTGAAAATGGCCAGGGCTCTGTAGAAGCCTAGTCAGTGGATGCTTCTGATGGAGTTGTGTTGAATCAGCACATACCTCTGCTGTCTTGGCTACACCCAGTTCCTGGCAATCTCAGCCTCCTGTAAACCTCTCCTTCCACTAAGAGTATGTGAGGATGCACTTTCTTTGTGCCCTTTTTCTGCCCCTGTAGAACTGTGCAAAGATCTAGGTAAATCTGACCCCAAATGTTTGCTTTCTTCCAGATCAGGGAATTAGAATCTATATTTGGTAGCATTTCAGGTGTGATGTTGCCCAGCCTTAATGTTTCATGCAGTCTCCAGTATGAGTTATTTACACAGATGTTTTCCTCCCGGGTTTTATTGCTTATTTTATGATATTTTGGATGAGTCAGCACCTTTATAATACACATACAATTGTCTCCCCTGACTTCAACCAAATTGCTCCCCAAAGAGAGAGAACTGGTCCTGGGAGGACCATGTACACATAGTGATATATGATCTAGCTATTCCCTTCCATTACTCCACTGATGTTATGGGGACACCATAAAAAGACTCAGTCAGTATCTCTAATAGTTATTTCCCCCTTTTCTCCTTTCAAGGATGTTTTTAATCTGGTCATTTATTTTAATTAGAAAGAGAAACAGACTCAGATGTTTTACTCCAATCATCTAATTAAAATAAAAGAGTGTCATTGTTTAAAACAATATGTAGTAGGTCTTTAGTTTGTAATGTGAATTAGTAACAGTCTGTGGTTATCTACAGAGGTTAAAACACTCAACCAAGGCCTGGTCTATACTGCCAGGAGATACGCAATCCGTGTACTATAGAATTCATATCTCCCATCGACTTACTTATCCTCCCTTACCGTGTGGTGTCTTCACTGGGCTGTGCCGATGGGAAATGCTATCCGTTAGATGCAGTGATACTCTTTTCAGGAGGATGGAGTTACTGCGTCCAACAGAGAGCACTTCCAGGATCGATTGAGTAGTTCTCACTCAATCAATCCCACTGCATTGATCCCTGGAGACTGATACAGCGTTTTCAGTATAGACCAGCCCTAAGTTAAGTTTCCTTGGGAAAGCTATTGTCAATTGTGAAGGATGTAGTCATGAGAAACATTGTGCCAGTTTAACTGGTTCAGTAGTTAAAAGCATGTATCCACCCCCACCCCACCCCCATATAGACACACTTAACCCACTTTAACCCTTGTTTAAACTGTTTTAGTTTGTGTCAGTAAATTATCAAATTAAGATAAATCCATTTAAGCAAGGGTTGAACTGGTTTAAGTGCATCTATATTAGGGATTTGCACATGTATCCATTTTAAATAATTTTACCTAAACTGTTGCAATATTTCCAATACAGACATGTTTTGTGGCCCAGTTCTGAACTCCTTGCACATACCACTGATAGATCACTAGAAAATCATGTCTGGTGTGGAGAAAGAAGATAGATTTCTGAGTTGCCAAGAAATACAGGTCTGGATCATTATCTGGCAAGCAGAGTTTGCACAGATCCACAGCCTATAAGTTCCCAAAACACCCACAGACAGATATCCTTGACTAATGTAAAGAATGTTCCAGGATGAGTTTCAATTTTTCAGGTCAACCAGGTTCAGGGTTTCCTCCCTTCCACTCTCTGAAGCTCAGAACTGATCTAGGTTAACCACGGGAAAGCTGTCAACCTTCTCCTGCCATATTGCACAAATGCAAGACCAGCATTTAATGGGTCAAAAATGAGAATCCTCTTCTGCCACTCAAAATCCAGAGATAAACCCCTGTGGGTGAAATCCTGGCTCCACTGAAGTGAATGGCAAAACTCCCTTTTATTTCTATGGAGCCAGGATCTCACCCTTGTAATACGGCTTTCCTCTTGGCCAATGGCAAGACAGCAAGCAAGGTCAGATTTGCAGTCAGTTTCAGCATCCAATTGCAAATATACACCTAACTGTACTATAGAGTCTTCACAATTGACTATGATGTACAGATAAGAACAACCATACGGCATCACCCCAATGGTCCATGTAGCCCAATGTCCTGTCTTTCAACAATGGCCAATGCCAGGAGCTTCAGAGAGAATAAACTGAACAGGGCAATTACCGAGTGATCCATCTCCTGTTGTCAACTCCCAGGTTCTGGAAGCAGAGGTTAGGGACACTTAGAGCATCATGTTGCATCCCTGGCATTGATGGACCTATCCTCCATGAACTTATCTAGTTCTTTTTTCAATCCTGTTATAGTTTTGGCCTTCATAACAACCTCTGGCAATACATTCCACAGGTTATCTGCACATTGTCTGAAGGAGTATTTCCTTTCATTTGTTGTAAATCTGCTGCCTATTAATTTCATCGAGTGCCCCCTGGTTCTTATGTTGTGTAAAGGAGTGAATAGCACTTCCTTATTTCTTTCTCCACACCAGACAAGATTTTCTAGTGATCTATCATGTCCTCTCCTTAGTCATCTCTTTTCCAAGCTGAACAGTCCCAGTCTTTTTCATCTCTCTTCATACAGAAGCTGTTCCATACCGTGAATCATTTTTGTTGCCCTTCTCTGTACCTTTTCCAATTCTAATACATCTTTTTTGAGATCCAAATTATCTGTGCAGTTGCACACCTAGGCCCCTACCCTCTGCTGGTGTAAAATGACTTAGTTCCATTGATTCTGATGGAACTACAATAACTTACATCAGGCAATAGGGGCCCTAGTGGTATGAAAATAAGGTCTGAAATGTCTGTTAAACCAATATGGCCACATTTGGTGGGTTTGGGTACATTTGGGTACATATGGTGGGTTTGGGAACCATTCATCTGGGATTCTCATAAAGATTCAGAGTGAAGAATTGTCAGGAAACTGATGTGTTTAAACTTCCATTGAAAATCTAACTGGTATAAAAGAGAAAATTCACAATAGCATCACCAAATTTGATCCTGTTCAATCTGTGTAGGAATGTCCCAGACATTTTCTGTGGAAGAGATCTCGAGAATCAAAATGTTCACACAGAGATTCATATGAGGGATGGATTTAACACAAAACCCCAGATCCAAAAATCCCAGATATGTAAAACTGACAAAAATCTTAACCCAGGTTTTGAAAAAGGCTTCCAACTTTTTAAAGTTGAACTAAAACTGGGGACCTCAACAACCCCTGAACTTTGGGACAGTTGAAATTGGGATCCAGGTATGAATGGAGCCTTGTGCCTCTCTCATTTTGTAGCAGTTCCTCCTCTTCCTCTTGATACAAATGGGGATTTATGAACACTGCATGATCCTATGTACCATAGATCCTGTAATACCATAATACCAATACACAATGACATACATTGGTCACAATAGGGTTTTATAAAAGGATAAAAATCATTAATAGCTTTTTACTCAATAGCTAATCAACCATTCTGTATTGTTGCAGATTCAACAGGTCAGTAATTTTATTACTATGGCTTCTAACCAATTATGATAATTTTTCCTGACGACTTTACTCACATTTGCACCATACCTATAACATCTATCATTTATTAAACCATTATGAAGTACTGATAAAAGTACCCTTAATAAAAAATGTGACTCCAACTAAGGGGAGTTTGATAAAAGCCTGGAATTGGGGTTTAGGCCCCAAATTTGACTAACATGGAGCCTTATTTGTTTGTGAAATACATCAAAGGGTTTTTGCAGGGAGAATGAGATTTCAAAAATGAATGTATTTCCCCACCAGGTCAATATCAGCTGTCTGGTAATCATGCACAGCCTTCTAATAACAAACTAGTTTATTCATGATATAAAGAAAATAGATTTGGGTTTTTTTAATATTTCAGATCAACCGTCTTGGTTTTAACAAGCCTACAAAGGAAAATATATGCTGCATAGATGTTAGTCATTTTTATTATGAATTCCCAGGAAGTAATTTACATGCACAGAGTGTGATTCTTGAAGACTTCACTGCCATGAAAACTCTCGTTGACTTCAATAGGATATTTGTGCAAGAAAGAGCTGCAGGAACAGGCTTGCGCAGTTGCTTTCCCATATTTTCTTGTATTTATAATTACACGTTGTATCTATAACAGTTGTCCAAGTTTTGACGTCAGCTCTGTGTCTGCTGCCATAACAAGCAGGAGGGAGGCAATTTAAGAACAGAGCAGCAGCTTGAGCTCTGAGTGAGGAGGCCAAGGTTGTTACACTTGGGTCTGATCCTTCTCACTTTGGGGTCCATTGTAAAACTCACACTCAGCTGATCAGTCCAGGATCAAACCTTGAATGTGCTGAAATGAATTAGATTGTATCCCACCTTTTAACCACATAACCATCCCCCGTCTATGGGAAACAATCCGCTTTTAGCATATCCACCTTTGACACCCAAGTAGGGCTGAATGTCCAACTCTCACATAGGTTTGTATGGGTTTTCAGTGTGTCTGCCAGATCAGATACCTCCCCGCCACACTGGCACCTTGTGCAAACTGTCCTCTACACCACCTGTGCACAGTGACTCCATCTGTTCTACAACTGCTTTGCCCTCACTTTACGCAGATGAAGAACACTGAAGAACCAGGCTCTGGCTACCATGGCCCGGAAGCTGTACCAGAATCTTCCTGCTTTTCCTCTTGAGAAGGTTGGCGTGAAGTATCACACAAACACACCCAAACACTCACATGCGGCCAAGATCCTCAGCTTCTGTGAACAGGGGCAGCTCCATTGTAACGGATCTGGCCCCTCATGGTAGGAAGCTGTTGGATGTGACATACCTCTCTTCAATCATTTCAGCAATTGTCCACCAAAAGACCGTTCTGAATATGTACAAGGCTTTGTCTACCCTTGTCTAGGACTGAAGGAGACCTAAATCTGAGGAACACCCTTGTTGTGTCATTGTAGGGCTTCAGTGTAGCCACTCGCTCCAGCAACACGAGGGGTTCTCCAACACTGTAGTTAACCCACCTCCCTGAGAAGTGGTAGGTAGGTTGACGGAAGAATTCTTCCACTGATCTAGGACAATCTAGGCCAGGGGCTAGGTTGGCTTAATTACCCCAATCAAGGGTGAGGATTTTTCATGCCCTGGAATGATATAGCAGGATCAATCTGACTTTCTTAGTGCAGACCAGACCTTTGATACAATTCTGATTGTTAGCAAGTACCAGAGTGACCATACAAATCCCAAAGTATCAGAACTCCGTTCACTGTTTAGTAAGTATTCACATTCATGCTTCAGAGCACCACCATGCATTTCATTTAATAAATTAAGGGCCCAAACTAATGGTGATTTCCAGTGACTTGCTGCCACTCTGATGATGCAGTCCAACCAGCGAAAGTGGCCAGGTAGTTCAGATTTGTGATAGCTTTGTGAGAAGCGGCAAAAGTCTTCAAAGCAGACCTCAGCTTTAGGTCTCCTTCAGTCCTAGATGAATATGATATAGAGCTTGAACGAGAACTAGCTCAATGGGAATTCAGCCCTCATATCTCTTCTATTCAAATTCTGATAGCGTCTTATATTGCTTTTCTTGTGTTAGTAACTAAGTACTTTCCAGCAAAGCTTTAAATGACAAGACTAAGGATTTCTCCTGAGGTCCCTTCCAACCTAATTTTCTGTGATTCTTCTAATAGCTTTCTGGGGATCTAACACTAAAGGAATCTTTCTTTTTTCATAAAAGTATGGCCAAAAGCAAGGAGATCTGATATAATGATGGACAACCTTGTAAAAACAGGTGTAAATGGAATACAGCATCCTTTTATCTCAAGCCTTTGAAAATAAAATATTAAACTGTTACTTAGTGTAGCTGTCAGCAATTGGTTTAGCTAAACCACTCCTGAGCATGGTTGAACTGCAAGTACAGACAAAGAACAAATTATTTTCAGCCTACTTGCTTCTAAAAGTGTTTAACCCTTGTGGTGCAACATGGCTGATTCTTGTCTCAACTTGGAGTTGAATCATGCTTACTACTAGTTCAGCTAAATTGCTTGCAGACAGTAATCCTCAGTAACAGCTTAGCTTTTGTAGGTCTAAGAGACCACAGGCCAGATCCTCTGCTGGTGTGGATAGACATTGCTTCACTGGTTAATGGTGCTGCTTGACACCAGCTGAGGATCGACCCAATGAGTAGTAAACAGTATAGTCAATGGAAACAATGCATTACATAAGTGGAACAGCCTTTGTACTTGATGCAAAGATATCTTTAGAAACACTGTGACCTTTTCATGTGTGATAGTACTGTGGAGGAGGACTTAAAACCTGGCCATGCTTTGCAAAGCCTTGCTTTACTCTGAAATACAAAGGGGCCAGAACTTTGGCTGCTGTAAATCATTGGTGTGCCATTTCAACCAAAGAAGCAAGGTCAGTTTCCAACAGCTGAAAGGATAGACCCCACTGAATCAGAGAGGGAATGGTGTATTTGATATGTGCATTCTAGATTAAACAGTACTGTAATGTCCTGGTCAAATTAGGGATGATATAGGGCTTGAGAAGGACCATTCTCAATGAACATTTTGATAAACAAACCAGAAGCTAGTGCAACAAGAAGCAGGAGTTAGTTACTGGTAACTGGCTTGTGTGCACACATGCATATATTTGCATGCAGTAAAGAGAGTGTGCTGGCTTTTAGCAGGCAGGGAGTTTCCCTCCAGGCTTTGGCGAGCTAATGAAGGAGTTTCCTTACTGTGATTACGCCAAAGAGAGTTCTGTGCCAAGAAGTACGAAACTGGCAGATCACCACTACTGTTCCCACTAGTATATTTAAATGGCTGGTGGTAAGCAAGCCCACCACCTGGTCACTGGATGAGCACTTTCTTTGCTTTGATAGCACAAAAGGCCCTCCATGCAGGAGTTCTCTTCCATCTAACTTAAGGCACGGTCTTGTCCCTGGCTAACCATCCATTACAGGACAGTAGGTTGGAATAACACCCTCCTAGACTCTACGGCATGGGCAACCTAAAGCATCTGTAGTAGAGCAGGAGATCTGCCTCTGCAGGGCCACTACTCTATCTCCTGTGCAGATGGCAGGGCCAGAGGTGCCTTGACACAGAAGGTGGAAGCTGTTTATCCCAGGAATAAATCTGGGGTATATCACTTACCCTCTAGAAATGGGGCGGGAACTAAGAATTGTCCCTTGTCTTTGAGTGGCAAGAATTGTCCCTTGTCTTTGAGTGCTGGTCTGCTACTGGGGAAATGTGCCATCCCTTACTCAGGGCCTGCGGGAAAGCTACAGCTAAGCCCTTGTTTGGTTAAATCTCCGTCTGCAAGTTTTCCATTATCCCCCCCTTGAAATCTGGCCTTTTGTTTAAATAAACTTATTTGGCTTGGCTTGCCGGGGAGAAATACCATTCTCCATCATCTTGTTAAAACTGTGCCTTAAAGATCATTGTGAGTGGGGGAAATATATTTTAATGCCAAACACACATTAAAGAAAAAGAAAACACAAATGTATGTGCACTTTACATAGGGCTGGGTTTTCATTCTGATGAAAGGGAATGCAATTAAATTTAAGCTCTCAATACCTCTGAGTGGGTGGGCTCAGTCCACTTTCTAAGGGATAATTCTCCCAATGTGCAGAAATCTATCTATTTATCTAAGATATTTATATGGCCACCTCACCATTATATAGGCATAGTGTATTTATCCTTACAATACCCCTGTGAGTGCTATTATTTCTGTTCTACAGATGGAGGACTGAGGGGGACACACAGATCAAATGGATCATTTCTAAATAATGATTTAGAGCAGTGTTTCTCAACAGGTGTTCTAAGGAACACTGGTGCTCCACCGGTTGTGGTATCGTGGGGGGCTAAGTAGGTAAGTGGGGAAGGAATAACGTGGTGAGCTGACACATGCCTGGGAGATTTAAAATGCCCCAGTCACAGCAAAGCTTCCAGGCACACATAGGCATCTGCCACTGCCTTGCTCCTTTGATGCTGCTATCATTGAGATCACTTGGACATCACTTCCACAGTAAGACTTTCTTTGACTAACCTTACTCCAAGAATAAATTCACTTTGTTCAAATGTGAAGGCCCAAAATTCCCATCAAAACCTGGGTAATGTCATTTTCTGTTTTAAACTGCATGCATAATCATTATGTATCTATTTTTTTAGAAATAAGTGCATGTTATATTTGTAAAATTGCATTTAATTTGGTTTCCTAAATCATTTTCACAGGAATGCGTAATATGCAGATATTCCGAACATTACAGCCAGTACATACCGGCTTTTTCATCAGGTCATCCACGTAAAGTAATTAATACCTTTAGGTATTCTCTGATCTACTAAAGATTGAGAAACACTGACTTACCACACAGTGTTGTCTCTGGTTTAGCAACCACATGCGACAGTAAGTATGAGACTGAGGCTCCTTCCTTTTGCAAATTGGACTTGGCTCCTAACTCACCTAAGGTAACATTTTCAAAAGCAGCAAAGGGCCAGACACCCAAAGAGGCATATTTTCCAAAGTTTCTAGGCCCCTTGCATTGATTCCATAGGAAAATCCCTATAGGCACTTATCTACAGCTCTAAGTGCTGAAATGCTTTAAAAAATCTGGCTTCAGTGGAGTTGCCCAAGATCTCACACAGAGTCTGTGGTCAAGCAAAGAATTGAAATAGGCCCTCCTGAATTCCTGGCTACAACCCTCACCTTGCTCTCTGAATCCACCAATATAATTGGCACTAAGTGTCAGCCTTATTAGCAGTCACAGCCAGAGAGGCCAGGAAGGAAAAGTTGTCCAGACTGAAATATTCTCTCTCACCTTGCCTTGTCCCTCCAAGTCAGGAACACAGCACAAAACTGGGGGAATATTGCACTGTCAATTCCTGTGCATTAGCTCTTCTGTGGGAGACAGACAAGCCGTATCTCTAGGGCTCTTTAAGCCGCACCTTTTGCAAACACTCAATTCATTCCGAAGCGACTTTGTAGGCAAAGTACCCCGGGGTTCCGTGTTTGTGTCTCAATGATTCCAGATCATGTAGGCTCACTTTGTGAGTAAAAATATGCTTTCTTCTACCTGCCACCTCACCCTGGGCTCTTAAATCTAACCTGGGTTCTTTCCTTCTCTTGGACCATCATCAGTAATAAGGAGTTTATGGGCTAAAGAATTTCGTCATTGACACCAAGCAATCTAACTGGCATCAGACGATGTCCTCACTTACATCTGTACAGTCCCATGGCTAATAGCCTACAAGTTAATAAGGTGTAACTGAGGGCATCATTTGAGAAGCAAAATCTCTCTTACTGGTGTGAAGCATAAGATGAAAAGAAGCCAGCTTGACCTTCGGGGCCTCAATTGAATTGGCAACTAGAAAATGCATAAGGTGAGCGTATTGTATATGGATCCAGTGGGACACAATAAACATGTATTCTACCCCTCATATGGCTGCCGTTTTACGGATTCACCTTCTAAAGAAGAGAGACATTGTTAAAAGCAATTTTTCTAAACTGTAGAAATGAAGTCCATCAAAAGAATCATAGAATCCTAGAAGATTAGTGTTTGAGGAGACCTCAGGAGGTCATCTAGTCCAACTCCCGCTCAAAGCAGGGCCAACCCCCAACCAAAGCATCCCAGCCAGGCCTTTGTCAAGCTGCATCTTAAAAACCTCTAAGGATGGAGATTCTACCATTTCCCTAGATAACTCACTGCAGTGCTTCACCACACTCCAAGGGAAAAAGGTTTTCCTAGTATCCAATCAACATCAAAAGATACTGTCCCAATTTGAGGCAAGCATAGACAGAGGTTTCTAGACTCCTTTGTGTGTGATTTTAGCTACCATGTGAAATATGATCATGCGTCTCTGGAACTCAGTACCATAATATTAATATCCTGTGTTTGTTTCAAACAATTTCCCAAACTGAGACTTGATTCAAAAATCACCGACATCAGTGGAAAGTTTCCTATTGACTTCTCTGGGTTTATGGAGCCGGCCCTTGACCTGTTGTCTCCCTTGGCAAGCACTCACATTTTCAGACTTTCTTTTAATTGGGCTGGTTTTTCAGCTGCTATAATGTCATTCCATTGCATTTCTGCTCAATTTAGCACTTGTTTGGAGCAGAGACGCTCTTTGGCCGCCAATGTCTTTTTTAAAAATCTCTCCAGGGTTGCCTCCCTGTAACAACAGCAAACTGGCTCTGGCACTCCTTACTAACACATCCCCGGGCATTGTAGCTTCCACCAGAAAGGGTACATCTGTACAGCTCTCCATGTTGTGCAACATCAGCAACTGTTTTGCCATGAAAGAAAATGTTGGCTTAACCAAGTATCAATAAGATTGACCTGCAGATAGGAAGTTTTCAGAGGTCTTGTCTTCACTCTCCTGTAATGTCATTTTGCAACACAAAGTGACCTTAATGCTGCTTCAAAGGGGCACCTCAGGTCTCCACCAATTCAGAAGAACTTGCTAATATAACTGGCTTAGTGCTAACAAAGCCCCCATCCTTGGCATGGGGACAGTGCAGGAAAGGTGGGAGTGCACAGCATTTTGGCCAGCCCCTAGTGGACAGCAAGGATGATTTACATCCTTGTTCCAAGCCTCTTGGCATGCTCTTGTAGCAATTACAAGCTATGTTGTAAAAACGTGTGCATTGTGGTCTGGCAAAAGCTCTCAAGATATCTTAGGAGATCTTTATGACCTCTGTTATGGATTATTCATATTATTTGATGATAGTAGCATGCAAAGCCCCCAAGTGAAAGCAGGGGTCCATTGTGCTAGATGCAGCCGAGATACTTAGTAAGAGGCGGTCCCTGTCCCAAAGGGCTTGCCATCTAAACAGCATAGGAGAGGAAACTAAGGCATAGAGTGTGGTAGTAACCTGCCCAAAGTTTCTCAGCAGGTCAAAGGCAAAGCCATCTCTCCTGCATTCTTGTCTAATGGGCTGAAGTGGCTACAAACAGAGATTTGTTCATCCCATGGCAAGGGGTGTGAGAAACTATCAAGAAAGCACCATCCTTTCCAAGCTTGTATTTCTATGCTCTCTGCTCCGTAAATGAGGAGTCATTCAGCCTCTGAACCTAAATGACTACTGCTTGCATTCATCCTCAAACCTCTTGGAGATCTACCCCTACCAGAACCCTGACACCCAGAGAGTAAAGGTTCCCAGGTTGCGTCTGAGCCTAAGGATTCTACAGGACAGTGTACCATTGAATACCTCCAAGCCACCTTAAAAAAATCACATTCACACAGCAGCTTCCACAGGACCCATTGACAATTTAGCTCTTAAAACTGCTATTTTTCAATGTGTTTTAATTAAAACTAACCCCCTACAGGCTAACATGGCCACGCCTTGCTTCTTCCATTTTCCCCACCCAGATTCCTTTCTTTCAATCTCTCTCTGACCATCTAATGCATTTTAGTAGACATGTTATGAGACACCAGACCCAGGGAGGAGAAGCACCATCCACCACTGCATCTCACATTAGCACCCCACCCTTCTCTTGGGAAATGGGGCTGATGGGTTTGGCAAGTGTCTGTGCTGAAGGAAGACATTTTAAGATTTTGATGGAATACATGTGAGACAGAGACAGACAAAGAGCCTGTACATGTGTCTGTATATTCACACAGGGAATCTATTCGCCTAAAGACTTTAGCTGACATTTCTGTCCAAATAACTCTGCTTCAAACATCAGTCAAAATGCCTTTAAAAAGCTTACTGTTGTTAAATGACATCGGGTGTTTATGAATAGCACCATTTGAAAAACCCACATGCTTACCCTAAAAGCAAAGTCATGAACAGTTAAGGACATCGTAAATCCTGCATTGCTCTCCTAGTAAACATAAAGACATTGGGCAAAAATTGCAAAAGTAGGAGCCTAAAGTTAAGCTTTAATAGAGCTAGGCAGAATTTTCCATCTACAACCTTTTTCAGGAAAACATTTTGCTATTTCATATCACTTTTACTGAATTGTTTTGATAAAAAAAAATTATAATACATTGTCATTGACATTTTTCAAACCAAACATTTCAATTTTTTGATTCAAGAACAACTTTCCATTTGAGATTTCCTTTTATTTTAAAAAAGTGAAAAATGCTCAAAATCTAAATTCACTGTTTAATTTTGGATTGAACAAAACATTTCATTCAACTTGTAACTGGTTATTACTATTTGGAAGTGTCAGGAAACCAAATAATAATAATAATTAATAATAAATAAATGGTTTTTCACCAAGCTTTAATTTCTTCGGTCTCTATTTAGATAGTCATATGTGTCAAAAATCAAATTTAACTCTATGGGAGCTATTGGATTCACTGCACTTTTTAAAATCTGGCTATTTATGTAGAAGTCTAATTACAGATTTAGGAGGCTCATTTTACATTGTATTTTTCACTTACCACTTAACAAACAACCTTAACTTAGACCAATGAATTGTATTTTAATACATTCTGGTTATTTTGACTTTTATAAAGTGGTAAAAATCAATTAATATATCCATTCATTGTCAGGAGAATTTCTTGGTAAGGAATACATCATCATGGAAAATAACTGTAGAAATGTAAGGTTGGAAGTCATCAAGAAGTCATGAAGTCCAGCCTCCTACACTGAAGCACAACCAAATAAACCTAGACAATCCCTGACAGGGGTTTTGTCCAATTATAGGGAAACTACAACTATAATGGAACCCTATTTCAGAGCTTAACCACCCTTGGCTATGTCTACACTACAGGCTCTGTTAAGTCAACTTAACATGGTCAAAGTCAACCTTGTTAGGTCAAATTAGTGGAGCATCTACACTTAAAGTTGACTTCAGTCAACCTGGTTAAGACGTCTTAACAGAGCCTGTAGCGTAGACATACCCGTCCACATTGACTTTATGTCGATTTCATAATGTCAACTTAAGCCTTAAGTCAACCTTCAGAGGTGGTGTTATTAAGTCGACTTAAGGAAGTGCCCAGTGTGGACGCAGCATTCTGTAGGTTGACTTAAGCATCATTAAGTCAACCTAAGTTGCAAGTGTAGACATACCCTTTATAATTAGAAAGTCTTTCCTAACATCCAGTCTAAATCTCCCTGGCTGCAAATAAACCCATTACTTCTTGACCTACCTTCAGTGGACATGAAGAATTGATCACTAGCCTCTTTATAACAGCCTTTAACATATTTGAAAATGTGTTTTAGGTTTCTCCTCAGTCTTCTTAAGACTAAACATGACAGGTTTTTTTCCCTTTCCTTATTGATCAGGCTTTCCAGATAGAGCAGGACAATTACCTCACATATCTAAAAAATATAGCACATCTGTAAATAAACCCCAGAGTGACATTTATCTTTTTTTGCAACTGCATCCCCTTGTTGACTCATATTCAGTTTGTGATCTACTATAGCCCTTAGATCTTTTTCAGCATTACTATCACCTTGCCATTATTTCCAATTTTGTAGTTGTGCATTGGATTTTTCCTAAGTATGGTACTTAGTGTTTGCTTTTAATATTGTACATTTAGTTTAATAAAGAAGTTAATTATAGAAAACTATCCCTCTGTGGCAAAATCATATATGTGTGGTGCTTTATATCTCATGTATGTATGACATATATGTATAAATAAGGTCAAAGATATCAGAGGAGCAACACTCCCCCCACTGAAGATCTGGCCCACACTTTTTAGGTACATTTTTCAGAAGGGTTTTTGTATTGGGTTTTTATTTTGAGACAAATGGCAAAAGAATCATGCTTAATGTAGGTCAGAGCTATGGTTGTGCTTGGATGAGAAACTCATTTAGTTGTACTTGATAGGAATCATGGCCTACATTCTCCACTCTGTTGCATTAAGTACGCGAATCCGCTGAAGTCAATGAATTTATATTAGCTGAAACTAGTATTATGGACTCACCAGGACCCAGATCCTCAAAAGGGAGGTAGGTGCCTAATTCCCATGGAAATCAATGGGAGTAGGTGCCTAAATACCTCTGATGATCTAGGCATAAGCTCTAAGGGGGACAAGATGGGCTGAATCAGGGAAATCTCTCAACTCAGCCAGGCTCTGCCTTATGTGGGAAATTGTTAGGTATTATCAAGGGGGCAGCTCAGTCCTAGTGCTGGACAGAGTTTCTGAAGAGCTAGGTTTTACTCCCTGTCTTTCCACTGATCTGCTGGATAACCTCAAGCAAGTAATTTCACCTCTTTCTGCCTGTGTTCCCTATTAGTTCTTTTGGGCACGAACAGTTTCCTGCTATGCAGTTGTGCATTGCCTAGCACAGTGGCTCAACATTGGCCTCTGGATGCTACAGTAATGTTACAGTCCCTTTTACTCCTGTCCACATAGAATAATAGAAGATGAGGGTTGGAAGGGACCTCAGGAGGTCATCTAGTCCCACTTCTGATCAAAGCAGAACCAATCCCAACTAAATCATCCCAGCCAGGACTTTGTCAAGCCAGGCCTTAAAGACCTCTAAGAATGAAGATTCCACCACCTCTCCAAGTAACACATTCCAGTGCTTCCTCACCCTCCTAGTGAAAAAGCTGTTTCCTAATATCCAATCTAGATCTTGCGACCATTGATCCTTGTTCTGTCATCTGCCACCACGGAACAGCCTAGTTCCAATCTCTCTAGAATCCACCTTCAGGCACATACATAGTGCTTGTGGCTTTCTTATTGTCAGAAGTTACTTTGTAAGTTGTTCTTTGCCTAAAAGTCTGCGTAGACCCAAAGGGTTCAACTAAGCATCCATACCACCAAATATTATGACGTTTGCCCATCTGTCATCCTAACACACCTGTTTTTGCCACCACTTTATAACCAATACACTGAACATTATGTATCACCAGCTTCTGGAAGGAACACACGCCCTCCTGCCAAGCAGACAGAAATTGCTCAGTGAGCATGTCACAGCCAAGAATCGAAAATGCAAGAAGTAGAGCCTCTGTCAGTAGCAAGATTTCTGCAAAGGATCACAAAGGGCAAGTACACAGGTTACAGTGCTTGCAAAACAAGGTGGTCAGGGGGTTTCTAAACACGAAATGCCAGAGAAAAATTGGCACTGTATCAAATGAAAAATCTATTTTCTCAGAGCTCTAGTGTCCCTACATCCTTGGAATACCTACAAAGAAACACTTTTGTACAATGAAGAGACCCAGAAGCACTGATGTATAGCTAGACATGGCCCAGGTTCTGTATTGAGCTCGGTAGAACTATTTTAACCAGCTGAGGATCTAACCCTACATGTTAAAAATATATTCTTGGCATAGGCAGCAGAACTCAACAATCATAAGGCTAATTTGTGCCTGTAAACAGCCACAATTCATCCAGACCCCCCTCTTGCACCAGCCTGGAGGAGAGAGATCATTTACTGTAGCCTGGAAAAGGTGCGGTTTACATCCTCCCACAAACTCCAGTGCCTAGAGGGGTGGCACCATGACTCTGCTAACTCTCTGCTCCACCCACCCCTGCCCCACGCACTTGCCAGAGTTGGGATAACAGTGGTCACTGAGCCCGTGCTGCACACCGAACCTGTACTCAAGATGAGGACAACGGAGTAAAAATCTTTCCTCTCTCTACTTTCCTGCAGAGCCATGTTAGGTCAAGCTCCAATTTACCCCACTCTGCATTGTGCACAAACACCTCAGTCACTTTCCTTCTTCCCTGATTTGTGTTGGCTGGTTGTACTTGAGCTTCGACGGGGTTTGTGGGTCTCAGAATAGTCTAGTGTGAGACTTGGCTTTGCTGTTAGCTTCTAATAAGCCATCTTCCTCCTAAAGGGATTTTGTTTTTCCTCTTACGCAGTCAGCAGCAGGGAAGGTGTTGGATTTGCTGCTCTTCTGCCAACCTCTGCAGAAAACTTCAACATGCTTTCAGAAATGGGAGGGCCTGATTGTGCAATCCTGTGCTAATGTTAGTAATACCAACCGGAGTAGTACCAATCCAACCTGTGAGCTGGATCCAAAGCACATTTAAGTCAATGGGAATCTTCTCAGTGAAGACGTTGGGAGTTCTTTGTTGACTTCAGTTGGAACCTGTGGGCCAGATCTAAAGCCCATTGAAGTCAAAGGGAATCTTCCCACTGAAGATGATGGGAGTTTTTTGTTGACTTCAGGGGGCTTAAATGAGGCCCAATGTTAATAAGAGTTTATAGAATAGGACCTATAGAAAGCGACTGTTTCATTAGTCTGAGACTAGACACCTTGCTGGAAATGGTTTCTCTGCAAAACAAGAGCTTTTAATGGATCATAAGAGGGAAAAGTGAATCTGCAAGTTAAGAACTTAGGCTAGGATTTTCAAGTGAACCTAAAGGAGTTTGGCACCTGAGAACCTGGCACTTAACCACATTAGACTCTTTTAAATCCCATTCCAAACCTATTTGAAAATGTTAACAACTTTTGATATGGAACTAAACTTCAGACACCTTTTAGCCTCTCTTGGGTCTAATCTTCTTGCTCACGGCTGGTCTACTTTGAAAACTTACACAACCCACCTGTTTAGAAGAACCTGTTTATAATACCAACAGCATGTTCACAGGGAGGTCCTAAACTGGGTTTGGCAGTCAGTAAGCCTGGATCCTGTCCTGACTTTGTGGCCAATCTTTTGAGCAACCTTGGAAATTTCACATCACCTCTCTGTGCCTCCATTTCCCCTACTATAAGAAGAGTTTGATGGCACCCTACTCACCTTTGTGATGTTCTTTATGTTCAACAGATGAAAAGTGTTACATAAGAGCTAATTATTGCTATTATTAAAAATAGAGGCTTGGACCTAACTCAGCTGCCATCTTGACACCAAACATGACCTTACAACATATGATCCATGTGCCAGGTATAAAAATACATCTGTCGGTATTTTCATTGTGGTAGTTTTTGTATAAGATCATAGCAACAATAAAGTTAACTTGGCCTCCAGGAACTCCTGCAACTTAAGTGCTGATGAACTGAAATTCTCTGGTCTGTGTTGTGGAGAAGATCAGACTAGGTGTTGCTAATGGTCTCTGGCTTTAAAACTCTGCATGAATCTGTGAAACAGTGGAGAAATAGCTGCTATAAATATATGGCTAAAGAGCCCTCTTAAAAATACCTGGCTTTTTTTTAAGCATCCCTCTTCAGCAAACCACTTAAGTGTGTGTTTAACAGTAAGAAGACAAGGTAGATGAAGTAATATGTTTTATTGGACCAACTCCTGTTGATTTTCAACAACAGACAAGCTTTCGAGCTATACAGAGCTCTTCTTTAAGTTTGAGAAACCTATTCAGAGAGTCAAGTACGTATTTAAGTTATGTCAACAGGACTTACAAACTTACTTAATGTTAAGCACTTGCCTATAGGCTTTTTGGAATTGGAGTAGACAACACGTGCGTAAGGGATTTTCTGAATCTGAATCACAAGTTAAAACAAAAACATTGCATTGCATTTCCAGAACAGTTGCATTTGGATTTCAAAAAGTGAATCCAAAAGTAGTTTAAAAATAACAATTCCTCTTATAAAGTGGACCAGCACAACGAACTGTCACTGCAACCACCTTGGAAGATTTTGCAGACATCTAAGAACCTTCCTTTGGTAGAAGCAGTTTGGCTTGACCAGTGTAAAAGAGAATTTAGACAGCAAGATGAAAAGAGGAAAAAATTAAAAGAACTAAAGGATAAGGGAGAGATGGAAGAATGTAACAGGATCCATGGCCTCTTGAGAAGCTACAAGGCTTGGCTTGCCCTCTTCCAAAGAATAATCTTAAATCAGCTGCATTATCTTACCCAGCCCAATTCCCTTCCTCAGAGATGACTACAATAGAGGAGACCCTCTCTGCCTTCAATGGAATGCCTTCTGGCCTTTTATAGCCCAGGTGCAGCCCTACCTCATCAATTGCCTCCACTGGGAGGGAGCACTGCTCTGGCAGAGGGGCATTGGACCTATTTTAATCACAGAGGCAAGCCACTGTTTGACACGGAGAGGTAGAAATGATAGGACAATTGTCAGAGGCAGTCAAAATGAGAATAGGAAGGGTGAAAATGTATATGAGAGAAATAGTTCAAGGGCTGTTTGGGGCAAAAACAGACAAGCAAGCTAATTTTGTGGTTATGGTGCTGAAGAAAAACTCAGAAGGTTTGGGTTCAATTTCTGGCTCTCCCACACAGAATTTATGTGTAACTCAGGGTAAGTCATTTAATTTATCTGTGCCACTGTTCCCCCTCTACAAAGAATAAGAAAAAATAATTCTTCTCTGTTTCACAAGGATGTTATATAGATGAACCTGTAATTATTTTGAAGGCGCTCAGATACTGGGTACGGTGAGAGCAGGCTGATACAAGTACTTGGACAAATAGTCTAAAGGAAACCTGATGAGAAATCTAGGACAAAATGTTGTCGTCATTGAGAGAATTGTAATAATTTTCAATGCTATCCACTAACGTAAGTGCAAACATTAGTTTAGAGCTTATAAAATAGTTCAGCACTGAAGCGTGCCTGTATGAAAAAAGTTTACGTTTGTATAACCAAAACTTTTGTACACTTTTGTAATTATTAAAATACCCACTGATGTTTATCTTTTATTTGCAAAAGAACCCTTAATTTCTTGGAACATATTCTCTTTCACAATTATTATCCATCTGGAGACCTTTAGCTTTGATTTAAATCAAAAACTTCACTAGGTTTGTCAAAGAAATGTGTCAGTCCCTATCCAAGAAACTCTCAATCTTGCAAAGGAATCTTGGGGGGAAAGGTTTTTTTTTGTTATTTTCAGGAAAAATTTATTTTTACCCTTTTCTGGCCATTTTTAAAGCAATTTTTAAGCTATAAAATTCAATAATTTCACCAAAATGTGGTCTGTTTCTCATCATTTCTGGGCTGCCGAGTGGGAACTCGGTAGAGAAAGGAGCCCTGAACTTGTGATCCCTTGTCCACTTGTGGACCACTGTTAATGGGATATCCTAGGATCACAAACATCTATCCTGTTAGCTCAGATGATAGGTTTGGCATCATCAATGGGTAGGTCCTTTTCTATAATTGGCAGTCTAGGAAAAATAAGAGATACCCCCAATAGCCACAGATTTAGGCAGTTCTTGAATACATTCTACAACGCTGGAGTTCTTGAACACTGTGGAGTGGCAATTACTCTCATGTTTGACTTTTATGGTAATTTCTCAGCTGGTAAAGATTCCTCAAAGAGCTATTTCTTGCTGTTTTTCTTTATCCTTCTCAAGGCCTGAAATATCATCTTCTGTATTTCCTCTGTAACATTTGTTCTAGAATTCCATTTTTTTCAGTCTGGTTTTTTCAGTCTGAGACATACTTCTAGTTAAAGGCGGAACGATTTATTTTGCATTCTGCCCAGTTACTGTCTATTGTCGTCAAAATAATTCTCAAATCTTCTTCAAATTCCCCTTCTTCCTCCATTTCAGAATCACCTCGTGAGTTTAATCAGTGGTTCAAAGACATTTTCGAGCAGATGTCTGGTAGACTCAGTGTGGTCTAGTGGGCAGGATACTGCTCTGGGATACGAGAGACCTAGATTTCATGCCGATCCGCTGTGTGACCTTTGGCAAGTCACTTCATCAATTTTTGCTTCCCTAATCCCTTCCTACCCTTTATTTAATACATTTGTTAGACTGTTACTTTTCAGAACAGGAACTGTGTTTGTGCAGCACCCAGCATACTAAGGTCCTGATACTGGTTCAGACTTCTAGGTTCTTCTGTACTATTAATACTTGCTCCAAGAAAAAGGTGACTTCATAAAATAATGCTTCAAAGCAAATTAGGTATTTGATGGTGGCTTATTGTTCTCTATGTGCAGTCAGTAAAAGTGGATTGTTGTTGTTTTTTAAGAAATCTAAAACAAGGCTGTAAAGGGACCGCTACCCCTTTAGGGGCCTAGGCCCGATCAACCCTATTCAATTACCCCTGCCCCTGTGTGGGGGATGGGCCTTAAGAGGAGCAGGGATGCCGTATGTAGAACTGATTTAATCAATGACATTATATTTCTAATAGCACAGTGTTACGGATGAGTGTACATGTACCATTAACCTGAATCCCAGCATATATCGGAATAACCAGGAACTAAATGGCAGACGAAGCAGCTAAAAATACTGTAAGAAATAGAAAGACTGTCAAAGAAATACTCTTGAATAAACAGGAATTCACAAGCTTTCTACCAAAAAAAATATTAAAAGAGGAATGGCACAAAATTTGGATCAATAAAAAAAGAGGGAAAAGATTTTTTTTTGAATTGTGCCCTAACATCTAGGATAATGGCAGAGTCTGGATGGGGGGAAAATAAGTGATTTTGTTTCAAGCACTAGCGGCATTGCGGTTTAAACAAAAACCTTTTTTTGAATAAACAAACACAAAGATAGACTATGTGCATGCTACAAGGTAGAAGAAACAAAGGACTGCCTTTCATGGGCATGTAAAGGCTTTGATAAAGAAAGGAAAAAGCTTTTTGATGACTCTGAATGGTTCAACGTAACAAAAGTTACATGATATTCTGATGTTGTCACATAACATAAAAGACACAGGCAGAACAAGAGACTATACACTGCCAGGCGTTTAGAAATTACAGTCAGGGGAGGCTCTATGGGTGCGTCTACACTTACAAATTAAGTCAATTTAAGCTTGCTTAAGTCGACTTAATTTAATCTGTGTCCACACTACATTTTCCTTAAGTCGACTTAAGCAGCTGCTTAAGACAACTTAAGGAAAATTTAAGTCGACTTTACTAAACCTAGTTTTAAGTCAACTTTTCTGGCTAAGTCGACTTTAGAAAGTCGACTTAGCCAGTGTGAACGCAGAGTAGCCCTAAGTCGACTTTAAGTCGACTTAGGGGGCTTTAGGGCTTCCCCACTGCCCTCCCTCCCAGGGTGGCTGGCACAGCCACAGCCTGGCGTGCCCCCGCACAGGGCAGGACAGAGCCCTGCCCAGCCTGCCCCTATGCCCTGCCAGGGTCCCTGTCCCCCTTTGCCCCATTGTACCAAGGTACAATGGGGCAAATGCTGAGCCCCCTGGCACTTGGCAAGGGGTGCCCCCCCCCACCATGGACCTGTCCCAGGTCCACCTAGCCCCTACAAGTCGACCTAGGCATCCAGTGTGGATGTTCTAGGTCAATTTGGCAGGGTCCTCTCTAAGTCGACTTAATTTTTGAGTGGGGACATGCTAAATCGACTTAAATTAACAAGTGTAGACATAGCCTATGTTAGCCAGTCAAGTCGTCTCCTTCGCCATGAAAGAGTAAGAAAGCTAAGGAAAAGGTGTGTGGGAGAGCTGATGGCTTTGAGCTAGCTTGAAGAATAGAAGGGCCTGAGAGGCTGGGGAGTCAATGTCTAAAGATGGGTACGTGAGACTGGATTTGGGGGGGGAGGGGCATGTAAAGACGTGAGCCCAGGAGAAGACAGAAGCTTGTGGTCTGATCTAGATTTTGAGGTCTGAGGAGGAAAGCCCACAACTTACAGGTTGGCTGGGGAAAGAATTGAAGGTTAGGAAGAGCTGGAAGGAAGGAGAACCAGGTAGGCAAAGGCCTTTAGAGACTCCAGGTATAAAGGCCTAGTGGTGGACCACTCAAGAGAGAGCAGGGAGCACCTCGGTGGGGCTAAAACAAGAAGACAAACATCTCGGGAGGAGGGTTGGGCCCAGTGGGAGACCAGAATGAAGACTGTGTATGGTTTGTTTTGTGACACTGATGGCCAGAAGGGATGGAACTCTTTAAAATGGCTTGGCCAGAGGGGCAAGTCACCTCTGTAGCTGGAGTAGGCTAAAGATTGGAGTGGGGAAAATGAAAAGGTACCACGATGGAGGTGCTCTGGAATGGTGAATCTGAAACAAAGGTCATCTCTCTGGGATCTCCTCTTTGATGAGCCTACTTAGCTCGCAGGTTCTGTCTGCACTCCCTTGACCCTGTACTGCCTTCCAGATATTCTTTAAACCACACCCTCAGCTTTCTTCATCTCTGCCTACATCTTCAAACACAGGCTCCACTGCTGCCCTTTTATCTACCTGCCTTTAAAATATGATGTTGGGTACCAACATCTCTAGCTGCCTTTCTGCTGATTTCTGCTGCTGTCTAAACTTCTCGTGCTCCTGCAGTGTAACCTTCCTGGGGCTTTCTTTCCCTCCCATAAAGATCTGAATGTTGGATACTTTAATATTCTTTAGGCTGTGGCCTGTTTGGTCTGCAGGCTCTCTAGGTATCACTCCATTTCTCATTAGCAGGCTTGTGAGGATGATCAGATAAGTTCTGGGAAAACTGCAAAGGTTTGCAAAATTGTACAGCACTTCCAGGTTTTTGCACAAGCGCATGTATGGTCCAGGTTCTTAGCTGGAGTGAAATGGCATGACTGACTTCAGAGGAGCTATGTTGATTTCTATTAGCTGAAAATGTTTGAACATCTTTAAGAAAATCCATCCTCTGAGTCCAGGCTGGTAGAGAATTTAAGGCCCATTTATCAGAAGTAGGGACTCGCAATTATGTCCACACACAAATGTTCAGGTAGATTGCTCATGGAATTACTGCAGTGAATATGCAAATCAGGTATTTGTGTATAGAAGTACCCATTTATGCATCCAGCTATCTATCTGCATGGACAATCTGGTGATCAGCTACACACCAATGTTTCCAGATACTAGTGACCATCTCTGATTTTGAAAATAAGATCCAAAGGGTTTGCAGAACTTTTGAGTGGAGACTTTTGTCCAATAAACTTCTGAAGCCCTTGTTAATCCCAGCATAAGGATAAATAATCATTCTCAAAAAAAAGCAATGAAAAATCATTCCATAGGAGTTAATCTGTCACATGGTTTCTCTTGTACCTTTCCCAGTGATGAAATATGCTCTTCAAACTAGATTTCCTACCAGTGTTTTTTCTGTGATACAAAATAATCTTGTAGCAACCTTAGCAACAGTCATGAACTTTATCCATCATAACATTTTAACTACGCATGGTGACGCTGGGTCATTAAGTCATGAAGCAATAGCATCACACATTGACACAATATCACAAAGCAAAGCTGCAATGTTATGTTGAGAAGTGCCATTATTATTCCTAAAGTAAGTACAAGAGATTTTAATTCTCCTGTAAACTACTGTAGGTTTAAAGGACATGGGACAGACCTGTGAGAATCAGGAGTATCTCAATAATCCTGCAAAGTATGGCAATTTTTTCTTTAAAATTCTCTTGAGAGGGGGATAAAATGTGATCAGACACCAGAAGTTTCCACTTTGTGCTTGATAAGACTGAATTTACAGAGCCATGTACTTAAGTATAGCAAACATCATTTTTACTATGATTCTGGGCTACTGAATGCAATGATTTATAGGTGGGAATGTTTGATTTTTAAGTCCAACCATTGCTTTATCTCAATAAACCCACTAACTTTCCGATAGCAAAGTTCCTTTTCAAACCTGTTTCTGTAATAATTAGAGATGAGCCTGAGCAACAAAATTCTGATCCAGATCTAGAGCTAAATTGTCCCAGATGTTCCAGGGTGTTCAGATTCAGGATTTTACACAGCCTATAACAAAAGAGTGACCAAAAGTGACCTTTGGTTCTAGCTCTAAGCATTCCCAAAGACTGTTTCAGTCCATAGCTTTAGTTTGGTTGTATCTCAGGATAAAATGTCAACTTTTTTTTTTAAAAAGAGCAAATCCTTCATATCCAGTCTGAATAAATGCTACAGAGGCAGCCAGTCAAGGAATTTGATGTCTATTTAACATGTCGGCCCTTATAACTAATTGAAAAATTGTTGCACGCAGAGCTTTTTTTGTGATGGTACTCAGGGGTAGTGTATATCGGTACCTTTCTTTCACAGTGATGAGGCCCTGGCTCCTGCCGCCTCCCGCCCCAGGTCCCTGGCTGAGTACCGTCACCTTTTTTTTTTTTTTTTTTTTAAACAAAAAAAAGCCCTGGTTGCATGTAAGAATTAAAGAACTCTTGATCTACGCTGTTCTTCCTAGTTAGTAAGTTGCATTCTTTTGTGTTGCATAGAATTTCTTCTAGGACACTTTGTCCCCCAGGCTTCATTAGTTAGGGTGGTTTTTCTTTTCCCCAGATTGCATAATTTAGCCAGGAAGTTAACTCTCTCTCTGTCTAGTTCCACATAATCCTATTTACTCTCATAATTCAGATACCAATCTGCAAACACACTGCTTATCTGCATAATTTGCGTGTTTATCTTCACTTGAAGCCAAGCCATTTATCTTAGACTTTTAGTTTTCAGAGAGTGATTCACTGCTTTAATGACACCACACACAGTAATGTTTTTGTATCAAACTGCTAAATGCTCTGCTGTAGCTGGAGGACTACAGATATCAGAAGAGTATATTGTCTGGCTGGGTACTTCCAAAAGACCTTAAGAAACATCGATGCCTCCTTCCCCTATTTCTGATGGCATTTGAGCACTTCAACATGTTAGACACTTTTGAAAATCCTGGCCTGTATTTTTATGGTATAGTAAGACAAACCCTTAGCAACTTCCATCATCAGTAAATAGAATCATGCTGAGCAAATAAATAAGTTAATTCTATGCTGGTTAGCCCTGCATTCAGCAATACCCTGTTCGTCTACACTGAGGATTTTAGCCATTGGTGAACAGTTACCAGTGTAGATGTATAAACAAAAACCCCTAACGTAGAATGGCAAAACCACCGCAACCTGTAATTGGCACTGGTGCAGCTTGCCTCTGCTTGAGACTCGGGTGAGCTGCTCCGACAAAAATAATAGCTTTGCCGGCCTATGTGGTGGGGATTGTACTGGTGCAAACACACCTATGGTTGCAGCCAGGACAAATTCCCAGTGTAGACAAGGCCTGAATGTAAAATGCACAGCAAATGGCCCGATTCATCATTGTTCTAATCCAGTTTTATACCAGTGTAACTTCATTGAAATGACTGATGTTCAGTCAAGATATAACTGGAGAACTGTAGCAATAGAACAGATCCTGGGTATTTATGTTAGGGTATAACCGACCTATCTGTGTCAATATATAATCACTCCTAATTTGAACCTTATATTTGCCAACATTTATTGAGATCTACCTCAGGGCCACTTTCTATGTGGGTAGAACCATTAAATGAATCAAACTCACAGGCCAAATGCTACTTGTAAGGCATTTTTCCCCCTTAAAAACCAAACCGAACAAACAAACCCCCGAATTTCTGTGGCATTCCGAGCTCCATTCCTTAGCTCTTAAGGATCCTTCACAAACTTGGACGTGAATAAAAATCTTTTGTGGATGTCTCCAGTCATAACCCTTATCTTGACATCCGCACTGTACAAGGGGTGCTGGAACAATTTGTGCAGTGTGTTTGCTGAGAGCCATTGAACCAAACTGTAAACACTGTATTGGTTGGAAACCCTCTTCAAGCCAGGGATGCGGGAGCATCCCTTACTTCCAGCAGCTATGCTCTGTACCTCTCACACCTGAAGAACCCTTGATTTTCCCATGCAGCACTGTTGACTCCCTGGAAGGAAGGAAGTTGCCGTTTTAGGCTAAACTCAGCATCCAGCCCAATTTGAGTGTCATGGAGACTGAGTCTACAAAACTGCTTTCACAGGAGTCCATTAAGGCTACCAGCGTGTGATAAAGATTTTGCAGGATTCCCCATAGGGTTGCTCTGGCTGAATCCCTCCTGCTGGTTATTGAGACTGCAGCTAACTCTTTGGCTAACTATTAAGTGAACATTTTCCAGGATGCCCAGCCAATAAGGAAATCCAGGGCCTGCAGATACAAGGTAAGACTTCAAAGAATAGCCTGTTATCGGGGGTTTGTGCTAGAACCTGGGCTGTTTAAAGACTCTAAGCTGCATCTAATTTTTCAGTCTTGTGAAAGACTGGGGGGTTGGGGGTGTCATAAACATTTTTTCCCTGTGCAAAAGGAGGGTTTTTTTACTTGCCTTTATAAAAAAAATAGTAACTAATTTAGAAAACCCTAAGCCAGCCTTTAATAACTGAAACTTGATGTGCTTATTAATCTTCAATAAGGGCTCCACATGCTTTGCCAAGGATATTTCGCAATGGCTGAACTATCATGAAAAATTGCAACCTAGGCACAAACGGTTTACTGTTTTCATAAGGTCCTAGGCCCTGATTCAGCAAATTATGTTCTAGCCCTACAAGGTACTGCATGTAGTTTTATGCAGGTAAGTAGTCCCATTACGTTCCGTAAAGTAACAATCTGCCTTGTCAATTCCCTCTTTCTCCAAGTAGGAAGTACACTGTCCTCCAGCACGCTGGCACAGGAATGCTGGCCAGCAGGTTGTAGGGCAGAACATACAGCTGAAACTTCCCTCTCCCCACTTCCCACAGTGGGCAGGAAACAGCTGGTGTGTACCCATATGTCATCCCGGCAGACTCTGAAGATATTAGTTGGTTCTCCAGGGTCTCAACCTTCAGTTTTTTACAAAAGGAAGTCTCTAGTTGTTTGGGTTGGGAAGAAAACCTCAGAAACACGGACAGAATGTAATCAGTATGGAGATGAGGCTGTAGAGAGCCTGGAACAAGAACTCAGAGAGTTGTGAATGATCCTGATCACCTCAGGGGCCAAGTGATGATCATTTAGGTGTCAAACAATGTTAACTATTCCATCCCTCTGGAGAGGAAAGAGAGAGAGGGTCACAGCTCTGCACAGGTCACTGTGAGAGATGCCTCACTTGGTACCACAAGGTAGTGTTCGGGAGATATCACCATGGGTGGAGTTTATTGAAGGCACAGGGAGGCCAGGTCTTCCGTCATTGGCTGTGGTGGCCCCACCTCTTTCCCTGCCACCTTCCCTCTGTGCTGGGAAGACAAAAGCTTTTGTGCACTGTGCAGCTACCCGGGAAGCTACCTACATGGAGCACATAAAGATCAGCATGCCATGCCCTTAAGTAGTGTGCGACTGACATCAGCCTTCTTAGCAAAACAAGAGTCTTCTACACTACAGTCAAGTCTCCAAATTCAGTTTCACTATCTGGCTGAAAAACAAAAGAGGAGAGGAGTCTTATGGCACTTTAAAGATTAACAAATGAATTTTTGTTAGTTTGTTAGTCTTCCAAGTACCACTAGACTTCTCTTTTGTTTTGCTGAACTAGACTAACACATTCAAAACCAGGGAAAATACTTGCCTCTCTCAGAGTATTGTGTAGCTTACTTCATTATTTTTGCTTAAGCGTCTTGATGGAAAGTGTTTTAGATGTGCTCAGTGTTTCCACAATTAACAAAACAAAAGAGGAGTCTTGTGGCACTACTCCTGGATCATGGGAGACTGGGATTTTATGGGACTCCTCCTCCCTCTGATGCTGTCTGCACCCCTCCCTACCACTGCCCAAACTTCCTGTGTCTCTCCCAAGCTTCCTGGTGGGGGGTGGGGGATCTGTTTAATGCACCCACCACACTTGCGTCTGTCACTGCCCCAGTCAGCGAGGGAGGGAGGAACAGGCTAATGAGTGAGGAGGAGAAGAGAGGAGGAAGTCAGTCAGAGACCCATGCAGCAACTGTGGTGGTGACGGTTAGGAGAAGAAGCCTGGGGCTGGGGCCTGGGAGGGGCGAGGGTGGGCAGGGAGCTTGCCTTTCCCAAGGCCAGCTTCAAAATCTGCCCATGAATACCACCATTTGTATTTCTCACCAGTCATGAAGGAACTAAACTCTAACAGCCATGGACATATTCAAGCCCCAGAGAGGAGAACCAGTGGAGCCAAGTGGCAAGACAAGTATATTTTGAACATCTGGAAGAGCTCCTGTGAGCAGTTTCTCATTCTGGCAATTCACATGGATGAAGCTTATTTTGTGGGAGGCATAGAAGAATAGCACCATGCATTTTTTTCATTCTGACCTGTGCACGGTGGGTGAGATATAGCCGCTCCACGGAAGTTGTTCCTCTCCAGACCCCAGAAAACTACAGCTACCTGTGGGATAGACAGCCCATAGTGAAGAATAAGAGGTTCTTTTATCCCCCAAAGTCCCTGAGCAACCATGCAAGATGAACCCTAAATAAAGCAGCCCAACATGTGAAAGATTAACATCCTCATTTTACAGGCGGGGAATCTACACCTAGAGAAATTCAGTGACTTTCCCAGAATGACACAGGAAATCTTTGGCAGAACCAGGACCAGATCCCAGACCCCTGGAATCTCCATCTAATGGCTGCATCCCATGAACCATTCCTCCTCCTGTGTTTTACTTAACTTTCCAGTTGTCATCATAATATAGTAAATAAAAAATTATGTGGTGGAAGGAGAAAGGAAAAGAAACTTATAAAATACTTTTTAAAAACTTGCAAAGTTCTTACATACTATTGCGATGAAGCATGGAAGCTGTAGGTAGATAAAACAGGTTAGGACAACCTTAGCCAAAGGACTAAAGATGACCCCTCTATGGGTGCGTCTACACTTACAAATTAAGTCGACTTAAGCTTGCTTAAGTCGATTTAGTTTAATCTGTGTCTACATTACAATTTCCTTAAGTCGACTTAAGATGCTGCTTAAGTCAACCTAAGGAAATTTAAAGTTGACTTTATAAAACCTCATTTAAAGTCAACTTTACTGGCTAAATTGACTTTATAAAGTCGACTTAGTCAGTGTGAACGCAGATTAGCCCTAAATCTACTTAAAGTCGACTTAAAGGGCTCCAGGGCTCCCCCACTGCCCTCCTGCCAGGGTGGCTGGCACAGCCACAGCCTAGCGTGCCCCCCCCCCCACAGGGCAGGACACAGCCCTGCCCACCCCGATCCTATGCCCTGCCAGTGACCCTGTCCTGCTCAGCCCCCATTGTACCCAGGCAAAGGCTGAGCCCCCTGGCACTTGGCAAGGGGTGCCCCCCCGCCACCATGGACCAGTCCCAGGTCCACCACTTTGGATTTGGATCAAAGCACTGTATCTCCAATTTACCTGTTGTTACACTGTGATGGAGGCAATCCACATAATGGTAACAGTCTGTATTTATAGAGCGCTAGTACAGAAATTAGCTAATTTTATGTAGAATCCCCCTGTGAGATAGATGGGTAAGTATAATAGCATTCCTTTACAGATGAGCAAAACAACAGAGTCCTGTGGCACTTTTAAAGACTAACAGATTTATTTATCGCATGAGCTTTTGTGGGAGAAAATCCCACTTCGTCAGATGCTTTGAAGATGGGAAATTTACAGAATGGGAGGAAATTAAATGCAAGGGAGTGTATGACATAGGGTCAGGTCAGGCAATCAAAATAGGTGTTAGGATTCAAACACTGGGGATCAGCACATAGAGGAGGGTGAAATCAAATCAGCTGTTGTAATGAGAGAAAAATCCATAGTTCCTGTTTAACCCCCAGGCAACTCAGTCAAATTTGCATATAAGTTTGAGTTCTGCAGTTTCTCTTTGAAGCTGTGATTTGTTATTCATCTGTTTCAACACAGCTATTAGCAAGTCGTCAATCGAGTAAGCAGAGAGATTGAAGTGTTCCCCTATTGTTTTTTTAGTGTTGCAATTTCTGATGTCAGAGTTGTGTGCATTTATTCTTTTGCACAGAGACCGTCCTGTTTGTCCAATATATAAGGCAGAGGGGCACTTCCAGCACATGATGGCATAAATCACAATGGTTGATGAGCAAGTGAATGAGCCCTTGATGGAGTAGGTGGCTTGATTTGGTCCTGTGATAGTGTCTTCAGTGTAGATATGAGGGCGAAGTTGGCAGCATGGTCTGTTGCAGGGATATGTTCCTGCTTTAATGTTTCTGTTGTTTGATCTGTAGTTGCTGGTGAGAATCCGTTTAAGGTTGGGGGGCTGTCTCTAAGCAAGGAGAGGTCTGTCTCCCAAGGCTTGAGAGAGTGCGGGATCATCTTGTAGAACAGGCTGTAGATCTTTGATGATGTGTTGAAGAAGTCTTTAAAAGTGCCACAGGACTCTGTTGTCTTTCTACAATAGACTAACACGGCTACCCCTTTGGAATTTACATATGAGGACACTGAGCCTTGGTTTACACTTACCTTGAAATTCAATGGCAGTTGACAGGAGTTTCACAAGCTTTGCAGAGTAGTTTGCGTAACTCATGTCAACCTTGTAACCCCTCTTCTACATTGCGTTTTAACTGCACTGCACTGCACTGAGGGGAAATGCATTCCCATCAATGCAGCACTTCACCACTTGAGGGGGTGGCTTTGATGTGTCAACTTCTGGATCAATTGAGTGGGTCTTGACTGACCGCTCAATCGATCCAGAAAGATCGATATGACAGCCGTGAATTTGCTGTCATCAGTGGAGATGTGCCCTGAAACTGAGAGAAGTAGCTTTCTGCATACTGAGTCAGTGGTGGAGTTAGGTTTAGTAGTCAGGTCTAACTAAGCTGACTAACTTCTATCCCTGTAACCATTCTTCCAGTCCACACTATCTCTCAAAACCAACTTTGAAATGCTTCCCAGCAGCTGAGGACTTGGCCCATGGACTTCAATGGAGTTTAAATGGCTAAAATCCATGGAATTCTTTGAAAATTATGGAGTAAAGTCTTTTTCTTTCTTTTTTTAAATTCTGAACATTCATCACCTTGTGACCAATAAGAGATAAGAAATACTTATGTGGAGCCTAGAAACAAAAATAGTGCTTCTATCTATACTGCCCCAGGCAATCAGGGGCAGCAATGAACTTATGTATCAGTAAAGCCATGCACACTTTTACGCTGCTCACTTCCCCTGGAAAGGCTTCAGTGAAAACAAAAGATAACCAGGTGGCTTCACATACATTCCAAACAGAGGGTGGAGTTGCAGTGGGTCCAGAGAGAGGAGCGAAAGCCAGTACATCTGGGGAGAGGGAAAAGAAAAGGAATAGCTCTTCCCTTTCTCCTCTCTGTTTTATTCCCAGCAGAAAAATAATAGTGTCATAAAAGTCCATGCCAAACAATGCTGTATGCTCAACTAAGGCAAAGCAATGCTCTTCTACTGACTGAAAATAGGGCTGTGTCACTTTACAGGGTACAGAATTACCAGTGACTTCAGTCGGAGTCCCATGAAAAGATTTCAGGTTGAGGCCTTGGAGTATGACGTTCAGAGGGACTTTCACAGCAGGATAAATGTGGGTGGCCAAAGAAAACACTTGTACAAAGCTTTTTTGCAGTCATTTCTAAGTCTTTCCTCAGCTATTGCTGGAGTGGGGTGTCTGAGTAAGATTGCTCTGTCCCATATCGCTTGATGCAGCAGTGAAATCATAGTGCTGGCTTACTCCATCTGTCTATTGACATGGAGATGATTGTGAGTCACAGGTCAACGTGGTGACTTGGCTCCTATGTGGTAGCTGCAAAGTTTTCTTTTCTCCCCAAGTCTTATGAAAAGATGTTTAATGCTTGTACAATACATAGCACTGGCCATAGCTCTTGACCTGCTTCATTCTTGTATGTTCTGCATTTAAAGCTGCTGAAGGTTAATCATAGTATCTATTTATTACATTACCAAAGTGCCCCTGATCCTCGTCATATACCCACTGCACAAGTCATTCCTACTGTACGCACCAAATAACTACTTAGCTATAAGGAAAAGGATTTTCTTCCATCTCTCATACTGACAAGACCCTCAATGGCTATTAGTCAAGGTGGTCAGGGATGAAATCTATGCTCTGCGTCTCACTAGCCTCTGACTGCCAGAAGCTGAGAGTAGACAACAGGAGATGGATCACTCAGTGTTTACCTGTTCTGTTCATTCCCTCTAAATGAAGCATTGGCATTGGCCACTGTCAGAAGACAGGATATTGGGCTAGATGGTCTGACCCACTATGGCTGTTCTTAGGGGACATCCAACGAACGGGATCCCAGAATAATTGCTTAGATTATAAATCTGCACCAGAAAAAGTTTCTCAGTATATTTTACTAAGGGAACCAGTATAAGCTCTACCAGCAAAAGCACTTTTATACTAATATAAGCTACATCTGTACTAGGACAGCTCTGCTGATATCGCTGTACCGCTGGTTTAAGCAATGAGCTCCACTCCAGCAAACCCAGCTGCTGATTCCCCCAGCAAAATAAGCTACACCCGCAAAACAATGTTATGCCAATGTAACTACATCAACACTGGGGGTTTTGCCAGTATGAAAATGTCATGAACAAATCACACCTCTCACTGATATTGCTACACTGGCAAACAGTTCTGTAAGCTTGGACTGAGCATTTAAATTTCTTATTTGACATTTAAAAACTATCCAGGCTGTAAGTTTCAGGCACTTTTGCCACAGCAGGGCTCTGAGAGTAGCAAAGGTCTGGCCAGAAGCTACGTGTTCCTCCCTTGATAACTGTTTTCAGTCAATACTCACAGAGTAATCCTGGTCTTTGAATAGGGGCTGTGCTACACAAGAGAATTCATACTTGTTTGCTCAGTGATCTCTTTTACTGAAGCTTCCTGCATGGCTGCATTTATACTTGTTTCCAATGGTGTGAAGGAACTGGTCTCACTATTGGGGAAGGCAAAGGAAATGCATCACCAAAGGTGGGTCTTCAAAAGTTTCTACTGATGTTGGTGGGAGCCAGCAGCTCTTACACTCATCCCAGGACATTTGTGTACTGCAGAAAAGCACCACATCAGCATTGCCAGGTGTCTCAAACCTTGGGAGATCGTTATGCTTTGAGTAAGATTTTCAAAAATGCTTAACGGATTTCAGAAGAGTTGAGTGCCTAAATCCCTTAGGCACTTTGACCCCACCTGTCAAAATGACCTGCTATGTTGGAGACTAAGGCTTTGACTTGAAAAAGAACAGCCATACTTGTTAAATGACAGTAAAGAGGAGGATAGGAAAACTATCTACTGTAGTGTGAAGGATGTAAATATCGAGGATTGGAAGGACTTTATTAGAGTGGCTGTGGAGTGTAGTTGCTGTAATGAACAGAAACTGAGTCAAGGAAAATTTAGAATGGATGTCTAGAAATGTCTCCTTGTACTCAACTGCAAAAAACTTTCAAGTGCTAGAAATAGAACTGTGTGAAGCTTTTTGCACAAAACATTTTTTTCTAGCAAAAAATGCCCAAAATATTTTAAACACCAATTTCATCTAAGTTTTTGTTTAAAAAAAAAACTTCACAAAATTCTGAGAAAAAAAAATCAAAACTTGCTAATTTAGACAATTTCAAAGCAAAACATTTGGATTTTTGAGTTTGAAACAACTTTTAATTTCAAAATTTCCGTTGATTTTATTTTCTTTTTAAAAAAATTAAAACCATTTAAATGCTTGATGTAGAAGCAAAACATATTGTTCAGCTTGAGACAACTTTTTTGACTTTTCTATTTCTTCAAAATGTAGAAATAAAACTGATTCAACCTGAAACTATTTTTTAACTTTTTGAAATTGCCACAAACCAAAAAATCATTTCTCCCCCCCTTCTCCACCCCTCCCCCCAGCTGTTGCTGGACTCCTCCCATCCTTTGAGTCCTTTAAAGCTAGAGAGAACAAAGCACTGGAGAATATGCTTTTGGGAACAATCCAATACTGGCAGGAGAATGAACATGCTCATTTTAATGTGTTTATGGCCTTCATCCTAAAGTCCTTAGGTAAAACTTTCACTGCATGCAATAAGAAATTTGCCCAAGTGCTGGAATTCATGACTAGCTCTTCAGAATGAACTAGATGACATAGGTGCCATGTTGGGAGGCTGAAACAGATCAGATTGGTCCCAGTTGTCCTGAGGCGATTCAAGCATTGCCCAGTGATACGGATGATGGACACAGTTTTTGATGCTGTGCTCTGCTCTGCTTAACCTTTCTTGTGCGGAGCTGGCTACTAGGCAATCATTTCACAATGGTAGAAGGGACTGGCCCCCTGATGTTAGCAAATCCTATCAGCATCTCCTCTCAGACCATCTCAGAGACAGTTTATCAGAGACCCTGGTTGGGTTCCAGCTTCATCAATCAACAAAGATGGCTGCTCAGGCCCAAAGAATGGGAGCTAAAAGATAAGAGAGGAAAAGTTCTCTCCAAATAAATATTTAGTAATAAAAAGAAAAGAATGAATGAAAAAGAAACTGGGGCAGCCAGAGAAAAAGAAATCTGAAATAACATTTGACCAGGAAAGGCTGAGTAGAACTGGTACAGAGAGACAGAAAAGGAGATTTCAGAAGCGGTCCAAAGAAAAGCCATTTTTTGAAACAGAAGGATTTCCCTTGATGAGGTTACACACATTAACTAGTACCCTTATTAAAGGGAGGGGCTCTAAGAGTGCATCTACACTTACAAGTTAGGTCAACTTAAGGAGGCTTAAGTTGATCTAATTTACTCCCTGTCCACACTGGACTTTTATTAAGTCAATTTAAGCTGTTCCTTAAGTCAACTTAAGGAAAGTTTAAGTCGACTTAATAACACCTAGTTTTAGGTCGACTTAAGGCTTAAGTCGACTTAAGCCAGTGTGGATACCCTAAGTCAATTTATTCCATAAGTCGAACTAGGGCGGGGGGACAAGGGAGCCCTGCATAGCTCCCTTGTCCCCGGGGGAGCCCCTGCTCTTTTCTCCCCAGGACTCGTGGCTTCCCGGCAAGAGGATCTGTGGCTCCTTTTTTGCCAGGAAGCCATGGTCCAGGGAGAAAGGCTCACCAGCTGGGGCTCCAGTGGGAGGGAATACACCGCTGGGGCTCCGGTGGCGAGGGATTCCCCCACCACCCTGGCTGGGAGGCGAGGGAATCCCCGCCGTCCCAGCCGGGGCTCCAGTGGCAAGGGAATCCCCCGCTGAAGCCCCGGCTGGCGCAGCAGGGATTCCCTCGCTGCTGGAGCCCAAGCTAGGGTGGTGGGGGAATCCCTTGCCGCAGGAGCCCTAGCAAGGGATTCCCTCCCCACTGGAGCCTTGGCTGGGGAGCCCCGGGCGGCTCCCTTCTCCCTGGGGAGCTGCAAGCAGCTTGTCCCGGGGAGAGCCAGCTGTGCGCAGCTGGCTCTCCCTGAGACCGGGAAGCCGTGAGTGACTTGTCCCAGGGAGAGCCAGATGCATGCAGCTGGCTCTCCCCGGGACAAGCCGCTCGTGGCTTCCTGGTCTTGGGGAGAGCCAGCTGTGAGTGGCTGGCTCTCCCCAGGGAAAGCCAGAAGCCATGGCTCCCCTTGTCCCCAGGAGCTGCCGCTCCCCTAGTCTCGGCTTTCCCTCGATCTATCCAGTCGACTTAGAGAGTCTAGTGTAGACTCTCTAAGTCGACTTAGTAAGGTCACCTTTAAGTCGACTTAAGAGTCTTGTGTAGACTCTCTAGGTCGACTTAAAGTTGACTTAACTTTTCTGAGTGTAGACATAGCCTAAGGTAGTATTGAAAGTGCTGTGTTTATTGTCCCTTAATGATTTCCCCATCAGATAAAATCAGCGTACAGTATAAAAATATGGTTCCTATCTACTAGTGCTGCAACAGGACAGTTTAGATTCAATAGAGTTTAAGGAGTGTAGGGACTATTATGATCATCTCTAGATCAGTGTTTCTTAACCTTTTTGATACCAGAGACCAGCTTCCTATACTGGCTCAGGGAGATATCAGATTTTCTATGCTGTGTCAGGGAGATCTCAGGGACCCGTGCCGGTCCATGAACCAATCCTTAAGAAACACTGATCTATTCTAGACTGATCTGCATAACAGTGGCCATAAACTTGAACCAAGTGACTCTTGCCTCAGACCCATAACTTCTGGTTCAGTTATGGCATCTCTTTTAGAAAGACATGCAGTCTTGATTTAAAGATTTAGGAATGGAAAATCTACCACACCCCTAAACTAGTTGTTCCAATGATTAATTACCCTCACTGTTAAAAGTTTGTGTCTTATTTCCAGCAAGAATTTGCCTAGCTTTAGGTTCCAGCCATTGGATGTTGTTAGCCTTTGTCTGCTAGGAAGAACCTTCTACTATCAGAAATCTTTTTGTAGGTAGTTAGAGACTGTGATCAAGTCACCTCTAGATATCCTCTTTGTAGCTCCTTCAGTCTCTCATTAAGTGTATGCCTACAGTGGCAGTTAAATTGTCCTAATTTTTAGGTGTAAGACTAGGTCTTAGACTGATTTTCTAGACCTCAGATTATTATCTTTATCTTTCTGGATTGTGCATCACCAACATCAAACTTTCCATGACAGAAACTTAAACATCTATTGACAGAGGACCGAAAAGAAGGCTCTCTCCCACAGCTGTGTTGTGTCTGCAATGCTATCAGAAGTAAAAAGTAATTCAAACTTATTTTTGCCAGAGAAGTCAGCATATACAACTCTGATTACTCAAGGAGCTGATCTGTGGTGTAAGAAGGTGCCATTTTCGAATGATAAATACACTTTGAAGTTTTTAGTCCTAGTAAAACTTTAATCATTTAAACAGACTTCTTGACCAAAATACAAGAGCTGACAATTTTGTGACGTTGTGGCATATTGACAAGTTGACACATTGTGCAACTCAATAGATTGTCACATAATGCAGAAGAATTTATCTATGGATGGAGGCATTCTTTGGCAATCAGGATTTCAAGCTGAGGATAAAGTCACAGATTCAGCTGACAATGAGTGTTTGTTTGCTCGAAGGAGTCTAATTGGCTTCTGAAATTATTAACTGATGTGAGTGTCCCACTATTTTTTTTAAAGTGCTGATTGAATGGGTCATTGCAAATAGATTTGCTACAGAGTCATGCAAGGTAACTTATGCAAGACTGTTTTTTTCAAATAATTTAGTAACAGATTAATACATGTTTTAAAGTTCATCTATATCCCCCATTCTATGTGTATTACAATTAGAATCCTATGTTAAAAATTACAGTTGAAAAGTCAAGTACTCTAGAGTTGATCTTTTCTCAGTGTTCCACTGAAAAAGTCAAGCTGGGTGCAATCTTAATTTGGTCCTCTTGGGTATGTCTACACTAGCAATTTAGGTCTATTTAAGGACCGTTAAGTCTACCTAAATTACTCAATGTCTACACCAGACTTTCATTAAGTCAGCTTAAGAAATTCCTTAAGTCGACTTAATGAAAGCTTAAGTCGACCTAATAAGAACCGCCCATTAGGTCGACTTAAGGACAGTGTGGATGGAGAGTAACCCTTAAGTCGACTTTATTAAGTCGACTTAAGGGCAGTTAGGTCAACTTAACAAAGTGGACTAAGTCAACTTAACTTTGTCGACTTAGTCCACTTTAAGTCGACTTAATAAGGTCGACTTTAAATCGACTTAAAGCTGACCTTATTAAATTGTCTTAACAAAGTTGACCTAATTTTTTCTAGTGTAGACATAGCCCTTGTGCAAATGGATCCTGCTGCAATCTTTGATTAGATGATTACAGAATTGTTTCTGTAAGATCCCCTGCCTCTTTTAGTACACATGATGAACAGTGTTCACCTAATGAGCCATGTTTTGTTTTCACCTCATTGTTCACTGTGTAACTCTAGGTCTTATTTACTACACTGTTCAAACCTACTCTGAAGACAAAAATTCCTAATGAGTGTTTCTATGACATGTATCACTTCAGTATCTGAATGCAATACAAACATTAATGGATGTATTTTCATAACACCTCTGTGAGGTGAGGTGAATTTATTTAACAAAAATTACAGTGAAAGATATGCATTCATTCAGGCTTCAAATTTAAAATAGCTAAGGCCTGATTTTTCAGGGAGCATTTCTGGTTACGGAGATCTGCATTCTTGAGTGTCTTGCCTATCAGAAATCATGGAAGAAATCTTGCCTCCATTACAGTCAATGGCAAAAGTCCCACAGACATCAATAGGGCCAGGATTTCACTCCATTATGTCAAAATTCATCTTTAGTAATAGTATCAATGAATCAGTATGCAGGATCTATGTCAAGCATACTAGTTTCCATTTTCCTCTAATTAAGAGATCATGGCTGTGCTAGAGCAAGTTATTTTAGGATAATGGTCTCCCGCTGATACATAAACATTAAGGCAGAGCTGCTGGCGTTTATGGGGAAAAATGTGGAAGTACAATCTTTATTGTCAAAGCAGATCCTCTTTCAGTGTTCAATTACAATGACTGTTTCTGCACGAAGGATCTGAATATATAGCTAACAATTTTCTGTTCTGGATGAGTACAGTAAGAGATGTTCCCCAAATAATTATTGACTGCAGCATCATAATTAGTTTAGTGCAACTTATTTTGTGATTCAGCCTGTCAAATAAGTTTATCCATAAAAGCACATGCAGGAAAAAATGATGATGATAATGGGGAGGGGATTGGTGAGTGGGGTTGGACTGTTGTCTGAAGTACTCTTTATGACTCTGAATAATTAGCACAGATTTTATCTAGTATACATCTGGTTTAAAATTGAACGAACTTTACTGCTCGCTCTTTACTTTCTCTGGACGTAAATTCAAGCACATCACTATGCTTACGTGGTGCTGTATCTTGTTTATTTGTCTTTTAAAATAATTTCATCAATACGAACTGTTAATTAAAAACATCACTGTCATTTAAAAAATTAAAACAAAGACAGCCTGATCCAGATGGACAAAACCTGACCAATGAGCGGGAAGCTTTCCATGCTGAGTGTGAGGACTTAAAGTAACAATTTCTGTAGAATTTAAAGTTATATTTTTAAAATGTCTTTAGATCCTACATATGCAAAGAACCTTCAGACTGTCACCTGAATGTAGAGCGATATTGTCCTGAGTCTGCAGGCAGCTCCAGTGACTCAGTTTCTGAGGCTCACATTTTTGCCAGGAAAAGGAAAGTAACAAGATTGGTCAGTTTCATAGCTCCAGTTGAGAACCTTGTGAATAACAATGAAACATTTGGATTTCATGCCACTGCTAAGGAAAGCTTGGAGAGACCTCAAAAGCAGCAACTCAAGTTCTGAAAAGGGTAGGAAAACTGAAAAAGGAGAAGCTAAAGGGAAGAGAGATCTCTTCCACTACGCTTTCATGGCAACCAAGGAGCCTGGGAGAGTAACAGTGCAGTGAAAACCCCCCTCCCACGGCAGACAGCAGGTTCTGCCAGGAGAGAAGAGGCAGCTCGTTTTTTAATCCCAGCAGCTATAAGAAGGCACTGTTTTAAACACCTAAGTTAAAGAAACTGAGTCTCCAAAGAGGACCCAGGGAGGGCACTTTAGTAGAAATCTCAGCACCACTCCTCTTCCAACATTTGGGGGTAGGGGAATTCTCTGGACAAGGGCATTGCTCTGATGTCAACCCCTTGTTTTTGTATTAACTGCTGATGGGTTTAAACCTCCAGCTGATTTAGTGAATGATAAATTTTTCAAGCTGTGTGATATTCTCTTATTCCTCCAACAGCACAGGCAAAGTATAATGAATCAGTCTGGTGAAACGGCTTATCCTCTCTTCTGTGTGTCTTTAAAAAATACAGTTTGAATTTAAAAGAGATTATTATTGTTTATTTTTTGTTTGCACAAGTTCTGTTCTCAGAGCTACTTGTATATGCCTTTGTTAAAGTCCAGGAACATCTGAGTTCAAAGGCAGAGGTAATGTTTTAAAATAATGTTTGAACTATAAAGAAAATTTTAGAGTGATTTTGAAAAGGCAATGTCAAGCTATTTTTCCTTTTTCTCTCCCTCTCCCCCCTCCTTTTTTGTTATTCTCTGTGTAAACTAACTCCTTGGATTGTTTGAAAACAAAAAGTGTTTTTGCATGGGGAAAATCTGCTCAGTACCCAGATGAGTAACTTGTGTGTGCTAGGAATCGTTGCAGAGGGACACAAGGAAGCACCCTCCTTTCTCAGTTTTCAGAACAGCAAAAGACCAATGGCTGGAGTAGCTTCCACCACTCTAACATCCCATTAAAGTCATTGATATAAGCGCCTAACTATAGGCAATCAAGTATGGAAATTTTGGCCTGTGTGACTTGACCAGCAGGGCCACAATGGGAGGCAGTGTCAGCACTAGGATTAGTCCCTTGTTCTCATCCCTGAGTCCACTACATCCCACATTGCCTCTCCTATTCATCTGCCCTTTTCTGTGGTCAAACGTCATACTGGATGCTCAACAGAGGGATTTCTGATGGCCCAAGTGACATCAGCGGTAGCTTGTGTGGTGCTGCCCCATCCCACTGCAAAATGGGGGGGGTGGGGCTGTGATTTATCAGTCAGTCCTCAGAGGTTGGCCAGGTGATTGTAAATGACTCAGAATCATTAGGAAAAATCAGTATTAAGATTCCAACTTTAGCAATCAAACAACATTGATTCCATTTTCAAAAGATTGCTTTTACATTTCTTAGTTGCCCCACTCCCCAAATTAGGAAGGTCCCATGACCACAGGTATTGCAGGGTTCAAAAGGCAGGTCCACATCCCTTTTCTCTTATGTATATTTCTTCCTGCTACCTTTTCAGTTTCATTTCTTCTACAGTGATCAGAACATTCTTCAGTGACAGAGGAAAGAGCAGGCACATCTCACAATACTATTTTGCAGAGTGCTGTCAAATGCACACAGCAAACAAATAAAAACAGGAGCTGAAAATATTATTTTTTCTTTTAATCCCTTTCAGCAACAGCAACCTTCCTGGCTAAGTGTACCAACAATAGATACAGCATTTTCTGAATGAAATGATTTTGAAGTTGAGGGTGCCCCTTTAAGAACAGTAATTGCCTAGAGCTGTGACAGACAACCTTCAATATAATTCCATTAAACTCCCAGTTTTGCTCAATTACATATGATATCTTGGAATTTTTTTGGCATACTCATCATCACATAAACCACATACAAGACTCTTGCCATAACAAGGGGTTCTTTATAGGGGTTTCAATTATTAAAATGAGCCAGCATTCTTCAATTGTAATAGTTCAGGACAAAGTAGATCTCCCTGATCCCACTTATGTACTTATTTAAATACAAATTGGTTTTAAGGTGGACTAACTTTGGCTATTGCTAAATTTTGGCCACATTTTCTAAAAGTGGCCTCTGTTTAAACACATGCAAATATCTGAACACACACTTTGAGCACTAACACATGCTTGCAGGTAAGACTAAATCTATCACCTGTGAATGCATCTGCCATTGCCTGAAACAGGCAGATGCAGCTATTTGCATGAAAACTGCTACATGCACAAATAAATAGTGGAGGAGCCTTTGAAAAATGAACCTTTTAATTATTTTTACTGCTCCACAAGAGTAATCAACAAAAACAAAATGGGATAGAACAAAGCCCTGGTATCAAATAAATCAGGAACAATATAAAAATTCAGCAGCACTTTATAAAGAGAACAAGAACAGAATATACAGTAATCATAAAACTCACAGATACATGAAAACCCAACTTTCGCCAGGAGCAATCTAACAGGACAGTTTTACATTCATAACTAGCAATACTCTTATCTACTTCAACATGTAATGATCCTATGCAAGGTATCAGGAGATAATAAATTCTGGTCCTAGCATCTCATAGGTTCACTATATTGCATGTGGCTCACACATTTGGACCGCCCAGCTGTCAATCAACAGCTTCTCAAACCTCCCTTCTGTGAATGTCACTTCATTTTGGTTTCGTGAGATTTATGACGTACTTGTCCTCCTGGTAAACCTAATCCCAGCTGTATCCTTTCTCCAACTGCCTCATATGGGACTCGATTCTATACCGTTGACTTCAATTAGGGCATGACAAGGCCCTCAAGCAATTTCCTCCCAGTTCTTTCAGTTATGATTTGTACCAATCAGGGCCTCTATGTTCTAGGGCTAGGCACTATATAACAAAGCCATAGCTGCTGCCCCAAAGATTCTGCAACATAATCTAAAAGAGGTCAGAAATGCAGCCAAGTTAATTACTTTGATAACCTCTGATATAAACTTACCTAATGTCTGTGGTTTCTAATTTTATCAATTACTATCAAACAAACAATCAAATTAGGGGTGGTTTCATCCCTTGAAAAGTCCATTAAAAATGTATTTTAAATGTGTAATCTTTTGCCTGGAAAAAAAGTGATTTTTTTTAAAGGTGTGCTACCATCTTCATAGCTCATCCTCTCTCCAATGAAATCCCCTTTCACACGCCTGCCCTTTTTCATTTCTACCCCATGTGCTTTCCTTTTTTGCCTTCACAATGCTACGCCTGTTTCTACAACCTAGGGCCTTGTCTATACTACTGCTGCTAGCGGGTTCTGCACCAAATCAGATTCAAATGATTTATCTTCAAATGAGGACTTGGATAAACTGTGTTCAGAGTCTTTTCGGAAAACTGTTTTAAGCATAGCCTCTGCCATTGTTTTCTCAAAGGTGTTTTATCCTGATACCCACTTGCAGTTAAAACATATGCAGCTGAATCACTGGTGAATGCATTCCTGAAATCAGTTACTAGAAACGAGTAATTTTTCTACGGTCACGTAGGATTAAGCTGGGTGAGAAACTTTCACTTTGAAGTCCTCCAATGTGCTCCTGAAATGACTTAGGGAGAGAGCCAAAAAATGAGTGACAACAAGTACTCTGTTTCCATCCTCGAAAGATGAATGTGCTTGCCTCTATGACATTCCTACCCCTTTTGTGATATAGCAGGATTCTAACGGTACTGTAGAATATGGAAAGATGTCATTATTACATCTTCTGAGACATCAGAGACACAAATTCTGTGTAATATTGTCTTCTTCAAGCATCCCCCAAAAAAGTAAATTTTGAGCTGAATCAAGATATGCGGGTGTGTACAGTGCTCTGATTTGCTGAGTTCCAAAGGGGTAGCTGTGTTAGTCTAGTTCAGCAAAACAAACAAGGAGTCCTGTGGCACTTTTAAAGACTAACAAATTTATTTATCGCATGAGCTTTCGTGAGAGAAAATCCCACTTCGTCAGACACTTTGAAGATGGGGAACTTATAGTACTTTGCTGAGTAGTAAAAGGAGTGCTTTAGGGAAATGCTAAAATGGCCTGAGACAACATACTACTGTAAAGCCGGATTAAGAAAAGGAGCAGTGTCAGCTTAAACATCAAGTTCCAAACAAATTTCTTTTCTTATGTAATGACTAACAACTTAGATTATTAGAAGCAAAAGAACTGTAAACATCCAGCTGACCTGTCACTAATTATGTTATTTAATTTTTTAGTTTCTCTTTTGCATTAGACAATGAAATCATTTTCACTTATGTTTAAAGCCAATTTCATTTCAAGTTCTCATTGAGCTGAAAATACTGCAGGAAGGCATTCTTTTAAAAAAATGCAAACTTTTTTTATTGGATTTGTTTAATTTGTGGGGACACTGCCCTGAGTGTTTACAGGCAGCATTTTCAAAAGCATTCAGCATTGATCTGACTTTTCTGACATTGATGCTAATGAAAGATGTAGGCCAGTGGTGAGCACTTGAGAAACTCCCACAACTAGTGATTACAAAATTTAAATTTGGGGACAAATTTAACATTAGCAAAAGAATCTCTATTATTTCAAACTGGAACTTGTACTGTTAATGGAACCAAGCCTGCTGCTCCAGAAATCCATGGAGTTTTGCCACTGATTTCTAAGGGAGCAAGATCAGATCTCTTCCTATGTTGGACACATTCTTGGTGTTGTACTTTTAATAAAGGATTTCATTCTAGTTTTTGCCCGAAGTAGCCCTGAATTTCAAATTATATTTAAATATGGAATTTATGGAATGGTTTAGGAATAAAAACAAACTAACATTCACAAAAACATGATTATTTTTTTTTTTTTAAAAAGAACCATTTCACGACCCTACATTGGAAAATCCCACTCAAAGCATAGTTCATTTTCATCTTTTCTGGAGACAGAGCTATGGGGGAAAGAAAAGGGTTTCTGTAATTTCTTTCAGTTGTGGAGGAAAAGAACCTAACATGATCACCTTTGATCAAGATGCTAACTATATAATACATAGACACCAAGGAGAGAGCCCTGGGCCATGAACATAAACAAAATAAAGAAGGTTTCATGAGAATCTAAACAAAGTATCACACAGAGTCTGTAAGCAACTGAGCCCGCTGATCCTAAAACCAGTATTATAGGTAGACATGTACCTCTCTAGGTGTGAGAAATATTTAGATAACGTCCTTAATGTTTTATTATCCTTCATGTCTTCACATTAATCCTTTATATATTGATGGTTCCCAGCATATCCTCTGCCAAGAAATAGACTTTGTGCAAAAAAAAAAAAAAAAATCCATTTTCTAGCACCAGAGATATTAATAATTAACATTTATATCATGAAACTTGTAATACCAGTTTATGAAAATACGGCTAAGCTTTTTATTATTATTTTAGAGTTTAATTTACTCATCAAAGGTTACTCAGTTTCATGTTTATAAATTATACAGGGCAGGGACTTGCCTTAATACCTCTTGATCAACCTGTTTTGGAATTATGACTGTACAAGTAAGGAGGTTCATAACCTTGTCTGAATATCTGACTAGCCTTAAAACAAGGTGATTTGTGAGATTGACAAACCCTCATCATTTCAAGAATGTGCATCTCAGAACAAGATTTTCCTTTACCACACAAAGAGCAGAACAGCTCAATAAGTCTCTACTGGAAGCTACAACTTTGTTTAGGTAAGGGTCATACAAGGTTACAAGGTATAAGAATTGTCTGCCAGTAAGAGTCTGGGTTTTAGAACAAATAAATAGTTACATACTTCATAAAAAACGAAGTTTTGAAACTAAATGTCTGATAATACTATAGCATGGTTAGTGCTGAATCCTTTGTATTTATCATTTGGTATGGGGGTTTTTTTAAAACACCAAAAGTACATACCAGTGGTCACTTAAATCATAGGAAGTTTAAGACCTAAGTTACATGTTGGGTGGGATATTCAAAACTACATGCCTTAGACATGAAAGTCACATTAAAAGTTAATGAGACTTATGTTCCTAAATAATTTACTCTCTTTTGAAAACTCATGCATTTTTTTTTCACAGCTACTACTGCCAATCACCAATATTTTTAAGGCAATACTTTTGTGTGTGTGCGCATAATTATCTGGAATAATAAAAGTAGCAAAATTGTTTCCTGGAGAAGAATGAATCCAGAATCCCTAAGACACTGCAGGATTTCTGTTTTACTTTCTGTACCAATAATGAGAGGATTATGTGAAGGCAGACATTTTTACAGCATCTGCAAAATTTCTATAGTGATCAAACATATGCCCCTATTAAGCACCATAGACTGCCAAATTCCAGAGAAACAGAAAACATTCTATATTTGTGCATGAAATCACTTTTGTGTGTTATTTCAAATGCCCTTACTGCAAGGGAGGCAGAACTCTGAAGACAAAAGTAAATTCCAGTGCCATTTCTATGACTGTGGAATCAGGGAAAACAAGGGGCTCTGAATATATCACAGTATTTACATAACTGTTATGAATGCAAATGTTTATAGATACTCATCATCTGTTTTCTAGGTATATTTCACTCTAATAAAGAAGAAAGCAAATTCAAGAGGTAATGGTGGTACAATTAGGGCATTCCTCATGCATTCAAACTTGTAGATTGTGCAAGGAATATAAAGTTGAGAAGTATAGAAGTACAGTACAAAAAGGGGCTAGAACAGTTTTACATTCTTTAATCATGTTATTTTCTGCCATGCATTGTCAAGAGTTGAAAAAAGCACATGCCCATGGTGTCATTTATTGTCCCTCACTAGTGTGAAGGCCTATGCCATCCATTTCATAAGCTTTCATTACCCAAAAACAACCTTCCAAATGTAAACTAATGCAGCATTGTCTTCCTGAGTCTGCAAACAGGAAGTCCCAGTGCCTCTATTTCTCCTCGCAGTTCTGCCAAGCAATGGCAGCTTTAAATTAACAAGGCTTTGGTTAGTTTCACTGCTGCTATTCAAAACGGGGGTGGGTGTGGGGGAGGTTGAATCTCAGAAAAACAGTGCCACTTTCAGGCTGCTCAGGAAAACTCCAAGTGCAAGCAGAAGAAAGCGCTGGACATATTCATACAGAGCCGAGCCCAGCCCCCTTCGACCTTCCAATCAAAAAATAATAATTCATAGGTTGAGAAAGTGTTGAACACTACATTCCCTAACCAAGAAGCTGTGCTGTAGGGAGAAAAGCCAAGAAATTCTCTTTCCCTTTCAGCAGCTAGAGCAAGAATGGAGCTTAAAAATAGACACCTACTAACTGAGAGGAAAGAGGGAAACAGAAGTCTTCCACAAAGCATCCTGGTATAAATCCCATCACCTTGTCTTTCATATCTACTCTCTAGCTAGTGAGTGCCCAGTCTTCCCCACTCCCCCCAGTCCTGTTTCCATTTACAAGTGAATAAAAACTGATTTGGGGGGGCTGAACTGAGGTAGATTTGAGTGAAAATGTCATTTAACTCCCAACCCCCTTACATTCATTATCATTTAAATGGGATGGGGAGAAGTGATAACTCTCAGCTAAATTTTTGAAATTCTTTCTCCATTTTTCCTATCAAACTGTTGGTGAAAGTTTTCATGGAAAGAAAATCAAAATTTGGAAAATTCCAGCCAGTGCTAACTAATTTCAACCAGTTCTCAAAGTTTTCACATTAAGGGGGCTTCATCAACTATTGCTTTGATCTCTTCATTTTCCTTTGGTGTGCTCCCTGGTCAAAAAACCTCACTATTCCCTCCAAATTTTCCTTAATGGCAGTCATTAATAATAGTGAAATCACCCCCAGGTCAAGCTGTAAATACTTCCTCTTTCTCTCATGATGATTTTGTAGCCCTGAGGCCTGGAGTCAGGGACAAGCGAACAGCTGCTCTTTGGGTCTTAGGAAAACAGGAGTAAATGCAAGACAACAGAGTCCTGTTAGTCTTTAAAAGTGCCACAGGACTCTGTTGTCTTTCTACAATAGACTAACATTGTCTTTCTACAACAGACTAACTCTGTTGTCTTTCTACTAATAGACCCCCTTAGGAGTAAATGCAGTTAGATTTGTCTCCCTGCCTCCTTTACTCTGCCCATCCCCTCTCTCTCTCTCTCTCTCCCTTCCTTCCTTCCTTCCTTCCTTCCAGCCCCTTCCCTCCCTGTCTCTTCCCCTCCCTCCTTCTCTTCATCCCAGCCCCTTCCCCTCCCTCCTTCTTTCATCCCAGCCCCTTCCCCTCCTGGATCCCTTCCCTTTCCTTTCTCTCTTCCCTTCACCCCTCCCTGCTCCTCTTCCCTACAACCCAGCCTCCTCCAGCCCCGCCCCTCCCAGGTGCGCGAGGCTCTAGGGCGCTGTTCGCCGACTCCTCCTCGCTGGCTGGCGTCAATGCCGCGAGCTGCCAGCCAGCTGCTCGGCTTGCGTCACGACCCATCCCTCCCCCTCTCCCCCGCCTCTTTCCCTCCCCCACGTGTTCCGACTTAGTTTGTTTTCCTGGTTGCCGTGGCGACGATGGGCGGGGCCAAGGCGACCACGCCGATTGGGGCGGGAGGGGCGAAGGGGGCTGAAAGTTATAAGTGGCGCGGCCCGGGCGCGCGGCGTGACAGTTCCGAACGGCCAGTGTCAGCGCTCCTGGGCGCGAGCCCCGCCCGCGAGGACACGGCGGCGGCTCCCTCGACCCCCCACACCACGCGCACACACACACATTCTCCAGCTCCCCCATGGCAGCGGCGCAAGCAGGGAATTCCCGGGAAGAGTCTCGCGCCGCCCCCCTCCTCCTCGCCCAGCTGCTGCTGCCTCGCTGCTACCGCTGCCCGACGGCGCCTGCTGCTGCGCCGCGGCGGGACCGCTGCTAGCACCAAACCGGCTCCGGAGCGCCAGGAACTCGTCCTCGCTGCAATTAAAGGATATCTGCCTGGCGATTCTTCCTCGTTTTTTGGGGGGTGCAATTGTTTTGGGGTGCAATTTTTCCCCTGCCTCCGGATTGAGTCTGTCCCCGAGCTGGACCCTCCGCCGCGCTCGCGGACCGCGCAGCAGCCCCTGCCCCATTCATGAGGTGGGTGGTATCTCTATATCCCCCCCCCCCCTTTGCATTCGCCGGCTCGCTGCGCCGTGCACGGGAGCCGAGCCCCGCGGAGTGACCCTCTGTTCCTCTCTCTCCGTAGGCAGCCACCCGGCGAATTTGACATGGCTCTCAGCGGCACGCTACTCCCCTCCATCGCCACGTTCGCGGCAGGCCCGGCGGCGGGCAGAGAGAAACCCCTGCGGCCGGCAGGTGCCAACAATGTGAGTAGCGCCCTGCAGCGGGGAGCGCCCCGTGCGCCGGTGGGTGCGGAAGGAGCTGCACGGGTGGGGGACCCGCGCGAGAGCGGGCGGGCGGCGGCTGTCCTTCCCCTTTGCTGGCCACTGCTGCGGAAGGCGCGCGACGGGACGATGAGTCCTGGGGGCTGGGACTGGGGCTGGCACCTCTCCCGTCTCGGCGCCGCATGGCGGCCACTGCCCTGTCCCCAGCGGTACCCCGGTGGGGTGGGATTGTGCGCTGCCCGGTGCTGACCGCTCTCCGTCCTGCCCGCAGCGCTGGAGGGAGGAGCTGTCCCACCTCAAGCGGCTCCCGCCCGCGCTGACGGGGCGGCCCTACGAGCTGCCGGCGGAGCTGGAGCCCCCCGGCGGCGGCGGGAGCCCGGCGCTCATGGCCCGGCGCGAGACGGAGGAGCTGCACGAGCTGCTGGACTTCGACTTCATCCTCTCCAACTCGCTCATGCACCAGGAGCCGGCGGCCGCCGCGGCCGTGGTAGTGTCGGCCACCGCCTCACCGCCCACCAGCGCCTGCCCCGCGCCCGCCGCCGCCGCCTGCCACTTCCCCTACCCGGCGGCGCTGCAGCGCGGCGAGCCCGGCGCGGGCCTCCTGTACGGCGGCGGCGGGCGGGAGCCCAACTCCGCCGCCCCCTTCGACCTGGCCGACATCGACGACGTGTCGCCGTCCGGTGGATTTGTGGCCGAGCTGATGCGGCCGGACTTGGACCCGGTTTACATGCAGCAGCCGCCGCCGTCCTTGAGCAGCCTGCAGGGGAAATTCGTGGTGAAAGCCATGGGGAACTATGACCACATCAGTGTTAGCAAGAGCGGCTCGTGCACGGACAGCCCCACCGCCCCCTACGGGCCCCTGCCCAGGGCGGGCCAGAAAATCAAGCAGGAGGCCGCCCCTTCTTGCACCCAGCAGCCGCAGCAGCACGAGTTCCCCTTGGGCAGGCCGCTGGCCAGCAGGACTAACTCCTCCTTGGCTCCAGAGGAGATGCTGAACAGCAGAGACTGCCACCCTTCTGCCCAGGGGCTTGCTCACCTGCCGCTGCCCCCGGGCTACCACCCGCCACCCCCCGGCTACCCTCATTTCCTGCCCGAGCAGCTCCCCCCCAGCGCCCTCCAATATCAAGGTCAGTCTAACTATCTCAATGTTTCTCGGGAGGGGCCTCCCTCGGTACAAGGGGGGATGATGCTGACTCCGCCCTGTTCACCCTTAGAGCTGATGCCACCTGGGAGCTGCCTGCCAGAAGAAAGCAAGCCAAAGAGGGGACGGCGGTCGTGGCCCAGGAAAAGGACCGCCACACACACCTGTGACTATGCGGGTTGTGGCAAAACCTACACCAAGAGCTCTCATCTCAAGGCACATCTTAGGACCCACACAGGTAAGGCCCGTTCAGTCAGGCTTTATTAGTTGGGCAAGGCTAGACAGGTGTGACCAAAGCCTATGAAAGAGATTGGACTCCTTTTCTGGGGTGGCTTATGGGTAGGTAACTAACTACAGCTGACCCAGAGATGTTGACTCACCTGAAGTTTTGGGCAAGTATTAGGACACATTGTTGTGGAAAAAATAATCCTGTTTTTTGCTTCACTCAATTAAAAAAAAAAAAAAAAAAAGCCTGCAATTTATGGCTTTACCTACTCAATTGGAGGTTACTTCATGGCTAAGAATGACTCAGGTGTTGCAGGGTATTTTTGCAGCACAAGGTTTGTTTGCATGTCTATTGCTATGTGGCTAGTTAATTGGCAGGTAGTTAGATTCAAGATGAATTCCTTGATCTAGATAGCACTGGCTCATCTGTGTGACAGGAGACCGACCATGTTACAGGCATCTCTTCAGACTTTACTTTCTTTGTGCACAGTTTGGAACTTTTCTTTTGTCCTGATTTGCTCTTCTGCCTCCTGTGATTACTGACATGCTCCTGGCCATGCCCTTCTCTCCAAATCAATGTGAGAGAATGCTGTTGCTTACAGGGGTCTCAAGATACCCAGATCGTTCTTTCATAGTTCTGTGTTGATGACATTGATAGAAAATTGTAGTCCCTTTTTAAAAGCTAGTCTTCTGCTTAAATTATCACTGCAAGAAACCTAGTTTAAGGTTCCTCAGCTATAAGTGAAATAATACATTAATGTTTTTATTTGAGCTAGATCTCACAGGTGTGGTTTAACTTTGCCACTGAAGAACATTTACTGTAGTAATGAAGTTGATGAAAGCATTTGTTTACTGTTCACTAGGTTTGAGAGTCTGTTAAAGCTCAGTGTAACTTAGATTTGAATTATTTAGGATCCCTGAATAAAGTTGCAGGAATTCAAATCAGGATTTATTCTGTGAGTGGGCGAGATAGGGAAGAGCTAGAGGTTTGGAGAGCAAACTATGGCACTTATGTCCCAGTTTATGTCAGTGGGAGCAGGACTGGAATTGAAATATCTCTGGAGAGAAATGGCTAACAGTTTTTTGGGTATTTTCAGATCTGATGGATATTTGCCAGAATGCTAATATCCTGAGTCTTATAATTTAAGGAAGATTCCCACTGAAATCAATAGCAGTTTTGCTTACTAGACAGTGAGATTGTGCTCTCTAATCTCATAACAAAGTTGATCTAATGAAGTTTCCCTCAGGTTCTTTATTCCTGAAATCTACAGTAATCTAAATCCATTACGTGAGCTGTTTCTGGTTGATACTTGTTCAACACCGTCCTCAGTCAGCAAAATGCATATACGTACTGATACTATTAACAGGGCTTTGTGTTTTAAATTCTTGCATACAATAAGTGGAATATTGCATGGAAATAAGTGTTATAGTTAAGGTTTCAATAAAATGAATGTAAGACATTTAATCGTACTGTCATGCAAAGAATAGGTGGTTTTGCCCTTCCTCTAGTTTTAATATCTTCGTAGATAGATCTATGTAAATTACCATGAAACTGTATTGATCTTATTTTCTTTAATAAAAGCACTAATTTTCCTGCATGATACCAAGTATTAAACTTCTTGAGTGAAGATGGGAATAGAAGGCTGGAATATTATTCTTACTGGAACATACAAAAGCATGTGCACATCTGCAAACAAATATGGACCTAATTGATGTGATTTTTTTTTTAATTTATTTTTGAAGGAGAAAAACCATACCACTGTGACTGGGAGGGCTGTGGATGGAAATTTGCCCGTTCCGATGAACTTACCCGTCACTACAGGAAACACACCGGCCACCGCCCTTTCCAGTGTCAGAGATGTGACCGAGCGTTTTCCAGGTCAGACCACCTAGCCTTGCATATGAAGAGGCACTTTTAATCGGAAGCAATGGGTCTTTACCATACTGCCATAAGAGATTCAGTATTTACAGCACAGACTGTCTTCCACAAAAGGGAGGAGCCCAGCTAAAGCACTACAAGGAATCATGGTGAAGTCTTCCAAAGAGTGGAAATAAATAGATAATCAAATGCAGATGTTGGAATTATTCTTTTTTTTATTATAAATTAAAGAAAAACATTGGGGTCAATGACTGGATCTTTTATCATTCCATTTCTAAATCCAACTTGAATATTTCTGGACTACAGAATACCAAGGAGTGACTGGAAGTCAAGGATATCAGGGTTAAATAGACTGCTTGTTGGGTGGGGAGGGGAGATTACACAGAGGGACTACATTCCCTTAAATCTTGTTTCAATGCAATATGAGATGTAAATGTCATCTTGTATTTTTTTTCCTTCTAAAAGCCATTATGTTAAAAGAGGAGGAAGAAATTCAGGTACAGAATTATGTTTAAAAGCCTATTTCATGGTGCTTAGTGACTGTTGGTTCTAAAGGTACCAAAAACAGGAAGCCAAAGTTCTCAAACTGCTGCATATCTGACAAGGAAATACTTTTGTCTTCCGATCTACAGTTATGACCAAAGTCAGGTAAATAAACCTGATTTATTTCTTTTTTTTCTTAAGAAAAAAACTTTATGCAGACAGTCTGTAATGCACTGTGGTTTCAATGTGCAATAATTTGTACAATGGCTTATTCCCAAATATGCCTTAAGTAGAACAAATGTTTTCTATATAGTTCTTTACATAATAAATATGTAATATAAATTTAAGCAAACTTCTATTTTGTATATTTGTAAACTACGAAGTAAAAATGAACATTTTGTCGGAGTTTGTATTTTGCATATTCAAGTTGAAAATAAGTTTTAAATAAACCTATAATATTTTATCTGAATGGCTTTTCCACTTTTTTCTTCTATGCATTTGTGTCTAAAGAAACTTTATTTTTAAATACCCATGAATGGCTCAGCACTGTAGTCTCTTATTCAGACAAAGCTCAGAGAGAAAAGACCACAAGATTAGGCTCATGCATTTCCAGTACTGCTATAAAACTTTGTCTTTAGGAAAAAATGCTCTGAAAACTGTTTGTCCTGAATACGGAGTCTTTGCTCACCTCTCTCCTCTGCACCAGGGGAGCATACTTTTCAGTTTTAAGCGCATGTTTTTTTTCTAATTACGCATGGTTAGAGGAGTGTAACCCACTGAAATGTCTATCCGAGACTCAGGTGTGTTAAAATAAAAACTCCTTAATCTTTAGAAACTGGAAGTCTTTCTATGTTTGTGTACTGAGCAAACTTTTAGTGTTTGTGTCTTGAGTGCAACTCCCATGTGAATACCTGATGTGAACTTTTTACAGTTTGAGTTTTTAGCTTCTGTTCCTGTAAAGTTACATAAATAAGCTGGCATGTTTATACTGTTTGCCTTTTCATACTGCTGAGAAATTAGCGTCATATCTTTGAAAAAGCAACTCGATGCTAGTATTAAGCTTAGGGGCATTGTGTATGTAATTTCTTGGCACTACATGGAGTCGTATAATTTCATGTACACTGAAAACTACCCATGACTTGGGAATTTTGGGTGTTCAGGGAATGCAAATATGCGCGGCCCAGATCATTTACAAAAAGGTGATCTACGTTGATTTTTCTGCACTGAATTGAATAAGTTGTGAATGCTATGTATTAATATTAAACTCATTGTTAGGATCTACAAAGTCAGTGGTTACAACTAAAGTGCTTGATTCTGCAAACGCGTCAATGTACGCTTGTAACTTTCTCACTTTATTGAAATAAAAGGGACTAGTTGCATAAATCAGGCAGCTATTTTTATTGCAGTAGCATGTTAAGGGCCCGTGATGGCTCAAGGCCCTGTTGTGGTTGGTGTTGTATAAATACATAACAAAAAGACTTACTTGTGATAGTGGTTGTAAGATCACACCCAAAACTAGAGGGCTTTTTACTGTGTGAAAAAGAAAAAGAAGACCTTGTCTTGCACCAGTTTAAAAATGTCAGCTAGGTGTTTTGTCTTTACATGAATATCAGAATGAATAAAGCACAACATAGAAAACAAAATATTACTGAAAAGGTCAATTCATATTCTGCAGTTGCTGTCAAAACAAATGGTAATATCAATTTGATATTTTTCAAATCTGTCTCAAGAATATTATTGGATTTCACATTGATGTGTTTTTTATTTGTGATGACTGGTCACATCTCTTACTAATTCTATGCTTTACTGATTATGTGCATTCTTGGTCCATTGAAAGGTGTCTTGAGTTTTTTGGCTTATAAGTAACAGGGAGCAAAGGGGTGAGAAAGGAAGTGTCCTGTTTGATTTGCAAATTACTAAATGATGAAGCTAAATTAAAGTTTGGAATCACTTTCTGATCTGTAGGATTTTTTAAGTTAACATGTTCAAAGTAGTAACTTTTTTTTTTGTCTTTTATGTTGCATTGCCTCGAAAGTTGATGCTGCTCTGTGGGGATTATCAAATGTCAAAAAGTGGGAAATTGTTGGACATATTGTATGAACCTCACAAGCTTTCCTGTGTTTCTTTCATACACTTACTAATGTTGGTGAAGCATACTTGCAAAACTGTAGATAACATGTATGTACAGATAACTTGACTGTGAATCAGAGAACCTGTTCATCTCCAGAATCGAGTATATCCTCATGTGGTCTGTCTGAGAAACACTGATTGGATAAGTCTTGCACGTGTTTGGAGCTTCCAGAATACTGTTATGACAATGTCAAAGCACTTTTTAAAAAAATAAATGCCCTAACAGTGGTATATAAAGAAAAATAAAGAACTTTTTTTTTTTTTTTTTTTTTTTTTTTTTTTTTTGCTTTAAAGGCCTGAGCTTCGGAGTCATGCAAACAGTAACACTCTGAAAATAGGACTGTATTTTTTCTCTCCCATCCCCTGAAATCTTTCCTACCAAAGGCTACCTCTCACTTACATTATGATTTTCTTATGAAAACAGATTGAAGCAACTCTGAAGTGCTCTTAAAAATACTTTTAAACCACTCCAAAATGGTCCTGCATATGTTTTGGGGGAACGTGCTGGCTCACAGTTGTTCATTGCATGAGACACAGCACATGAGAGGCAATCCTTGTTCTTTAGGAGGTGGCCAGGGAAATACTGAAATAAGCAGTTCTACCAGCTGTACTTTGACAGTCAGGTATAGCTAAAAATAGCATAGTGACTTAGCCAGCTGTTCTATTATGTCTTGCCTCCTGGAGGTGCATTTAGCTGAGAAAACAAATGGATTGGGAGGAACAATATATGCTATAATAAATGCCTCTTAGACAGGGTATGCAAAACAAAAAACAAAACAAAATTTTGCTGTTGACTACCTTGAAAAATCATATTGAGTTTACCTTATCTGTAAGGTCAACTGAAAAGTGATGTATAGGCATTATTTGCAGCCTTGGGTACTACCTTTGTGTGTCAGCACCTTAAAAGTAGGCATCTTAAAAACTGGCTCTTTCTAAAGGGTGCTGAGTACCCAATAAATACTGTTCTTTCCAGGCCACTCTTGCAGATGATAATAGAAAGCATCTGAGTTAAAAAGGCTGTGCCTAGTCAAAAAAGAAACTACAGCTACAATCAATCTTTTTCACCTATAGCCCTAGCCAGAGCTTTTTTTGTGATGGTACTCCGGGGTACTGAGTACAGGCACACGTACGTGTGTGTGTGAGAGTGTGTGAGAGAGAGAGATACTACCCTGGGGTACTGAATGCCAGCACCTTTTTTTCCACAGCAATGCGGCCCTGGCTCTTGCTGCTGCTGACGCCAGTGGCCCCAGCTCCCTGGCCGAGTACCAGCACCAATTTTTTTTACAAAAAAAAAAGTGCTGACTCTAGCCATTGTAAGCAGGTTTGGAGTGTGAAGATGAGCAGTTTACAACAAGTCCGTCTGAATGGTGCCAAGTTTTCAGAAGTGGCATTTGCATACAAATATACTCAATGCAATGGATGGGATTAGTCCTTTGTCTCGATCTGTTGTGGAGTTTAGAGTGGAAACTTGTCTACTTCAAACTATTTCATTACTGAGTCCCGTGGCACTTTTAAAGACTAACAGATTTATCGCATGAGCTTTCGTGGGAGAAAATCCCACTTCTTCAGACGCTTTGACGAAGCGGGATTTTCTCCCACGAAAGCTTATGCGATAAATAAATCTGTTAGTCTTTAAAAGTGCCACAGGCCTCTGTTGTCTTTCTACAATAGACTAACATGGCTACCCCTTTGGAATATTTCATTACTTGTAATTTAGTGCAAATGCTTCACTGTCAGGCATTTGTTTTTCTAATGAGGTTCTCTCTTAGTGGATTTACTACTCCCTTCGGGATCAAATCCTGCTTCCACTGAAGTCAATGCTGAAACTCGCATTGATTTCAATTGAACTTCTATAGCTCAGGAAATCTTTCCCTTTGCTTTAATAAGGTGAGGTCAGAAAGAAGTATAAATAATTACCCCTTGAATTTAAAGCTGCCACTGAATACGTTTACCATGTGTTCCTATAGGTGTATCCTAAACCTCAGACCCTGCCTTGTTCCATGGGAGCCAGGGACAAAAAGCCTAGTGGCAGACATGGGGATGAAGTACATTTCAAATAAAGAGACTAACACAGTCAAATGACTGTAAACTTTGTTAATTAGGCTCCTTGCCTCCTCTTGTTAGGCTTAAATTCAGCAGCTTTTGCAAAACGGGCCCTTGAGTGCATTATAAAATCCTAACTTGTAATGACAAATGGTTCTGCTTCAGAGTGTCCAGGCATTGTGATCATTCTGAGACAGTGAGCACGGCCTAGGATGTGTGACACTCCCATGAAACTGAATCACAGAATTCTGACCCTTAACTCTCAGGGAACCTTCATGGATTGTCTACATCTGGGAACATTTTCTTCTCCCTGGTGCCCTTGGGTGACTTGAGTTCTATGACAGGCCAGGACCAGCTTCCACTGTCATTAGCTCTACTGGTGAATTATAGCTATGCAATTTGTGATGGAGATTAGCTACAGTGGTATTTGGGGGGCATGCATGAGGGTGGTGATGTCTCCACAGCTTTTGTTCTTACTGTATTTCAGATAAGCATCTTCCAGTGTGCATTTCATCCTTGGAGACTTGCATATGCAGAAACTCCATATGAACCATGTTTGCTATTGCAAAGGGGGAAAGGTCCTGTTTTACTACCATCTCTACGTTTAGAGTGTGAGTTTTGCAAGTGGTCCAGTTAATGGCACTAGCAGCTGACCACAGCAGGTGTCTCCCACTTCCACGTGAGTAAGATTTCCTTAGGTGATGTTACCCTGGCTTTTGAAGCACTGACTTGCTCTGCAGTAGAGGGTAGAATTTTTAAGTCAATCTGTGCAGGGAGATTTGGCAATATGAATGGTTATTAATTAAAGTGAAAATGCCAAGCTCATTTCACCTAGAGACTTGCATCAGATTCAGAAGAGGATTATAAATGTCTTATCAATGCAGCTATCTAGCTGCAACTCGAAATATTTTTGCATAATTTTGTTTTGGGTATGGTAGGCTTGTTTATATGGCACAAGTCATGGCCTGCTATAGCTTGTAATTCAAGTTCTGTGCTATTAAGGTTTCAGCCTTATTCAACAAAAATGACAAAGCTTCTCCTTATTGGTTGATTAAGGGTCCCGAAACAATTATAGCAACAGATATCAAGCAGCGCCTCAAAGCAAAAAACCACTGTCATATTTTGCTACATATTGGTCTGATATTTAGCTCTATACCACCAAAGCATGATATTATCTACTTGAAAATAACTGTATCACTTAATGGGTCATCCTGTACCCAATGCAGCCAATAGGAGTTCTTCCATTGTCTTCGGTGCTAGCTGGAGACAGTCCTAATAAAAGAATTGACCTAAAGCTCATTGAAATCAATAGAAATACTCCCCCTGACTTTCCCAGCCTTCAGATCAGACCTATTGCTACCCAGGGTAAAATCCTAGGGTATGTCTACAGTTGCAAGTTAGGTTGACTTAAGGAGGCTTAAGTCGACCTAACTTAGTCCAGGTCCACACTAGGCTTTCATTAAGTCAACTTAAGAAATTCCTTAAGTCGACTTAATGAAAGCTTAAGTCGACTTAGTGAGAACCGCCAGTTAGGTCAACCTAACCCTTAAGTCGACTCCTTAGGTCGACTTAAGCAGAGTGTGGACATGGATTAACCCTTAAGTCGACTTTATTAAGTCGACTTAAGGGCAGTTAGGTCAACTTACTAAGTCCCAGTTCAGGGTAACCACTTTAAGTCAACTTAATAAAGTCGACCCTATTAAGTCAACTGAACAAAGTTGACCTAACTTTTTCTAGTGTAGACGTAGCCTTAATATCCAAGGGAGTTTTTCCATTGACTTAAATGAGGCTAGGATTTTTCCCCTAGTGTTGCAGCTTGTAGAAACCCAGTCAGCCCTATGTTGTAGTATTTGCTAGTCAAAGCCACCCTGACGTGGGAGTCTGATTTGCAGTTTGGGTCTTTGTGAAGGGATTAGCAGATCTCTCTTGTTTGATTTCTGGCTCTCAGTTTGCATCGTGTAAAATGCATGACTCATCAAGGCTTATATAGCTCATCACAGTTCTGTTCTTTGTCTGATATAATTAATATTGTATGTTAATAAATTGATAAACTACTGTGCTGAATGTTTACATTGATTAAGGACGTCTAACCGGATTTAGTTTCTAAACTCTGTCAAAGTTTTATGCCGTACTTAGGCTACAACCATTGAATTGGTAATCTTATTGGTTACTGAAAAAAATCCCATATTCCTGCACTGGGGTGAATTGAATTTAATCAGCCCATCTAAGCTCCCGCATTAGTGTATTTTTACAGCAGGTTGCCACTGCTCAATAAAAAATAGCTGGCAGAGTCTGCTAAGCAATACATATTTTAAAAGTGGAATATCAAAAAGTTTGCCCATGTAGATAGCAAAAAATGTGATCCTTCTCAAGAATTGCTCATGCCTGAGTATTTACAGCTGCCTCTCCACACATGTTTCCTTATTTTATTGATTGCTATAACAATACTGTCATCTGCACAAGATATTTAACTACCTTTCCTTTGGTAAACAGTTTTTACTAACATTTGCTTTGACAAAGCTCCCCTGCAGGTAATGTAAAACCTACAAAGAAGCTTTGTATGCAAAGAAACTGATTGCTGTGGTTCAAACAATGAGGCTTCTTTTTAACCCTTTTGATTAGGAATATAAGAATACAGCTCAGCCTGGTAGTCTAGTATTGTGCTTTTGACTGTGGCAAGTATCAGATGCTTTGAGGACAATGCAAGACTCCAATTGACTTATTAGTTATTGGATCAGGCCTATAGCTAGCAGAAAGTAACAGGCAGTTATTAGGTTATCTCCCCCTAAGGAAGTTTTCCTCCCAACTCCCCAATAATTAGAGATCCACTTAAGCTCTGAAGTTTGTGGATTTATGTCCCTTCCAAAACTCTTGCTGATTTTATAATGCTTACTATTAAAACTTGGGAATACTGGGCATAACTGAAATTTTCTGTTATTGGCTTTCCCCAATATTTTTCCCTTTACTAAACAAAAGGTAGTAGAGTTTACATTTAATTTTCTGCCTTAGTTATCAAAAATAATTAAGTGACTGTCCAAGGATACAGCTCCTTGAGGAAAACAGCAACAGAAAACAGAAAAAAAAAATCTCTGGTTTTCGGAGGAGTGAATTATATCACTTGATAGATAAATTTGCTCTAAGCCGAGACAGTCACTTTAGTGTCTGTACCATCCATTAATACATTTACTCTTTTCCATATCGTCTGGCTTTGTGAACAAAACAAATGGCATTAAAAAGTCAAGTCTACTAGGGTGAATGCAGTGAAGTTACCTGTGGGCTGCCATCTTTCTTTTCCAAAACAGGAATAACAAGAGGCATTTGAAATGGTGTATTCAACTTTAGCAAGATATCAGTGACTGTGGAGGCATTCTGTTGACTGTAATGTGAATTTTTTCAAAAGCAAGGGTTGAAAAAGCTGGGAAGATGTCCTGAGCAAAAGCTGCACACAGTTAAAGTTCATTAAAAATATTAACAAGAAATAACAAAGTGAGAGTGGATCTGATCTTATCCCTCTTAATAACTAAATAAATCAAAACTATGTAGGTCTGAGTGAAATTGAATTATAGAATCTTTCCGTGTATTTGCTCCTTTGTTTCCATTCCAGCCTTTTTCTCTCCTTTGTGTTAACGATGCACTGCCATGGGCTGACTTGAAGACATGCTGGATGGAGAGTATTTTTTTTCTGCTGTTCCTTGCAGTATGGAGAAGTGAGAGTCATCCCAAAATATTTCCCATAACTGAGGACTTGTATATGTTATGGAAAGCTGCACGGGTGTTACTACATCAATAAGCCATGGTGAATGACACAGGAACAACCCCCGCTCTTGCATTCCTGGAGTGTGTCTAACTAGGGGGTTGCATCTGTGTAACTGCACCAAGATATTGAGCCACATTGGTGCAAATCCACATCAGTGCAATGTTAAGGAGTTTGCACCAGTAAAAACTCTCTAATCTGGCCTTGACTGTACTGGGGTTTCAGCTACTGTAGCAGCACCATGCAAATCCCTAATTAGCCATCATTTCCAGAGGTGCAGCGCTCAACATGAACACAATGCACTGGTGTAAATAATGCCTGCACTATCACTTTGCACTGGGCTGCTGACCAACTCACAATTTTATCTTGAGTCTCACGTCTGTTAGTGTTTTTCTTGCAGCCCAGCTCCTGGAATCATGTCATTAGTTGACAGTTCTCAGCCTTCATTTACTATAAAAGTCCATTCCTAGCCTCCATGGCTATGTCTACACTTGCTAAAACTAGTTCGGATTAGTTAGTTCGAAAACTAACTAGTTCGAAAAACTTAGTTCGAACTAAGCAAGTGCCATTCATGGCACTTGCTTAGTTCGAATTAGCGATCCCCATTCATTTCAATGGCCGGTTAGTTCGAACTAAGAAATTAGTTCGAATTAACATGGCTGCACTGACTAATTCGAACTAGTTAGTTCGAATTAAAGCCTTACTTCTGAAGCCCTATTCGAACTTATTAGTTTGAATTAAGGAAGCCCTTAATTCGAACTAACTAAAGTCTAGTGTAGCCATGGCTTTAGTTAGTTTGAATTAAGCCTCCTTAATTCAAACAAACTTGCCAGTGTAGACATAGCTCATGATTGTAGAAAGAAGCTTGGAAACCTTTACTAAGGCTCAGAAACCAGAAGGCTGATAAAAGAATTAAAATATAATATTTTTGAAAACCAGTCTCGTTACTGAGCGGAGGGAGGTGGCTGATGTGTGGTTTGTGACTGTGAGGTTGACAATGCTGCACTCCACCAATGTTTAAAATTCCAGGACAATCAAGGCTGTGCTGTTCTGATGTGGTTGGGGGGTATTTTTGTTTTGTTGTTTTGGTTTGGTTTTTTTCTCTAAGATGACAGACGGTGAAGAAAACTCTAGGCAGCAAGTATTAGTGCTTTTCATAGTCCATTTAAAACGTCTGGTTTTGCTCTGTGTATTTATTTATATACAAGCATTTCTATGGCACTCATTGCCATAGTGTCTGGGCAACTCGCCGCTCCTGCCTCCTATCATGTAATTAAATTTATGTAAAATACATAAATTCTTGGCAGGGAGTAAATCAAGCACTCCTTTTGCAAGGAATTTGTACCCTGCAATTAACCGTTTACTGGTGTTTCTTTCTTCTGCGGTGTCGTGACACCACGGCTTGTTTCATGTTAATGGAGAGAGAAAAGATTTTGTAAAGCTTTTAGTATGGATAATATCGCCCCCCCAACACACACACACATATTTCCTTTATTCCCCACCCCAACCCTCCATGATTCGTGACTCAATTCTGCTACTACTACGGTCACTGGGTGTTTTTCAATTGACTACAGTAGCAGTGGGATTTGACTCTGAGATCTGTGCCATGAATAGTTCCTCAACTGCATTGCCCTCCTGAATTCTGCATGCTGCTACTTGCACATACTGAAAGGCTAACAAAAAGTGAAATAGGGAAGTGCAAAGCCCCTTGGGTATATCCAGGGCTATTTAAAAATGGATAACTCTGTCTTCTGGTGGTCTGTGTGAAACTGTACGTGCAGTAGGTATTTACGCGTCTAATCGCCTAGACTTTAAAGCCAGAGGGGACCATCACGATCATCTAATTTTGAACTCCTGAGTCTGGTAAAACTCCCCCTGAAGCTTACAAACGTATGTAGATGAACCCTGGAGTGGGTTCCATGTTTGCACATGCCCTTTTCTAACCAGATGTCCCTGCCCACAGTGCAGAGGGTCATATAAGGCTGATTTAGTGATTAACCCCGATGTAGGGAGCCTGCCCTGCTCCCATTCAACTCTACTCCTTTGTGAGGCACTTCAGAATGGAAAAAGCTGAGTGGTGGTTACATTTTGTTGTTGGTCAGCCTGCACTGAGTCTTACCCCACTGACCTTGTGACACGCAGACACAGAAGCCCCAGTTATTTCAATCCAGTTTCTCGGGCTAGATCCTGCAGTCTCTGAAATCCAGTCCAAAACTCCCACTGACAGCCACAATGCATACTCAGGCTCACAAAAAACAGCTGGCTGGAGTGAGATTGTTCTGTGAAAAGAAAGTCAGATGGATGGGATTTTCAAAAGGGCCCGAGTGATTTAAGAGCACAATTCCACTTTGAAAGACTTGCATGCCTAAATCACTGAGATATATTTCAAAATTCCACTCAATCTCAGTTTGTGTGTTCTACTGTGCTTTATTGTGGTCCTTTCCCCTTTCCGTTTGGTTTGTACCAGTGGATTGTGCAGCAGGTCTGGTGGACCAGTCATGTATGGGAACTCCTAGGTGACTGTGTTGTTAAACAGACAAAACAGAAAATAATTTTATAAATGAGAGAAAGACTCCTGGGTGAAATTCACCCTAGTGTAGCTGGCTTGCCAAAGAGGGAAGGGGAGTTAGTGATGAGCAGTGCCTTGCTGTGTAGGGTATGTGTGTGAAACAGCAATAGGCAAGTATTATATGCTCCTATGCTGAGGTGAATCAGACCCCTGATTTTACAGTGATGGTGTGTTATTAACATTCGAGAAAGAAATACTGCAGTACCTAAATGCTTTCAGATATCAGAGCTAAGGCTTTTTGTGATCTGCAGGCGCCTAGCTTGACCTGCCTTTTAAGTGCCTGATTTTCAGAAAGAAATAAGTACCTGCCCTCTGAAAATCAGGTCCCTTTTAGTATCTTAAGTTGTGCACCCAAAAATTGAAGCAGCCAAAATCCTTAATCACTTCAGCAAAATCTCGACCCGTGTTTGCATTCTTTTTTTTGGCATGTGGCTGCGTGACCAAATCATTGTTTATACAAACCTTCCTGAAGCCTGTGGGCTTGTCACGTATTTAGATATCTTGCTGAATCAGGGACAGCATGCACACCATTCCCACTGGTTTCTGAAGGCTCTGGGAAGAGAATTTGGCTTAGTATAAGATCCAACGTTTAAACCAGGGATTGCATCTAACGAGCCACAATTCACTCTTTAATGTGTCTTCTCTCCTGCAGCTCTCTGCAGCACATGATATTAAAAAGTGGTGTGATTCAATTATAAACCAGTCCAAATGATTGACCGATCAGGATGCTTTTACTAGGTTGTCAATTGAAGTTGAGAAAAATATAATACTTGATCAGTCATTTTGCTGTGAGAATAATAGATATATCTATACAGAAATGAAACAATGAATTCACAGTCCTGTAGCTCTTTTGGGGAATGTTGACACTAATTTGGCTCCTCCATCACTGAGGGTGCATCTACACTTACAAATGAAGTCGACTTAATTTTTTTGTGTAAACATGCTAAGTTGACTTAACAAAGTCGACTTTGTTAAGTCGACTTAGCTAAGTCGACTTAAATTAACAAGTGTAGACATAGCCTGAGGTCTGAGGACAAACAAAACATTCTGTCATCTTCTAGGTGTGAAAAGCAGCACATTGATTTATAAGCACAGACTACCACAACAGGAACTGAATGCTGGAAATTATGGGGTTTCGGGGGGCTCTTCTCTTTCATACCAATCTTTACATAAGGAAAAGACTATTCAGCTTTGCTGGTTAATTGTGCAGAAAGGTGTTATAATTAGGTACCATTTGCCGGTACATTTTAAACAGAATGGCATCAAAGCTCTTTAATAAACATTAATGGATTCTGTGTATTCACATCTGCCTGTGTTTAGAAGGAATATGAACCAATATTTGTCAGCGGGGTGTTTCAATGTTCTTTGGCAGCACACAGTTTAGTCACTTATATTGATTACCACCCATACATGCGCTAACATCTTTGCCTTCAGATAAATCTCAAAGGGGTAGCCGTGTTAGTCTATTGTAGAAAGACAACAGAGTCCTGTGGCACTTTTAAAGACTAACAGATTTATTTATCGCATGAGCTTTCGTGCGTCTGACGAAGTGGGATTTTCTCCCACGAAAGCTCGTGCGATTAATAAATCTGTTAGTCTTTAAAAGTGCCACAGGACTCTGTTGTCTTTCAGATAAATCTGTTCACAATTAAGCTGGCTAGTCCGCTAATGGGTCCATCCTTTTCGGGATTCTGCTCCCTGATTAGAGCAAAGATACTGGGCATGCCTTGCCTTTTCTAAGCATATACACTACCACAGCTCCAGCGTCTCAGGGCTGGCACTGCAGCTGTGGCCCTGTGCTGGAGAGGCATGCTATGTTGATGGAAACAGGAGGGGTTTCCAGTAATGTCATTATCCACCTTGCTGAGAGGTGCAAAACTTTTCACCACCCTGAGCGATGTACTCGACCCAAGCTTTAGCTGTAGACCTAGCCTAAGGCAGTGCAAAGGAACTTAAAAAGCGGGTGTAACTTTTACTTTAAGGGCCCAGGCCACGAACGCATTAATGTGACCCTCCGTAAAGGAGAAGCAGGCTGCGCGTAGGCAGCTGCAGTCGGAAAGGCGCAGCACAGCCTGTCAATCCAGTGATTAATTGGTGTGCACTGCCCCCCTGAGGAATATGTGCTCTCTGCATGCCCTGCACAAAAGAGCCAACAATTTGCATTCTTAGGCAAACCATAATAACTGGCCAGCCAGCAGCCTTGGGCAGTGAGAGAACATCACTCTGGCGAAGGACCTCGTAGCTTAACCAAGGATGGTTGGATTATTATTTTACGTTTTAGTTGCTGCCGTAAGTCAATGCTGGCAAGCACAACACATGCCCAAGAAACAAGGAGCCTTCTGCTTGCTGAGGGTGAATGGGCTGGTGATTTTTTATGCCTGTTCAGCGAAGCACACGTATAGCCACAGCGGGTGAAATCCTGGCAGCTGGTGAAAACATTGTTTGGCGTGGCTACCCATGGGAGGGTTGGAGAGGGAGCTCACAGTGGACCCACTGGTGTAAGAGGGGACGCCTGCTGTTCTTGAGAGGAGATCACCTGCTACCGCCCTAGGAGGACAAGGAACCCATGTCACTGCCCCAGCCCCATGGGGCAGGGAAGGGAAGAACACCCTTCCTACCAACACATCAAAAGAATGGTGGCATCAGGGTGTAGGCTGGGGTATGATTACAGGGCAGAGCCAGGGGATCCCCACGATATAGTGGCCTTATCAGGTAGCTGCCAAATTGCTATGGCATAGTTATGGAGACCTGTGTGATGAGTTTGGTGGTCTGTGTGGGTCATGATGCAGTCTGTCACCCAGCGCTCAAGGAGAAGGCACGGCTCCTGTCCTGCAGGCCCAAGGGCTGTAGCTTGAACCCAACCGGCAGCTGTAGCAACTGTACCGTGGCGACAGTCTGTGCCTGACTCCCTGGTGCAGGCCAGCCCATCGGCTCTCACTGCTTGAGGGGTCCCACCACAACCTCACTCTTACCCTACTCACCTGCCACAAATGGACCATAGGAGTTTTGCCCTTAACTTCAATTTAAAGCCAGTGTGGACGGGGATCAGTGCTAAGTCGACCTTATTAAGTTGACTTAAAGCATTAAATCAACTTAACAAGATTGACTTAAGTCGACGTAAGTATTGCCACTCGGTTAGGTTGACTTTAAGTCAACTTAAAGGCAACCTTGTTAAGTTGACTTAACAAAGTCAACTTAACTTTGCCAGCATAGACATAGCCTCTGAGTCTCAGTTCCCTATCTGGAAATGGGGCACAAAGGTGCTACCTTTCTCCCAGCCTTTGTCTGACTTGTCTATTTAGACAGTTAGTTCTTTCGTGTAGGGCCTGTGTGTAAGGATCAGGGCTCTCTACAGAGTAAGCTGACCTGATTTCTGCAAAACCAAACCATGTTATAAACAGAAGTCCAGATTCTCAGAGCTCTCTCAATGCAGTCATTTGTTTATACATTGCACTTGCAAGGGGTCACACTAGGGTGGCACACAAATGCTGTTTGCATTTGGAAAAATCTAATATTGTCATTGTTTAACAGATAAGAAATCATTTGTCCCTGTCAATAAGAGGGCGAATACAAAAATCAGAACCAGGTTCAGATCATTTGGCCTCCTAACCATGTTTAAAAAAGAGGCGTCTCTTTGGTATTTAAATGTGGCATTACTAGAAATGGGTTTTGATTATCTGTAGAATCTCCTGATATGGCAACACAGTGTTTATAAAGCTGGCACCTTGTAAAAGAAATTTCTCCTAAACAGGATATTCCAGTTGGCAAAGAGACACCATATTTACTTAACACAACAGTTGCATGTTTCTTCTGCAACCCTGACAAGTACAAACAAGGAAACATACCAAAAACTGAAGTGGTGGAGATGGAGAATCTATATCTCACAGGAAATATGGAGGCTAGCGCTTGGCATTTACACAAATACCTCTGAGGTATATATGTTGTACAAAAGCATGTTTCAGTATTTCAAGGTCTTGATTGTTCTCATTAAGTGCTTGTTTTTCAACACCACAAGAAATCTGTAATGCTGTATCGCAGTTTTATTTAGTAACACAATCAGTTACTTTCCACCAGTCACAAACAGAAATTTTCATTCTATTTTTCATGTAATTGTCTTTCAAGTTTTAATTGTCTTTCAAGAGTCTTTTTCATTTAATTGTCTTTCAAGTTTTTGAGAATTATTTGAAGTGATTGATGTTATGGCCTGCTTATCAGTTATAGTAAGGCTTGCGTACACCACTCTGGTGATGACATATAAAGACCCCTTTTCACTTAAGAGTCAAGTGCAAAAGAGCTTAAGCATAAGTGAAAATTAGACCCTTTACTTTTAAACTGTGTATGCACTTACACATAGCGTATGTCTACACTTAAAATGCTACAGCTGCACTTCTGTAGCGATTCAATGTAGACAACACCTACACCGATGGAAGAGGGGTTCCCACTGATGTAGGAAATCCAACACTCTGAGCAGCAATAGCTAGGTCAATAGAAGAAGGCTTCCATCAATCTAGCACTGTATATGCTGATAAAGCAATGTCTTTCCGGGTGTGGATTTTTCACACCCCTGAGCAACATGACCATATCAATGTAAATTCCTACTGTAGTCCAACGCTTAAAAACATTAAAGCTGTAGGCATCACCCAGTCCTTTAGTTACTCCTCAGTACTAAGACCATAACAAGGAGACTTACTCATTTCATTATTAAATACACTAAGCCATTTGTGTAGCTCTTCTGAGGAGGAAGTGAAAATGCCCATCAGGGAAGTAGCAAGCAAGTAGCCAATTCAGTTAAGAGAGCCTCCATGATGTGAATGTTTACTAGAAAGGCAAGTGAGATGTCAGCAGTTCAAAGATTTTTGGATGTTTGACTGGTAAAGTGATTATTGTTGGATTTCTGGGCAATTAGAACAAATTGGTTTCGCTTACATGATGACATCCAGCAAACTGAACTGGAAGTAAGAACACATACAGTATAAATAGCTGTGGTAAAGTAACTTCAGGCCAAGACTGGAGCCAGGAGAATAATTTGAAACTAATCATTTATTTAACAAATTTAGCTCTTCTTCTGTTGGTGAAGTGTCCAGATACTGTGCCAAATTCTCATATGTATTGATGACTTAAAATTATTTGTGAATTTCTTCATTGAAAAAGCCTTGGTCTGAAGCTCATTTGCCAAATGCAAAGAATCCAGATTTGAAATGTAGGATGTATTGGGGAGTTACATTCATCACACAGAAGAAGCTTCTGGTTCCTGACTGGAGAGCTTATGTAACTAACCAAGAAGAGTGTGGCTTTTGAATTGCATCTCTGAGCGTAGAATCTGAAAAGTGCAAATTGACATTTGCACAGTTTCTGGTTAGTTTGGCAATTTGGAATTTCACTGGCTAATGTTCAAGCATGGAAATGAAAAAAAAAAAATTTTTCACAAGTATTTGTGCTAATAAAGCCTGAAAGCTCAAATGTTGGTGTAAAACATATGCAAATGGATCACAGCTATTTGTGAACTGAAATGCATTTTCAAATAATGTTTTGCATTACTGTCCCACTCCAGTTTAGACACAAGCCAGCTAGGAGTGAGGCTGTGTGCTGGTGTGCTAAGTGGCAGAACACAGAATTTGCATATCAGATGAAAGAGGGGACTAAACTGGTATAAGCCATTCTCACATCTATACAATCCTGGGCTGCTGGGGGGATCTGGAGAGGCCCTTAGCAGCCTCCCTAGGCTGCTGTATAGGTTATTCCAGAACCTCTGGACTTTCCCAGTGGTGGGACCTGTGAGGGGGGTCCTCAGGAGACAGTTTTATGGCTGACATCTGCAATGTCTGTGTCGAGGAAATCCTTCCTTGGCAGGATGCAGGGTTTTTAGGGTCCCGTTAACATATGAGGCAAAATAAATGGGATGGAGAGAGGGTTAGGAGTGCACACCTGGTGTCTAAACTTAGGGTCCTAGGTCCAGCTTGAATCACCTAAATTAGTGGCCAGGTTTCTAGAAATGCAGAGCACAATCAACTCCCATACAGGCAAATATGGCATGCTTTATACATTTGACAAAATAGGCCACTAACTACTTTGTTTGCAAGTTCTTCAGGGAAAAAAAACCTGTCTCTTACTGTGTTGTTTGCACAGGGAACAACAAGGGCCCAGATCTTGGTGGGTGTCTCCAAGCACTATTATAATATAAATAAAAACCAAACATTTCAGAGTCCTTGAAAACATGTAATATGAGATCAACTCTAGGAATGGGCAAAAGTGTGGGTGTGGTAGTTTCACATGTTTTTGCAACCAGTTTATCCATCTCTTATTCTGGAAGGCCGATCGCCCCGGCAATAACTGAAATAGCTCTGATTGCAATGTTATTTCTAATTTTTGCTTCTTGTATATGATTAAATGTAACTCTTGTCTCCTGCTAAAGCTATTGCTTCGATCGACACTTTATGATCCAGCAGTGATTAAGCCAGAGGGGGGCAGAGGTGGCGTCCTCCCAGTGGCTTATAAGTGTATGTATGACACATTTTTAAGTATATTTTTCAATGAAAAGTGGCTGCCAGTGACTCATCTCCACCCCCAGTTCTCCTTAATTACAAAACCGAGCTATGTTACATCATTTAAAATGTACTGAGGTGGCTAACTCCTGTTGATGTCAATGGGAGCTCAGTGTCTAAATACCTCTGAGGATCGGGATATGCCAGGGGTCTGCAACCTGCAGTTACAGAGCCACATGCGGCTCTTTCGCTGCCCCCTTGCGGCTCTGGGCTCTGCCCCCCCCCCCCCCCCCGGGGGGCCCGGGGGGGGGCCCGGGGTCTTGGCTCTAGGCCCCCCCCCCCCCCCGCCACCAGGGGACACTGCAGCAGGCGCCCTGGCCCAGGTCCCAGCTCCCTCCCAGCCCCACCAGGAGGCTACATGCATCGTGGCTCTCAGACCACTTGGGGATGCTTAAGTCGACCTAAACAAACCCGCGTCTACACTGGGCTTTTATTAGGTCAACGCAAGCATTTCCTTAACACCTTCTTTAAGGTCGACTTAAGACTTAAGTCGACTTCTTAAATCGACTTAAGTCAGTGTGGATGCCCTAAGTTGCCCTAAACCCTAGATTGACCTAAGTGGCTTCCAGGCTGGGGGATGGGCTGGGGAAAAGGGAGCCGGCAGGGTTGCCAGCTCCCTGCCCGGCCAAGGAGCCCCAGCCTGGCATCCCCGCATGGCTGGAGCTCCGGGATGGCAGGGGCTTCCCTGCTTCTGGGGCTCCTCTGCTGTGTGGGGAGCCAGCACCCCCCGCAGCTGGAGCCGCAAGGGAATCCCCTGCCACTGGAGCCCCAGCGGGGCATTGGGGAATTCTTCGTCGCTGGAGCCGCAGCTGGGGTAGCGGGGGAATCCTTCGCTGCTGGAGCCCCGGCCAGAGAGCCCTGCACGGCTCCCTTGTCCCCGGGAGCCCTGGCTTCCCTCGTCCCTTGTGAAGGGAGCCGCGGCTCTCTTTTGACCTAACCAGTTGACTTAAGCGTCTTGTGTAGATGCTCTAAGTCGACTTAGCAAGGTCGACTTTAAGTCAACCTAAATGTCTAGTGTAGACACACTAAGTCAACTTAACAAGGTCGACTTAAAGTCAACTTTGTTATGTCGACTTAACAAAGTTGACTTAATTTAACAAATGTAGATATAGCATTGGTTATTGAAGGAATTTTAAAAAATGGCTTGTCTTATCTTTTGGGTTTCTGACATCAGATTCATTTTCATATTGTGTCAATGTATTAGCTTGCCAACATGCTGGTGCTAGAATGATTTATTTCCACTCTGCCTGGAAAACTTAGCTTAACAAACTTTTTTCCCTGTTGTGTGAGGAGTTTTTTTCCTTTATCAATTTGACAAAGATATTAAGTTAGCCATTTATTGATGCCTTTCTATTGCTGGGGAAATAGTAATAAAATATTAATGAACATCTTTGCAACTTAGAAACCAAATTCCAATTTATTGTAGGCCAAGATTTTCAAAAGTGACTAATGATTTTGGGGAGCCTTAATAATTTGGTGCTTAACTTGAGACACTTTAAAGGGACCTGACTTTCAGAAATGGGCTACCCAAAACTACTACTCATTGTTGACATGGCCCTGCATTTTTTTTTTTTTTTTTTTTGTGGCATCTGTGTTTATACAAACTTTAATAGAAAACAACTTGAAGTCCAGTGACAAAAAGTTATTTCATCATTAACTGAAAGTTGGTTCAGGTGGAAGCAGAATTAGATTTCCTACTTTTTGCAATCAGTGATCCTGAAAAGATAGCTGTTAATTTACAACCAGTTTCCTCAGCAAGCACATACTAAATTGTGTTAATCCAACTATGCTGGTGGTGCCCTGTTAGCACCAACAGTAAGCCCTTTTTGGCAGACACCTTCCCTTCTCTCTCAGCCTTCTAGGACTTAATGTCTGTAGGCCAATAAAGGACATGTATTGATGCAGTATTGCCAAATGTCTTTGCTTTTTGCTTTTTCAGCCTAATTGTATGTTAATATAGAACAAGTCTAAAACTCATATGAAAGTAAATAGCGTGAATCATTTATTTCAATTACTTTAAAATCTGTACTGCAATGCCCCCTAGAGGAATAAGGATTCTGTTGATAAAGCTGATGCTAAGAGTGGGGAGGTTTTTTGCTATTATTTCATGTAGATCAATAGCTAATGTGACAGAGGAAATTATAATCAGCTACACAGTATCACATTTATTATCTTAGAGAGAGGTTTCTTTTTACTGAAAAAAATAAAAAATGGTGAAGTTTTTAAAAAATTACTGTTAATATTAATTCACAGGGGGAATAGAACTCTTCACAGAGAGAGATTCTTCGTAATGAAAAATAAGGACCTAGCATTGTCTTTAAAGCCAAATTAAACACTTTTTAATCAGCAAAACTGTCAAGATAGTGTCAATATAGTCAAACTAAATCCCACCAGTTCTGCTTTTCTATCCTTTCCTGATGGCTTAAAGAACACTTTTTATTTATCCAAGTTTTTCTGCTGCACCCCTCATCTTAGTTGTTACGCAAGTGGTCACATTAGATGATAATAATGGTCCTTAATGGTCTTAACAATCTATTAAATTCTATCTGAACCCCTGTTAAGATACAAGACTTTAAAGGGTATTAAACAATGATTAGAAGACTCAGTAATAGACCTGGGGTGGGTGACATATTTGTCCCCCAAGGTAGCGTCAGAGCTAAGTAATGCTGTGCTGGGAAGCCCTTAAGGACGATGCCATTCAATCTCAGGAGCAAACAATTCATGCCGAACAGGGATGTGCAGCAATCACCATTTATTGTTGTATGCTGAGGCCAAAGCCATTGAAAATAAAATGTTAAGAATGAAAGGAGAATCAGCTCTGCTACTCTTATCAAGAGTTACTTAACCGGAAGTACCCAGCAACACAGATGTTAGGGCGGGAGGTGGGACATGGCAAGTGGTGCTACTTTTCCTGTCCCTACCCACAACATAAGCTCCACCCACATGAGTTGCCAAAAACCAGATACTGTTCATAGTAGATCGTGCAGATGTTCCAAGTATGCATCTGTTGCCTCTGGGCTCACCTCACTGGGTTTTGGACATGCCCTGGGGCATTTGTGCTCCTTGGGGCTGACTCTTTCTTGCCTGAGGGAAAAATATAAATGGTGGTCGCTCCCACATGTTGCCACCATGGGGCACCAACCTGAGGCATTGCTTACAGCAACCTGTCTAGATCTGAGACCTTCCCTTGCTTTTCTTCCAGGAAGGATGAAATAATTAATGCTTACATCACGGGGCCTCAGATGAATGGGACAGTGTGCCGTTCTCTGAGCTATTGTTCTCAACTCTTCCATCAGTTAACCTCCTTCAGATTTTGGAGACTTTCTTCACACTGATACCAGCTACTGATTTACTTTTTCTTTTTAAATGAAAGCATGTTCTAGAGAGATGCTAAGCAAGCAATTACTACTGCACATGTGGCCTGAATGTCCAACTTGCCCCAAGAGAAGAGTGGGTGCAGGGGTCCTTAGGCCACCTCACTCCCTTGCATTGATATATAGCTTGAGTCGCTCCACCGCAAATATTGGCATCGACTCCTATTTCCGCAGCAAGTGGGTTCTGCCGCGTTTGCTTTCTGTTCTCTCACACACAGAGACTAGCCTCTGACTGTAAAGTGTGTCTACCTCCCCCCCCCCCAACCCCTCCCACATTTTAAAATTAAAGACATTTTCCTCTTGGAAATGTGCAGAACACACCACTTATAAGTTGAAAGAGAATTCAGTCTCTCTTGACTGCAGCCAACTAGAGAACAAAGAGCTGCGTTACTGCCCTGACTAAAGGTATCATTAGCTTTTATTCCCCCAAAATTTATGATGAAATATTTGTCTTGTGCTATATGTAACATATTTTAATGCACATCATAAACCTTTGGGCTCGCACACACACACACACAAACAGCCGTTAAACAACTGCTGAAGCTGTGACACAAGCTGATGAAAGCAAGTCGATGTATGTTTAATGGGGCATTGTTCAGCCCATATAGCCTCTGATGCCAAAACAAATGCAGACCATTAAAAAGCCAGTTACAATCGGGTGTGTTAAGCACTGGCTGGGTCACAGCTGTGCTCTGCTTAAAACCCAGAGGGGACGTTTAGATGGCTCTGAGTGGGGCTGACATGGGTGCAACTTTCAGATCACTGTAGCTCCTGGCAAGGGATGTCACTGGATTTAGTCCCAAAAGTCCCGCTTCTCTTTGGGGTATAAGTGCATAATTTCCATTGAACTCAATGGGAGTCAGGTGTCTAAATCCCTTTGAGGTCAAATTCCAAAGGGGTAGCCCTGTTAGTCTATTGTAGAAAAACAACAGAGTCCTGTGGCACTTTTAAAGTCTAACAGATTTATTTATCGCATGAGCTTTCATGGGAAAATCCCACGAAAGCTCATGTGATAAATAAATCTGTTAGTCTTTAAAAGTGCCACAGGACTCTGTTGTTTTTAAATCCCTTTGAGTGTCTGGATCAAAGTTCCCGCTGCTCCACACAAACTTGGTGTTTTTGATGACTAATTATCCTCCATTTTTTATAATAGAGGCTAGAAGAAGAGTAGGTGTGTTGCAAAAATGGGAATGCGCTGTCATTTTTTTATGAATGATATGCACAGCTGTCACTTATTTGCTTGATTACCGCCCAGTGGGTGCAGAAGGGTTAAAAATGCTCATGGGAACGTGCAAGTGACAGGAGGCCTTTGTATCAATGGGCCATTCAGGACAGGGTAGATCAACCCATATCAATGGCAGAGGCAGCAAGACACTGGGAGCCCCAATGACTGACACCTAACGGATGCTGCAGGAGGCAGAACACGTGAACTCAGCAGGGCTCTGTAGGTGGAGGACACTGAAGCAGAAGGTGTCCAGCGGCTGTGTTATGAGCTGAGCTCACAGGAAGCTCTCACCTGAGATGGACAGACAAAGGGACAAGGCCAGTAAAAAGCACACTGGTTCCAACAGCAGTATGGCATAAGGGACGCCATGTTAACATAAAGCTGGCCCGAAGCCTTATTTCAGTTGACTCCGCGATCCCACTGGATACTTGCTGAGGTGCATTGATCCCTGAAGCGGGTGATGAAAGGCTTTGCGTAGGAGTCAGTCTCAGTCAGCATCACCAGAGGCTCGGTCAGGCTGAGATTGTGTAGTCTCTGCGAGTGGGATTCATTGGTGGGCCTGGCATGCCAAAGGGTTACCTCCAAAGGACTGGTTCAAGCCCATACGTCTGTGACAGTCCTGGCTTCGGCATCCTTCCTTTGGGGTCTCTGTCACACACAGTGTCCCAAAGCTGGGCCTTGGCAAGTAGTGATAAATGCTTCAGAAAATTGTCAACTGGGTGGTCAGAAAATCATTCAGCTCCAGAAGGGAACCTCTTTATTGCTTCTGTATTAAACAGCTTGCTTATTGGGGGCGGGGGAGGGGGTAAGCACTCAGACTTGAAAGGCCAGTGCTCTGTGGATTCCCCCTCCCGTCCTACTGTTCGAGGTGTAAAAAGGCAGGTATGGCAAGAGTAAACAGACAAGCCAATCGACGTGTTCACAGCCATTAAATGTCACCGTCTGGCCACTCTTGTTACGTACCCGAATTGGGGCCTTTGGAAGAGTAGCTTGGTTTAGTGTGGCACACATAATTACACCTAGACGCCTTCACTTAGCGTGTGTTCCAGTGTGCAGGGCGCAGATGTAAGCCCCTGCCTCAGACAGCTTACAAATTAAACAGACAAGTGTAGAAGGGGAAACGGGTGTATTGACTTCCAGAGGTCTCCGGCAGCACTGGGAATAAAAGCCTGTTCCCTGATTGCAGTCCAGTACCTTCTTCTCTAGACCATGCTGATTTTCTAGAGCCAGAGAATCAAGCAAATCATGCTCTATGAATATGCTTTTGCTTTTATAAATGAATTTGCTTCAGCCATTACTCTCTGGTATTTGGTTTCCATCTACTTTTCACGCGTTTGCTTCAGTATTTGGCTCTAAAGTGGCTCCAAACGGCCTTCAGGGATCAGATTGCCTCATTTTAACACAGATAAGGTCCATATTTGATTTGAATCCAATTCCCTTCCCTTGGTCCATTTAGTGTAGGCATCTGAGCTCTAACAGCTCTCAATATGGTTTTAATATATGGAAAAAACACAGCTTGGGTGTCTTGTAACACTTAGCTGAACTCAGTAATTAGCGTGTATAAATGTGACAAACTGCAGTGATCTGTGTTTAAATACTGCATACATTCATGAGAGCCTGGTCTACTATGATTATCATAATAACATAGGGGCTGACAGACTAGTGTTTAATCAGCATGAGGTGGAGGGTAATAGCCATCCAGGCACAACTGTGTGTGTATACATGGGTATAAATAAACACAGGGAGATAAATATCAAGTGGTAAACACAGCGCAGTGCAAACTGGCTAGCCTTTGTTTATCTCTAGTCTATTACAATTCACGTACCGATTAATTACTAGCATGTATAAATCACTGTGCGCAGAATTTTAAATGTATGTCAATAAACTGTGCTGAAATGATATTAATTATGTTATTCTTTTTAGTAATCAGACCCCACTTTGCCGCTGAGCCTTGTTTGAATGAGGCAGCTTGAGGAGAGGAACCATTAATTGTTTTCTTTATTACTGGGGGCGGGGGGGGGTTGTTTAATTGGATCAAATTTCTGGGCTAGACTCAACCATTCACCTGCAACCCCCACGGAGGATGCACTGCAGATGGGTGGAAGTGATTTGAAGTGCTAATGGGAGATAGGAGGATGCATATTGTGCCACCTCCATCTACATGGTGCTCCGACCTGGGCCTTTATTTTCTGCCCCAGCAAGCTCATTTCTCCCAGTAGATTCTGGGTGCTGCTGCTGCTAGGGAGAGATATGCTGCCCTGGACTGAGAGGAACACAAATGGCAAGGCCACTGCTGAGGCACAGAGCCTCCATCTAACCCTGGCATCTCAGGACTCTCTGGACACATATGTGGTTTGGGAGACCAGGTCACACGGCCTGTTTCATGAAGTGGGGGAAACCCACCTCACCTTCTGGAAGAATGCACTCTGTGAGAAAAGCCTCCCAGAAAATTCCTTTTCCTGTGCCCCAACCCGTAGGATTTTTGTGGGAGGAGTTGGTCCAGCCTCAGTTCTCAATCAGGCCTCACATGAATTTTATAGCTGAGGGGGCCAGAAAACAGAATTAACTGGAGTGGAGGGTGGAGGAAATAGATATCTGACATTTTCTGATGAAAAAAAGATGTCTTTTAACTCCCTAGTGCTTGGTTGTCATGGGCACCAACCATCTCAAGGATGTAATGATCTTTAATTTATCACTTTGGTCTCACACAACCTGTTTGAAGAACATAGCATAGAGCTTTACTGTCTGAACAGAATAAAGAAAGAGATGCCAAAAAACATTTAGCTTCTCAGCAACAGCCCTTAGCTGCCTGATTAGCTCTGTGATGGGGTGGACTAGGTCTAAGGGCCCCCAGCTGGAGGCCTTTTGGTTCTGCCTCATCCTGCCCCATAAAGGAACAGAGGAGAAGTCCTCCAAACAGCCTAGAGTGGCTACAGGGGACCAGCCAATCATCCGGGCTTCTGGAGAGACCAATCAGGGACTAGAAGGGCCATATAAAAGGAAACAGTAGCAGTAGAGCAGTTAGTTGCTACCTGGTGCTTGAAGAGGGAGGACTGGTTGGTTGACTTGAGGAGCAATTGCACTATGGACCTGTAAGTGTGGGTAGGCTGAGCCCCAGGGCATTAAACCCAGAACCTAGACGGACTAGGTGAAGGTATCATGATGGGGGCCTGCTGATCTGGTTGAAGACTGTGCCTAGAGAGGGCTACTGAAAGGCCAGACCAACTGAAGGTACTAAGAAGGGTCCATGTTGGGCTGTTAAAGAAAGCACTGCCTTCAGGAAGGAAGTGTTAGTGCCACTATGGGCCTATACTAGGGCTGTGAGAAAGAGCTAGAGACTGTATACCTCAGAAGGGGGGTTGGTTTTGTTCTACCTACAGACAGTGTGACTTGGACAGAGAACTGAGTTGCTGAAGACCCACCAGCAAAACTGTGAGCTGGGAATGGGTAGTGGGGTTGGGGGTGCCTAAGAGGGTAGTACCACCTCCTTTCCAAATAGGAAAAAAAACAGCAGGTTCACACTGGACTAGGGGGGTTGTTCTTGGGATGTGGGTGCCACCCAATTCCAAAGCAGAGAGAGTGCAGACATGCACTTGGCTGAAGAAGGGATGGGGGCAGGGGTGCTTGCAAGAGCCAGGTGTGAATCCAATTACAAAGTATTTTTACTCCATGTGATGTAATACACCTGCCTTCAGTGGGTCATATGCCATTATATCTCACCTGCTGTAGTTTACCCTCCTTCATCGCTGAATCTGACCCTCAAGTGCCTGGCAACTATAGTTTAATACTTCTCCACCTTTGGTAAGTCACTTTGCCCCTTTGTGCCTCCATTTCTCCATCTGTAAAATGGGGGGAAATGATACATTTATCCTTTGTAAAATGCTGTGAGATCTAAGGATTTTAAAAATGCCAATGACCAGCAGTAAGTAGTGGTATTGGTGTGTCTTAGTAGTGTTGGTCTCAAATACTTACTCATTTGTGTGTGTTTCACTATAATTGTTATCAGAACCCATATTCTGCAGTACATTGTTCGTACCTGATGTCCAAAAGGATAACAAATGGACTGATTGATTATTATCTTCATATTCCACATATATTGATGCAATAAGGATAGGGCTCTGTTGTCCTAGGCACTGGGTATAAATAGCATGGTATATTTATAGGATCTTAGGCTATGTCTACACTGGAAAAAGTTAAGTTGACTTAATAAGGTGGAGTTACTGTATTATATGGCGAGCGCTTCTGGGATCAATTTGAGCAGGTCTTCATTGGCCACTCAATCAATTCCACTGCATTGATCCGTGGTGGCCAATCCAGCAATTTCAGTGTGGACGAGGCCTGACAGTATCAAGAATAAACCTTATGGAATTATGTGCTTTTAGGAATTAAGTTAAACCATACTGAGTTGGAGAACATTATATTGACAACACAATTGTGTATGTATTGTGGCACTGCATGTCCCTTTTCTAGTAGGGAAGGAGATGCCAGTGTAGTTCCTCTGACATCAGCCTAGCCCTCAACCCGTCCCCCCTGGAGAATGTATATACACTAATCTGAACTGGTGTCTCCAAGGGCTACAAGTCAAAGAAATGGCATTTGGATAAATAGTCTGGCACAGGCTGCCTTCCTGACTCAGCAAACAGAAGGACCTCTGGTACATGGTGGGTCCCAGTCCTTGGGGCCTACTCAGGGCTCATAAGACCAAGTGCTTGTGGAGAGCTGAATCAATGATGAACTCTTAACTACAAGGGTTCCCCTTGAGTGAACAGTTTGAAGGACCCGCTCCTGCCAGAATCCATGTTGGTGTTGGCTTAAGTTTATTAGCAAGGCGTGTAGGTTCTCTTACTCATGTTTAATGTTTTCTCTGTAATGCTTGGTTCCTTCAGAGTAACGCAGGCTTGCTCAGGAAGTGTGGTGTGGTACCTTGTAACTGAGTAATGACACCTGTTAACCATCTCTGCAGAGAAAGTAAGCACCTTCTGCTTGGCAACCTGCCTCTGCTGGGAATTACGCAGAGAAGGCAGCAAGTGATGCAGCATGGAGATGCCCAGTCTCCACCCAAGAGAGACCTTGGCTAGGAGAGCTGGAAGCCTGACAGCAGCTGCCCCTGCTGGACTCTGAGGGAGAACACAAGACCCATTGTCCTGAACTCCAACCCTGAAGACAGTTTTAGCTTGAAAGGATCTCTTCTCTCCCCACCCCACCCCACCCCACATAAATGTTAATCAACATAGCATTAGCACTACCTACCTTCTGGTGTAATTATAATAGTTAAAACTTCATTGCTGGAAACATGCTATAGTGATGTGTTTTCCACAGTGCTTTTCATTCACCATCTTCCCCAGTGTTGATTGGTATTAACTGTTTGTATGATCAGAGCAGCTCAAGGCCTCAACCAAATCAGGGTCCCCTTGCACTAGGTGCTGTACATAACATAGAGCAAGAGATGGTTCCTGCCTGGAACTTACACATTACGGTTCAAATTCAGAATAGCATTAAAGGACATAGGTGTATCACCCATATTCACACTGTCACTCCTCTGGTTTATAGTTTTAACTAATAACCACCAATAAAACAGTCCCCTTTTTTAAAGAAAGTGGTGTTTATCTACCCAACAGCAGAAATGATTACTTCTGGCTCCAGGCTTGTCTAGCAGGAGAAGTAAGGGGGGTGATTTCTGAATTAACGTGCAGCACACATTAATGGGTCTGGGTAGCCCATGCTGGTGCTCTCCAAAGGGTCCCTTGTGCACGCTGTCTGTACCAGTACTCTGCAATGAGTAGTGTAGGTAATGCACCTTATTTATTGTGGTATATACAAAGAGAGGCCTGAAAAAACCTAGATTTTTGGACCTCTCCCTAAAATTCAAACTGCTTAAAAACAGCCATGCTTCCCCCCATGTTAATGAACCCCACCCCTGTGAAAAAAGCTCTATGTAGGCCTGTGTTTAAGGTCAATGGATTCCAGTGGGATTTAAGCACATACCTAAAGTGCAGTGGTGGCCTGAATGGATCAGACTCGCAAAGGAGGAGTTGAGACCCACAAAGATTAAAGGAGCCATTTAAAAGGTACTCGGCACTGACTGAACTTTGATCCCTTGAAAGCCAGTGGCTGCCTTGATATCAGTGGCAAATGCTTCACAAAAATTCCACTGGTGGGGGTGTGCCCAACGGCCAACCTAGAAAACCTTTGGCCAAACTGGCAATTGCACTTGGATTGCCTAAATAAATCAAGAGCTAATGCCTTAATCGACCATCAAGCTGCTTCTCCTGTTAAATCCTAGCTGAAAGACCTCCTTTCACTAGGGCATGGAGAGTCCGCTATGGACTACTAGTGGTAACTATCCCAATGGCCTGTGATGGGACATTTGATGGGGTGGGTTCTGATTGGGCCAGAGCATGCTTTCCTGGGCATCTGACTGGTGAGTCTTGCCCACATGCTCAGGGATTAGCTGACAAATTCCAAAGAGGTAGTCGTGTTAGTCTAGGTCAGCCAAACAAACAAGGAGTCCTGTGGCACTTTTAAAGACTAACAAATTTATTTATTGCATGAGCTTTCGTGGGAGAAAAATCCCACTCAGAAGAAGTGGGATTTTCTCCTATGAAAGCTCATGTGATAAATAAATGTTAGTCTTTAAAAGTGCCACAGGACTCCTTGTTTGTTAGGGATTAGCTGATCACTGTATTTGGGGTTAGGCGGGGATTTTTCCCCCAGGGCAGGTTCGGAGGGTCCCTGGAAGTGGGGGGGGGGGGGGGAGAATCACCTTCCCCTGTAGTGGGTAGGCATGGGTTGCTGGTGAATCCTCTGTACCGTGACGTCTTTAAACTGTGATCTGGGGACTGCAATGAGTCAATCATAGACTGGGTGTGTATTGCAGTAGTGGGTAGGTGAGGTTCTGGGGCCTGCACTGTGCAGGAGGACAGTCTAGCTGATTGTATGGATCCCTTCTGACCGTTGAATCTATGTATCCTCCCAACTCTGACAAGAGGGTTTCACCATCAGCTGTAACTCACTGAATACACAGTGATGAGACTTCCCGAGAACACACATGCTAAGTGGGCACATGTTGCTCTATGCATCGCCACACAGAAAAATGCTGAAGTGACAGCAGCAGACATCCCTTCAATTAAGAAAACCCAGCTTCCCCTTTAATTTAGGGAACAAGCCTGGAGGGAGGTGCCAGCTGGCAAACTGCAGCTCATGGCGATGCTGGAATTAAAGGGCTTGGTGCTCTGTTCAGCCCAATACAAAAGAGGAGTAGCTCTGCTGAAGTCGGTGGCATTTTACTGATGTTAAAAACTGATATAAGGGGGAGGAAAACGGGGGGGGGGGGGGCCACATGTGTCTGAGACATAGCCTCCAGGTCCAGAACGGTGCTATGGGACAGACGTACAAAGGCAATGAAGCACTTCATTTTACGACGATGATGTTTTTTTTCTATAGGGCCTTGAATAAACAGATATCAAAGCTTGTTACAAGCATTAAATAAATGTCCCAACACCCCTAGTGTCCAGGCACATATTACTGTGGCCAGTTTTACAGATGGCAGACTAAGGCAAAGTCAAAAGAGTCATAAGACGAGATCAGCCCAAAGCACCAGCTATGCCCTGTCTCCTACAGTGGGCTGCACCTCCCATGGGAGGGGGTTATGAACTAACATTGCCATAGAGGCAGCTTCTTCCTAAGCTCCAGCCAGCGGTCTGGCTTGTACCACAATGCCTGGAAGTTTATAACCCTCCCATATTTCCATGGGCCTTAGGGTATTTTTAAAATAATCAAATCTAATGTAGCTCTGGATTTCTTATCTACATGAATGTGCAGTCTGCATATGCATTTTACTACAGTTTTGGCCTCAGTGGCCATGTCTACACTGGCAAGTTAGTTCGAATTAAGGAAGCTGAATTCGAACTAACTAAAGCCATGGCTACACTAGGCTTTAATTAGTTCAAATTAAGGGCTTCCTTAATTTGAATAGGCTATTCAAACTAAAGGGTTAATTCAAACTAACTAGTTTGAATTAACCAATGTGGCCATGTTAATTCGAACTCATTTCTTAGTTCAAATTAAGTGGCCATTGAAATGAATGGGGAATCGCTAATTTGAACTAAGCAAGTGCTTGCTTAGTTCGAACTAACATTCCAGTGTGGCCATGCTAGTTTGAATTAAGTTAATTCGAACTAATTTTAGCAAGTGTAGACATAGCCCGTGCTATCTTGCAACAGTGGGTCCAAAAGGTTAACCATGCATTTTGTGGAGGTGTAGTTCCTTTTACACAAGTGTAAATTTGCAACATTTATCTTGTTCTGTAGCTTTTGGAAACAGACATAAGGGCTTCAGGACTATGTACTGGAAAATGTGTTGGTGTGGTTGAGCGTTAGAGGCAATCCACAGTAATATGTCAAGCAAATTAGCTGATGTGGCTTGAAGATTAAGGGTTTAATAGCTCTCTGTCCAGCTGTGAGATGATTGAGCAATATGAGAGGTGGTGTGGGTACCAACCTGGGATTAAGGCAATTGATCTTGTCTACCCTGGTGCACGATACTTACTTAATATCTGTTTTCTCTTCCATTCTTTGTCTGCCCTTGTAAGCTCTTTGGGGCAGGGACTGGCTCTTACTATGAGTCTGAGCAGGTCTCTGGCTCCCAGCTGATTGGCTTCTCTAGCTGCTACTTTACCACTACCATTAATAATTTCATTCTTTTAAAAAAAGGGAATGCTGCTTTATGGACTTTCATCTTCGTGTAGGGGGGAGGGGGGAGCTACCTAACTGCTCTCATCAACAGCCACAGAGTTTGTGACAAATATTTTCCTGCTCAGCAGCATTTGTGATGGCCCGTAATAAGGGTAACATAGTCAAAGTGGACTAGATGACCTCCTGAGGCCCCTAATATTCTAATATTTTTTTAAATCCCTTGGCTTTTTAATGTGGACAGCAGACTTGCATTGCGATCCTTCCTTACTCATTCTGTTTGCCACCACTGATCAAGGAAGGACAGGGGTAATAACCAGAAAAATCACACCAGTGAACTAAAACACCTGCCTTCTCACCAAGCTGTTGGAGGTTGGTTGAAAGGCAAACACAAGAGACGCTTGTTTACAGGGGTAACCAAAGCACATTCTGAACCATGCCTGAAAAAATATGCAATATAAAGTCAGCAATGAATAGAAAAGGGAGTCAGAAGGCTTAAGCGTTCAGGAGATGGGAGTTCATGCCTGGCTTTGCCATCAGCTTTCTTTGTGACCGTGACCACGTCTCTTCACCTCTCTGGCCCTCAATTGCACGGCTGCAAAGTGGGAATTCTCAGCCTTCCTTTCTCCCACCCCTTATCTCTTTACACTGGAAAGTAATTGAGGGTGACAAGTTCCAAAGGGATAGCGGGTAGTACAGTTCAACAAAACAAACAAAGAGTCTTAGGGCACTTTTAAAGACTAATAAATTTATTTATCAGATCAGCTTTTGTGGGAGAAAAATCCCACTTCCTCAGACACTTCTTCGTGCATCTGATGAAGTGGGATTTTTTCTCCCACAAAAGCTCAGCCGATAAATAAATTTGTTAATTTTTAAAAGTGCCCCAGGACTCCTTCTTTGTTTAGTTGAGGCTGAGTCTGTCTTTGGACTGTCTGTTTGTACAGCCTCTAGCACGCTGCTCTAAGCTTGGCTCTCATGCTAGTCTCCTAGAACTAATAATAGTAGCAATATACTAATTCTGTGTGTAGTGACTACATCTCTGTGACCTTATTCTAATTTCTCTATTTAGAGACCTAGAAACATTCAGATTAGTCATAATCTGTTTTATGTTGGGAACTAAGATGGTGCTAGGTTTACAGACAGTATGTATGAGACTCTGCATTTAATTGCCTTCCAGCTTTTGGAGTGTCTCAGAAGCAAGACTCAAGTTACCATCCTCAAACCAATCTGTCAGTCACGCTTGAAATAATGCCACCCGTTTCTGGCACGAGCAAACATTTGCAAAATACAATAGAAAGGGCCCCTGTTGTTTCAAACCGGATTTTTTTGCTTGAGCATGTGACACCTGCAGTGGTGCTTTGCAAATGAATACGTGAAGGTGGTGTACCAAAGCCATGCGTGATACTTTGCATGTGGTAGATCACATGGCCGGAGAAGCAAACTTCAAGATAACATCTCAGATAACATTACAGAGACCAGAATAGACCCTTTATGTGTTGCATCAGTGAGGTAAAAAAAACTTAGCAGGGTTAAACAAAGTCAGAATTTATATAGCTGGAGAATGAGAGGAGCTGGCATGCGAATAGCAAGGATTTGAAAATATGAGTTTTGGAAGGGCTGTAAACCCTCATTCAGCCAGGAATCAGAAATTTTTATGGGAACAGGTTATCCCATCAGTGCCAACTGCAGGGGTGCCTGTATCTTTGAAGCAGCTAGTACTGGCCTCTGTTGGAGACAGGAGACTATACAGACCCTTCCTCTGACCTAATTTTACAATTCCTGTGTGTACCACATCCCTTCAGTTGTGGTCCAAGAGATGCTAGGCACTGGAGCCACAAGAGAGCGATAGCCATATATTATGACCACCTCACAATAAGTTAGAAACAGACTGGGAAACAGAATCAGGGTTCCCCCTGCCTCATCCCTTCCCTAACCATCGAAAATGGTGCTGATTTTTGGGTTTACACATGAAACCATGTTATTGTCCAATTTCACAGGTATATCCATATTTACAGTGGGATAATTGCAAAGAAACCTGTCTCCCACTAAAGTAAGCCTATTTTCAATATCAACGTAACCTTACATCATAAACGTCCTAGGGAAGAGATCCCTTTTACTGTCTTGGTGCCGAGCACCCCCCTCCCATCTCTGCTGGTGACTGATTTAATCGGGATGTCTAGCCTGAGAGCTCCCATCTCAGCCCTGGCTTAACTCCAATGCTGCTATCATGGCATTAAATAAGAGTGTGAATCGCTAACTTTCAGTAGAACAAACAAGGAACCCTGGGGCACTTTTAAGGCCAACAAACCCTCTGGAACTTGCCTCTAACCTTCCGTTCAAATTACACCAAACAGCTTCCCAGAGATGGAAAAACAACTCTATGAGGCATTGCTATTATTTAAACTGAGGTAGTACATAGGACCCCCCCATTGTGCTCAATGCTTTACAAACCATGTAAAATACAGTCCTTGTTCCAAAGAACTTACTGGGTTGGGTTTTTTGCTCATAGGGCAGAACTTGTTTTGATGAAGTCTGGAAACATTGGTTCAGGTGAGCGTTTGCTGTATTTCCTGGGCACATTATTTTTTATCATAGGTAGGTCTAAGGCACCAGTTACCTTAGCCAACATTTACATAGACTAAGCAGCCTGATATTTGAGCTCCCAACAGTGCCTCTCTGAGTCAGTAACTAATTAGAAGCAATTGCCACTTTCTTCAGCATCGTGAGTCTGCTCAAGCTTTTCAAATGGCCAGGGGCTTGCTGGTTTTCAAGAGTGGGAATTCGTGAGGCACTCAGCACTGGCAGAACTCTGCTACCATTGAAGACAATGGTAACGTTCACATGGAGACTTCAGATAGGGAGCACTGAGCTCTGACCAAAAATAAAATCTCACCTTAACAATTATCTGCAGTACTATGAAGTAGAGCAAAGACAATAATGGCAGGAGCAGCACACACAAAGCTGGAGCTTTAGATGATGGACCTGGCCATAAACAGAATCGGCTCCCCTTGAATCTACCCAGCTATGACTGATTCCGCATTTGAATGCTGTGTTGGGAATCAGAACTGTGACAGTGGCCTGCACTGTCAGATATACGAATATAATGCTGTTTACATCAATGGGTGCACACCCACTTTTGTGAGAGATGTGTTTGGTGCAGAGTGGTATAAAGCATCCTCAAACTAAAGGCTAAATCCTGAGCCCAACGGAAGCTGAGAAATAAGAATGGCTCCAGATTTATACCAGTGTAACTGAACTGGGTCATAGGAATGACCTTCTTTACCCATCTGTGCCCTTA
>ML685839.1:2206818-2321417 GCA_007922175.1 Pelusios castaneus
GCCTTGCTAGACGTACATTCCCACAATTGCATCTGGAAGTGCGGGTGTTTGCTGGGGGACCATCCCATTAGTGGCTAGTGAGCACGCACTTCCACTGGGTGATGGTCCGATTACACACAGGAGGCTGGGCATGAGCTGACCCAGGAGTAGGGTTCACACAGCAAGGCCGGGTAAGTCAGGGCCCTGGAGTGCAGTATGGAGTTGCCACAGCTGCGCACCAGTTCAGATTGAAGAAGGGGAATGTCAGACCATAATTAGGTGCTGATTCTTTGACTGCACCCTAAAGTTACCCAGGCTAACGCCCCAGCCAGTCCCAAGACACAGAGTGAAGTGCTCTCAGAGCTGTAGAGTGTTTAAATGATGACCCTAAAATAAATAATAATAATAAAGCAGCAACTCCCTTTCACTGAAGTGCAACAACCACGTAAAATGCTTAAGGAACAGCTGATGTGTCTGACTGAATCTCCTTCCTTGGAATCTCCCACTGTGATGCTGGACTAAGAGAGACTATAGTTGAGTCAAGAACATTTGCACCAGAAAGGAGAGCCTGGCATAAGAATATTTGTGTTTCCAAGGCATTTACAAACATTTTCTAATTGCAGCAGGATTGTCAAACAAGCAGCATGTGAGGAAGTGCTGCATCATTCAGTGCACGTTTGAGATTCAGACTCCAAAACCCAGTAAGTAACAGGTGTTTGCTCTGAATGGCTTGGCAGTTTCCACCGTTTACAACTGTTCAGTGTAATTAAGGTCCTTGTGGTGGGTCCTGAGCTACTGGGAAATTCACAGAAGGCCTACCATAATGAATTAAAAAATCCCTCCCTCAAAACAATCCTCTGCTGCCAAATTTTCATAGTGATTTTCTCTTTTCATGTTTATTGAACTAAAAGATTCAAAACAAAACCCAAACATTACAGTCACAGTCAGAATGAATCCCTGATACAAAAAGCTACCCAAACCCCATCCCATCCCCTACTCTGACAGAATAGCAGGTGGCATGGGGACCTATGCACTGGCTTAACCTTCTAGCTTTCAAGACCAACTCAGTCATTTTTTTTTCCCCCTCGACCAATGCCAGCAGCCCAGTAACTGCACAAATTGTGATGCTGTCTAGTTGGAAGCTACATGCACTGAGAGAGAAATCAGCAGATAGCAACGCAGGGAAATGTAAAGACACAGAGGCTGCGTTGTGTAACACACACACTGATAGTTCAGCCAGTTTATTAAACAACACAGGCCATGTTGTGTTCAGACAGAACTGGCTGAGCCAGCCCATAATATAGTCTAGCTCTGTTAGCTACAGCAAGCTGGGCTGGATAAAAACCACACAACACAAATAGCATCAGCTAGAGTTTCTTGTTCTGAACTTGAAGACAGGCTGGGTAGAGGCTCTGCTGTAGGTAGAATAAAACCACTGTATTAACAGCTGCCAGAGTCTCCAAGCAAATACATGGCAAAATGTCTGGTCTTCCTTACTGAGGCAGAAAATTCCACATGTGGATGTTACAGGAGCTGAGTAATAAAATATTTCATAGTCTCCTCTGATTGAGAGCAGGCTGCCCAGGGATCGCCTTTATGTACTATGTGCTTTCTTTGCCATTTACCTCTGACACACAGTTTTCCATGAAACATTCACCACCATGTACCTCGGTACTGATGTCGAAGGTCCAGCAATGCCCTGATCTTTTGAGAAATTTCAGTATTGTTAAACGGTGTTCTGAAAAATGTTCCGTAAGTATTGTCTGGCGTAGCACTCTCCAACTGGGAGCCAGCTTGCTAGAAAACCGTTGCCTGAATTTGTCATTGGGAAATGCATCCTAAAGCAAGTTGTATGCAAGAAAGAGCCTGCTGGCAGTTGGGGGGAGGGGGGGGAAGAGAACAGCCTTTTTAGAGGCTACATCCCCTTTTTTCCCAGCAGCTACTCCATTTTTTTCTCCTGTGGTATTTCCCAATAATACTGGGAAATGACTGGCCACCCCCTGCCCCAAGCCATGCAACACTATGAAAATTAAAAACAAAACCACCACAATCAAGACAGCTTCAGAGCATGCCACCCCCAAACATTAACTGGCAGATAGAGAGACTATGATTCTCTTCACAAGGTTACAGTGAATGTTCCTGGGCACCTGAAAAAAAACACTGTCAATTTGAACAACAAATTTCCAGGGGCGTGATACACTTCCCGCATAATATGAAGGGGTGTTAATTCAGTCAATGTCACGGTCTCTCGTCCACCTCATGACCTTAACCTGACGAGGCAAACTGCTTCTCTGAGTTGAACGCAGCTACTGAATCACTGCCAAAGGTGAATGCCAGATCTATAACCCCAGGGAGGCTCATCATAATCCACAACTCTTTTGGAACAGCAAAAGGTTGTTCCCCCTCCTTCCCACCCCCCACCCCTGCCTCCCCCAAAGCCTTGCTCTTCTTCACTGCTCTGGTTGCAGCAGAATAATATATAGAATGTCAACAAATATGTCCAAACTTTCTGTGCAGCCCAGAAGCACTGTGACATCATAAACCTGGATGAAAATTTTCACTGACAAAGTGAAATTCCTCTCTCCTTCAATCTGTATATTTAAGCCCTGACATCACCTGTTTCCATACAATGACCAAAGTAAAGTGTTCAAAGAAGAACAATACACCAACGGACTCCAGGGACAATCTATTGTTACCCCAGAATGCATCTCTACAGTCTCTTCTTCCCCCAATTTATTGGAGGATGCACATTGTATGTACGTACCAAAGCTGGAGCCAGTTAATAAACTCTGGAGGAATACATATTGAGATGAGACCAACCATAAGTCAGTCAGCTTCACTCTATCAAAAACTTTCACCTGATTCAACACCAAAATGTAACCTCATCCCATTGCCTGATTTCATATACTTCCTTCAAACTACAAAATGCATCTGTCCTTTAAGGGCATTTGACTGAGTGGGCTGCAATAATTTCCCCCATTGTTTTCCCCAATCTCTGGACAAAAATGGAAGACAAAATTAATAATCCATATGGAAAACTCCTGATATCATCCAAATTCCCCTCTAGTCAAGGCATCATTAAAATCCATGGGAGTTCTGCAGAGAGAGGATCTACCAACCATTGAAAAAATTCTGCTGTCAAGCTGTCTGCCCCTAGGGAAGTTCCCTGCTTCAGTGATAAGACAGCTGCACAAACCTCCATATCCCCTTTCTACCTCATATCAGGCAAGTCCTGCCCCTCATCCACTTATGCTGAAAAGCCTGTGGTACTGCCCAAAAATTGCATCATCTAGAAAGGAGGAAAGGTTAGTCCCTTAAAGAGCTCTCTATAATGTTCCTGGTTAGTCCCTTAAAGAGCTCTCTATAATGTTCCTGAACTAGCCACAACATACTAGTAGGGGCCCTGGCCACCGCTAGGATTCTCCTGCCTCAAGTCTCCTTTCCTTACATCCTGCAACTATCTAAGAGGCGGCTCTTCCATCTTTTGTCCCACAGTCCTTTGCAAATTGAGCTGTTTCCAGCTTTCCCTTTTGGTGCTGAACCATTTTCTTCTTAACATCCTCCAAGACCCTTATTTGTCTACATTCCCTAGATTCCAGTTGACTGTAAAGCTCTCTCAACCAGCTCTGCAATGCTACATAATGCTTGTAATCAGATGTGTACAGGCATCCTGAAAAGGAACATAAAGGAGTCACCAAACTCCTTTTTTTCCCACCATTCCATCTGGGATGCATAAAACTCCATAACTGTTTCTCATTCCATGAAGATGCCTTTCAACTTCTTAATTTCCACCGCATTATTCAGTGAACAAGTCTTTAGTGTCCAATAACCACAGCCAATGTTCCATACTCCGTGAGCTGAACTTGGAACACGCATCGTCAGACACGTCAGGCTGCCCTCCATACATTCTCCAATCACTGATTTCACATACGCTCTGTCCAATCAACTATTCAGTTCCCCTCTTTTAAAAAGTCAGCACTCCCTCCTTTAAACAAGGATGGCCAAAACCATCCTTTAACCGCATGGCACTAGATGCTGCATATCGTGTCATCAGCTCATAAATATTTGGGTGACTTTGCACTGTCAGTCTGCAGCTACACAAATACTCCCCGTCCACCCCCACCAAACAACTGTTGAGCTGACAATTAAAAAAAGAAGCAACCTCTATTAAAAAAAAACAATAAAAAAAATCTTTCCTCAGCTTCTCAGGGTTGAGCCATCGCTGTGACATACCACGCAGCCAAATAAAATAAATAAATAAATCAACCAATAAACCCCTTCCTGAGAGCAGTTCTGGCACCCTTCACACTACTCCCACGCAAGCATACAACAGTACCACTAAACCATCATATATATCAAACCTTGTGGCTCCAAAAGATTGCCTCTCCTCCACCTCCAATCCCTGTGAGTTCTCACACCTAGAGCACAGTCCTGTTTCCTGGATTCTCATTAGATCCAAATCCTGCCCTGAACTGAACAATCAGCTGTTGCCAGCCCACGCGCAGGCTGAAATGCATGGGCCACATTGCAGTTTCTAGTACCTTCTAGGTAAAGGCTCAATCCCAAATCCACTCAAGTACTAGCAACTAGTTAACTGCCTTGTCATTGCTACTAATCCATTTGACTTCCCCCTCTCACTTTTTCCTTTTCTTTAGCCACTTTTTGTTGTTGTTGACTGGTGCATTCCTCACAACAGGGCAGCGAGGGGCGGAGAGGGTCTTCTGTGTCCCCAGATCCTGAGCCCAACTCAGGTTGTTCTTTCTGAAGTTGCTCCAGCCCAATTACCCCCATACCCCTTTCCTCCAGTCATCATGTTTGTAATCATCCAAAGCCACCTCTCTCTCTTCTTCCTCATTGACAGTAGCTGCTAACACAGAAAACCTGGTACCTGTTGGAAGTGTACAAATGGTGCCTGGTTTGGATGATTACTCAGTTACCATCGCTCCAGCAGGCTTCTTGGTTCCTCTCATTCCCTGCCCAGCTTCAAGAAACTCTTCCTGAAGCTGAGCACACCAGTGTTAGGGTCTGCCACACCCCTAAACTGCCAGTTCCTCTGGTGACTGGGATTCCTGGATAACTAATTGTGCCTGTAGCTGTTCCTTCCCCCATTTCTCTTTTCTCTCCTCCACATGACCAGAGATTCTGTCTCCACCTGTATCATTCTGGCTCTCAATGGTTCCCACTCCCCCACCTTCCCAATCCTCTATCAGTTAAGGCATGGCCTGGCCTTCCCTCAGAAGTAGAAAAGTCTTGTTGCCACTCAAAATGGGACTCTTGGAAGGAGACAGAGGCGTGATGAGCCTGGAAATGACATCTTTCTCTATTGGGCTGCTGGAATGGGTCACCTAGTGAGGTGGTGGAAATCTGCATCCTTAGAGGTTTTTAAAGGCCAGTCTTGACAAAGCCCTGGCTGGGATGATTTAAGGGGGATGGTCCTGCTTTGAGCAGGCGGTTGGACCAGATGACCTTGTGAGGTCCCTGCCAACCCTCATCTTCTATGATTCTAATCAAAGAGACTCAAAAGCTCCCACTTCAGATTCTAAACTAAAATGAATAAAATGGCTCCTTTTGGCTATTTTTCCTGCTAGTGGACTCCTGCCCTGACTAGACTCCCTGTACTAGAGACAAGCCCAGCACTACCCCCTCATAACCCGCAGGGAAAAGGGAGACCACAGGCTGATTGCTAAACTACCCTCCTCCCGTACATAAGACACAGCCCGACGGCGGCAAAGCAACTCAGTGTTCCTGCCCCTCTTTGCGGCCTCATGCTGAGTTTGAAATGGAGGACAGGCGCTGCAAATCATTTTCCAGCCCCATGGCCTCCACACCAGGGGTTCCCTCTGGCAGCTGCAAAGCAATATGGTTTTGCTTTTGAACCTCTTGCCTGTCCATGCACCCAGGTCCTTCTCACATCCCCTGTACGGTTCCCAACTCAGCTCTTCATGGGTGACTTCAGGCTGGGGGCACAACCCTCCACCCACCACAGGAACAAAGCTAATAGCATCAGCTGAGAGTGGCATGGGATCTATGTGCCAGTCACCAAACAAACAAACAAACAAAAAAACTTGCCGCCATCACATCCAACGAACTTACTAACGGAAAAATCTTCCTTCGGCTCAGCACCTGAGGCTGCAGCCATTGTGGGCAGAGAAGGCCATGAGAACAAATGCACTCTCACACTTCACTATAAAACAAGCCAGTTAAGTTTGGGCTTTATGTGGAATCATAGAACTGGATGGGACCCCACATAATCTTCTGGTCCAATCCCCTGAACTCAATAACTGACTCTAACCCATTCCTAAATCGGCCCTGAGCAGTTGCATGATAAAGCTGAAAAGAACTTAAACAGGTGGAGAAAAAAAAAATGTTTTGCCAACCAGCAAAGCCAAGGCCAGCCCTTGCTGTGTATATAAAGCTATCAAATCAAGGAGCAGTGAAGCCATGGGTTCAGTTCTGAAAAGTGTACGACCAGAAAACATCCAGACTGTGCACACTTTAGAGAAGACCAAGAATGGCCCACGGGATGGGGCACTGGCCTGGGATTTCAAAGATTTTTAAAGACTGATGAGACCAATGTGATCTAGCTTGACTTCCTAAACAACGCAAGCCATAACGCTTCCACAAAATAACTTCTGGGAGACCTAGCTTTAAATCCTTCCTCAGCTAGAGGCATCCAGACTTTGGGACGTTCAGCAGTCATTCCAAGCCAGATGTTTACGTGATTTAGACACCTAAAGATGTAGATGGTGCCTAGATGACTGGGAAATTCCAATAGCATTGTGTTCTAAGGCCTTCTGTACACTACTGGCAGCCTGTCGCGTGCGAGTGACTACACACTGCAGTGAAAAGCAGACCGCATCCACACCACATAGCGTAGGTACTTGTATTCTGGCTGGAAGGAAGCTGTGGGGAAAGGGTCCAGAAACGGGGCACTCCAAAGCCTTTCACTGCAGTAGGACAAGGCTCCCGTAGCAGGACACTACACTGTCGAACATATCTTTACTCACCTAAGCAATGCCTCACCATCTGCACCGCTATTCATACCAGTAATGGGTGCGGGATATGTACGCTACGCACTGGTTTGAGTGTAGGAAGAACCTTAAAAAAAGCCTTCCCCAGCTTCCACTGAAGTAAATGGAAAGTGTCCCACTGGCTTTAACAAGTGTTGGAGCAAGCCAGGAGCTCAAATGTTTAGTTTGGCTAAACAACAAATGAGGCAGCCATAAATCCATGAGTATATTGGGAGATGTCAGCACCATGAACAAAGGAGGGTTAGTTAGGGTGGTAAATGTGTGTGTAACAGGATGAATACGAACAATGGGAAATTACAGACTGAAGAAAAGCCATTTTTACATGAAATGTATTAATTTGCGGCTACGTCTCCCATGGGGCAACACAAAACCCTCAGCGATATTATGGCTTACAGAGCCCGTGGCTGTTGAATCTAAGCACTGAAGAGGTAAATTAACTTACTTGGGCCTTTTAAATGGAGATTACACAAAGTGTTAGGCAATGTACAGTAGAGAACAATCTGGCCCCAGCAGAAAGATGGCCTAGAATGAACGAAATACTTCTTTTCCAGCTCAAATATCTATGACTGAAGACTGGCTGGAAGGACACACTGTCCTGAAGATGTAGCCAAAAACTATTAACGCCAACCATTCATTAATCCCCAGGAAATGCCCCATACTAAAGTCTATTATAAACTGAAAAAGGCTGTTTATTAGAGGCTGATGCAATTTTACACTTGGGACACGCAGGTCATTTCTAGTGAACTAGTGCCTGCTTTTCAAAAGTAGGCACCTGCAATTATATTCTAAGCCTCCACTCCAGCAAACGTGCACATTCTTAATTTTGCACAGGTGAGGAATCCCTCTGAAGTCAGTAGAATAACTCACATGCACAAAGTGAAGTACATGTGTGCTTATAGGATCAGGACCCTAATTTGAATATGCAGTTATTATAATTACACGCACACAAGCCATTAATTAAAGATCCAAATAACCACTTACATAGTTAACTGGCTCATTTGCATGCATAATTGCCAACATTTGCATATGCAATCAGTGCAATTCCACATGCAAATTAGTGGCACCATATATACATAAGCAACCCACTATCCAAACCAAAAAGCATCTGATTCTCATTTATAAGAAGGCCCCTTTATGTTACTCAGAAAGCTTAAAGGAGCCTTAAGCATGTACATTGTGTGTGAGGATGTGACCACCCTGGCATTAAGGGATCTTAGTGTAAACAAAAAGCAGGCTCCACTCTCTGAAATATTTTCACTAAGCAGAAACCTAAGTGGGCCCACACCAGTGGAATCTCAAAAGTCTTTTTGTTTTTCCCCTACTTATTTTTTCTCATGTTCTCAGGAGAACCTGGAAAAAATCAAGCACGTCTGGAACTCTTGTAGCATCCAGCATTCCACTGTGAAGACGACTGGAATAGTTTAAATGCAGAGTTTTTATGGTATGCTAAGAAAGGCTCTGAAAAAGTCAATGTGTGATCTGGAAAAGTGAAAGATTTAATTACACTAAGCAGCTCTCTGCTTGATCTTGAAAGACACTGGATCCCTTTCAACTTAAAACCTTTACAATAGATTTGGCTGGCAAGCTGAAGTAGTAGCAGACCTAGGTACACGTCAACAAATGCAGCATCTCATTAACGTCTACTGGTCAGACAGATGTTGGCTAGATTTAGCGCTGAACAAGTCAGCTTGTGCGGGAGCAGGTAATTATTGAAATACTAACGAATGGCTGAGTGAGGGAAATGGCTTCAGTTTTCATTCAGAGGATCAATGATGTCTTTGTTTTTAAATCATAGCAACCCGTTATTGCCATAGCTTGACATTGTATTTCAGCTACTACACCCATCTTACTAATTCAGTAAGAGGCTACTAGCTCCACCTGGTACAGCATCTTGTCTGTGAACTGGCCTGCCCCCGTGCTTTCAAGAAAGGCCTAAGAACCCTACAGAAGGTCTGTGTTTGTACAGTGGCTGCCGCAAGAGGTTTCACGTCCGTGACTGGGGGCTATGGACATACAAATAATAAAAATCAACAAAATAAGAACCATGCTGGATATTCTTGATATCCCTAGACAGAGATGTGCAAAGGACCCCAAGTAAGTAGACTTAGAAGAAAGCTTGCTTAGGGAGAGACTGTCAAAGACACAAATGCAAGGTCGGTGTCCAATTCTGCTTAATAGCCAGTGGAAGCTGAGCCCCTGAACTGTGATTTGTGCTTTTGAAAATCTCCCCCTTATTCTTTTAAGGCTAGACTGAGCCATAAAGTTCAAACCAGAGTCTGAGATGGTGGGTAGCTCAGCTGTCCCGGGAGAAGCACAGGGAAGCAATTATAACTGTGACACACAATCTCACTCTTATGACAATTATTACTATATCAAGTATTCCAGCAGGAGGAAAGGGGGCATTTCTTGCTAAAGCCTTAAATAAACCTACTAGCATCCTACAATAAGGGTCAGGAACATGGTGATGTTATATGTTATAGGAAACTGCAGAGTTTGGGTCTTATTATAGGCCAGTGACATTTTGGAATGAGATAAATTGTTGATTTGAATCAGGGTTTTTTGTTTTGTTGGGGGGAGGGGGGATTGTTTTAACACCAGGGGACCTAGGACTTTTTCATAGAGTTGACCAAAATTTAACCAAGAGATTGTCTCATGAGCAATTTATTCACAGAACGGCTCCTCCCATTCACGATCACCTTCCATCCACAGTAGTCAAATTCCAAAGGGGTAGCCGTGTTAGTCTATTGTAGAAACTATTGTAAACTATTGTATTCCTCACGTCTCATCCCAGAGCATCTCTACTTTACCTACGCTATATTGATGACATCTTCATCATCTGGACCCATGGTAAAGATGCCCTTGAAGATTTCCATAGAGATTTCAACAATTTCCACAACACAATCAAACTTAGCCTGGAACACTCCACACAAGAGATCCACTTTCTGGACACTACAGTGCAAATTAGCGATGGGCACATAAAGACCTCCCTATACCGCAAACCTACTGATCGGTGTAGTTACCTACATCCCTCGAGCTTCCATCCTGGACACACCACACGATCCATTGTGTACAGTCAAGCCCTAAGATATAACCACATTTGCTCTGACCCTTCAGACAGAGACAGACACCTTCAGGATCTCTACCAGGCATTCTTAAAACTACAGTACAAACCCGCAGAAGTGAAGAAACAAATTGACAGAGCCAGACGGGTACCCAGAAGTCAACTACTGCAGAAGCCCATGAAAAACAACAACAGAACGCCACTGGTCACCACCTACAACCCCCAAGCCAGACCTCTTCAACATATCATTAAAAAACTACAGCCTATTTTACAAAATGATCCCTCACTCTCTCAAGCCTTAGGAGACAGCCCCCTAATCTTAAAAGGATACTTACCAGCAACTACAGATCACAGAACAGAAACACTAAAGCAGGAACACAGCCCTGCAGCAGACCACGCTGCCAACTTTGCCCTCATATCTACACTGATGACACCATCCCAAGGCCTAATCATGCCACCTACTCCATCATGGGTTCGTTCACCTGCTCATCCACCAATGTGATTTATGCCATCATGTGCTGGAAATGCCCCTCTGCCTTATATATTGGACAGACAGGACAGTCTCTGCGCCAAAGAATCAATGGACACAAATCTGACATCAGAAATTGCAACACTGCAAAACCTGTAGGGGAACACTTCAATCTCCCTGCTCACTCCCTTGACGACTTGTTAATAGCTGTGTTGAAACAGATGAATAACAAATCACAGCTTCAAAGAGAGACTGCAGAACTCGAACTTGTATGCAAATTTGACTCTGTTGTCTTGGGGTTAAACAGGGACTATGGATTTTTCTCGCATTACAAGTGATTTGACCTCCCCCTCCTCTATGTGCTGTTCCCCAGTGTTTTGAATCCTAACACCTATTTTGATTTGCTGTTACAGCCTGACCTGATGCTATGTCATACACTCCCCTGCATTTAATTTCCTCCCACTCTGTAACTTTCCTATCTTCAAAGCGTCTGACGAAGTGGGATTTTCTCCCACGAAAGCTCATGCGATTAATAAATCTGTTAGTCTTTAAAAGTGCCACAGGACTCTGTTGTCTTTCTACAATAGCTCCAGCCACAGAGCAACCACAGCAATTACAAAAGGCAGTATCAAGACTCCAGAGCCTTAGGCTTAATTCCTGGTTCTGCAACTGGCTTGCTGAGTGACCTTGGGCAAGTTGCTTCCTGCTATAGGCCTCGCTTTCTCCATTTGTTAGGGATGGAAGTGGGGATCCTAAATACCTTTGTGCACTGGTCCTTTGGGATCCACTGTTGAAAGGGCTATCTAAGAGCTAGGACCATAGCTAATGCAGCTGCAGCTGTCTGTTAATACAATTTTGCATAGACTCCCACACTTGTGGGGGAGATAGGTAATTTTGGGACTTAAATGAGTGAGGTCCTTTGAACTGAGACACAGGGGAGAGGACTGTTTCACTGTTTCATTGCTGTGTGTAGTTACTTTTGCCTTGTCTGCAGTTCCAGCATTTGGATTTCCCCCACCCCCCCAGTCTGCTCTTAATTAATAGGAGATTGTCAGTTAATGTTTTGTGTCTTTAATCCTCTCTTCGAAGCTTCCAAATGAAATTCCTTTCCATAGTGTCATTTTCCATTTAACAAAGATTAATTGCCAAGAGTTTTAATGGTGTTGAAAAGAATGCAATGCAGCATACGCTTAAAGGGGCAGGGCACGCTACTTAATGGTGCAGCACTTTACCAAACATTTACCTCAGCTCCACCAGGCAGACCTCTGCCCTTTGAGCTAAGGAAGGAAATGGATAGCAGAAGTCAGTTGTCTCCTGTCGACAGGCCAGTCCCTAGAGGGGAATGAGAAACACTTTGCAAGAGGGTGTCTCATATTCCAAGGAATAGGAAACAGAGGTGGCTGGGATTCAGTCCAATGGCTGGAGTGTACACCTTCTGTCTTTTTGCCTCCCCCAAGCCTGACCCCCTCTGCCTCACCTACTCCAGCCTGCCCTCGCACCAATCCTCTCTCTTACCAGCACTGTTTACCTGGCCCCAGCTCACTATCCAAGTCCTAGCATCTCCCCCCAGGCTCCCAGCCCACCATTTCACGGGCCTTGGATTGCTTGTGCCACCTCCTTATCCAGCCAGCCCAGTATCATCATGGCTTCCATCTCCCCTGCAAACTCCTTGTCCTGCGCCAGCTCTGCATTTCTGCCAGGGTCTTTCCTCCTCTTCTCCCATGCTAAAGAGCCAGGAGGAGAGCACAGAGAAGGCAGGCAAGTGCTCCTGCTCTCAGTTACTGAGCCAAGCCCCGCAGCAGTAGAAATCCCCCCTGACCATGCAGCCTTGGGAGGGAACTTGCTTTGCAGCTTTACCTGAAATGATGCACATGCAGTTGTGGCAGAGCTAGGAACCACGAGGGGATGGAGCATGCTCAGTGCAGATAGAATCTTCACAGAATGTAGCAACCCAACTCTGATAAGTCTCTTTGAGCATGTGCAAAAATTTCCAGAGATTTATTAACTTGGGCAGTTTTTCAGGGGAACAGCAAAAGGCATCTCAGGCACCAGAGTGATTCCCCCACCACCCAAGTGTCAAGCCTCTGCTCAAAAGCATAGATGTGCTAGCAGCTAGAGCTTGTCAACAGAGGATTTCTTCTCTCACACTCACACACACACTCACACCGCCGCCCCCCCATGTGTATTTTCTCATCTTATCTCATTCTGAAATGGCCAGACTGTTTTAGCAGAAACTTTACCTTTGGCCAAATTTTGAGGAGACACCCAGCAGGGTAAATTTCATCCCCAATTATTTAAATCTGCAAAGTTTAAGCAACCAAAAACGATAATAGGAAGTCTCAGGCAAACAAACAACTAAGGTGGTGCCATCAGTTCTGCCTATAACAGAAGCAAATATATATTCCAAAAATCAAGCCATGCATATTTCTTCACTCGCCACTTCTCACGTGAATGGAAGTTGATTAGAATTGCAGTAATATTTAACCTGCTAACATTCATGTTTCCTTTGTTCAGATAAAGCTGGAAGTTAAATAATATTAACTCTTCCACCCATATGTGAAATGCATGCCTATTTCCAGGCTGTCCCCCAAGAAATCCCATGTGGGATTTTATTTGTATTTAGATTTATATTCTCATATTTGGAATAGCATTATACCACAAAAGAACAGCTCTCAATTACACAGTAAAATTGCATACAGCCTACTTGCTCAATAGAGCCAAATGCAAACACATGTAACTTCTAAGAGAAAAAGCACATCAAACTCAGTTTCAAATGTATATCCCTACACCCCACATGCTGTCTGTCACATAAGTATATGTAAGATTCTGCCATTTATCACCCACCTCTGCCCACAGCACACGTTCTAAACCCTGAGCAACTTCTGGCTGCAACTTAATCAAATTAACTTGCAGCACTGATTTTGCTTCATATTAAACGGAAATGCACTGAAGGTATTAGTCACCCCCACACACACGTGCAGTCTTGTGAATACTGCATCCAGCAGCTTTACCACCATATCTGAGCCTTTCCACAAGCTGTTGCTTACCTCTCCCACTCCTCCTTTTCATTGATGGTTTGTTCAAAGCCAATGCTCATTCCATATTCTGCAAGGCAGGCAGGCAAGCAACTTTCTCAGAAACTAGAGTTGTACAAAATGACCTTGTTTTCTGTTTCCTTTGATCCTGGAACTGCCTTTTCCCAAGTGAGGTTGCCCACCCAACTAGAAGGCAATGAATTTCCCATTCCCCTTGTTTGCTTCCTTTGGGGAGAGGGTTAAATGGTGTAGGGAGGTTGCTCCTGAGGGATTTTTGATGATAGCAGGACAGACTCACCTCTAGGGGGGGTTGAAATGACCTGACTTGAATGTTTAAACAAGTCTGCAGGCAATCACTGAGAAGCGAAAGGCTTTGCCGACAGAACCCTGGAACGTTCACCCAACCCAACCTGATGTGAGGGCCAGTATGTCATGCACCCACCAGATTTCTTTCTTCCCCACGGAGGGGAGTGGTCTCACCCTCCTCAGGTCTAGCAGTTTGGAAACCGAATGTAATTTGCTCTCTCCTATGCTACTCTTTTCATGCTGTAGCCAAGTCACAGTATTGGCCCATTGCAAAGGAAAGTGTTTGGGGAGTGCCAATTGCCTGCTTTGATTTTGAACAGCTATCTAGGCTCTGTATCATATAGAACAAGGCATGTTTAACTTAAAAAGGTGAACAGAAGGGCCAAGGATGGATTCTTCTCTTTACATATTGCAAATGCTTTATGCCTGCAGTTCATGGTTTGGTTCCCACTTCTCCCAACACAAGAGAACTCACATTACTTGGGCCACTGGAAATGTGTGACATGGGAAAAAAAACTTGCATATTGCAGATTTCTATGCTCTCACCTGGCAATGAGTCATCATAGAGGGAATGCAAAAATTAGCTTTCCTTATTTAGCACTGCATTTCATGCATTTTGATAACTTCCTATCTTAACACTGCTGCTCTTTTGAGATTAAGTATTCCTGGCTATTTCCCTGGCACAATTCTGCAGGTCACAATTATTTAGAATTTAAGATACATACCAACAGGTTATGAATTAAAGATATGCCAGTATCCCAGAATCATGACAGAACAAATCAAAATGAACTCCACATTTGTCAGTCCCTCAGTAGCACTCGTGACCCCATGAATTGTCACGGGGGGATTTAATATGTTTAATTAGCAGTGGGTAAAAACCAAACAAGGAATAGCTTGACAAGATGTGCTATTTAGCCCAGTTCTCCCCTCTCCACTCAGTTCAAATAGGAAAGGGAACAGAATGATAAAGCAGCTGAAAACACTGTTAAATCACTATGAGATTCACGTGGCATAGAAGTGCAGTACGTAAAAACAATTTCTGACCACCATCACACAAAGAAAGAAAAACAGTTTTTTCTGGCAGCTTCTCTCTCTCCGAGCAGGACCATGCTGGTAGACAAGCAGGCCAGGAGAAGTCATATTGAGTAGGCCACAGAAGATCCTGTCTGTATACAGTAACACATGGCTTATCCATCCATGACCCCTGCATTGTTCTCTCCTTGCCCTGTCTCCTCCTTCAGTCTTGTCTCCCTCTTCATGCCAAGATACCATCATTTCACCCGAACTCCCATTCTCTAGTTGACTCCATTCGCTCCTGCACTCATGCTTGATACGCTGACCTGTCCCTCTACGGATTTAGTAACTCCTCAGGTCCCCTCAGCTCCCTAAAACCCTCAACTTCACAGACTATCCTCCCCTCACATCATTACTGCCCCAGGCTCAGGACCCTCTCTCTACTTAATCTCTTCACAGCTCAGAAGCAGGCCCCTCCACTTGCAAACCTCTGCCATGCAACACAAACTCTCACCATCGCACTGCTTCACCTCCCCACTCTTCCTAGCAAACACCCAACCCAGTCTAGAACCCCTTTTTTAGCATTCATTTTCAAACAAAAATCTTGCAGCAGAAAACTCAGGATAATTATAGTGCAACTTTTGCAATGTTCTACCCTTGCTGCATCTAGAAAAACAAGAGCAGGAGCATGTGCTTTGAAGTATCTCCCCAGACATTGCCTGAAGCAGTCTAACAGCAGCCCAGCACACCACTAGCTCCAGGGGTGACCAGCTGCCACGGCAGCGAGTAAGACTCCCACCTGTAATATACAGAAACACTATAGCAAGGAGCAGGGAGGACCCAAGGAAGTTTTTTTCAGATTTCCATTCAAGGATTTTCATTAAAAAAGCAATTTAAAAAGCATAGAAGTCTCATGCGTGAACTAGAGCTCACTTCACACGTTTTCTTATCCCAAGCTGATGCCTTTAAACCTTGAACAAATGAACAAAGTGATGAATCACTCACCTAGGAGGCCACAGCAAGCTTCCTCTTCGTTGGGTTGAAATGGTTACTCGATACATGTCCATCACCCCCACGTATCATCTGAAATCCTGGTCATCTCAAGAATACGCATTGCAAAGATGCCCCCTAACTACAGTCCACACCTGTAAATTAAAGGCTCACAGCTTTTTATGGTCTACTCCCTCTAAATACGGCTGCATGAATGGAGATGCTTGAAACAGCAGGAGGTCAGACTAGATGATCGTACTGGTCCCTTCTGACCTTAAAGTCTATGAGTCTATAACACAAGGTCCTGAACACCAACAGTTGCTACTGGATTTCTTAGTACCGATAATGTATGATTGTTTTTCAGGATCAAAAGCATGTGTCTGGAAGAATGCAGAGGGTTGAAGGGTGAACTGTAATAACATGACTTTAGATGGTGCTATTTATTAAGCTGACAACTAAACCCACTCAAAAATGAGTGATCTGCATGGAGATGATTGATCCTAAGGAAATCTGCAGACAACAGATTGCACAGATAAAAAGCCTCTTTAGGAAAGGACGCTGAGTTAAAAGCAGCATTAACATTGATTATTATTGCTCTTTTAGTCGCATGGCCAACCCATGTTCATTTCTCGTTTCAGAGAGGAAAGCTATTCAGATAAAACATCAGGCTTACTCCGTGGTACAACCTCAAGGTCTTTGTCAGACTAAACATTCTTATTCATGACTGAGCTAGTACTAAGAAAAAACTGCTGTGCACATTGCACAAATTGGACAATCAAAAGCTAGTCATTTCTGTGGTAGTCTAGTGCTGTTAGCCAAGATGGCACCTTACCCCTTCAAACTCATCCTTCACTGGCTGACTGCATCTTGACTGCATTCATCTTCCAAAATGAGGTCAAGTGGAAGAGGACCCATTTTGTTTCAGCTCAGTATTCCAGCATCTCCACAATCCACATTTAGTAAGTGCTCCCTCCCTTTCTAAGTCCTCATTTCTTAAACTGGTCCACTATTTACGGTTTTCAAGTACGAGCCTGACCAACGTTGGAGCAGCCGAGTTCAGCTTGAACATATGTCCTCTCAAGAGTTATGAAAAACCGAGTCCAGTGGCACTTTAAGACTAACAGATTTATTTATTGCATGAGCTTTCGTGGGAGAAAATCCCACTTCGTCAGATGCTTTTCAGTCTTTAAAAGTGCTGCAGGACTCTGTTTTTCTGCAATAGACTAACATGGCTACCCCTCTGGAACAGGAGTTATGCGTAGAGCAAATACAGAAATAGTTATTTGGATATTTTGGTAAATTCAAAGGCATTTGCCGTTGTTTCAGAACAATCCAACCTTATGTTTTCCAAATGGACAATTTCATTTCAAATCCCTTAAATCACACCATCTGCCTCAACTTCAAGAGTGGCACTGGCCACATGCTGGTCTATACACCCCCCTCCCCCCAAGAAGGAGGAGGGGGCGAGAATGAATATTTCACCCAACAGGAGTCACTCTGATCTCACCAGCTACAGTTAGGTGCATGAAAGGATATGTGACTGGGACAAGAATGATAACCCCTATTTGAAAGGGGACAGTATAGAGGAGGGGGGACACATTTAACCATAAACAGCAGAGCTAATGAAACTTTAAGGATGCACTTTTTTCCTCTGAAGTCCAGAACACAGTGATGTGCAAAAACAGAAGTTATCCACATAAACAGTTCCTGGCCCTAGGGCCTTGACTTGAAGAAAATGGGAGATAATATTAGGGTGACTTATTTAGCTCATACGCCTACTTACTTTAAAGCTTGACTGATACAAGATGTACGTTTCCAGCTGTGGGTAAGGAGTGGCTGGAATTTGTCTCAGCCTGCAACTATGGTAGAAATTTTACTAACTTTCCCAGCAATCGTTCAAGTGCATCGAGTTACCAGTCTATATTCACAGTATCTGGCAGTGACGCTTATTTTTATAATGTTCTACAGGCAAAAGGGGCCAGTAATGGTGAGTCACATTGACTAACTTTTTGTGAAACCATGCTTACCGTACTGAGTCTCCAGCTTAAATTGTTATCTGAGGAGTGTTGCAGCTTTTTGAAGGCTTATAGTTAAATTCTGTAAAATTGCACAGGTCAAAGTTAGGTCTGGAACTGCAATAGAAACAGCTCTAGCACTCACATGAAAGATGACAAGGAGTAGCAGTGGAAGTTGAATGAATAAGATATGCAACAGGAAACTGAAGGCCATCAACACTGTTTAAAGGTTACAGGGGAGCAGAGAGCTCTATAGTCAATCCCCATGGCACCGTGAGGCACATTATTTTAGGCACTGAAAGTTTTCATACAGCACAGCCAGTTAATGAAAAGATAAATTCCCAGTATGGGAGCTATGTATTTGTTGTTTTACTCACCCCTCCACCCTACCTTGTCCCCTTTTCTAGGATCCATGGCTCCTTGTAATATCAATCACCGTACTGATACAGTCCATACATACAATCCCTCAATTGGTCAGACTTGTGCCATTAAAAATAAAGAGATGGCTAGGATCAAAGGTTCAAGCAATACTTTAGACAATTAAAACAATTACTTTATGGCCAGAAAGTTATGGCTTCATTCGTCCTAGCATATGAGGCAAGAAGGTAACTGGAACATGAGTACACAAGCCCCAAATGCATTATCTGCAGCCCATGTTCAGGAAGAGATTTTAGGAGAAAGCTAAAATTAATATTCATCCTCAGCACTGCATCACAGCTAAAGTTGTCTCTGCTGAGCCAAGATGTGCTCACTGAATTAGCCCCTCTGTATACAAAATAACTGACAACAGGGCACCAAGAAATAAGACTCAGACCTCTACAATTAGAGCTTACTTTTAATAGAAGGAAAAGAAGGTGTGCATAATCTTTCGGGATGCAGTAACTTGATTGTTTGCCTAATTCTCAGGTTCTGAATTCCTCCACACAGCAATTTATAGACAATGTCCTTCCTGAAGAGAAGTTCTTGGAACATGACAATTCTTTCAAGAGCAAATACAATGCCAATAGCTTTAGAATGGTCCTACGTTCCCACAGAGGATGAAAACAAAATAAAATGAAGGTTTTACAAACATTAGATACCTGGTTTTGAAATACTTCCAGCTATATTTGTTGAATCAATAAAAACAGGAAGTAGGGTGGAATTTCACTTAATAAATAATATTTCACTAGGATGGAGAGAAGTGAAGTTTACAGTTTTTTTGCTGACCAAAAAGTGCTCAATTCACAAAAAGGGATACATCAAAACCAAACATGCAAAGGTTGTTTTTAAAACTTTTACTGCAACATAACATTGAAGTAAACAGTAATTAGATATCTATCATTCCCCTCTCCCCCAAAAGAAAAGACGTAAGTAGGAAAAATAAGTTTGCCTGTATGTGTACAGCTTCTCAAATCATGTTAGAAGGGAGTCTAATTCCATGATCAACCAATTTTAACATAAAACAGTAATGAGTTTTCATTTGAAGGAATTATTTTTTTTAAATCCAGCATTTAACATGAAATAACGGGCTTCTTGCACTAAATTTAATACATCTGAAGCAGCAAAATAACCACCTATATTTTGGCATTTATGTTTACAGTTGCTCAATTCTTTTAGATTTCACAAAGCCATTATCCAGTGTTGCCATGAAATACAGACTGTAGAGTCTAGGTAGCAAAAAGCTATTTTCCAATACCAATGTTAAGTAAAAAGAAACATGAAGCAGGGCATTACACTAAGTTTCTGGAACTAGTACAGTAAAAGTGAACCTAGAAAAAAGTTAACCTACAGTTTATAGAAGGAACTAAATACCTGCAAAAGCTGATTTTTGGTTGTATAGTATTTTACACTGTAATTTGCTGCATCTGCCAATTTAAAGCAGACATGCTTGTATTTACCCTTGTTTTTGTTTCCTATGTTTTCTTCCCCCTCCCCCCATACCATACACCAAGTTTGTGGATATGAGCCCAAACAATCCAGTGAACAAAGTTAGTGTAATGCACTGGTGTGAAGCGTGAGATAAAAAAAGTCTCTCCCTTTCAATCGTCATCAAAGTTCTGTTGTAGAAGAAAGTTGGCAGCCAAGTTTTCATTCTTCTCGCAAGCAAAATATGCTTGTATCACAAGTCCTTCAGGGAATCCCAATGCCTTTAACTAAAGAAGAGACATGCATTTAGAAACCACCACATTTAAGTACATTAAGACTCCTTGAATGATTCATATATTAGAATTTGCCATTTAAACCATTTGTTCAAATAAATGTTGTGACTGCAGTTAAGTTTCCTTTCCTTTGCCTTATTTACTAGAGATTCCGAATTAAATCTATTTCTTGTGGGCACCTCAAATTAAGTTCTCATTCAAAAAGTGATTCTCTCTCAGTCTGGCTGAATACATCAAGTCACGTCACTGTTTCCACTGCTCTAACAAGTTATAAAATAGGCAGGTGTGCACAGAGCCAGGAAATAGCAGATATATGCTGTGCTGCTCTGGTAAAGATTCATTCAATGCAGAATTTTGAATATGAATAGGATGACAGTTCAATGCCTTCAGTAACAAGAGTAGATTGTGGCAAAGCAGGACTAGAATGCAAGGACACTGGGGAATCTGACTAACAGAAAAGGAGGGCTCGATTTTACCCGACTGAGCTAGCAGACGCAACTGCTGTGAAGACCTCTGACCAGTTGATTAAATTTGGATAGGTAAGCATGAGTGCTGGATTTATCCACTTTATACTTCTATTTATCGTGTCTTCATTTTAGCTTCAAGTCAATTAGGTTAAGGAATCTGTTTCCCCTATCATAAGATTTTTTTAAGAGCCTCCATGCATATGCAACTTGCACATATTCCAAATGAAAATCAGACCAACTTAGTGTGAGCCACTGGGTGCTCTCAACCAGGGGAGGATATGAAAAACCTAGAGACTTATCTTCATGTTTGCACAGTGTATGTACCCCTATGGAATATGTGTCAATGGCACCAGCACATACAGTATTGAGTGTGCTGAGCACCTGACAAACAAAAATGTTATGCTCTGTGGGAGGTTTTGAAGCTACACCAGGAACCTCAGTTAGGAACTGACCAATAAACCACACACCTCGTTCGGACCCAGAAGTACGTAATCAGCAGAAGAGACAAAAAAGCAAATATGGTACAGTGTTAAATATAAGCTACTATAAAAATAAAGGGAAAGTTTTAAAAAGATTTGACACAGTAAGGAAACCTCCTGGGCTAATTTTATTCAAATTAAGATAGTGAAAAGCTGCATTCTTCTTCTGCATAGTAAAGTTTCAAAGCTCTATCAATTCAATGTGCAGTTGTAAACTTCTGAAATGATGACTACTTTTTGTTACGAGTTAAACAGTTCGGTTATGAACAAACTCCATTCCCAAGGTGATCGTAACTGAGGTTCTACTGTATTTTAGAGTCAATCCTTTACTGTTTAAAAGTAAATTTAAAAGAAAAAAAACAATAGGTTGAGGCAACATTAAATGAAGACAGGAGCTGTGCTATGGAAGGTGTATGAGGAACATAAGCTATTTTAGTGAATGCCAAGTTTCTTCACCAACCTAGTCTGACCAACCACCACATTTTATATAGTTATTCCGAAAGCTGCTGCAGAATCAGGGAGCTCCACTGGAAGAACGAGATTTCCATGAAATTTATCAAAACTTCCACAAATTTTGGAGAAATTATTCTTTTCCAACTATTTATAGAATAAACTTAGTTTGAAAAGAACTGCATGGGAGCACCACTCTGGCTTACAAATCCAGATTTAGATACTTACCAAGAACAACAACTATTTCCTTAGGGCTGATGGCAGAGGTAAAAATTGATGTGCATTTTATACTTTAATGCTCCAACCAAGTAACTACTGCAAAATTCCAGAGCTACACTTCTAAGTTAGCAAAATAATGCAACTTCAATCTAGCCTATACATTTTAGTTGCAACTGTTCAAGTTTCGTTTTGTTCCAAAGCATTAATTGCTGCACGTGTATATACATATCTCCCTTACTGAACAGCAAGTGGAATTTAATTCATACACTGCTTTTAGGTTTTCGAGGCTTGCAGATCTGCAAGTTAATAGAGAAGTATGCTAGTATTTTTAGCTACCTACAGAGCAAAAACTCAGAGTCGAATAACTGGGTTAAGCAGCGACTTCAATCTACGTTGTACGAAAGCTCAGACAGAGCCAGCCTGGACAGCTTAGGAATCAATTTGATAGGTAAACAAAAGCACAACCTATGTGCGCATTACGACAGCCATTATTATACTTTTAGCATTAGTATCTGAAGCTTTCACAAAAATTCTTGTCTGCTCCTCTTTTTGAGCAGGATCTTGAGCTATGTTTCTCATTCAGTTATGCGTGGTTACAGTGCACCTTTGGACATGCTGAGCTGTATTGTTGTGATGACAAGAGCATAGCCCTTTGCAGGCCTCTCTGCTAAAAAACCAGGTTCAAGAAGAGGTTTGGGAACCAATGGCCTTAAAGCAAGGACATGAATTCCAGCAAGCCGAGGCTACGATCAACACTCAAATCTTACACTGACGATGAGTCAGAGTGGTAATGCTCTCGTGTCACATACAGCTGTGGTGTGTGTTTTAACCTGTACAATGCCTCATCTTAGCAGAGAAATGTAGCAAGAACATGTTAATGTTTTAAATCAGAAAAAAGGTGGCTCACCCTCTCTATAGCTTCTTTCTCCTGAGGTGTTACTTGAATGTAGTTCATCTGACCACTTCCAGCTTCTGCTACTCCTCCACTGCCACCACCGCCACCTCCTCCTTGGCCACCAGACTCTTGAACTGGTTCATTTAACATCTGAATAAAATGCTCCTGATGTTGGCTTATTTGCTGTGGTGCATGGGAGAACAAAAGGAAACAAGCACTGAAATAAAGCATGTTCAGTCCTGCCAACAGGCAACTAAAAGTTTCTAGTTACAGTGAATTTCGTGACCTAGAACACGTTTAAGGCACTAGAGAAACCTGGTTAATTTTGAGAATAATGCTTGGCCAAGTTCTGACTGAGAAGAGAAGCAGCTACATTTATTATAGCCAAGTTGCATTACCTCCTTCCACTCAGTGCATCGCATATAAAGGAAGTGAGATGACATGCAGTCTGAGCAGGAACTAAAGCTGCTTTTCCATTGTTCTCGCTAGCTGACAAGACAGCAGCATTTACTGTGTGCTACTGAGGAAGCTTAGCTTGTAACAGGTATTAAAAAAGGAACACCGACCTTCTATTGCCAGTATTTTAACCTAGTTCAGCTTGATTTCAATATCTCCCCTTCTTTGAAAAAGCTTCTGGCATCTTCCTTCCCACCCCACTCACCATACTTAATCTGAAAGATGGTACTTTGAAAGAAAATGAAGTCTAGGAGAATTTGCAAGAGTATCTTCAGGACTTAATGACAGTGACTAAGCCTCAAGCTAACTCCAAGACAGTATCTAATATTAGAGTTGTGGCCAAACTGGATGAGGTAGAGAAGGAAAGTTTCCATTCCAGTAGCTTCCCCGTCATAAAATTCCCTGAAATAAGAGAGCACATTGGCAGTACTGATGTATTAAGGCACCCTTGCCTGACCTAGTAATGGTACTTAAGTCACCTGCAGTAGCTGAGGGTTTTCCCGGCCTATCTGCTGTAGCAATGCTGGCAGCAGATTAGGATTCTGCTGAATAATTTGTCTCATCTGCTGGAACTGAGGTTGATTTCGTAAAAATTCAAGTGGATGTCCTGAAATGCAAAGAGTTATATATTTAAGAAAAAAAACAAGCAAGTTACTAGATATGCTTCTGTAAATGGGACCAACAATATAGATTAGAAGGAAAAACTGTCTGAATTACCTTAAACTTCAGAGGTAGAATGTAATGTAAAAAGACAGGTTTCATCTGCAAATTTCTACGTTAGCCTCAATGTAAAATTCCTTTCAAGGTGATTCTAGTCTTTGAAAAGACTCAGAGGGGTAGCCGTGTTAGTCTGTGTACAGCAAAAACAACGATAGTCCTGTGGCACCTTAAAGACTAAAATTCTTCAGGCATAAACTTTCATGGGTTCCAACCTACTGTGTCAGATGCATGAATGCCAACGCCTGAAGAAATTTTTTTAGTCTTTAACATGCCATAGGACTCTTGTTGTTTTTGAAGAGAATAGTATTCATAATGGCCTTATTATGAACAGGTTTGAGAGCAGGACCGGTCTCGGCCACAAAAGTGGCCCTCTCTCAGGGAGAAGGTGCACTAATGAAACAGGCGAGCAAAGCTTGCCTCACCGGTAGCCGTGCTCCTGTTCTGTGGCATTTTCCAGAGAACTTCAATTTAAGAATGTCAAATTGACACTGCACCTGCATTTAGAACATCACTTTAAACACACAAAGCCAGTATTTTGATCTCAAATCCTAAGATGGGGGCAGTGTTGGGGACTAAATTTTCACTCTATTACAGTTTAAAAAGTAAAAGGTAATACAAAGGGGTAAAGCAAAACACAGGCGCTCCAAGGATCTTGTGGTTTTACAAGAGGCGGCTCTAACCCCTTTGAGATGGCAAAATTAGTTCTAAAATGTTAAGTAGCGTCAAGAACCTAGTGGTCCAGATGGAACTAAAACGAAAGGTTCCTGCTTTGCTGTTCTGACCGCTCAACGGTGGCGGCTAAGAAGGATTACATTGGTGCAGAGAGTCTAGTGTTTGCTCCACAAACTATGACCAATGGATCTAACCTGAAAACCACTGCAGCTGAATTGTTAAACACAAGTAAAAGCAGACAAATATTCAGCCTGTCTGGGACCAGCATTGACTAGTACCAAAGTCAGCTTTTAAGAAGCATTTTTCCCCCCTCTTCACAGACTGAATTGTTTCAAGTGACTATTGACCCATCCATGAACAGTAATGAGAATGTATCACTTCAAATAAAGATTTTAAGACCTAATCTTTTAAAGAACAGAATGTAGGTGTCCAAGGGTTGTCTTCCATTCTATATAATTTATAATGGAATGTATTTTAACATGCATGTAGCATTTCATTTTGCTTTTAAATAAAAGCAGGATGATCCAACATATTGGAAAAAAAAAGAAATTTCTGCTAACTTAGAGGAGGCAAAAAATTGGTCCAATCGGTGTCTGTGAACCACATAACTAGGACTGGATCAGAGTCACAACTCTGTCCACATCTCAAAGGTAAAATTACAAAGCAACAGCAAAGGCCTTTATAATGTGGAGCCTGGGTGTCATTTTATTGTGGTATATAAAAAACGCAGACCTTAAAGCAAACTTGTCATTACACTGACAAAAATGTAGCAGACATTTTTTAGTATTCATTGAAATGTGAGGAACTAACAATAGAGAGGAGCTGACATGTTTACTGACACCCTCCACCTCCTCATGCTAGAACTCATTTGGGGAGCGTCAATTGCCTACTTAAGTGTTGCTCCTTCTGGAACTCTGCCAACGATGCACAGGAGCACCCTTAAGCATCTCCAGACAACACCTCAAACTTTTCAAGATTATGCAGAAGAAATTATAGGGGCTTCTTTGAAAAATAATGTTTGCACTTCATGGTGCAACTTAGCGACAATACTGCATCGACCAAGTAGTCATGGTTATCAAATGCTTATGTTAAGGCAAGTTTGAGTCCATTGAATTTAGCAGCTGAAGAGGTGTGTCCCCCCCCCCCGCGCAGGAAACTACAAAGCTTCTTTCAGCTGTGAGTTGTTATATCTGAGGGGATATGGTATTATTCATGAACAGGTCCTCTTCCCACAAACCCTCAAAGGCTTACAAAGACTGATCAATATACAGCAGAGCCCAAATTGATGGCCCACAGAGCAGTTGATGGCAGCTGATTAAGAGCTGGGTGGACATGTGATGCTAGCTTTGTTTCCAGCTGCTTCTTTAGGCCTCTTTGTAAAACTGCTGGAGACATGGAGAAGGCGAAAAGAGCGGTCAGTCTAGCTGCCTCTATTAGCATCAGATACCGCACAGGAGGATGACAAACAGGAATCACTAGCTAGAAAGATACATCACTGGAAGCAAAGCAACCAAGGATCAGGTAAAAGATGCACATGCATGGGGAGGGAAAGAGAACAGCTGGAAAGGGGGAAGTGAAAAGGAAAATACAGTGATGAAGATTGAAAACTGAGTTGCACTGAGAGGACATTACATTTAAAAAAAGGAAATATTTTATTTTGTCAACACTGCTTTTCCACATACCATTGTTGTAGCTACAAGAAAAGGGAGGTGCTCATGTACCACCTACTTGACCACATTTTGAATTTGAGAGCCCTGTTTAATATTTATATCACAGTAGCACCTAGGGAACCCAGTTATGAGCCAGGTCCCCCACTGTGCTAGACCTCATAGAAACAGAACAAAAAGACAGCCGCTGCTCCAAAGAATTTTCTAGTACGTTTCAAAATTTCAGAGGGTCCCAAGTAGTGTCGCTCATGAGTAGGCAAAACAAAACTGGATCCCTTTGTAAGTGAAACCTAATAACTATGGTTACAAGTGAGGAAGTTCTAAGTGACATACTGTTACAAGTCTAATGCTAGGCAGTAAGAAGACTGGGTGAGGTCAGGGAAATATGAAGCATGTCTATATTTGTGATCTCAAACCCAAACATATTGAGCCACAGAGCAAATATAAAACCAACTCTGGCATCTGGGAATTTGACCAGCTAGGTCCCCAACATTACACTTCCACCCACTGACAAGTGTTTCCTCCAAGTAAGTTCTATTGCTCTTCTGTCTCTCACGATCATAACTGGAAATCCTCATGAATTTAAACCCACTGCTTAAACATCTAGTACACACAGACAGCTTAATAGGTGCCTTCAAACACAAGACCATCTTACCTCCTGAAGAACTAGTAGTCGTAGTTGCTGCAGCTGCTGCCACCGCTGAAGATTGAGATGCACCAGTACTTGCTGCCTGAGGTGGATCAGCCACAGCTTGATTCTCTCTATCTCCAGGGATACCCTAAATCCAGGGATCATGTTACAATTTACACCATTTTCATGGGTAGAGTTGAAAGGTAATCGCTTCACTGCATATAGTTTGTCTTAGGAACAAGACTCAATACTTTCAGTGCAAGTATAAACCAATTAACACTACAGATTTGCACACACTATTCCTAAGAAACCTACGAACGACTTGAAATCATAACATAGCACTGAGTAAACAGAAAAGGGAAAGAGGTATCAACAATTTAGCGCTCTGTTAAAACCCAACGTCTTGAACTGCACTGGGAAGTTTAGCGCAGTTTATGTAAAGCAGCACAGTGGTCTAATATTTGCATGATGAATGCTTTATTGTAACACTAATAAAGAGGTGACCAAAACATATTGTCATATGGGCCACAGCCAAAAGGGAACACTGCACTCCGTCAGCCACAGATGGCTGAGAGCACTCTTGCCTATGGTACTTAGGAGTTCAAACCAGACCAGGACGCAGGACCAAACAGCAAGTTGGTGTCACAATGGGATCTGTCAGAGGTAAAGATCTAGTTCCCTTCACTACTCCTCTTAATAGTTTAATCTGGGTTCAGCAGTTCTTGGAATGTGTTGGGTATAACGTCTTGTTTCAGAAGATGTAGGAAATAACCATATGGAGCACCCATTTTAGATTTGATTCTGACTAACAGAGAGGAACTGGTTGTGAACCTAATAGTGAAACACAATTTGGCTGAAAGTGAATCAATTTCATTTCATGACTAAGGAAAGGAAGGAGTGATCAGAATGAGGACAATGGACTTTTAAAAGAGCAGACAAACTCAAAACTGGTAGACAGGGTGCCACAGGAAGAAAATCAAAGGGAGAAAGGAGCTCAGGAGCGCTGGTGTCTCAGATAATTTTAAAGGCACAACAGCCAACTATTCTCATTCAAAGCACAAAGATAGGAAGAACAGTAAGAGGCCAATAAAGGTGCATCAAGAGCTGTATAATGACTTGAAAATTAAAAAGAAATCCTACAAAAAAAATGGAAACATGAATAAATTGCTACACCTACAGGTGAGTATGAAAGAACAGTACAAGCACAAAATCAGAAAGACTATGGCACAAACTGAGTTACATCTAGCAAAGGGCACAGAGGCAATAAGAAGTGGCTCTATAAATCCTCTCCCTTGCTCCTAATGTAAAATGTAAGGTCCACCACTTGACTCTCCTGCCCAGCTAATAGCTGATGACATCGAGAAAGCCAAGGTGTTTAATCCCAATTAGTCTTCATTAAAAGTGTTAACTGAGACCAGATTAGCACAATATTTATAATAAGGGAGAAGGAACACAAGCCGGAGAAGGGAAAAAAACAGGTTAAAGACGTTAGATGTATTCAAGAAACAGAGCTTAACGAAATTCATGCTGGGGTACTGAAATAACTAGCTGAAGCAATCTTGGAACCACTGGCAATTACCTTTGAGAACTCATGGAGACGGGAAAACATAGTGCCTAACTTTAAGAAGGGGAACAGAGGACCTGGAGAATTATACACCAGTCACCCTAACTTTAATCAATATCAAACAATCATGCTGAAAGCACCTAGAGGATAAAAAGTAAGAGCCAATGTGGATTTAATCAAGAACAAATCATGTCAAACAAACATAACTTCTTTCTTTGACAGGGTTACTGGGCTTCTGGATTGCAGGGAGGAGTGTAACAGACTTGGTATTTTGATTTCAGTAAGGCTTTTGATACAGTCCCATAAATATTCTCATAAGCAATCTAGGGAAACAGGATTTAGATTAAATCACCTAATGGTGGGTTCATAACTGGCTGGAAAACTAATCAAAGAATAATTAGTAGTGGTTTGCCATGAGACTGGGAAGACATCCGGGGGAGGGGAGAAGTCCCAACAGGATTGTGCCTGAGTCTGGTGGTATTCAACAATTTCATAGATGACTCTCATAATGGTGTGGAGAGTAGGATGATAAAGTTTGTGGATGACACCAAGCTGGGAGCAGTTGCAAGCACTTTGGAGAACAGGATCAAAATTCAAAATGACTTTATCAAACTGGTTAACTGGTCTGAAATCAACAAGATGAAGTTCAATAAAGGGAAGTGCAAACTACTAAAATTAAGACGAAAAAAATCAAATGCACAAATACAAAAATAAGGACTAAATAGCAGTGGTCGTACTGCAGAAACGGATTGGGGGTTATAGTGGATCAGAAATTGAATATTAGTCAGTGTGATGCAGTTGTAAAAAAGGCTAATATTTTGGGGTGTATTAATGGGAGCTTCATATGTAAAACATGGGAGATGATGTTCCACTTTGGGTGCCACATTTCAAGAACAATGTGGATAAATTGGAGAGAGCAACAAAAATGTTAAGAGCTTTAGAAAATCTGATCTATGAAGGAAGATTTTAAAAACTGGGCATGTTTAGTCTGGAGAAAAGATGATTTAGGAGTGACCCACTGGGGATCAATAGTCTTGAGGAAAAGAAGATTTAGGAGTGACCCACTGGGGATCAATTGTTCTCCATGTCCACTAAAGGCAGGACAAGTAGTAATCAGCTTAATCAGCAGCAACAGAGATTTAGGTTAGAAATTTGTAAAAATTTGTAACTCTAAGGACAGCTGAAAATGAGAACTGATTGCCAAGGGAGGCTGTGCAATCCCCATCACTGGCAATGGGTGAGGGGGGACTGAACTAGATCAGGGTTTCTCAACCACTGGTCCATGGCAGCCTCCTTGCCGATCCCTGAGATTTCCCTGACAAGGGTTAGGAAGGCAACAAGCCATTCTCTGGTACCAAAAAGGTTGAAAAGTCACTAGATTAAATAAGCTCTCAAAGTCCCTTCCAGCTCTACATTTCAATTAGTCAGCTAATCATGCCTAAGCCCAGACACACAGGAACTATGTGGAAGTTCACATCACCCCAAAAAAAATCCTTACTGATGGCATGCTAAACAGTTATGCAAAGAAATTTCTCCATTACAAATCAACACTGTCAAGTCTCTAACTTAACAGGGAGGAGTGAGAGCTACTTACATCTGTTAAATAATGCAATCTCTTGTCCTCACAGTTTAAAGCTTGAAGCCAGTTTCCTAAGTGTTTAAATGTAATCTATGTTGAAAATGAGTCATAAGGGAAAAGTACAGCACTGGCTTAAAACTAAGTAGTAATTTGAACAATTTAAATATGAATGATGCCTATGAGAAATTTAGTTACCAATTTGAAATCCTCCTCCTAGAAAGTTCAATACAGTTGTTTCCCTATCTCCTAACTCTTCTGTTCACACATGATCTGTACATCTCAGCTTCAAGGTAAGTCAGAAATCAAGCTAATTAAGCAAGAAATAGGAACAGCAAAGGAGGAAAGTGATGGATGGGGGGGGCGGGAGAGGAAGAGAAGAGTTTCAAATGAACTTTAGTGTAGCCAAAACTAGAGACTCTGGAAATGTGCATTAAATAACCGTCAGTCCAACTGAGTTTCCAAATCCATTTTCCTTATTTTTCTTCATTTGCAGAGCTGCTCATAACCTACATCTGAGGGTGCTGAGGGAGTTGGCCGATGTGATTGCATAGCCGCTAGCCATTATCTTTGAAAACTTGTGGCAACTGGGGGAAGTCCCAGAGGATTGGAAAAAGGCAAATATAGTACCTATCTTCAAGAAAGGGAAAAAGGAGAATCCGGGGAACTACAAACCAATCAGTCTCATCTCCATCCCTGGAAAAATCATGGATCAGGTCCTCAAAGAATCCATTCTGAAACACTTGGAGGAAAATAGACTGATCAGGAACAGTCAACATGGATTCACCAAGGACAAATTGCGCCTGACCAACCTGATTGCCTTCTATGATGATATGACTGGATTTGTGGATGCGGGAATAGCCGTCGACGTGATATACCTCGACTTTAGCAAAACTTTTGATATGATTTCCCACAGCATTCTTGTCGGCAAGTTAGGGAAGTACTGGTTGGATAATGGATCGTAAGGTGGATAGAAAACTGGCTAGATCATTAGGCTCAGTGGGTAGGATTCAATGGCTTGATGTCTAGTTGGTAACGAGTGCAGTGCCCTAAGGGTCAGTCACGGGGCCGGTTCTGTTCAACATCTTCATTAATGATCTAGATGATGGGATAGATTGCACACTCGGTAAGATCACAGGTGATACCGAGCTGGGGGGAATGGTAGACACAATGGAGGGCAGGGAAAGGATTCAGGGAGACCCAGACAAATTGGAGCATTGGGCCAAAAGAAATCTCATGAGGTTCAACAAGGACAAGTGCAAAGTCCTGTACTTAGGAAGGAAAAATCCCATACACTGCTACAGGCTGGGGACCAATCGGCTAGATAGAAGCTCTGTAGAAAAGGACCTGGGGCTTATGGTAGATGGGAAGCTGGATATAAATCAACAGTGTGCTCTTGTTGCCAAAAAGGCCAATGGCATATTGGGCTGCATCAGTAGGAGTGTTGCCAGCAGACTGAGGGATGTGATTATTGCCCTCTATTTGGCACTGGTGAGGCCACATCTGGAATACTGTGTCCAGTTTTGGGCTCCCCACTACAGAAAGGATGTTGACAAATTAGAAAGAGTCCAGCAGAGGGCAACAAAAATTATTAGGGGGGCTGGGGCACATGACTTATGAGGAAAGATTGAAGGAACTAGGCTTATTTAGTCTGCAGAAGAGAAGACTGAGGAGGGATTTGATAGCAACCTTCAAATACTTGAAGGGTGCTCCAAAGAGGAGGGAGGTAGGCCGTTCTCAGTAGTAACAGAGGACAGAACAAAGAACAATGGTTTCAAGTTGCAGCTGTGGAGATCAAGGTTGGATATTAGGAAAAACTTTCTCACTAGGAGGGTGCTGAAGCATTGGAATGGGTTACCTAGGGAGGTGGTGGAATCCCCATCTTTGGAAACATTTAAGGCCTGGTTAGACAAAACCCTGGCTGGGATCATTTAGTGGGAGTGGTCCTGCTTTTAGCAGGGGGTTGGACTAGATGACCTCATGAGGTCCCTTCCAACCCTATGATTCTACCAGACTGAGAAATGGAACTGAATGTAACCTAGTACAAAAGTAGGAGGAGGAAGATTTTAAACACACAAAGTAATGTACAAGAGTCGTACTGTGTTGTAGCCATTTTCCACTTTCTCTCAGGCAAATAGAAGTGCACTGCATTTTTAAAGCCAGCCTTACCACTGACAGGTTGTATCTTGTTTAGCAGATTGATCCATCTATTCAGAAGCCAGACCCTAACTTACCATTGTGCATACATGATATACTGTTGAGGTTCATTAGCATGATTAATACCAAGAATTAATTTAATATTTAGTTTAATATTTTGTCTGTTTATATTATAGCTGTTAACACAAAAAAAAAATCTAGTGACTAGTGCCTTTAATGGGACACAATAAAGAGAGAATTACATTAGTTAAGTGATACAGGCAGTATCCCATTGAGCTACGTCATAGCTAATTAAACTACACCACTTCAGCCTCAAGATTTAGCCACACCTTGCACATACAGCCAAATAAATGAGTACAAAATATGGCAAACAAAATTTAGATGCTGGTATTACCCTTAGGCTCTTGAAGATCCATTTCTCAATCTCCTAGGCTCTCTACTTACCACCACAGTTCCTTAGTGGACTTTCACTTGTCTCTTACAAACTCTCTCTCTTTCAGGCTATCAAAGATTGACCCTCTTGAAAGATGGGGAGAAAGATAAGAGATGAAAGTGTAAATAAAAATAGCTCACCATTAGAAGGTACTCCACTGCTCTGTCAGGATTGTTGAAGCTGGCTCTCAGTGCTGCAATTACTTGCTCTCGCTCGTAGCCCATTGACATGATCTCAGTCACCATATTCTCGTAAGATTGACCTGTCACTAGCAGGGCAAAAACAGCACAGATTTAAATGTGGCAAAAGGGTGCAAGCAGATTTTAACTGAGAAAGGACAAAACTGACAGATTCACTCGAGAGGAAGTGAGTAAAAGTCACACTGAACTTGCCAAAGTCTGTTGTTCTCTTTTTTCAATATGTTCAAGTTTTCTACTAAGCACTCATGAGAATGGCAGAGTTCCTTGGGACACAGCACAAGGCAGGCTTCCAGAGAAGATTCAGTGCGTTCAGGACACTCCATGTACTAATTCCCCTTCCCCACTCTTCACTAAGGTCCAGGGCATGTTCACAGCATCTAATATTCAGTTCCTGTCTTCATTAAAAGAACTTGCAGCAGTTTAAGGACGGAAATTAATCCAGCTAAGCAGAAACCTGTTTGCCAGATTGTTTTGGAAAGCCAAAGGGCTTAACACAATGGCTGGAATAATGACCAATGACAAATGTGGAAAAACTGACAGTTCTACACTGCTACAACACCATAAGGAGAGATAGCGAAGACCACCTGGATGGTAAAGTAATACTCTGGATGGATCATGGCTCTACCAGATGACCCACTCCTGTCTTGATTAACAGATTATAAAGCCACGAGGACCATTTTGATCTTATCTGTTCCCCTGCACGATACAGGCTACAGGACTTGTCTAAATTTATTCCTGTATAAATCTGACTATCTTTTAGAAAAATATCCAATCTTGATTTAAAAATTGCAAGAGATTTAGAAGCCACTTCAAACCTTGGTAAACTGTTCCAATGGTTAATTATCCTCACTTAAAATATTGCACTTCATTTCTAGTCTGAATTTGTCTAGCTTCAACTTCCAGCCATTGAATCTCATACCTGTCTGCAAGATTAGAGAATGGAGATTAAGATTAGTGCCCTTTATCAAATTTTGGTTTCCCATGTACATACTGATGGACTGATCAAGTCGTCCATTTATCTTCTTTTCATTAAAAACTGATTGAGCTCCTGGAGTATCACACAGATTACAGGCAGCAGCTTGGAGTGGAGCCCTCCTCGGCAGGCTTTCTACACCAGGCTGTTGCCTCCCTTCTCAGATGCATCTGACAATGCTCCATACTATAGATCTCAATACTATAGTTAAGGGAAACAAGTGCACATGCCTCACCTCATCAGATGCAGCATACTTAAGAACTTTTTCCAAAGGGGAAAAAATTCAGGTTAAGAGCCTAGAAAATAGACTCAGACATTACTGTTAAATGCAAAACCCAGGCATTTTACTCCATGTGCTTTGCTTTCTTTCTTTAAAAAGAGCACATTGCACAAGTCAGGTAAAGGACTGATTCTTTCTTGAAATTTCAACTGACAGCCGCTCACCATCCCAGAAAGGTTGAGTGTGGAAATGCTGGTCAGTATTATCAACAGACTCAATGGAATTGTGCCCCGCTGTTATAGATGCCCCTGGCGCAGATGGGTCACTCAAGTAAGATTGCTCAACAGTTCAGAGCTGCAACAGCTGATGGTTTGGTCTTCCTGTTACTTACCTATATTCCTGTACACTTAGAGCGCTAAGGAACAATGGAAGAGAATCATGTTTGGGGGCTGGCTCCCACTCACAGCATTCACTGTCCAAGGAGGGCCTGGAAGCAGGGACAGGGAGTGGAGTGGAACCAAGCAGCAGCCCTGCAAGGAGGAGAGCAGGACGGCCCCCACCTCAGCATGATCCCCAACATCCTAGCAGCTGGGTGTGTGTTTTTCGCTCGGAAACCTCCATTTTAGGTCAAACTTCAAACTGACAAAAACAAACAAAACTAACAAACATCTTCACTGAACGTCCTATATTAAATTTAAAATGTTAATAGTTTGACAACCCTGGAGATTGACATCCTAACTGACCTCAGAACAAATGGATGTGGGTATTTTCCTGCAGCATAGACCTGCAGAGCCCAGATCTCAGCTTAGACGGCAGCTGAGTATAACCTTCTCAAACTGCCGTCACTCTACTGAGACAGCCACCAAAGGAGCTCATTATGCAGTTTATGTACTCATGGGCTCCTTAAAAAGCACCCGAGTCCCATCAATAGCACCAGCAGAGTTAGGAAACAAGGTGGGCAGTGGAGTTTTCTCCACAGTGCACCGTGTTCCTAGGGCTAAAATGTTGACAGTTGGAGGAGTGGGGGAGAAGGGAAGTGCATTAGGTACTCTGGGATAGAGTTACTTTGACCAGGATCTGTTTTTAACTGTGTGGACACCAGATCCCTAGGTTCAAGCACAGGTTACAAAACACTTAACCCAGGGTTAAAATGCAATGTAGACACTCAAGCCCAGGCATCCCTGACACAGATCAGCTGACAAGTCCTGCCTACCGTAGGTTTACATTTCTGTGTAGACACATGTTTTATTATCTACAACAGCAGTTCTCAACCGCTGTGTGTTGTGGCACAAAACTGTTGCAGCTTAGCGGCAAGTGTGTCACAGCAGGCCCCCCAGATGGATGGGGAGCTGCTGATTGTACTAACAACGGCAGAGCCTGTCTGTGTGACTCAGGCAGGCTGCTGATTCATCCAGCACTCTAGGAGCTGGAGGCGGGATGTATTTAAATCTCCTGCCCTGCATGCCCAGCCCAGGGCAAGGGAGCAGGTTTTTCTGGCAGCCTTGGGACCCTTTTGTTTTGTAGGTGGGTGTGGGGCTGCAGGGTGGGGAGGGGGCCAGGGAAGCAGCAGGGCCAGAGTGGAGGGGCTGCAGGGACAGGCAGCGGGCCCAAGCTGGGGCTGCAGTGAGAGCTGGGGCCAGAACCAGGGCCGTGGTGACAGTGGGGGTTGTGGGGTAACAGACTCGGGGGTTGCAAGCTGCCAGGGAGGCTGCCGGGGAAAGAGATGGAGGGGAGCCTTAGTGTGCTGCGAACAGCTGGGAACGCTCCCAGCCATGTCGTGACCCTGAAAAGGTTGAGAACTCCTGATCTACCATGAATTTAGGGGATAAGTGCAGACAAAACAGATTAGAACCACTAGCTTACCCAAAATAACCTTAAGTCAAAGTATAGATTTGTACACCCCATGACTTAGTAATGTCAATTCACTATTTAACTAACATCAGCTTCACTTAGAGCGACTAATACGGTCAACACAGAGTCAATAATTTTAAAGAATGCATGTACAAGTTACTATGGCAGTGGTTTTCAACTGGTGTGTTGCAAGAACTATCCAAGTGTGCCCTGAAATTTTGTGCAAAGGTAATGAAAATCAGTGTAAAATGAACATTGTTTCATCTTCAGCAATAGTCTATCCAACCAAAATTACAACTCATAAAACTTGTGAAAATTAATCATCAAATTAAAAGCGAGGCATCGGTCTTAACATGAACATTTTAAACACAGGTGTCCAAAGGGCAAAACTGAGATAATGTGAATTTTTTCCGGTGGATTTGGAATATTGATACATTTGATCCTTCTTTAGCTTGTTGTATGTAGTATGTTGCAAACTTCTTGAGTAAGACCCTAGCCATAGTAAACGTTCCGTTTATGAGCAATCAATTCAACTGAAAAAAGTGGGTGTGCCGTCGAATTGTTTGTCTCACTGAAGTGCACCCTGTTACTGAAAAGGTTGGGAACCACTGTACTGTGGTTTTGCAAGAATCTGCAATAAGGGATTAACCATCACCTCTTCTTGGCCTTCCACATTTCCAGAAAGAAATCTCTAAGAATACAAACTTTTAAAACAACTGATTTGTGTTCTGTGAATCAGTGGCAAAAAACCAGTACAGTACAATCGTCTCAGGTGAGGCGCTCTTACTCCACAAGATGAGCAGCTCTTCCTACTGACATATGAATTATTTACACCATACTCGCAATCACAAACTAAGCCTAGCAAAAACACACTCATCGGTGTAAGTGAAGAGCACCATCAGTTGTGGTGCCTAACAAGATTAAACAGGTCACTTTATGTGCCTCTTTTGACTCTCTGTGTCACTCAAAAATAAACTAGATCACTGGATGAAATGGGGAAACTAAAGGAGAACTGGAAAAGATAAAGGTCAATTTACAGTAGCCTGCTGCAATGAATATAGGCTAAAATGAAGGAGTAAATTTGAATGCTGGCAATTGATGCATCAGCTGCCCAAAGCAATCCAGGTACTCAAGTCTGGTTTTCTCAGCCACTCCTAAGTAATGTTAAAGCAGGCTAGACTGGTACTCCAAGATCTACTTTTTTGTCTCGACAATCAGTATCGCATTCATATTCAATTGTAGGTGTTCTAACCTGCAGTGAAACAGACTGCTCAAGTGAAAAAGGAGTAAACAGTCAGCTAACTACACAGTGAGAAACACTGACAGATGTGCCATTCATCCTCACACCACAGGGAGGGGAAGCAGCAGGTTTATTCAAGTGGAGAGAAAATAACCCCTTCATAGAAAGCAATCACTTTACTGGACAGACTGCCGGAGTGACACGTCCTTCCACAAAACCTTCTCTGGGATGCAACATGGTCCAGAAAGCAGGTTAAAAGACAAGACTGAGTTACCTGGGTTCTAGATCCAGCTTTGCGAATACACTGCATCATCTTGGGCAAGTCATTTCCCTTCAAAGCCCATTTACACATTTTTTTTTAAAAAAAGTGACCTGATGCCCACTCACTTGTGTGTGTCTCTTTGGAGTTATGGATACAAACAATGCATGTGCTATAAATTAAGACCACCCGTTCAATTCAAGTCATTCTCCTGAATCAAGAGATAATTACTGCAGACCAGTTGTGACCAGAACTGCATTCAAACCTATGAACTTAAATTCACTGGTTAGTACTGTCAAAGAGTCAACAGTTGTTTCAATGATGTGAACTTAATGACTGAGGGTGCAAGTGAAAGGAGTGAATATTGGTTGTGTTTTCTGGCCACAATAAAAACAAAAATACACCTACTCGGAATTCTAGCCAAACCATGTCAACCCGAATCACTGGGAAAGACAGCATAAGGGAATGTTAAATTTGATTTCCCATCTTTACACACCCATCTTTGTATATAAACTGAAACAACCTCTGTCCTAAAGTGAAGAGTCAAAAAGACATGAAGTTTATTTTAACCACATTTCCTGTTCTTTAGGAGCAGTGCTTTGATTATAACCTTGGGGATAAAAAAGTGTAATAAGGTGGAGAATGCAAACAAGTTACTTGTTAATCCATCATTTACCTCAACTGCAGTGAAAAAAAGTTAAAGTGCCAAGTAAAGTTTAAGTAAAAAAAAAAAAAAAAAAAAACAAAAACAAAAAAAAAAAAAAAAAAAAACTTACCAAGTGCACTTGTAGCATCCTCAAAAAGATTTGATCGAGAAGTATCACCTGATGTACTGCAAAACAAAACAAGATCTCAAATATACACGTTTGGAAAAGAAAATTCATAAGTAGAAGCAGCAGCTGTAACTGTATATCATTTCCTAAAGGAGTTAAGGGTATCTAAAATCTAGCATGAAGACAGAATTTACATACTTCTGTGCTCTAAGTAAATGCTACTGTTTTTAATTTTTAGTTTTACCTGATGCCTACCAAGAATATTTAAATATGGATTACTGCTGTCCATTCAAGAGCTGACACCTGCTTGCCTAAACATTGCCTTTAGGACCAGGAAAAAAGGCAGCCTAAGTTGAGATTTTCACAAGTTCTCAGTCTTTGCCTAATTACTTGCCACAGAAGCCAACAGTAAAACTGCCACTGACTTTAGTGGAAGCTGAGTTAAGCCAGTGCACAGCACTTTTTAAAATTTCCTCAATATTGTCCCTTGAAGAACACCTGAGCAAAGTTAACCAGTTACCTTTAAAATTCCTGTAACAGATGAAGACTCTTTTCTCACAAAAGAGTCTTTTGTCTTTCTACAATAGACTAACACGGCTACCCCTTTGGAATCTTTTCTCACAGTTTGTCTGAATCCTTCTAAAATGCAACCATTCAAAAGACACTGTTTTAAATGTATGTGAATTTTTCTAGAGAGATGGATGTTCTGAAAAGAATACCAAACTGTCACTTGATACTGACAAATTCACCTGAGTTACAAATGCTAAGGAGTGAGGGGACATCTGTTTTTACTAGCCAACGCCAGCACAACTACATACGTACACAGAGGACAGTTATTCAAGAAACAGGGTGAGCAAGTGGGTTTATGGCATGGTTTCCTGCCACCATCTAGCAAGATTTTCAGGAGAAGATTTACTTGTTACTATACTCCCATCTCCAATTCAGAGTTGGGCATTTACATCGAGACATTTGTATTCAGGCTGAAGTTTTATTTGTGGCCTTCCTTCTCTATTTTCCTAACAATTTCTAGGCCATCTTTGAATCTCCTGCTCCTCCACTAGCACACACCATCACTTGAGCGAATTTTAATATTTCCATTCCAAGAGACAAAGTGTATTTAACTAAGAAGTGCTCGTATAAGTGAGCAGCACTTTTACTTCATATATGGACTGATATAATTCACTAACCAAGAACTACATCTCTTCACATCCTTTTGTACGTTTGAGGTGGTTAACAACCACCTTCAAAATGAGTTGAGAAGGAGAAACAAAAATCTAGACCAGAAAGATTCTCAACTTCCCAGGATGCAAATATCAAATGCAGTTTATCACAACATACCCAAATTCCCACAGACCTTTACAGCTTGGTCAAAGATTGCTTTTATTTTGGATATTCTCTAACGATTGCAGGAAACTGTGGTAAAATGCAGCTCCAGTTATTAACCCTTCGGTAGAATAAGTAAGAATCTTTTGGAATCCGTTGAGCAAAGATGAGATAGTAGATTCCTTAAAAATTATTCCTTCCATTATCTAATTGAGATTCTGGTCAGGGTAAGAACTGATCTAACAACATGTCTAGCGAGTCTGACTTAGATGTTTCAAAACAGATTTTTGAGCTTCTGGAGATTAATCCATTTAAGTCCTGAAGGGCTTTACAGGCACTAATTCACTGTGGATCACAATACCCCAGGAAGTAGGAAAGTATCCCCAGCTTAGGTGGAGAAACTGAGTCTCAGTAATTCTGTGACATACCCAAAGTCAAAAAAGTCTGTGACACAGCCAGAACAGAACCTAGATGTCTTGAATCTAAGCCCCGTGAGCTTAATCACAAGACCATCCTCATGACAATTTGACTTGGAATGGCTTCAACGACTTCAAAGTGGCTCATTCATACCTGTCAATTGATGTGGGGCTGACAGCAGCCGTTGCCTCAACTGGCTTCTCTGCTGGTTTCTCTTCTTTAGTGGCACTTGCAGATGCAGGTTCACAGGCCGCTGCAGCTGTTGCTAGAGTAGTAGGGGTCGGAGCCGGGGCTGGGGCCGGGGTTGGCAGAGGAGCTGGTGCGGAGGCTGCAGCAGCTGTTGTAGTAGAACTAACAGTAGTGGTGGCTGTATTTGATTGCTGTGTTGTAGCTGGTGATGGTGTTGGAGCAGCTGCTGCTTTGGGCTAGAGAAGCAATGAAAGAATCAATATAGGGCATTCTCGCTAAGTATGCTCTGCAAGGACCAGTTACGCTTCAGACAGTAACTTAGAAACTCAAACTCCCCATATAGTGGATTTTATGAAGACATTTAAAAACACAGAGGAGTATAGTTGAAAAACATCATAAGTGTCTACAGATCAATATTTTTAAAGGGCATCATTTAAAATCGGAAATGAAGTATTCATTTAATACATAATTACAACATCCAGTACCATATTAAGAAGCTTCATATCCAAGGACGTTCAAATCCAAGTACATGAAAAGAATGCCCACTTATTTTTACAAGGTGTACTATCCATAAATATTCTATAAACAACAGTTTATATTGGAAATTCTTTACGATAATTCTCAGACACTTGACCAGCACATCAACTGCAAATTATGACTACACAAATTTGGAAAAGCTGATAGAAAGTAAAATGTGACATTTAACTGTTCATTTGTGGAAAAGTGCCAAGAGTTAAGGCTACAAGCAAATCCCTAATAGTAACCTTTACCATCTACCATTATGTCTAGGCACTAGAAAATTCCAGAGCATTTTAAGAAACACTGCAGAACATCTAAGCTATACTGCAAAGGACTCATGCAGTGATTTCAATATAAATTAGTGAGAAATATGTGACAAGTTTGCTGTTAAACACACAGGATGGTTTCTACAACTCTCTTCCCTCTATCACTCCTCAGATGGAACACGTCCTAACTTATTTAAATGCAATATTAAGTCCTCACATATGGTTCCTCCTCAACTGCCACAGTTCTCAAAGTTCACAGGTCCACTTTGCAGAAGTCATGTTTTTAATCTTCTGCTGTTTTAAAACATTAAGTTGACACAAGTGACCACAGCCATGAGTTTTCAAAGCAGCCATTGAAAACTCTGGAAGTCCTGAGCCTGAGGCTTTAATACCAATCTTCCGTCTTCGGTGACTAACTCCTGACAAGGAAGACAAGAACATAATCTAAGTAGGCAGAAATGAAACATGGGGAGACTGCAAGAAAGGGTAGATGATAAAATTGGGACTCCACTTGTCACCCAGGAGCCATCAAAATTTAGTCAGGAGATTTTTGCATTCTAGAATGACTGCTAGTATTACATGCTGCAAAATGTATGCACAGTGGACTGGATTAAAGATAAAGTTTCAACTCTGAACCTCTCTTTGCCACCCCTGCCCACCCAAACACACACTTGATGAACATAACCCGGAGAGACATTAAATAGATTTTAGTCGTTTGGTGGGTCTAAACTTATATACGTATGCTGAGAACCACAGTAAGAACACTTTACAAGATGGTATGACTTTGATGAGAACATTGCAACAACTTACTTTTGTCACCATAACCACCACAAAGTTCTTCTCATCAATTTTGTATTCTTTAAGAGCGGTATCATCATTAAGGATTTTACCTAGCAAATTCAAGGTGAAAGTTATTTAGAAGTCATTTATTTGCTGATCTCAATATTCCAATAGTGCAAACAGTTTCAAATACCTAAAAAGTAATTTTATGCAGATACCTAAAAAAGCATAAGCCAAAGAAGAATGTTCTACCCTAAGCTCTGATGTAGTGCTCCCAAATAACAGTTTCCTAATGTACCCTTTTATAGCACAAGTATCAAAAGACAGTTCTGACTATTCTGACAGAAGATGTTCAACACTGCATCAACAATGTCAAATATGCCCCATAATATTGAAGGTATCATCTCAAGGAAAAGGTTTTATTCACCCTTTATCCAAGCTGATCTCTTCAAACACCATGGACAAAAGACTTCAATGTATATAGTAGGTTGAATCAACTAATTTTAAGTTTGCCAGCACAGCTTAAGATGGGGGTGGGGGGGGAGAGAGATCAATATCCTTCATGCTTTATATCCCTCCTGCCTTACTGTTACTCTGTTAGCCTTTCAGAGTCAGCAACTGATCAGCACAAATGTATCTGCATGAGGCAAGCTTGTGACTCTGTGATTTTAAACTGAGACTGAAATAGAGGCTGTGTGAGAAACAGGCTTAACTGTGCTTTCATCCTCTCTTGCAAAAGGATTAAGGTAGAGAAGACAAAAAAGGACGGTGCCTTTCTAATTTGCACTACCATTGTTGATTAGCATCTTTTGCCATTAAGCAGAAGACAGTAAAGGATTCTTATCTTCATTTATATTAGTTTGGTTTAAAACTTCATTATACTACATAAATATTTTGTAAAAGTAACAGCCTCAGTTATAGCATCTCTACAGCACTCTTTAGAAACAAGGTGAGAAAGTTAGAGAATCCCATCTTAGAGAACTGAGGCTATTGCTCAGTTTTAACAGTTAGCCTTCCTGCAGAGGCAGCAACTCCCAACCCTCTCCCCGAGACTAGCATAAATATGCACTTTTACAAATGATCCCACATCAGTGAGATGCAAAACAATATGCGGCCTCAGCTGAGCTAGGTTATTTCCTTAGCATGTGGTGCAGGAATACTCAGCAAGTGAGGCTATAAATGGAATAGAAGTCTCACACTTAGGTGGCACCAACTGGGAGTTGAAGGGAGATTTAAGTCCAAAATGGTCGTTCGAACACCAAAGGTGAAATGTGGATGAAGTGTCTGAATGGTCGATGTTTGTATTGGTGTGTTTGCCCACTCAGGACATCTTATGTATCTGGAAAGCTCTGCAGGAAAGGAACTACCACCATATACATGCACGGGACTCTGCACCCATCCCAAAAACACTCTGACGCCTCCAGGGACTAATGTAACAAATGCCAGAGGACAACAAGTTATCCTCCCCTTTGAGCAGTTTACTGTTTGTTTTTTTTTTTAAAGCAAACCGCAACCCTTCCAGCAAGTTGTCCCAAAGCCTAGCATAGTGCTTTAAAAAAAAATCAGAATGCCAAAACAGGGCCTCCCCATTCACCATCCTAAGAAAGGCTTTTATATCACATTTGAAAAGATACCATCAATACCTTCCTTCTAAATTAAAACACCACCTCTGAACAATAATGGTGCAGACTAGGATTCTGGAAACATAAATCAAGAAACAATTTGCACAGTGCTGTCCAAGAGATAACAATTTGAGCACCTCAAAAGTGCAGCTACTTGTTTTAATTAGTGTTAAATCCTGCCCATTGCTGTATGATGATTTTTCAGCCCCCATAACCAGCAGAAACTTCACCATTGCATGCAATTTTAAATATATGCACAAAACATTATATACAGAAAATTTTCCCGTTAACATATTTAGAAATCCAACTTCATGAAGAATTAATCAGACAAGTCTCCTGAGGTCTCTCCTACCTGTTTGCTACTGCTCTGACTGACTCAAATCCTCCAGGATCAAAGATGAGAAAAGAATCCAGAACAGCTGCTTTAACTGAAACTTTCCGTATTTCATGTATTAGGTTTTGAAGTTTAATCTCAATTTTTAATCTCTTTTTTTATTTAAGCTAAACAGCCACATAAAATTTTACCCTTAAATTACTGATATATGCACTCAGCCTTAACTCCAATTTAAGGACTTTCTGGTTTTTTGGCCTTCAAAAGGAGAACAAAGTTGTTCGAGTTCCAAAATTCCCAACTTGCTGTGTTCTAACAAAGTATCTTGAGCTTCCTAAAACTGGAATGAGGACCTAACTTTAAAAAGCAACAGGTTTATGGGGAGAGACCAAAAGAGCCACTTCTAAATATGTCAAGAATATCAATGAGAGGGTTTTCTGGTAGAGGGAAAGGAATCTGTGAGGGTATTTTGGTCCTTGAGACAAGTGACCCCCTGAGCTCAGAAAAGAAGCTATGAGAAGGAAGGAAAGTGGATTCACTTTTTAAAGCTGAAAGGGACCATTATGAAAGAGGTTAGGCTAGATGGCTGTTATACAGCCATAGGATTTCACCAAGTGATTCCAGCAACAAGTATTAAAAATATTTTTTTTAATACTTAATTTCCTATCTGCCATGGCCAGTTTCTCACTGGTATACCTGTATGTTTCTAGGTGATTGTTTGCAATGTACCTGGAAAACTACTACTGAGAGCTGATCTCAAAATACCATCCCTCTGCTGATGAGACTGCTTGTTTTGATTTTTATTAGTTCCCAGGGTTAAACAAAATCCTAATACTTGGAACAGAAGGATATTGATTAAGAGGTCAATGAAAAGCAGAAAGTTTGTCAGTTTCAGATGTAGTCTTTACTTTAGATGATGTTACCTGCATAAATTAGTTTTTGGCCAGCTACCGGAAAAGCATCTTTTCCCTTTTCTGATTCAATCTTCTCCTTCAGCGCCTTCACCTAAAAAAATTTAAAAAAATAATCACATAATTCTTGTTACAGGAAAGTAGATTCATGCTTCAAAGCCAGCTAGTTCTGTATGTTTCAACAGAACAGCAGACGCAAACAGAGAAAGCCCATGTTTGGAACATAATGTCACAAAAGTCAAACTGCCAAAGAGCTTCTTCCAGCCTCCTCTTAGAACAATATTGTTCAAGGAATTTCTATTAAATCAAAGTAAAGTTACAATCCAATGTCACATTACAAATTACTCCCCTGACAAATGTCAAATACAGATCTAGAATTCAGTGAAAAGTAAGAGTTTTGAAACAGAAAGTGCTCATTAAAAAGCCTAAATATCATGCCTAGGGAGCTTTCCCTAAAGCACTTGCTCTGAATACATGGGGCAAACAGAGTAGTTAAAAGATAAAGGAAAAAATGTTTTGGTTTTTTTAAATAGAATGATCTATCTTGGTATAAATTCAGATCTGTTGCCTCTAATCACTGCAGTCACTAGATGCTCCGTTAGCAGCTAGATGAGGGGTAGACAACCCCCAGCACAAGTGCCAACAGTGGCACACAAGCCCATACTGAGCAGCATGCGTCCCTATAGAAATTACTGCTTCTTCCACCGAAAGACACTCCAGGTGGCTTCTTTTGGGGATGGCGGGGACACAGGGGGTCCCCGCCATGCCCCAGGAAGAAGCCTCCTGGAGCAGTTCCTCTCTGTGGCTTACTGCTGCCAAAAGGAGCTACTCTGGGCAGCTTTTCTCTGTGGCATGCCTGAGGACCCCCAAGAGGAGCCACTCGAGGTAGCTTCTTTGCATGGCATCCCTGGCAAGAGGAGCCGCTCTAGCTGGCGTCTTTCCTCAAGCGACTCTCCCATTCTCCCTAGCTTTGGGCACCACTGAATTTTCAAGTGGCTGGGGCTGCCAGCACCAGCTGAGGATCAAGAAGGAGGGGCCGCCAGCACAGGGGTTGGCAAAGGTTGCCTTTCCCTGAGCTAGACTACTGCATGGGGCAATTTGTCCCAGTTTTGCTGCTGAAGTTACATTACTCCTATTCTCTGAGACTATACTCTGGTAGTAATGTGCAACAGGATCACTAAAGGCTGTTCAAAACATTTAAATAAAAAATACTTTTGGACTAATAGACTTAGAATGATTAAACAAATGCTCTAATATAGCGTACCAAGAAGCATTTTATATTTGTTCCACTTATTCCTCGACAGTTCACAGGAACTGACACAGCTTTCAACCAAAATCTGAAAGTCACACCCACGCAGCCACAAAACAACCCATCTAGAGAATTTCAAAAGCATGCAACACAGGTATGGAAAGACACTGGAGTTGAAAAGTGCCCTTCACACTTAATCCAGAAGACACAGCCTACTAAACAAGGTGAAAAGATACTTGGATCTTAGCACCCCAACTAAGTCAATACTACTTGTGCCCCACGTAGCTGCTACATGATCAATACTACTTATAAAATGCAGCTTACAACTAGTGTTAGCCCAACAGCAGAAATATATTCAAATCGCTTGCTATTCAAATTGACCAGCTAGATTTGTTAAACTATAGGTATTATAAAAGCCCTCAAATTATTTCACTCAACACTGGTGAAACCCATCAAACATTTGCCCTCGTACATTTCTTACACCTTCCCCAGCATCATTTGGCTGTTATGTAGTTCTTTCTCCCTTTGTTCCACAGTCTTAAGAATCCCTTCACCTCTCACTCAACTTCCTCCATCTTTTTAGGGGTCTCAAACACGCAGCCCACGGGCCGAGTTACCTCCTGCGGCCCATGACGAGACACAGAATTCAAGGGTTCCAAAGCTCTGGCTGGCTTTTCAAGTGGCCCGTGCCCCCGCTGGCTGGAAGCTGGGCTGCAGCTGCCTGCCTCCCCTCTGGGATCCTGCCGCAGACCGAGCTGAGCACAGCGCTGTCAGCAGTACTTCTGGGCCATGCCACGCCCTCTGCCCCCCTCCCTCCCTGGGCATCGGCAGCCATTGCCACCGCCACGCAAGCAGCCAGGGAGGAGCCACCTCCACCTGGGAGTCGCGCCACTCACCCGACCAGGCAGAGCCCTGGCCTGCAGCGGTGGTGGAGCATGGTGGGCCAGGCAACTGAAGCAAGCAGACTCAGCACCCGGAACCAAGTCAGGGCTCAGGTGCACTGGCAGGAGCAGGGCCTTGGGATGTGGGGAGGGCTCCCATAGGGACTCTGTGCTGGGAGAGGCTCCATGAGGTCTTGTGGGGGGCTCTGCCCGGTCCCCTCCCTTCTCTCTTTCTCCCCTCTTCTTTCTTCCTCTCCTTCTCTTCCTCCCTTGTTTTTCCTCCTTTCTTTCTCTTCCTTACTTTTCTTTTTTCTTTCTTTTCCTTCCTTGTCACTTTATTTTTAAAAAAATCTTTAAAAAATTAATTTTAAATAAAAACCATTTTAAAAGGTTTTTTAAAAAACTTTCTAATTTAATTTAAAAATTAAATTTAAATTAAAAATCATTCAAAGTCAATTAAACAAACCCAATTAATTTTATTTACAATCACTTTGAATTCAATTAATTTAATTTTAATTAAACAAACTGGTGACCCTTCGGGGTTTTAAAAACTGTTGTATGAAAAGGTTTTAGTGATGTGGCCCTCGGGCCAATATCCTAGTCTTCATGTGGCCCTCATGGTGATTTGAGTTTGAGATCCCCGATCTTTTTTCACTGCCCCATCATATATTTTGCATGTCCACAGTGTTTTACTTTGCTCCCATCTGCCTCCCAGGGCTTAGAAATGACCACCTACCCCCCTCTCCCCCCCCCCCACCACCCATCCACGGGAAATGCAAATGAGAAGCCATGTCTCTCTCGTTTCAGCAGCTGGAGATAGAACTCTGCAGTCATATTTCTATTGGAAATTAGTTACACTCTTGACTTTTGGGCTTCATGAGTTCTAAATAGCTTTATCGTGGGCAGGAATTTTTGTTTATAAAAGGCAATCCATTCCCCTCTGACTTTTTCCTGCAATACTACTGACTTGTTGAAAGCTAAATGTTCAATTGTGAATTCTTCCTACACTACTTTTCACCTTGCTTTTTAAACATTAACTTAGTCTTACTATAGATTACCACAAATAAACAAGCCTGTAATCTGTAACAAAGTTTTATGAAATTTTCAGGACTTTAGAAGCTGTCATTAATAGCAGAAGTAATTAGGTTTTGGCTGATCTTTGTCACCCTCAATCCCAGCCACTACATTCAGCTGCCCTGCCCTTTATGCATGCTAATTTCATCTACCACTTACATCAGGGGTACTCAGTCCTTGGCCTGAGGGACTTTTTCAAGTGGCCCACGCTCCCTGCCGCTGTACGGGAGCTGCCCGCCTCTCCACCCACAGACAGGAGTTGGGCTGTGGCTGCAAGCCAGCTCCTAAATGCAGTCTGGAGTAGGAGCTGGGCTGCAGCAGTTGCTTACTGCCTGCTCCTGCTTAATTGCTTAACACTGACCATTGCAGTTAACAGGAGGAGTCGCCCTGCAAAGGGGGCCTCATCCTGTGGTCTGATGTTCAGCAATCAATCTTAGCTGAAATTGTGCTTTCCATACTTCGTCTTGCACAGAATATTTTCTTACACATTTCACTTCTTTTCAGACACTCGGTTTCACATCCTTATCTGAAGTGGAACTAGCCTTGAATTCTTTTTATTTTTTTTAAACCTTTGTTGTGGTTGAGTTTGAAGGGTTGTTTGGCTCGTGGCAGATGGGTAGACTAAGAGGGGAAGCTTTTCACTAAATCAATGTTTTGAATTTTTAAATGTTTTAAATTAAAAGTTTAATTTAAAGTCACTTTATTGAAATGTAATTAAATTTTAATAATTGACATTTAATAGAAATGTAATTAAAATTAAATAATGTAGATTAATTACATTTCTATTAAATGTCAATTAAAATTTAATTACATTTCAATAAATGGTGGCTTCAGGGCTGCTGTAAAAAATTATATTTGTGGCCCTTGAGGCAAAAAGGTCGATTTACATGTCAGATTAACACCAATTTTAGAAGTGTTAGAGACTTTACCCTTTTCCTTTGGGAGAAGGGAATCAATGCACTAACTAGTCTCTCCAATAACAATAGAAAGGGCTGTTTTCCTAGTAAAACTTTAGCTAATGACTTGAACAACAAAGATCAGTTCCAAACAACCTATCGGAGTTAAAAAACGTGGTGTTTAAAAAAAATACTGAAGATACCTAAAAAGCTACCCACCTAACAAAAGCATGCAGAATGCAGAGCCAAACCACACACCTCTACAGCAGATCACAGACATACTTTTTGACTAGACTGAGCCACAAGACGTAAAAATAGTGTTCTATAATTGGCTCAGACAGTAAAATGAAAAAAGCTACAAGATGGATCAATTATAGTATTCCAATAAATCAGTCTTGCCTTAGACATCCCAAACATCGGGCTTTTCTACACAGGGACATATAGGAAAAAATTCACTCAAATTAACTGAGGTAGATTAGCTAAACTGCATTAAATCCAAGTGAACATCATCATTCAGAATTAAAGTGGTCTTATTTGGTTCAGTTGCATCTGGGCTTTTGCCAGCTTGACTTATTAAGCCAATTCGGGCTTGCCTGAAAGCCCATTGGCTCATGAAATTAAACTGCTGTGGCCTCTTTTCAGTGGGCTGGGCTTGTTTTGTTGGGCAGATTGTGTCAGTGTGAGAGCACTGCTGAAGGCATCAGTGGCTTTTTTTTTTTTTTTTTTTAACGGCACCAGGGGCACACGATGGAGCAGTTACACGTCCCAGTGAAATTCCTGGGCACCATGGCAACCTCATACCCAGGATTCATCAAGTCCTGCAGCATGGACAGATTACAAACAAGACATGTTCATTTCTCACATTTTGGCCCAGATTCTCCTCAGTATTGCTTATACAATTCCACTGACATGATGGTGACAAATTTAGTCATAAAATAAGAGAAATTCTATTGACCAGTTGAATTTATTACCAGTTGTATGTAATATTAAAGTTGCTTCCAAAACAGCACTTGCTAAAAATATATATACTTAATTAGATATACCTAAAGAATTCCAATCACACCTTAAAGAAATGCATTCATTTAAGTTTAAAGTGGCTGTTTCTACTCCAAAAAATAATGGTCTTCCTCCTATGAATTTGTCGCAGAATATTCAGCTACAAACAAAATTCTGCTACTAGAAACAAAATGATGTTTTTTAAGACATATTCCAGCTTTAATTAGTTTCTGCAACTGTGAGGCCTTGTACACACTAACCCTTATCGTGCGGTAAGGAGCTTTACCGCGGGATATGGCTGCCAGCGTACACACTGCAATGTTGCTTGTTGTGTGGCAACAGCCTTCTTGCCATGCAACAGGTAAACCTCCCAGACAAGCGTGGTAATACTTACCACGGATCGTCTGTTGCGCAACAGTGTGTGTGTGTGTGTGTGTGTGTGTGTGTGTGTGTGTGTGTACACTCACTGCACGTTAGACAGCCTCCAGAAATGTCCCACAGTGCCAATCAAGGCCACTCTAGGACACTGGAGCTCTCAAACTGACAAGTCTGACCAGGGAAATTGACATGTGGCCCCTGCTGCTGCCAGGGTTGCCAGCTCCCCACTGGCAGCAGGACTCCAGCCACCAGGGCTCCCAGGAGCTCAGTTGCTTCAGGGGACCCAAGAACCAGGGCAGCTGTGGAGCTGAAGCCACTGGGGAGCTGGGAACCTGGGTGGCTGCAGAGCTCAAGCGGTCGGGGTTCCCAGCTCCTCGGCAGTGGGGGCTGCTGCCTGAAGCTGGGAGCTGGCAAATCCGCCAGGGCTTGTGCTGCGCAGCTGCCTGGCTTGCTGGCTCCCCCGCAGCAGCGGGGCTCAAGTCACCGGGAGTGCCGGCTTCCCAGCAACAGCAGAGCCCCAGCTGCAGGAAACCCTCGCTGCAGCGGGGCTCAAGCTCCCAGGTGTGCCCACACTCCAGGCGGCTAAAGCACTGCTGCCACAGGGATTCCCTCAAGCCGCCTGGCTTCCCGGCTCCCGGGCAGCAGCTGGCAGCCCAGGTGGCCAACCGCTGCCACCCCAAGGGCCGGGAAGCTGGGCGGCTTGACGGAACCCCGGTGGCAGCGGGTCTCTAGATGCCCGAAATGCCAGCACTCCTGGTGGCTTGAGCCTCGCAGCCGCGTGGGGTGCTCCACGGATGGAGCTCCACTGCACACGGGGTTCCCCTGCGGCTGGGGCTCCTCTGCTGCAGGGGAGCCAGCAACTCCGGGAGGGTTGAGCTACGCAGCCGCCTGGGGTTGCTTCCCAGCCGGCAGCTGCCGTCGCCCTGGGAGCCAGGAAGCCGGGCGACTTGAGCTCCACAGCCACCCGGGAAGCTGGCAACTCCGGCAGCTTGAGAGGGGCAGCCGCCAAAGTTGACAGCTCCCCGGCAGCAGCAGCCACCAGGGAGCCGGGAACCCCAGCCGGCAGCCAGGACCGGAAGGCTGGCTGCAACGGTGCATGGGATAGGTGCCCACCATGCACTGCTCTGTATCCTACAACAGCTAAAAAACATGTGGACACTCCTTTGCGGTGTAAGGAGTGCAGTGTGTACAAGTCCCTGCGGAAGAAAAACCACAAGACTTTTAAAGCGCAACAGGCTTGCTGTGCAAGGATTTTGTAGGGTGTACATGGCCTAACCTCCTTTGGTCTTTTGGACTACGCAGTCAAGACTCTCTTCACCTGCACAGTATATTAGTAATGCTAGACCTGTATCATGGTTGCTGATTCTATAATCATGTTTAATTACTTATGACAATTTTATATTAAGCCATATTATCACAGAAATATTAAGTAATTCAAGTTTCACTAAGAGCTACAAAGTTAAGTCTTATGCCAATTAGGGGACTAAGTGAAAATTTAAACAACCAATGCACTGAAAAGCAAGCAAATATAAAGAAACAGAAGGACAACTAAAGAAACATCCATACCTTTCTCCCTTTTCAAGCACATGATGAAGTGGGATCTCTCCCATGAAAGCTCATGTGATAAAGTTGTTAGTCTTTAAAAGTGCCACAGGACTCGCTGTTTGTTTTGCTGAACTAGATTAACACAACTACCTCTTTGGAACTTGTCATTATGACTGTTCTCAAAGCACATACCAACCAGGCAAACATCCAGACTGCTGAGTAAGTATTCTATATAACCCCTTTTCAAACAGCAAAGTCTGTCTCCACCCAACCTAGCAGCCAAATAAAGCTACAACCTCTTGAGAACCAGAAATAGTTTTCCACTGTTCAGAGTTTCATCCTTTTAATGTTTAGGCCATGTGTATGTTACAGGTGCTACACAGCTATGCCACTGTAGCACCACTGAGGGGGCGCTTCCTACGGAGAAGTAAGGGGTTTTTCCATCACTGCAAGCAATTCACATCTCCAAGCAGTGGTAGCTAGGTCAACTGAGGAATTCCTTCGTCTACCTATCCACCCCCCCACCGTTAAAATGTTTATATGTAAATTGTTTATTATCATTAAACATCATTTTTGTTGTTAAAAATCAATATGCACATCTGTCCTATTATTCAGTTTCTTAACCAGGAGGCTACCCATTGCGGCTCTCAAAACACTTGGTTATTGAAGGAATTTTTAAAAATGGCTCTTATCTTTTGGGTTGCTGACCCCTGCTCTAGGTTCTACCTTCGTCAATGGTATATGTAAGGGGCATCCCCCTCAGTCTTTCTAAATTGCCATGTCTGTAAAATCCAGCCGTTAAGGCAGCTTGCTATTCTGCTTCTGATTCAAAGATACATAAATTGAGGATAAATAAAACTTTGCATCCTGTGTAAAAGGCTTCACTGTAAAGCAGGCTTATGTCAACCAAGATTGTTTTTGTTACTTCTATTAGTAGTTGGAACTAGGCATCCCCTTATCGCTGAAGTTGGAAAGCACTTGCATGAAGTAAGGCTTGTCCCGTGTCTTCACCAGGAATGCTGCAGCTGCTCTTCTGTGGCATTTCTGTCTAGAAGACACTTGCTAAAGTGGTAAGAGGGGCTCTCCCACTGCCAAGAGCTAGCTAGGTTGAAAGAAAAGCCAGCCACAGGACAGCCCCAGAGCCCAGCCGCCGGAAGGGAGGGAGAAGAAAAGAAGAAAGAAAAAAGGAAGGAAGAGAAAAAAAGAAAAGAAAAAGCATGCAAGCAACCAAGCCACAGGACAGCCCCAGCTCGGGGGACAGCAGGGGCTGCCGGGCAGCGCAGGGGTCCCTCTAAGCTGTGCGGGGGGTGCGACAGCTGCTGCGCGGCCGCATACCCTCACAGCTTACAGGGAATATAGAGTGGGGGGTGAGGCTGGAGATAGGGAGAAGCGCGGGTCGGGCTGGAGGAGGGGAGAGGCTTGACTCAGAGCCAAGGGGCCTGGGAGTTGCAGCCAGAACTCCGGAGCTACCAGACACCTGGCTCCCTGGAGGGGATTGCCAGGGAGCCACAAGGGGGCAGTCAAAGAGCCTCATGCGGCTCTCAGAGCCGCTGTTGCCGACCCCGGACCTAGAACATTTAACAGCCCTGAAATCTGTCAAGCCCCCAACAAGGAGGTGAAGAAGCAGTACAGGAATTCTTCCAATTAGCAAATGTAAACATCCTGAGAAAAATGGATTTTGACACTTTTGGGAGAAGCACCTCATCGACTTACCACTATAATAGTTTTTAACAAGTCTAGTTTTTTACATTTAGTGCATGGTGGTTTTAACTCAGCTCTAATGGTCTATGACTTCACTAGACAGTAAGCAAACGATTCTTCCCAGCAGCTCCACAACCCATCAACTCCCTCAGGGATCCTCATTTACCAGCTGTACCTAGTTGCTCTGAATCAAAGAATTATAGGGCTGGAAGGGACCCCATGAGATCATCTAATCCAACCCCCTGCTAAAAGCAGGACCACTCCCACTAAATCACCCCAGCCAGGGTTTTGTCTAACTGGGCCTTAAATGTTTCCAAAGATAGAGATTCCACCACCTCCCTAGGTAGCCCATTCCAATGTTTCACCACCCTCCTAGTGAGAAAGTTTTTCCTAATATCCAACCTCGACCTCTCCCGCTGTAACATAAAACGATTGCTCCTTGCTCTGTCTTCTGTTACTACTGAGAACAGCCTAGCTCCCTCCTTTTTGGAGCACCCCTTCAAGTAGTTGAAGGTTGCTATCAAATCCTCCCTCAGTCTTCTCTTCTGCAGACTAAATAAACCTAGTTCCTTCCGTCTCTCTTCGTTAAATCATGTGCCCCAGTCTACTAATCATTTTTGTTGCTCTCTGCTGGACTCTTTCTAATTTGTCCACACCCTTTCTGTAGTGGGGAGCCCAAAACTGGACACAGTATTCCAGATGCGGCCTCACCAGTACTGAACAGAGGAATAATCACATCCCTCGATCTGTTGGCAACACTCCTACTGCTGCAGCCCAGTATGCCACTGGCCTTTTTGGCAACAAGAGCACACTGTTGACTCATATCCAGCTTCCCGTCCACCGTAATCCCCAGGTCCTGAAGATATTGATGTTTTATACAAGGCAAAAGTGCTAGTCACACAAAGCTGAAAGTTAAGGAAATGGAAGAGGTAGATCCCTAAAGCAACACTACAGTTACTCAGTCACAGTAATCACGTCCTTTTCTTTCTTGTTAAGAATTAAATTCATAATACACAGGTTTTGCAAAATGATCACAATGTCGCTTTATCTTTTCATTTTGGCTTTCACTCTGCAACCTTAAACATGGCACTGTGAAGTTTGGTTTCTGTTTAAGAGAAACTGTCCATGCTTAACGCAATTGGTATTTAAGTAATCCCATCAGGGTGTACCCACCACAGTAAGCTTAATGATGTGGAAGAACCAAGTTTGTATCTTTCTATCTATTGTATCACTTGATTCAGTTTCTACAAGGCTCGTGGGGCAGCTGCTGCTTGGTGATGGCTCTCTTGGCACTTGAAAGCTTGGAGTCTTTTCAAATGCAAGCATATACTATACAGACCATGCCATCAAGCAGAGATTTTTGAAGACCCTAAAAATCCACCTGATTCACAATTCTCTCATGCCCAGAATGAAGTGATTTTTGGACAGCTGTGTTTCAGTAAGACACTTATAGGCATAGGTATACAAATGCTACATACCCAGCAGGATGTCTAAGAATAGCAATGGTACGACTGTCAATCAAGGCAGTGAAAATGGGTATTGTACTGTCTGAGGGGGCGCACTGAATCACAAGGAACCAATAACATCTTAGATGCTTGATACACTCAGCATGCTGAGTGTAAAAATAAATATACAAGTTGTAAACTGGTTGTGAACATGACAAATGAGCACTATTTAAAAACTAAATGTCCAACTACAGCCTCCTATTCAAGTTCAGTGCAGTAGTAATCTGAGTTGTGAAATGCAGAAAGCTGGAGAGTTCATGAACAATTCCTCCTGCGCAAACATTTTTTTGAAGTCAGCTTTCAACTTAAGCCTTTCAACCCACAGGGTTTTGTTTGTTTTTGAAAATCATAAGTGAGGGCCAGTACAAAGTAACAAAATACTTTGCAGAGTTAAGTTTGCAAGCTATACTTTAATAGATATTTTGCCAGTGGTTTTTTTGTAAAAAAAAGGAAGATGCTGGTACTCGGCCAGGGACCTCGGGCTGCCAACGGCAGCAACTGGGGCCGCATCACTGTAAAAAAGTGTTGGTACTCAGTACCTGAGTACCATCACAAAAATGTTTTTCTTTTTTGCTCTCCCCTGTTTAGCTCACCATTTTAAAAGCTTGAAAACAGGCTTCCTACTCGCTAACCCCTCATTTTTGCACTATCAATAAGCTGAACAATCACCATTCCCAGAAATTTGGTGATGACTCTGCAGTAAGAAGAAGTGATCTCAAGTTGTTCACAGATCCCACAGAAGAGGGGTTCACTTGTTTTTGGAATCTCACTTTTTATAAGTAAAATTTGTGTTAGTCTGGTGGGGATTGTCATGTTCCTGATCTCAATTAAAAGGGCCTAGCACATATCCGGTATATAGAGCATCCCAGGGATGGATCCTTGAATGGGAGATCTGCACTGTTCACATCACTATATAGTGAGTGACCAGAGCCAACCCATGCTAGCTTTGCCAGTTGAAGAAATTACCAGTTCAGACTATTAGCCAGTTTAACTTACCAGTATAGCAGGTTTTGCTCCCCTCTACCCACTAAAAGACTAAGGACCTACATTTTACTGATCTCTAAAATGATCAGTATATTAGTATAAGGCAAGGTCTATGCTAAAACTAAGTCAACCAAGCTACATCGGGTGTGAAAAAAAAGTCAGTTAAGCCAACCTAACATCTAGTGCTGAAATCATTAGGAAGAATTTGTCATTCAACCTAGCTAGCTATTGGCTCTTGGCAGTGGGAGAACCCCTCTTACCACTTTAGCAAGTGTCTTCTAGACAGAAATGCTACAGAAGAGCAGCTGCAGCATTCCTGGTGAAGACACGGGACAAGCCTTACTTCATGCAAGTGCTTTCCAACTTCAGCGATAAGGGGATGCCTAGTTCCAACTACTAGTAGAAGTAACAAAAAAATCTTGGTTGACATAAGCCTGCTTTACAGTGAAGCCTTTTACACAGGATGCAAAGTTTTATTTATCCTCAATTTATATATCTTTGAATCAGAAGCAGAATAGCAAGCTGCCTTAACTGCTGGATTTACAGACATGGCAATTTAGAAAGACGAAACAAACGATCCAGCATGGTTCACTAGGTTAGCTGGTTAGTTTTTGATGTTTCTGCCATGCTCTCACACCAGTAACATGGAGATAAAGTCCTGGCACTAAGTCCATTTGCCTGTAACAAACAGAATTCAGTCCCTGACAAGAATATAGGGATGGAGGGCAATAGCCCTAATCATTTTCTTCAAAATTAAAAACACTTTCTGAAAACCTTCTGAACTTCTGTTTTGTGAAGTTTTTGCAGGTGTATCAAATTTAAACTAATGCACTCCTGCCACTACACTGACAAGAAGTTCCAGTGAAATAGCTATCCATAGCTTTCTCAAGCAGTATCAAGGTGAAATTAACATGGCAAAGTTTTAATGCCCATTTTCAAGACCCTATGGGCAGGAATGAGGCCACACAAGCAAGAGTCGTATCAACTTCACTCTACTGGTAACCAGAAAAAGCTCTAAGCAGCACAGGCAAGCACTAGAGCTATTTGGAAAAGGCCCCAAAAAAACAGAATCCAAGAAACAAGGTTGAACTGAGGCCCACCTGCCTAGCTGTCAAGACTCAGTTGGGTGTAAGATTGATACTTCCAACAGAAAGCAGCACAGGCAGATTTGAAATTTCACAGCAGGAAAGAATAAAAAGGAGAAATGCAACTGGATTTCTCACTGCTTGACCTTGACTGTGTCTGGGTAGACAGATCTCCGGAAAGTAGGTCTGGTGAGTTTCTCCAAAAACTGATCAAGGCTACTTCCCCAAGATTTCCACCTTAGCAAAAACCAACTGTAACAATCCAGCAAGTTCTTCAAATTGCTCCTCAACCAGCTCTTCTAAACTCTTGGATGCAAATTATCTGGACCTGCTGATTTATAAATATCTAACTTTAATAGCAGTTATTTAACATCTTCACGACTTACTACCTGAATAGACAGTATCATATGATACAACTTTATCACCTGGATTTGTTTCACAAATAAACAGAAATAGTCACTGAACATTTCTGCATTATTTGTTAACACATAGACCATATGAGTGTGTAGTTAAAATTAGCTGGATAGTTCATTGCCCATACTCTAAACTTTATTCAAGGAAAGGTGTGCTCATTGAAAGCAAAACTATATAAAATAGACAAAATACAAAAAAACCCACAGATAGAATTTAAACTATTACTACAATTACATTGATGGGCATGCAAAATCTATTTTTAGAGAGGGTGTAAACATATGCAGTTATAGAACAGCTGAGTCCCCAGTATTTCAGATGTAGTAACATTGTAATGTACCTAAACAAAATTAGTTGTGGGCACTTTCTGCTGTGTCATGCAGTCTTAGCTTTTCCTTAAAGAAGCTTTACAGATTATGATATATTTGTAATAAGAAATGCCACAGAATACTGAAAAGGATTATAAAACCAAAAAACTGGATTTTACACTTCTCTGGCCTGAAAAGTCAAACTCTAGCTACAAGATTGGAAGCAAAGAAAATATACAAAAAAAAAAAAAAAAAGGAAAATGTGCTTCACAGAAAAAAATACAAGTCTGACTTCTCAAAAGGATTTCTCACCTTGTCAATAGATCTTAATCTGGAGGAAAGCATGACAAATTATGAAGCAGAAATCTACTAAATGGTTATTCTGACATCTTAGACTTCTGACGCGACAACTTCCACAGACATCTCCTGAGTATCAAGAAGCAAAGTACATGCCCTTACACTTCACAGCTTCCCCAACTATTTGTGCAGTAGCAATTAAAGGAGCAGTGTCACTATCCTTCAGAGGAAAAATAAGATGCCACATAGCAGCTGTAAAGTAGTAAGACACCAGAGAACAGGTAGGTACATCTTCTTGCCTAGAAAAGGAAGTCAGACAGGTTTGGAGTCTGTACAGTATCATGAGAACATTTTCCCTTCCAACCATCAATCTGAACAGTAGGTTCCTTGCAGATAGATCATTCTTCTGATTTTGCTAGCATGTCTGTAATGAGCCACATGCACATATCTGGGGTGGAAATGGCCACAAAGGACAAAAATAAGAGTATAGAGAAAAGGGTGCCTTTCAATTGTTCCTCACTATTATAGAAGTTTATATTAAATTCATATCTTTTTCAGCATCATCTTCCCTTTTGTCAACATGACAACTCCACATTATAAAGCATACAGCACTTTTATTTGTGTTCCCATTTTTAGGTCTAGCAGTTTGATATGTCTGAAAGAGGATGCACTTTCTCCTCCTGTCTGTACATAAGGGATCTCCTAACTCACACTTCAAATCCATTAACCTTCAAGTTTCAGTTAAGTGAAGTTACTAGAGCAGTAGATGTTCTCCTAGCATATCTCCCACCTCACCCAGCAAGATTTAATTTAGCCCTGAATAAATACACACCATCTTCCATCAATATAGCTGCCACCACAGGAGATGGGGAACTATTTACTACAGCAACAGAAAAATCCCTTCTACTCCTGTAGCAAATGTGTACACTACAGTAGGATAGCTGCAGCTGTGCTGCTCTAATGCTTGTAGTGTAGACATATGTATCCCTTTCATTTAGAGTTAGAGACAGTTTCAAACAATTAATTAGTTTAAAGACTACATCACAAGAATTATGCACCACTGAGTCTGCATAATAAGATCCCAGTACTATCACTTTGAAGCCCAGAAAGTCTGTTGAAACAACATTCCAAAAGTACAGCCGTGTTAGTCTAGTTCAGCAAAACAAACAAGGAGTCTTGTGGCCCTTTTAAAAACTAACAAATAAAGCTCATGCCAAAAATAAATTTGTTAGTCTTTAAAAGGGCCACAAGACTCCTTGTTTGTTTTGTTGATACAGAGTTGAAGTGATAGAAACATTACAAGCATGACAAATATTGTTGTGCTGTGCCAAGAGTCCTAGACCATTGTGATATTAGAGGTAACTCAATCAATCACCACCTTACTCAACAACTAATTTGGATGCAACAGTTTCATTGGTTGTATAAGCGAGACTGCATAGATGGTGGATTACTTGACCCAACACCTGTCAAAGAGTAAGAAATAAGACAATGAGGTGCTGGCCAATCGTCTGTTTAATAGAAACACTTCTAAGTTCAGGACCAAGTTCTCATTTCTAGTACTACAGAAGCAGTGCACTGGAGAAGGATTTGCAACAGCGTAAACAAACTGGTGAAGCCTGCACCATCACATGCTCACTGCTACATTTTTAATGAGCTGGCAAAATTAAAGCAAGTGCAAACACATCTACATGTGCTACAAACCCTAGTTCCAACATCAATGTAGACATATGATGAGTATCCACCTCTAATCTTCCTCCGGCAGAGGGGGAAACTGCAGCAAGGGAGAAAAAGGAAAGAAGGACCTCAAAAAGGAAATGGACAAAGCCAAACAGGTGACAAGAAAAAATTACTTTGAGAGCCAAGACAAATCTTTATTTGGAGCTGGAAGCTCAGCTCTCTTATCTTACTCAACTCCTTCTATCCCAATGCTAGTATCTCAAGAGCAGTTAAATCCTAAAGTAGCATAGTCAAAGTAACACGGGTAAAACTAACGCCTAGTTTGCCTACCATCAGGAATTTACATTACACAAAATTCAAGTTAGGTCATTTGGGACCCTGTGGTTGCTGCTGGTACTAGAAAGTGAAATGAAGTCACTGACACTTGAGGGTATGCTGCAGACTCGGTTGCAATGATCCATCCAGATAAGGTCAGATCAACAGTCCATCTAGCCCAGTACTCTGTTTTCTATGGACCGTGATCAGTGCCAGATACTTCAAAGGGAAAAAATAGAACAGCAATTATGGAATGATCCATGCCCATTCAGCTTTACACAGTCAGAGGACATAGGGCTGCATCCCTGACCCTCTTAGCTAATTCCAAAAGGGAAGCCGTGTTAGTCTATTGTAGAAAGACAACAGAGTCCTGTGGCACTTTTAAAGACTAACAGATTTATTTATCGCATGAGCTTTCGTGGGAGAAAATCCCACTTCGTCAGACACTTTGAAGATAGGAAAGTTACAGTCACTGATGAACCTATTTTCCACGAAACCACTAATTCTTTTTTTAATCTAGTTATAATTTTGGCCTTCACAACATCTTCACAGGTTGTGGAACTCAAGTTCAACAGTTGTCTGCGAGCTGTGTGAAGTACTTCCTTAATGTTTATTTTAAACCTGCTGCCTACTAGTTTCATTGGTGACCCTTGGTTCTTGCGTTATCTGAAGGGGTAAATAACATTTCCTTAATCATTTCTTCCACACTGTTTGTGATTTTACAGACCTCTATCATATCCCCTTTTAGTCCTCTCTTTTCTAGGAAGAATAGTCTCAGTCTTTTTAATCTCTTCTCACATGGAAGCTATCCCATACCCTTACTCATCTTTGTTACCCTTCTCTGTACCTTTTCCAATTCTAGTATCTTTTCTGAGATGGGATAATACAGCCTCCACTGGACCCTGGGGCCGGGACACAGGCCGGTGGCAGCAGGAGCCCAATCCAGCCCCGCCCAGGTACCCAGAGGACAGATCGCCCCCCCTGACGGATTGCATCCCAGATCGGGCCCCCAGGACCGGGCCCCGAACCTCTTTTTGGGGTAGCAATGCCCCTGGTTTTTTTGACTGCCACTGTACCACAAGCAGATGTTTTCAGAGAACTATCCACAATGACTCCAAGATCTCTTTCTTGAGTGACAACAGCTAATTTAGATAGTATCATTTTGTATGTATAATTGAGTTTGTTATGTGGCACTTGGGATTTTCTCCCACGACAGCTCATGCGATAAATAAATCTGCTAGTCTTTAGAAGTGCCACAGGACTCTGTTGTCTTTCTACAATAGACTAACACGGCTACCCCTTTAGAATTTGAGTTTGTTATGTTATCCCTCTATTTAACGCTCTCCACTGTGAAAAAAATGAACATTTATTCCTACGCTTTGTTTCCTATCTTTCTAACCAGTTAATGATCCATAAGTGGACCTTCCCTTTTATCCAACAAGTGCTTACTTTGTTTAAGAGCTTTTGGTTAAAGCCATGTTAAAGCAGAGCTCAACAAAATCCAGGTGCCAGGTCACCATTTCGACCTGGGTTTTTAGCCTGGCTCCTAGTTCCACTGCAGAAAGACAACGAAGGAACACCTTCTGACAACCAAAAATAAAACTGCTGGCGCCTAGCTGGGAGCCAATTTTGTCGAGCCCTTTGTGTTAAAGGCTTTCTGGAAAGTCCAAGGGCACTATACTCACTGGATCGCCATTGACCATACACTTGTTGAAACCCTCAAAGAACTAATAGATTTGAGGCATGATCTTCCCTTTGCAAAAACCACATGCTGACTTTTCCCCAATACATCCTGGTCATCTATGTGGCTGATAATTTTGCTCTCTAATACAGTTTCAACCACTTCGCCCGATAATGAAGTTAGTTTTCTCAGCCTGTAGCTGTCAGGATTAAAAACTGGCATTACTTCAGATCAGTTGCATAAAAGGGTCTTTTCAGCAGCACAGGTTCAGTTTCAGCATGCCTCATTGTTTACAGTGCCACATTTAAACCAAAATTGTCAAATTTCCTCCTTAAATATTTACTGGAAGGAACAGAATCGCTTGCCTTTTTCACCACACCATAGGAAATAAACATAGCAGAACCATAGCATTTATTTTTATGGCATAACAAGTTCGTTGTCGAGTCACAAAGTACGCTTTTCCGCTCCAGCAAACAAAGAACACTGTGGCACGGGCAGCTGGTGACAATGTTTAGGACAAGTTACAGTAGATGACCAGCAGAACAGGGATACTCCCAAACATTAGGCTTGGCCTAAGCTTAGTGAACATCTTCTGTCACTAACTGTCTACACCACAGTGGTGCTGCAGCTATGCCACTGGCATGCTTGTAATGCAGACCTGCTTACAACGTGATCTGGTAAAAACTAAAAGTAAGTCTGAAATTCAGACAAAGCAGACTATTCTTGGGAAATGTATGTTATTAACTTTTATTCTTTAATACTGAACAAAGGCAATATCTATTCGCCACAAAAACTGAGTGTTTGAGGGTTAATGCCACTTGTTGATTTCAATGGCAAAAACGCCACTCACACCAGTTAGGGCAGAAATGTGCTTTGAAGCTGTGGCCTTTGTACTCCATTAGCTGCTTTTAATTAAACCATCTTTAGCAAGACTTCTGAAGTACTGAAGATATTAGAAACTGATGGGACCAATCTGTCTTTCAGACTCAAACTTGCATAGAGGTCTACCTGTAAAGGTTCAACCACTCAAAAGATTATTTGGTTTAATTATGTTATATTATATGATTCACTGATTTGATATTGCCACTACAAGTAGGACCTCAGAAAAGGAGTTAAGTAGTTGTCTGTACATCACTATAAAAGCCTTTCAGATCTGTTGGATTTTGACCCAAGCTCTGTACTCTTCTGACTGACAGGCTCTACCCACACTCTTTACTGTAAGACTGCTGCCTGTCTTCCCCCTCACAAAGTCTCCTTTACCTTCCCTCTAACAGGGGTGTCAAACATATGGGCTGCAGGCCAGATATGGCCCACAAAACTTATTCCATGAAGCCCGCAACTGTGCTCTGTGACAGCACACTCTTTCCCTAACAAAGAGCGTGATCTCGCTGTATTGCAGAGCACAGTCTGGCATACACAGTGCTCCACGATGCCAAGAGAGTATACAGGTAGGCCATCTCCTGCCTGTGGGCCATATGTTTGACACCCCTGATATGGTATGTATGACCCACCTGAAGTACATTTAGGTCAAATCTGGCCTCCCATAGCAAGTGAGTTTGACATCCCCAGTCTAGTGTAATTTCTTCCTACCACCCTCCAAGAGCTGTATATCAGCCTTGTTGAAGTACGAAAAAGCGCTGACTCAATGAAGCCCGACATGCAACCTCACCATCCAGAGTAGCTTCCCCCTGCCCTTCCTCCCATGGCAGCCTCAAACTCTGCTTTGTGTCCAAGATTCCTTCTTCCTTAAAACACCCCCCAAGCAGATTCAGAAATACTCAAATTTAAGAAACTGAAGCAGTGTGCAATCTAAAATACAGTTTTCACAATCACCACAGATATCTGTTATGAAGATTTTTTTTTGACGTGCAGATGCTTGTTATATTTACATATTATTGTTAAATTTAAATTGAACATACCAAATTTGTCCAAAAGTTGTTTTAAAAATAGCTTCCACAACTTTTTAAAAGACAGTTTCTTAAACAAATCAGCATTCCCTGAAGAGTGCTAGCACAAGAGAATCCAGTCAATATTAACTAGAAACTGTCAGAAGTATGACAATTTTGGGATCTCTCTCAGCTTGGATAGAGAGGTTTAGTTCAATAGCACAGTAAAATATAAGTTAAACATTACATATCTAGGTTGAATTATCAAGGCCAGTATTCAACATATTAAAAAAGCTTAAGAAAAATTTGCCCAACACTTCAGCACACTTTAAGTGTGCCACTCCTGGGTCATATCAACTACATCAGGGTCTAGCCGGGGTAGTCAATTTTTTTTTTTTTTTGGCCAAGGTCCAAATTTCTTGGCCAAGGTATAGTCAAGATCCAAACTCCAGAGAAAAATGCTAATAAGTGTTTTAAAAAATAACCAAAAAAAAAGTTCATTTGAAAGGATGTGGTGGTTCAGATTTAGCCCATGGTCCACCTATTGGCTACTCCTTGTCTAGGCATTCCCAACACCATAAACCTTTCAGAGTCTACAACCAACTATGATCATCATGATTGTCTCTCCCCACCAGGCAAGAATTCCTTTTTCTAGACACTACAGAGGAAATTTCAGGCAGTGAGAATTATTTTGGTCTGTGGTCCTCTCATACATTCACCAGTTTAATCAAAGTTTGTCAGTAAACAAGAGTGCCAACCCATGTATAAAAGAGGCACTTTTGTTTGTCCTGAACCAGCCAAAATGCATTTCAAGCGTTTGTCCAGCAAAACTTAGAACACTAAGATTTCTCCACTTGGCAAAACAATTTTCCACACAGAATTAGGTGCCTATGTGGCCTCCGTACACTTGTTTCAAAAGTTTACTGCCCAAAATTCAGAGGCCAGAACAAAGTGTGGCAAATATTTTCATCAACTAACACATTACAGAATTTCTCTAACCATGAGGCTTTCAGCCAAAACTTTCTTAAACCAAGTTTTATATCAGATGAGATGTTCTAAAGTTTCTACCTGATAAATTCAGAAGTGTACTTCCATAGATACAGGACAGGTCCTGCTTCAAGTCTAATATTAAGGAAGTACAAGCACTGACTCTGCTATTACTTAAAAACAAAACACTAGCACCTAACTTGGGACCCAAGAAATAACATTCAATCACTTGGTTATGTGAACCTTTTCTTTCATAAGGGAGATAGTCAGCAGTTGATGCAAAATGCTGAAATTGTTACTGAATTTCTGTGGTTATTTTAATATTAAATTAAGTATGTTGTTGCATGTTCTCCATGGAAAGTATACTTAAATATTTTCCTGACTTCTGATGGTTGAACACTTCTAATGAAAATCTGGAGTGCTCCAGTAAGATCTTATTTTGCACCCAAAATTAGTTTAATTTTTTTTTAATCTCAACCTATATAGGAAGTTAAATAAGTGACCAGAAATTGTTAAAATAGTAGGGGGTTTAAAATCCACCACACGTTTTCAAGGTCTATCTTAACTAGATCATTTTGGCCGTGTCACAGTTAAGGGCAGTGCTCCAAGTAACCAAACCTACCTTTAGCATTCAACACATGGGAACACTGAACTGCTAAAAGTAAATTTTCAAAAACTCCCAGGAATTAACATATTATGACTCAACACAAGTAACATTTGGTCTGGGCAACAGTACACCTCACTATAAAGCGCCATTTTCAAAATAAGACTGAAAGGGAATATGCAAACAATAAACCAGCTTTGAAGCCTGAACTAATAAGGCTGCTTTAAAAGATGTGGTGATTTTAACTGATTTTGTTTTTTTAAAACAAAGGCCTCATGAGCATGCTTTTCATAAAGTTGCCATTATAGCTGCCCCATCAGCTGTTCTATGTTTGGTATACTTTTTCCAAAAAATTTCCCTTAAACTTGTTTGTTTGTTAGCACTCCAACCCTATGGCTGTAGAGCTACCAAAATCATGGTTCCAAAACACATGATTTAACACAAGACACCTCAACAATCTTTTTGTATTTTAGCCATAATTCTCCTGATTCATTTTGTGTACACAAAGCCCCTAATTTACTGGAGCAAGTTCTTTGCTCAGTTACACTTATACAGTGCTCCAATTAGGTAGAGAAACCATTCTAAATTCCCATCCTCTAACACCTCCGAGCCCAGGGGTCCTCAACTTGCTGCTCCAGAGCCACATGCAGCTCTTTGGCTGCCCCCATGCGGCTCCTAGCTCTAGCACTCCCCACCCCTGGAGGACCCTATGGGTGGCTACTCCTGGCTCCAGACCCACACACTACTAGGGGGATCCTGGATTCCAGGTTTCCACCACCACCAGGGCACCATGTGGCAGGCACCCTGGCCCAGCTCCCAGTTCCCCACCCAACACACACTGGGAGGCTATACCTACTGCAGCTCTCAACACTCTTGGCTATTGAAGGAACTTTAAAAAATTACTCTTATCTTTTGGGTTGCCGATCCCTGTTCTAGCCAATACTCACATGCAAGGCTTATGTGGCTGGCAAACCTCTCCCTCTAATCCCCTCTTTGCTGAGGTTTCCCAGGACCTCAGTCAGAGCTGCTGTTCCAACTCAATATGATGAGCAGGCAAATCCCTGGGTAGGGATTAATCAGAGAGACTTTTAAGCCTGTGAAGGACTCCACCGTATACATTTCAGCTAGGAACTAGGTATTCACAATCTCTCTCGGCCAACTGGTCTAGACCCAAGCATCCCTGTGAGCTGGCTGCAGCTACCCCCCACAACACTATTTGGGGGGCCCCCACAGGGGGAAAGTTTAAACACTCAAACCCAGGAAAATAGAGGGAGGAGCATAAAGACCATTCCATGCTTTCATTACTCAGCTGCAGGGAACAAGGCCTGGGGAAAATCCATTGCAATGCTAGTGGGTGAGGGAGCATTAGAAGATGACAGCAGCGATGGGGGTCAGATGGAGAAGGCAACTATAAGCAGTTGGTCCCACATTGCTCCGGGGGTTTAAAGAGCACCTTACACCCCCTCCAACGTTGGGAGCAAACAGAGTGCCTAACTCTCCTCTGACTAACAGACACACCCTCACCCCCTATCAGTAGGGCAGCAGCCGGCCCAGCGGGCTCATAGGACCACCCCTGCCTCCCCACCGTCCTGCAGAGAAGTGAGACTTCCCGGGCCAGTCACCCCCCACTCCCGCACCCACAGGGGCTCCTGCCACCGCCCCCCACACCAAGTCCTTCGCGCGGGAAGGGGGCAGCGCCAGCGCAGCCAGCGGCCTCCCAAACCCCAGCGAGGATAGCGCCGTCCCACTGCCCGCCAACGCCGTCTCCTCAGACACCCCCGAGACCCGGGCCCATCCAACCCCCCGCCGCCAGTGCCCGCCCCGCCCCCCGGCCCGCACCGTCTCCTCGGGGTCGACGTCGATCTTGAAGGTCTGCTGCTGCAAGGTTTTCAGGGTGATCTGCATGGTGGCGACGGCGCCGCCCCGCGCTCGCGGCCTGCACCTCCCGGGAGCCGCTCCCGACGCCTCGGCCCGGCCGGGGCCCGCTCGCTCGGCTGGGCTGGGCTGGGCTGGGCGCGCGCCGGCGGAAGGGCTCGCGCGACTCACGGCCTGACCGCCGCCATCATGACTCGCGTCCGCTCAGGCCCCCTGCACAAGATGGGAGGGGGAGGGGCACCCGAGCCGTATGCGCAGGCGCGGGACGGGCGGGGCGCGGGCTGTGCGCGTGCGCGGCGGGGCGGGATTGGGCGGCTGGGGCTGCTGGGTAGGAAGGGGCGGGAGGGCGGAGCCGGGGTGGACGGGGGCGGGGCTATGGCGGACTTTGGGGGCTGATTGGATTGAAGGGGCTGGGAGGAGCGGGGCTGGGCGAGGGTTGCGGGGATTGGAGGGGGGGCGGGTTACGGTTTGACTGCTTGGGTCAGAGAAGGGGCTGCTGGGCTGGCTTAGGGCTGCTTGGGGAGCTAGGAGTGGGGATAGGCAAGGGCTGCTGGGGAAGCCTGGGTTAGGGCTGCAGCAAGGAAGGAAGGGGCATGGGCTCAGGGATCTGGGCGTGGGTGTAAATGATTAGGAGTTAAGGCTGGAGGAGGAACTGGGATCCAGGGTCCCCTGTCTGATTATACGACTGAAAGTGTTGTACTGTATAACACAGAGCAGAATGGGGACTTGGGCTTTTGCAATGAGCATTATGCTTGGATGGTACCTGCCTGTGCCCCTGTATTTTAGCAAAAGTGCTACCGTGCTCTTTGATGATGCCCCCTTAAAATAATCCCGTGTGTCAGTGTATTTCAGTGATGATTAAAGATGTGTGCCTCTATCCCCCGTTAATTCCCCTCCCCTCTTTTCTTGTCCTGTGACTACAGGGTGGTTAAGATGCCACTTCACCTTGTATGGTCCCTTAGAATGTGTGCTATCTACTTATGTTGAACTATCCCTTGGATCTTGTATTTAGTTGTGACATTTTATGGCTAGGTCACTGCAGGCCTGTATTGGTATAACTGCATTGCACAGAGGTCTGACAAATCCAGATGCTTGAGCAACATTCCTCCCCACCTCCCCCCATCTATACTACTTGTTGATGGGAGAGTTCTCCCATCAACATACCCACTGTTTCTTTTGGAAAGGGATTAACTAGTGGTGTCTTAAGCCATGTACACACGATCGCTTTACCACACAGTAAGGCTCCTTACCGCACAATAAAGCTTCCAGCGCACAGGAGCATTTTCCCTGTTGCACGGCAACAGCCTCTTGCCCCGCAACAGTTAAATCACCCAAATTGAGGGTGGTTAGGCTTACTGTGGAAAAGCTGTTCCTCGGTAGAGCTCGTGTGTACACTTTTCCCACTTTTGACAGCCTCCGGAAATGTCCCAGAGTGCCAATGGAGGCCACTCTGGGACACTGGAGCCCTCAAATATGTCAATTTCACTGCTCTAGCAGAGCAGTGAAATTGACAGCTATTGGAGCCTCCAGGAACCCTGGTGGCTCCTGGGGATTGGTTGCCTGGACTGGGGGCTCCTACTCGGGAGCCCCCAAGCACAGTCGGCTTCAGCCCCTCTGGCTGCTGCTGGGGCTGGGGGGCTCCCAACTGGGAGCCCCCCAGCCCCAGCGGCAGGCAGCTTGGCTGAGACCCACTCCCTGTGAGCTGCCCCAGCAGGCAGCGGGAGCTCCAAGACCCGGCACTCCACTGACAGGGGAACATCAGGGGATCCCTGTCAACTGGCAGCTGCCTTCGCTCCAGCTGACGGGATCCCCCGAGGTCCCCCTGTCAGCGGCACGCTGAGTCAAGGAGCTCCCGCTGCCTGCCGGGGTGGCCCCCAGGCAGCGGATCTCTGCCACCCAGCCCGGGCGACAGCCAGTGGTGCCGCTCGGGCCCCGAGGAGCCCAGGCAGCATCACTGCAGCCCCGGCAAGTGGGGCGGCACTGGGCTCGAACCGCCCTGGTCGCTGGCTTTGGGGCTGCAGCCGCTGCAGCCCATGGAGCCGGCAAGCCAGGCAGCTTAGGGCTCGAGCCACCCGGCTCACCAGTTCTGGGCCAGCCCCCAGCCTAGCCACCGGGCTTGGGGAGGCGGCAGGGGCTGTGGCTGGACTAGGGGGCTGGCGCTTCAGCGCCGCAGCCCCCACCTCCTCCCCAAGCCCGGTGGCTGGGCTAGCCCCAGGGAACCCCCAGGCAGCAGGCTCCAGCCCACTAGGTCAACCCCTAGGGCAGCCCACTGCCAGCCAAAAAGCTGGCTGTGGCAGTGCATGGTGGGACAGGTGCCCACCAAGCACTGCTCCTTGTAGTGAGAATTCAAAGGAGCATGTGAATGCTCCTTTGTGCTACAAGGAGTGCTTGTGTATACACCAAAGTGCTATATTTATAGCGCTTTGCTTGTCCCACAACAACTTACTACGGGACAAGTTTGTCGTGTGTACATAGCCTTAATGTACAGAACTACTGTAGCACTGCTGTATAGGAAGACAAGCCCAAAGGATCTTTCCCAGACCTAAGGAAGAGCTCTGAGTAGCTTGGAAGCTTGTTTGTCTCTCTCATCAACAGAAGTTGAGCCCATAAATTCAATTTCTCCCACCTTGTCTCTGTCACACAGACACATGTAAAATCCACACTAAATATTGCGGTTAATGTCAGTTGACTTCTAGGAGTGCCCAAACCACTTGTTCCAGAGACGTAGGCGTGTTAGTCTGTATATAGCAAAAACAACGAAAGTCCTGTGGCACCTTAAAGACTAACAAATTTCTTTGGGCTTAAGCTTTCATGGGCTGCAACCCACTTTGTCAGATGTGCGAGGCACATGATTAAAGTATGCTTTCTTGGAAGTGGCCTGTTGTTCACTGAGAAGGAGAAGAGGGAAAAGGAAGCACTGAGATTTTGCTCTTTAAAGCCTGCTTTGGGTCTCCAAGCTGCTAGAAAGTGAGATTTCAGAGGTTGGTGAGTAAGGTTTAAATTTGTTTAGATTGATTAATTTAAGTAACAATAATAAACCATGCACCAACCGTTCCAGGAACAATAACAATGATTTAGACTTGCAGTTATAAATGGTAATCATCTAGCAGCAGAAACAGATATACAAATCAAACTAGGAGTCCTGTGGCAATTTCAAAGACTAACAAATTTATTTATTGCATGAGCTTTTGTGGGTGGAAGCCCACTTCGTCGGATGCTTGAAATGGAACACTTACAGCATGGAAGGGAAAAATAAATGCAGTGAGGGGTAAGTTACAAGGTCAGTTCAGATTATTTCAGCAAATCAAAGAAACACACTCTCAAAGATACACAAATAACGCAATAACTTCAGCAAACAATAAAACAAAGCAGCAAAACAGCAACTTTACCATTCCCCCCTGAACATAATCTCAGTCCTCCCCAGTAAATCCTGTACAAATAAATGGCTTTTGAACTGTTCCAGGGTCATCAAATTCAGCTTATTCAGACCAAGGGGAAGCAGCCTTCATAAAGAAAGTCCTAGGACACTCACAGAGAACATCCTACCAAACAGTGCTCCCCTCAAGTTCCGCTGCTGGCCACAGCAGTATGTTGGGAGGTCGGGGGATGATCTCCCAGGAAGATAGATCACTGCACCACTTAGGGCTTCCTTAAAATACTTCATTGTAAACAGGCAGCTGCACTTAAAAGTCTTGGTCAGTGATCACATTTTCCCACAATAACAGAGGGTACAAACCAGCCATTTGATACACCTATGCACGCTGAATAACTCATTCTCTCCTATATTTAGTACAACCCATTGTGCACAATGGGCAACATTCACCAGTCTTATATGTAGGTGTACCACTGGTGAATTTGGCCCAATGTGATCACTGACACAATGAGAACGAAGCCTAATAGTGACTATAAGTTCCAAAGGGGGAGTCGTGTCAGTCTAGTTCAGCAAAACAAACCCGGAGCCTGGTGGCACTTTTAAAGACTAACAAATGTGACTAGAGACTATCTTTTTTTTCCCATTACAATAGGTAATTTTACCTCCCTCCTATATGCTGTTCTCCACTGCTTGGACCTAAACAACTGCATTGATTTGCTCTAACAGTCTGACCTGATCCTATGACTTACACTTCCCTTCATTTATTTTCCTCCCATTCCCTAAGTTCCCCATCTTCAAGCATCTGATGAAGTGGGATTTTTCTCCAACAAAAGCTCATGCGATAATAAATTTGTTAATCTTTAAGGCTATGTCTACACTGACAATTTAGTTCGAATTAAGGAGGCTTAATTCGAACTAACTAAAGCCATGGCTACCCTAGGCTTTAGTTAGTTCAAATTAAGGGCTTCCTCAATTCGAACTAATAAGTTTGAATAGGGTATTCGAACTAAAGGGTTAATTTGAACTAGTTAGTTCAAATTAGCCCATGTGGCCATGTTAATTCGAACTAATTTCTTAGTTCGAACTAATCAGCCATTGAAATGAATGGGGATCGCTAATTCGAACTAAGCAAGTGCCAAGAATGGCACTTGCTTAGTTCGAACTAAATTTCCCTAGTTCAAATTAAGCTAATTGGAACTAACTAAAATTAGTTCAAATTAGTTAGTTCGAACTAACTAATTCGAACTAATTTTAGCAAGTATAGACATAGCCTAAAAGTGCCACTAGACTCCTTTTTTGTTATAGTGAATATAAAAAACCTTACCACAACTATTACGGGAAACATCTCTCCAGGAATTGACAATCATATGGTATTACACATATGACGTGCCTTTCTGTACCCTTTTGAATGTCCCTGACACATTTTTAGCATTTTCATTTCGCTTCAACTCAGCCGGTATATAGAAATGAAGAATCCATGGATGCTCCTAGCTCAAAAGAGAAGCTCTGTGATACGGTGGATCGGCGACTGCAGTGAAGTTCAGGAGACCATGGTTCTGTTTCCATCTCTGCCACTGATCTGATATGTAAATTATTTTAGTTTGTACATGTTTTTCATCTCTCCTTAGCACTGTGGGACCCTGATTTTAGTTAGAACCTCTGAGTTCTACTGTACTATAAATAATAAAATCCCCCATCCTTCTTATCCCAGGATCCCTTGCAAAGTTCTGCTCACCTCTCTATGACGGGTGAGTCGAACTTCTTTATAATGAATAAGTAAAATATTTGGCTCACCACCAGCAGCATGGTAATCTTAGAGTAGATTTTATGCTTAAACTAGTGAATGTTTTTGATAACTCTGCAAGGTTTCCCTAGCAGCACAGAGGATCAGGAATTGATGGATTTCTTTACAGTCCACAGGAGACTTAGGAGGAGCCTCATAATGAAAATGAGTATGTATGCATGGTGTTGCTCTCAGCATCCACTGCATCTTGGACTCTGGCACATACTGATACTAAACAGCCAATTCCTCCTGGGGCTTTAATGACTAAAACGAAACTGCTGACTGTTGCTAGTAGGAATCCAGCATTCCTGACAGTAGATAATAACTTGGTTGCATTGTACTGAGAGTCATTCAGAAGAGGGCAACATTCAGGCACATATACCACTTGTTATTTTTGCACTGATTGACTGTTTACAGGTTTTACTACTACACTGTGCCACTATGTCTAATTTTTTGTTTTGTAGATAAAGTACAATAAAATGTTTTATCATTTCATTTAGCAGTGTTTGAATTAAAAGCAATCAAACCTCCTTAAATGCTGATTTATATATGTAAATATGTTTTATAGTTAATAGGTCAGTACAAATGTCAAGGTTTTGTAGTGAATAGTTTTCATCAGTTGCATTACGCTTTGCCACTGAAATCAAATAGAACCACTTAAAGATAAACTATCCCTTTTATAATTTGTATATGGGTGCAGTTTATACATTGCAACCAATTCCTCTCAAATATATGTCCATTTCATTTACACTGAGGCTCTTTTGCACTGCTCTGCCAGGATGTAGGGATGTTTAACAAGGCTTGAATGAAACTAATGTCCATTTTAAGGTCTGTTTATCTTGGCAGAGTGGCGTAAAATAGAATCAGTGTAAATGAGAATCAAGTCCAAGGCTAGTTGCCCAGATCTCTTTCACCAGCAGAAGTTGTTCCAATAAAAGACATTATCTCACCCACCATGTCTCAGTCAAGTCCAAAGACATTTAATGTCTTAGGATGAAATTATCAAAGCCTATAATTTGGGTTTTTAAGTGAGACATCAACAGGATGAAGAAGAGCATAATCCTCCACTGGTGTATAGCTCAAGGCCCTGGGGCAGCTCTATCATCTGCTTCTCCATTGCAGGAGCTGTGGAGGGCCGAAACCGACTGGCCACTCCCTTGGCAATTCTACAGCCTATCCATAACCTCCTCATTTCCATAAAGCAAGTCACTGCAGATGCTGGCTGTTGGAAATGTGGCCTTCCGCAAATGCCCTTTCTGCAGTCAGATTCCTATAGCTAGTAGAATTGGGGTTCTTCCACTGTGTTTTGTCCTACAACTGAGAACATTTTCTACTGTGGAATCTTATTTTATTTTCATTCTATAACATTTGGAACAATTATTTCTTTGTGAGGATAACTAGGCTCACAACTACAAATGTTGATACATTTTTGTAGACTCTGTAAGGCATAACATTGCTTCCCTTCAAAGTCAGTTGCAAAATCCTGTTTGTTTCAGTGGCAGTAAAGTTGTAAGATTTCACTACTTTCAGTTAAGATCTGGATTGCAAACCTAAATGGCTACAGTGATTATCTGCTGTTCATGAAGACAATCTTTTCTTTCTAACTATTTGATCACAGTGATGCAGTTCAACTTAATGTCATCATCAATTCACCCCATATTTTTTCCCTATTATTCAAGACTTTTTAGTAACTGATCCCACATTCCTCAGCTTATAATCAAATGGCCCAAACAGGGTGTTTGTTTTCATTTCTTTACAATTACAGAGTGAAATTGTTAATTACAGTGCTGAAGCAAAACAAGATGAAACAAAAAAACCTACAGAGTAGTTAACTGAAAAGATGAAGAATCTTTTGCATATCAGGCAGTAGTGAATAGCAGTAATGTCTCGGTCATGCAATCAGATTTATTTGTGTGGACTTCTGTGACCATGGAGGCTTTCCAGGGGCACATGGATATACTCACATGGAGCTAATTGCAAGATCCTAAATGTTTGGAGAACAGCGATTTTCAATTGCCAATTGACATTAAATGCACATCAGTTGTACCATATTGGTGCTTTGTGTTTTCAACCATGGATTCCCCCTGCCCACTAGGATGAGATTTTCCATTGAGGTGATATTAAGTGGCCAGTGCCATGTAAGACTTGCTTATAAGCTCTGATTTCTATTTTGCTGTTGGTCAAAGGACTTTTCTGGAATGTGTTACAATAAAATCAGTGAAATTGGCTTCAAACGCAGCTCCAGAGTAGGTGAATTTGTACCTTATTTCCAGTTTGAAAGACAATCCGTTCTCTATAAATGGTTTATATTTGCCAGTACTAAACCTAATTTTAAATATTCACTGCTTAATTCATCTTTCAATAAGATATTCTTTCCTTTTTATTGACAGAATTCTGTCAACATTGACAGGCTTGATCTTTAATGTACATTAAAACTCCCATTTAAAAATAAAATATCTTCTTGATCATGAAAAAAATCTATCAACCATCCATACTGAAGGCAGCAACATTGCTAAATTGGCAACTATTTCACAAGTCAGCCTACCAAAAAGTGAAAGGGTGGAAAAGTGTGTTTGGGACCATAAATGCACTTACTCTGTGCAATGGGCCCATAGGTCTAATATTATTCTTGTCTGGTCCAGACAACATTCCTTTGATTGTTGATGCCTTAAAATTAGATAAACAAGCACAAATGGCTTGATCCTGTGTACTCTTTATTCACTTTGAATCAGCCCACTGCAGGCAATGGTGCTACTTGCATGAGTAAAGTTACTTGGGTGTAAGCCTTTGCATGATCACACCCAAAAACCAAGGAAATTCACAATCAAGTGTCAATGATGTTGGAGACCCAGACTTTCAGACCTGATTTTGATCTACATCATGCAAATATAAACCAGGGGCAACTCTAATCAATAGTTTGAAATAGTATAAAACTAGTATGAGATCAGAATCAAACCCTGCCCTTCTGCCACTACATTCTTAAGGAGTACTACATTTTACTCCACAGGACGTCTTGTGTGAGTAATGACACGTAAGTTTTGGCACGATCACTGGGTGACGGTGCAGGTCCTCAAAGAATCCATCCTGAAACACTTGGAGGAAAATAGAGTGATCAGGAACAGTCAACATGGATTCACCAAGGGCAAATCATGCCTGACCAAACTGATTTCCTTCTATGATGAGATGACTGGATTTGTGGATGCGGGAATAGCCATTGACGTGGTATATCTCGACTTTAGCAAGGCTTTTGATACGGTTTCCCACAGCATTCTCATTGGCAGGTTAAGGAAGTATGGGTTGGATGAGTGGACCGTAAGGCGGATAGAAAACTGGCCAGCTCAACGGGCTCAGCGGGTAGGAATCAATGACTCGATGTCTAGTTGGCAACCGGTAACAAGTGGAGTGCCCCAGGCGTCGGTCCTGGGGCCGATTCTGTTCAACAGCTTCATTAATGATCTTAATGATGGGATAGACTGTGTGCTTAGTAAGTTCTTGGATGACACCAAGCTGGGTGGAATCGTAGATACTCTGGAGGGCAGGGACAGGATCCAGGGAGACTTGGACAAATTGGAACACTGATCCGAAAGAAACCTCATGAGGTTCAACAAAGACAAGTGCAAAGTCCTGCACTTAGGACAGAAAAATCCCATGCACTGCTACAGGCTGGGGACTGATTGGCTAAGTAGCAACGCTACAGAAAAGGACCTGGGGGTTATGGTGGATGGAAAGATGAATATGAGCCAACAGTGTGCTCTTGTTGCCAGAAAGGCCAATGGCATATTAGGCTGCATCAGTAGGAGTATTGCCAGCAGATCGAGGGATGTGATAATTCCCCTCTATTCAACACTGGTCAGGCTGCATCTGGAATACTGTGTCCAGTTTTGGGCTCCCCACTACAGAAAGGATGTGGACAAATTAGAAAGAGTCCAGCGGAGGGCAACAAAAATGATTAGGGGGCTGGGGCACATGACTTATGAGGAGAGACTGAAGGAACTAGGCTTATTTAGTCTACAGAAGAGAAAACTGAGGGGAGATTTGATAGCAACCTTCAACTACTTGAAGGGGTGCTCCAAAGAGGAGGGAGCTAGGCTGTTCTCAGTGGTAACAGAGAACAGAACAAGGAGCAATGGTTTCAAATTACGGCTGGGGAGGTCGAATATTAGGAAAAGCTTTCTCACTAGGAGGGTGGTGAAGCATTGGAATGGGTTACCTAGGGAGGTGGTAGAATCTCCATCTTTGGAGATATTTAAGGCCCGGTTAGACAAAACCCTGGCTGGGGTGATTTAGAGGGAGTGGTCCTGCTTTTTAGCAGGGGGTTGGACTAGATGACCTCGTGAGGTCCCGTCCAGCCCTATTATTCTATGATTCTATAAAGGAACTGTAGCTGCAGATTCACTTGCTTTTGTGATGATCTGTCGAAACTTGGACATACTATGATATTTTTAACTGAATATTTATTTAATAAGTAAATGGATATGTTATAACAGTGAGGTGATATTCTAAATATTTAATGCAGGGGAAGGCACCCCTTGGCACACGCGAGCCCATTCTGAGCAGCATATGGCACCCTCTGTGGTGCCACAGAAATTGCTGCTCCTGCCACCAAGAGCCACTCCAGGCAACTTCTTTTGGGGATGGCTACAGCAGAGGAGGGGGGTTCACCCTCCATGCCCATGTCCCAAGCATCCCACGTAAAGAAGCCGCCCAGAGCTTTGACTTTCCGCAGCATGCGGCCATCAAAAGGATCCACTCCAGACAGCTTCTTTCCACAGAGTGCCTGGAGACCCCCAAGAGGAGCCACTCTGAGCAGCTTCTTTCCACGAGCAGCTCCTTGCACCGGCATGGCTGGGAAGTACCCTCCCACACACACACTCCAGCTGTGGCCACCACTGAATTTTTGGGCAGCCACTGTTTTTCTCAGCAGAGGAAACTGCTGGCACTAGCTGAAGGTCAGGGAGGAGGTCTGGCACGGGGTCTGGCAAAGGTCACCAACCCCTGTTTTAAAGTGTATATGTAGAACTGATTCTGGCTAGGCAAAACCTGTGAGGGATCCCTCAGCTGCTTCAAACCCACCAGTATTCTTCAAAATACAACATAAAAATGTCTCAGTCTATAACAAAACCTTTTAATTTATGGGAGTGGATATTTTCCTGGATTAAGACACCCTGGGGTGCAGGAGGGCGTGGAAACATGATTCCAGCTCCCTGATTCTGTGAGGCCAATCTGCACCAACTTTGGGCCTGAGCTGAGAATGAATCTGTGGAGCATAGGGACTCCTAGGCTATGTCTACACTTGTTAATTTAGGTCGACTTTAGCTAAATCGACTTAGCATGTCCACACTACAAAATTAAGTCGACTTAGGGGGGAACTTACAAAGTCGACCTAGAGCGTCCAAACTGGATGCCTGGGTCGACTTCTAGGGGCTAGGTAGACCACGGTGGTGTAGGGCACCCCTTGCCAATTGCCAGGGGTCTCAGCCTTTGCCCCATTATACCTGGGTACAATGGGGCAAAGGGGGACAGGGACCCTGGCAGGGCATAGGGGCAGGGTGGGCAGGGCTCTGCCCTGCCCTGTGAGGGGGCATGCCAGGCTCCCCCTGTGCCACCCCCCTTGGCAGGGAGGGCAGTGGGGGAGTCCTGGAGAGCCCTAAGTCGATTCTAAGTCTACTTAGGGCTACTCCAGGTCTACACTGGCTTAAGTCGTCTTAAGTCTAAAGTCGACTTTAAAGGAGGTTTAATAAAGTCGACTTAATTTTCCTTAAGTCAATGTAAGCAAGTTTAACTCGACTTAATTTACAAGTGTAGATGTACCCCTAATTTGCATCAGCTGGGTGTGGTCTTTAAGCACTGTCCCCAACATACTCCCTATATCAGGGTATGTGACAGTGGCAGCTGGTGAAAGAGGAAACTGTAATGTGTTTACTGCAGTTAAGTTTCACATACTTTGGAGGGGAGATGGAGAATTCTTAGATGGCCAGCTATAGCCAGGAGAAGTTTCGGAAATCTTTGGTGGCCTATGGCAAACTCGCTGGTGAGGTGAAGGGGGAGATGAAATGAAATGCAAAAGCAGGCAGTGGATTTATCTACACTCGGAAAGCCAGTGTTATTTCACAACATATTAACTAACATGGTCTTTAACATCGAGGTAGCTGAAGGCAGTACAGTTTAAGAATGTATTAGCTTGTCATGGATTAGGGTTAGTCAGGACTTCAGTTTGGCTATCTCTGGTTTATCCTAAGTGTCTCTGCTTTGCTGTGCACTGCAGCGTGGGGCATGACTGAAACCATGTGTGGACTATTCAGTGGAGAATTTTGCCTGAATAAGGACTGTGGAATGGGACCATTAAAAGGAATTGTAACTCATTTATATAATTCCCAGAGCAGTCAGTGCATTGCAGCCCTGAGTCAGCAACACACTTAAGCACATGATTAACTTCAGTCCTTTTACTTCACGCGTGGTTTCATGGGACATAAGCACATGCTGCAAGATGCATGGGCATAAAAAGTTTTTCTGACTTGAGGCCTGTAGCAAATCATCCCCCAGACCTTCTTTTCTTGTTGAGGTTTTGCTCCCATTGACCCACAATTGACTCACCCCTCCCAGTAGTTGAAGTCACCCGTGCTCTTTATTTACAGAAGAGAAGACTGAGGGGGGATTTGATAGCAACCTTCAACTTCTTGAAGGGGTGCTCCAAAGAGGAGGGAGCTAGGCTGTTCTCAGTAGTAACAGAGGACAGAACAAGGAGCAATGGTTTCAAATTACAGCTGGGGAGGTTGAGGTTGGATATTAGGAAAAACTTTCTCACTAGGAGGGTGGTGAAGCATTGGAATGGGCTACCTAGGGAGGTGGTAGAAACTCCGTCTTTGGAGATATTTAAGGTTTGGTTAGACAAAACCCTGGCTGGGATGATTTAGTGGGAGTGGTCCTGCTTTTAGCAGGGGGTTGGACTAGATGACCTCATGAGGTCCCTTCCAGCTCTATGATACAGTGCTGTTACAGTCTTCCTACTTCCAGCTCCAGATAGGGGCTCATGATCCATGCCTCCCTCCAAGGCTATGCACACCCTATCTCACAGTGCTTCCCTGCTCTCCTTGAGCACTACCTGCCCGACCCTTCCTCCCCCAGCTTCCTGCTCTGCCAATTTATCACCTAGCATCAGGCTAACAGCTGTTCCCCTTCTCTTTAGGCTAGGGCTCTGACTCAGCCTAATCAGGGGACACAGGTGTTGCCTGTGCAGCCCTAGCCCTGGGGCAGGCCTGACGGAAGTAAGGAAGGGGAGGTTTCACCCTTTGCCCTGCCACAGGGCCTAAGTGAATTTGTCTAGTCCAGTTTATGCAAGAAGGAATGAAGAGAGCAATTATGACTTGAGGCATAGGCCGTAGATATGTTAGCCAAGGGGAGGCTAAGCTTCCCCTGACAGGTAGGTGTGGCCACACTCATGCTCCTCCCCCATGGCCCCAGACAAGGCACTGCTCAGACTCTCCCCTGAAGCAGCTAGGGGTTAGGGTATGGTGGGCTGGCTAGCAGAACTCGGGGTAGCTTGGGCCACCTAGCACTCAGGCCACCCAGCTGGCAGGCCAGTGATCCCCTGGCTGGCTGGGGCAGGTTCTGGACTCTGGTGGGGGAGGGGTTGGAAGGGGCTAGCCTCCCCAAAGAGGCTGTACACACACCACCCATGGCTTGAGGGGTGTTTGAGTCACACTTCCTCCTGGAGCTACTACTGGGGTGGTACAGTTTACACTCCTCTCCTTGCATCAGGCTGCATCTAAAGTTAGAATCTAGCCCTGTGTATAGTATATTTGTTTTTGGTTTTATCATTTGGTCATAGCCTTTCCTCAAGTCACGTCAGCGTCACTGTCACTTCGGTAGGCAAGACATGCCAAGAACAGGCATCTGGGAGTCTGTAACTGAACACCACACTGCACACTACGTGATTCCCAAAACATTTTAAAGTGGAGATCATTTTCCAAGCTTGTAACGATCATGACTGACAGTTCTGGAAGCTTAACCTCTCATTATGTATGCCCAGCGGAGAATATTGGTTGCTCGCTGGGATTAATCTTTGAAAGTCTTTGTGTGCATAAAGATTAGTTACCATTAAGCGGGACAGTGTATTGAATTCAATATGACAAGAGAGTCGATGAGTGAAATAAACAAAAATGTAGGAAATCTTTGGTTTCTGTAACAGTAGTTTGGTTCTTTTATTGCAGATTTACTTTTCTGGGTAAATGATTTATGAGAGGAGGCGACAAAAAATAGCTGTTGGGTTTGAACACCAATTAGCAGCTGACTCTCCAAGGTGCAATTGTTTAAGGGTTGATTTTTTTTTCAATGCTTCTGATTGCTGACTCCATTTGCCCATATACTGTCTTTGCCTGGGCTTCTATCTTGACTTTGTCCCACTGTGGCAGGAGCAATGGAAAGCCAGAGCTTGCATATTGGACTGCTGTTCTTGAACAAAGCTGCTATAGAGGGGGCCACACATCTGAACATCTCCATGGCCAGGCTGAGTACCACGATGGTCATCAGAAGCACAGAGGATGAGTGACCAGTTTAGCGGAACCAAGTGCTATTTGTGTGATTTGCCAGTGTCACCAACAAGGGTTTCCCAACCCGAGACCTGGACTAAGCAACCGTGGAATATATTGCTGACTGCACTACAAGGAACTCTGAATGGGAACTTACCTCAGCTACTGGCTGTAATTAATCTGGAACATTGATTCCGACCGTGTCTGTCATATTAACAAGTATCATAAAGTTTTGAGCCAAATCCTGTAAGTTTACCTGGGGAAAACGCTCATCATTTGGCCTGTTATGAAAAAATTAGAACAGTTTATTATCATATGATTTAGTAATAACTTGTAGCTATCATTGTCATTATCTGAAAGGATTTTAATTCAATCATAATGCAGTTAAAATTAATTTAAACAATTGTAGCCTCAAATCACACTGTTCCACACAAAAACTAAACTTTTCAAATGTGGGTGTTTAAAGTCAGGCTTCACCTGTCCATATTTAGGAGTCCAAGTACGGATTTATGTGCTTAACTGCACACTTCAACATTTTGCTTTTAATGCCTGTAGAGGAGAACAATACAGTAAGCCCTGGGGGTTTGGTCACACTATTATTAGTCAGTACTGACCATCTGTTGTGGAGTATTATACCTTTTAGAATACATTGCTTTTTTCCTACAATATGGATAGTCTGACAGCTGGAGTGTGTGGTTCCTCCAGATTTGTCAGGGGATTGCTCATATGTATACCTACTCTAGTTACTTGATTAATTCATGTAAAACAATCCTACCTTTTAGGGCATGGTGACCACCAAGCTTTCTAAATGACAGTGTCATCAAAGTCCCTGCCCCATTCCATAGACAGTGCAACTGAAGAGTAATTGCCAAAACTTATGCCACAAAGAATCATAAAAGATTAGGGTTGGAAGGGACCTCAGGAGGTCATCTTATCCAGCTCCCGGCTCAAAGAAGACCAACCCACCTTAAATCATCCCAGCCAGGGCTTTGTCAAGACAAGCCCTGAAAACCTGTAAGGATGCAGATCCCACCACCTCCCTAGGTAACCCATTCCAGTGCTTCACCACCTTCCTAGTGAATATGTTTTTCCTAATATCCAACCTAGACCTCTCCCACTAAAACTTGGGACCATTACTCCTAGTTCTGTCATCTGCCACCACTAAGAACAGTCTAGCTCCATCCTCTTGGGAACTTTCCTTCAGATAGTTGAAGGCTGCTATCAAATCCCCCCCTCCCTTTTCTCTTCGGCAGACTAAATAAGCCTAGTTCTCTCAGCATCTTCTCAGAAATCATGTGCTCCAGGCCCCTAATCATTTTCATTGCTGTCTACTGAACTCTCTCCAGTTTATCCACATACTTCCTGTAGTGGGGGGGCCCAAAATTGGACACAGTACTCCAGATATGGCCTCACCAGTGCCAAATAGAGGAAAATAATCACTTCTCTCGATCTGCTGGCCGTTCTCCTACTAATGCCACCCAATATGACATTAGCCTTCTTGGCAACAAGGGCACACTATTGACTTATATCCAGCTTCTTGTCCACTGTAACCCCTGGGTTCTTTTATGAAGAACAACTGCTTAGCCAGTCCATCTCCAGTCTAAAGCAGTACATGGGATTCTGCACTTGTCCTTATTGAACCTCATCAGATTTCTTTTGGCCCAATCCTCCAGTTTATCTAAATTACTGTGTATTTTATCCCTACTCTCCAATGTATCTACCATTCCCACCAGCTTAGTCTCATCTGTGAACTTAAAGAGGGTGAAATCCACCCATCATTCCAATGATTAATGAATATGTTGAATAAAACTGACCACAGGACCCACCGCCAGGGCACTCAACTTGATACTGGCTGCCAACTAGGGATTGAGCCATTGCTTATTACCCATTGAGCCTGATGATTTAGCCAGCTTTCTATCCACCGTATAGTGCATTCATCCAACCTTATTCTTTAACTTGCTGGCAAGAATACTGTAGGAGACCATATCAAAAGCTTTGCTAAAATCACAGTATTTCAGGTCCACCACTTTCCCCACAAGCACAGAGCCAGTACTCTCATCACAGAAGGCAATCAGGTTGGTCTGGTATAACTTACCCTTGATGAATCCTTGCTGACTGTTCCTAATCACTTTCCTCTCCTCCAAATGCTTCAAAATGGATTCCTTGAGGACCTGCTCCATGATTTTTTCCAGGCTGACTGGTCTGGTTTCCCCAGATCTTCCTCCTTCCCTTTTTTAAAGATAGGTACTATATTTGCCTTCTTCCAATCATCCCAAACTTCCCCCAGTCATCTCAAGTTTTCAAAGATAAGGGCCAATGGCTCTTCAGTCCCAACAGCTAACTCCCTCAACACCCTCAGATAATAATCAAACTGATCTCTGCAAAGCATAGCCCATAGAACTCACAAGCTCTGTCTGCTATTTCCATTTCCTGATGCTGTCCACTCTGCTTCCCTTCCTCACCAGCTGCTCTCCTCCTGATGTAAATCCTTTTCCTCAGTATGGCAAGACAGGTGGTTTCACTGCATCACTGTAGTAGGCCGCTTACACCAGCCGGAGACAAATCTGAGAGTAGAAAAATGCATGCAATAGGTCTATGCAAGGCAACTTATATTTACCTAACTTTTTAGTGTGGCCCAGGACTCTGTTTTCAACCCACACACCTTCTTCCTTCCCAACTCAGTATTCTTCCCCCATCTCTGCTACTGAGCAGGGATTTGTATATATTTAACTGGCTGGCTCTGATGAGGGTAGGCGGCAAACAGCCAGTAAATCTATCGACCTACTGATTGTTCTCTTTTCTACTGCTAGCCACCCCCCGCCCCTCCAGGCTGTGAGCCATTAGTCTGGGAGGGAGTGTGATCCAGGGGTAGGGCACCAGACTGGGAGTATAGACTTGTGTTCCAATCCTGACTCAGACATTAAAAAGCCAGGTAACTTTAAGCAAATCACTCCATTCCTGCCTCAGCTTTCCCCTTTCCCTGCCTTGGGGGTGAAAGGGTATCTTTCAAAATGTTGATCTCCAGTTAATTTTAAACTCATCGGAAAGAAAAACAAACTAAATTATCAAAATTGAGAGAAACAGCAATCAATTAGATGGAACTATGAACCGTTTCTCATACAACTAGTTCAGTATAAAACATTAACATAAAGAATGCAGGACCCACTCCCTGGAACAATCTCAAATAACACTTAGCAATAATTCTATCTCCAAGGATTCATTTCCCAAACTTAACAAAAAACTTGACTGTGACATAAAGCAATTGTTTATTAAAATTAATTAAAGACAAAAACCCTAACAAAACAAAGCTTCAACCAATAAAGAGTTTGCAAATGAATTATACAATATGAAAAGAAAGGTCAATAAATGGAGTGATATTAGTTATGTTTTTTAAAAAAAATCAACTCAGAAATTCTAGCATACAAGATAAAAGTAAAATCATGACAAAGTTAGATTAACTAAGTCTAAAGGACTAGAAATACTAGGAGTATAAACTTCAACGAGCAATGAGAATCACCAACAATGGTTACTTAAAACACTAATAGCATCAAAGGGGTATGCTTATTCAGTTGAGAGATGGCTTAGCATCATTTACATAATTCAGTACTCATACTTCAAAGAAATAGTACCATATCATCAAATGTAATTTAAAATGAAACTGAATTATATCACAGAACTATTCTATATTTAAACATAATTTTAAAAAATCTCTATAGCTAAAAGAATCAAAATACAAACTAGAAAGAGAGGTTACTACTCTTCGAAGCAAAGTCATCTTAAACACATTAGTAAAGCAAACAAATGATTCCTTTTAATACTGTCATAAGGAAATGGTGTATCTAGAGCTACACAGAGGATTCAAAGAGGTAAGTTTCAAGGTGGCGTTGTAACCAAAAGAACTAATGTGATCCTTGGATGTATAAACAGGGGAATCTCAAGTAGGAGTACAGAATTTATATTGCTTCTTTATCTGGTACTAGTTCAACTATTGCTGGAACACTATGTCCAGTTCTAGTATCCACAGTTTAAAAATGATGCCAACAAACTGGGGCAGGTCTACACTGCCTGCTGTTTTCGGCAGCAGTCAAAGGGAGATACGCAAGTTACTTAAAATAGCTTGTGTATCTCACTTCCCAATTTCCCTACGCCTGGCACGTCCGCTGCACTGAGTCAAAGGGAGGGCCCTCATGGCCTTTTCCACAAGGTGCTTTTTAAGGCACAGTTCCCACCCTTTGGGTTGTGACTGACAAGTGGCAGATACTGCATGTTGCTGTGCTGTGAGTTTCCCTGAGGCATCACAGGTAGCATTAATGGTCATTGCTGATCAAGAAGGAGCGTGAGAAGCAAAATTTTGAAGCCCAGAGTACAGGGCATAGTCCATTCTCTGAAATGAGGGCCAGGAATGGAGGGAAGCTCCCCAGAATGGGGAAGTTTACTGACTATATAACTATACTCCAAGTAAAACTATCAGATAGAACTCTAAAACTACTTAAAAACTTATTTATAAATATATCCATATGTTTTACTGATACACGTATCAAAGAGATGATGCTGGACACTGGAAGTTCTGACTGGGGCCATGCAACAGTGAGAAGGAACTAGAGAGTCAGTCAATCTGCACCACCCTTTATCTCCTCAGCTGCAGGCACGAGCAGAGCGACGGGACACACGCAGACCACACTACTTTCAGAGTTCTTAAGCTTCAAGTGCATGGGCACATGCATACCCACAGTGGAATACATGGGGACAGGTACTAGAAGAAGAATTCTGGACTCAGTGTTGAGAAAACCAAAGATCTTTCAACAGCACTCTTGCAGGAGAAACTGGAGTAGCAAACTCCTGAGATGGCTTCAGACCTGCTGGAAGATCAAGGTAAAAGCCAAGCACAACTGATAAACAGTTCTTCCTAGATCCATCTGTATCAGCAGATTGACCAGTTCGGAATGGGGATTATCCACTGGGGGATAAACTGTTCTTCCTGTAAAATCGGGAAGATGGCTTTCATCTGGGTAGCATAATGTTAAACCAGATTCAAGAAACAATTTTATGCGATAATAGAAGGCTCTTTTAGTTGACATAGGTCCTTCCTTAAGGTTTATCCTCCATGGAAAGCCTTGAGTCATACAGGGAATAGTTACCTGATTCTTACTGATTACTTGGCAAACTTGTGGAATGGTTTTGCTCAGCTTTCATTTCTTCTTTAGTACTGGTTAGGGGCACTGTTTGTCCCTCCAGATGGGTGTTTTAATATCCAGATTTTCTGTGTCAGCATACAGCTGTCCAGAGACATACACACATTGTAAATTATTGAGGTGTACTCTGGGATCCTCACTGGGGTTATGTTCAATAGCAGCAGACACAGCTCTGGTTCTCTGGGATGTTTATATTGTGTATATTGTTCTCCGGAGGCATTACAAATTTTCCAAAATAATTCAAAACATCTGGAGACAATGAAGCCATCCATTCAGTCGTAGTATGTCTTACAATGTCAATTTCGTCAAGAACAGACAAACCTTGTGCACTGGTGCTTCCTAGCTGTGAAATCACTTGGTGCAAATAAGAATCAATGTCATAGGCTTTTGGAATCAAGGTCATCTCTCTTTAAAAACTGAATAATGATATCCATCTTTCTGTATTGGAATTATTTTGTCTCTCTTCCTTTAGCTCACCAACTTTCTCAATGACAAATTCCAATTCAGTGGCACTGAGCTTGTTCATTCAGGTTGGCACAAAAACTTTTAGTTACACCAACTTTTTTGCTTTTCATCTTTTAACCCTTTGTAATTATTGCAAGATTCTTCTATCACTCCTTGGATTTTGGCCAGAGGATGCATACTACAGTCTTTAATCCAGTTATTAAACTGTGGGATTATATCCTCTAAAATCTTACAAGTTATGACCAGAATATTTCAGTTCAGTTCATTTAGACTTTTTGTCTAATGCTAAAATGGAAGCTGCTTCTTACAGTGCACATTATCTCTCTGCTAGCAAGCAAATCCTGTGTCAAATATGACTAAAATTCCTTTCAGACAACTGTCAGGAGTTATATTCAGTGTGACAAAGTCAGGCTGGGAATCAGAGAAAGAGTGATCCTATTGTGTTTTGGGAAGTGGGTGGGCACAGCCAAAGGTCCCTCCCCTAACTGAAGGGGAGGAGCTACTGCACCCAGGACAACCAATGAAAAACAGGAACAGATGTGGGCATCAGAAGGTTAACGGAGGGAACCTGAAGGACAGCACCCACTGCTCCTCAAAGGTATCTAGGGAGGGAGTGGACATGCCGGAGGAACTCTGCCCGGATACATTATAAGAAAATGATGGAAGGCAGATATATTAGTCCTAGAATGATAAAAGGCTTTTTCCCTATAAGCTGAAAAGGGACACCTTAGTCCAATTAGGGCTATCTGAGACCTTTATAAACCCCTCCTCTAGTGAGAGGCAAGCTGCTGTAGGGCAGCAGGGAGAAAAGCTGCTTTCCTCCCTACAGGGGAAGCTCCATACTTAACTGACTGCCTCTTTAGTGGGAGGACTGGCATCTCTGGGCCAACAGCAAGGCCACATCCTGTCAGAGTAAGGGGTAGGGAAAGGTACCCCCTTCGTTTGGTGGTGGGAACTGGTTTCTTTTTCCCCCCATCATGGAAGGACACTCCTTGGGCCTGCCCCAAGGCCTACCTGGAAAATAATGGGAAATAAACCCCAATGGAGAGAGTAAACACCATCAAGCATGAGCCGGATTTACTCCATCGCCAGAGGAGGAAGTGCTGAGCCTGCTGTTGAGGTGGAGAAGGTGTCTTGCCACATCACAGAGTTCTCTTCTTCATCAATGAGAGAAGGATAAATACCTTATTGAGAAATAAACTTCTTCAAGCTTTAACACTTCCGGTTGATTTTGCTTTTGCTCTAGTTAGGGTCCCACCTGAAGTATATCAAATTCAACTGGAGAAGAGAGAGAGGGAAAAAAGGGGCAGTCAGGGCTGGATTAACCTGCTGGGGGCCCCAGGCTACTCCCCACTATGGGGTCCACCCACCTGAGGCCCCACTCCCCCCACTGCGGGGCCTCCACCCCATAGCTTGGGAGCCTATGGGCTGGCCGTAGCTGGGGGACAGAGCCCTGGGGCCTGAGGGCGCTCCTGCCCCGGCCCCATTCCGGCGGCTCTGCCCCGATGGTGGGGGCACAGCTGGCTGGCCCATGGCACAGCCCCCGGAGCAACTCCCCAGGGCCATGACCCTGGAAGGCCGCACCAGCGTGGAGACTGCACTACATAGCAGCCGGTCCTGCAACCAGGCAGAGCCAACAGGCATTGGCCCACTACCAGGGGTGGACCAGCTGGTCCAGGAGCAGGGTGGGAGCACGGAGCCAGGCCTCTGGCCCCAGGCCCTCCCCCGAGTGCTCCCCTAAGCCCCACCAGCACTGAGCAGAACTAGCGTGGGGAGGGGCAGCTCTGTTGCGGGCTTTAGGGGCTGGAGCCGGGAGCCCCCCTTTAGGCTGGGGCTTGGGGCTTCAACCCCTATAGATCCTGCAATAATCTGGCCCTGCTGGCAGTTAGTGTTAAACATGAATACGAATTGTGGCAACTTTGATCTGAGGACCGTGCGGCTAAATGCCGTTTGAAATCAGTCCCAAAGTGTCAATTTCAGAATAAGTCACATTTCGAGATAAAAAATATATATGTATTGGCCCAAGTCATGTATTCATTATCAAGCAAAAAATAAGTTGAAGCCATACAGTGGGTGGGGAAAGAAAATCAATTTTGGGTGGCACAACACTAAACAAGGCAAATTGCTATCCCACTTTGAAAACTGAACAGCACAGCCCTTGTCTGGTTTGTCTATTTAGATTGTAGCCTGTCTCTTGCTGTGTGTTCACATAGCTCCTAGCATGATGGGGCATGGAGCTCAGTTGAAGCTTTTTGCTGCTACTGTAATAGAAATAGAAGACTCACCTGCAGGAGTTCCATGCTGATCAATCTCCTAATGCTCTCATGCCCAATGGACTGTAGGTTTGTTATACCCACACTGTCTCCTCTGCGCTTAAGAGCAAGCTGAGTTTGTTAGCAGACTTTGGCTCTGATTCCCCCTCTGTTATTAGGGGCCGTGAAACAGCAGGATGGGTCAGGCAGAGGTGAGAGTTGCAGCCAATTCTACTAACATTCCCAGCTTCCTCCTCCACAAAGGAGGAGGGCCAATCTGGATATGACAAAGCTTCCCTGGTTTGATCCAGTCAGCTTTTACTGTCTCAGCTCTAAGTGCTAATTATAATTTACCTTGGAAAAACTCCATCCAGGCCTCCATTTTACTCTTTTGGGTTCTGGAATCTCCAGCTTGCCCCCATTCATTTTAATATTTCTCAGACTCCAGGTTTTTTTCGTCCCTGGTACTTTATTTACTCTGGTGCAAAGTCCAAGGCGTTCATTCCCATCCAGGGCTCTGGTTCAGGTCCATGTCCCATGTGAACCATTCAGTGCTCAAAACCACCTGACTAGCTCTTTCTTTATGCTTCTCAGCTCATTAGAGAAGCAGCATTCAGACTCTGGCAGATCATTCAGCAGCCTCATCCAGAGTAGGCTCCATTCCAGTTTCTTTTTGCAAGAACATCCACCATCAGCAGATCATCCCCTATGGCACAGCAAATGTTGAAGCAGACATCCATCCTCGGTCTTCTTGAGGCAGGCATTCCCATACCCGGAAATGAACAGGCTGGTGGAACAACACAACTTCAGTTAATTGGGAACACTTTAACCACCAATACACGTTTGCCACTCTGGCTACTACACAGTTTGTTTTTTGTTTTGTTTTTTTTCTATTTTCTATGGAGATAAGTTCTGTTAAGCCAGGCTTATGGAGATGATTTTCCAGTGAACCCCCTCCTGGTCCCTTATTCCTTCTGCCCCACCTCCCCTACAAGTTCCTCATTTCCCCAAAGATTAATTGAAGGACGGGGTTCATGGGAACATAGGGTTTTCCACACTGAATCTGAATTATTTGTCTATCAAGTCTATCACTTTACTTGCAGCTGCAGCCATTAGCTGATACTTCAGAGAAAAGTAAAACCAAACCTGACAATGTATGTAGCCAAGTGTATAATGTTACACCAGGAAGGTTGGGGGTTGGGACAATTGTTCCTTCCTGACACACTGCTCTGTTTATGCCCTGAAGCATGAGATTGGATCATTTCCTCTTCATAGCTCCTGTGTGAATCAATTCTGCCTTTGGGATCAGCTATTTGTCAGTACCCCTCTTCATATCAGAATCTTTTTACTTCACCAGCTGCCTTGCCATAAAAAAAGATGGTGATTTGAACCCAAATCCAGCTCCCTTATCCTGAGACTTAAGAGATCAACATAGGAAAAAATGTCAAAAGAAAAACATTGTTGGAGGTAGTTACTATACAACCTGATAGCACCTCAGTTTGCTCAGCTAATATCCAAGGGAGAGACATATTATGGAAAAAGGTATAACCTAGACTCAGGTAGTTGAACCAATTCTCATCTCTTAGGCCCCAAGTCAGGAAAGCATCCCTATTTAGGATAATCTTCAATAAGATTTAAGCATGTGGGTATAAGTTTTCCTGAATCAGAGCCCTGACACTGAAACTTTTTGTCTAGCTGTGTATTTGTAAATCACCAGCAGGAAAAAAAAAAAAAACTCTGAAAAAAACCCAGAGTTGTTTGCTATTAAATATATATGTTAACTGACAAGATTTAACTGACAATTTGGGCCATTAAAACTCAGAAGTCATTTTGCCTCTTGAACTGAAATTTTGCAGACGATTAGTCCTCAGTGTGAGTGCATCAAAACAAGACAGTAGCAACAGCCAGCTTTTCTTGTTTATTAAGGGAGCTACTGCTTGTGGCCCTTTTACCAACCAGTGTCATAAGAATGTTGCAACAGTGACTCTGTGCACATATAGCATGCACAGTGACATGATTGACTGTTACAACTCCTGTGGTAGTGGTCCACCCTATCAAGTCAGTAAGACACATGTGACCTAGCCCCTCTAGCACGCCTGGATTCTGGGGACAGAGGTGCTATGTCTTATCTGATTAAAACCCACTTCATAAAAAGATCCCATGGTTACTGCTAAATTCAAAACAATGTGTTTGAAAATAAGGAAAGAAGGCATTATTATTATTAATTTGTATTGTACTAACACCCAAAACATGGCTATGTCTACACTTGTAAATTTAGGTCGACTTTAGCTAAGTCAACTTAACTAAGTCGACTTTGCATGTTTACACCTAAATTTAAAGTTGACTTTGGGGGGAACTTACAAAGTCGACCTAGAGCTTCCACACTGGACACCTAGGTCGACTTCTAGCGGCTGGGGGACCTAGGGCAGGTCCACGGGGGTGGAGCGGCACCCCTTGCCCAGTGCCAGGGGGCTCAGCCTTTGCCCCATTGTACCTGTGTACAATGGGGCAAAGGGGGACAGGGACCCTGGCAGGGCATAGGGGCAGGGTGGGCAGGGTAGGCTTAAGTCGAATTAAAATGAGGTTTAATAAAGTCAACTTAATTTTCATTACGTCGACTTTATTTTCCTTAAGTCGACTTAAGTAAGTTGCTTAAGTCGACTTAAGGAAACTGTAGTGTAGACACAGGGTAAATTAAGTCGATTAAGCAAGCTTAAGTCGACTTAATTTACAAGTGTAGACGCACCCCATCTGAGGTGCTACACGCGCGTGCGCGCACATGCTCCTCACCCTGTAGCACTCACAATCTAAAGGCCAGATTCTGCCACCTGTACTCAAGTTCAATAGTAAGTTAAGCCAGAGCTTGGAAAGTCAATGGAGTGCAAAAGTACACCGTGGTGGTCCATGTTCAGGCTGTAGCCCTTTCATTCACAAGTCACCCCTTGAGCTCAGTGGGACTATTTGAAGTGCCAGGTGCTTCTTGGGATGGCCAGCAACCCTCTGAAATAGATACTAACAAACACTGACTCAAACTTACTTTAAAGGAGGAGAAAGGCAAATTAGCAAATGTAGAGCAGTGGGTGAACTTGTTAAAATTCTTGCAGTTTCACAGCATCCATGAATGCCTTTATGTGTATGCACAAATGAACATGCAAATGATTTAAATGCAGATGCAAACAGGCAGAGGTGAAATGGCCAATTACAGCCACAAAGATGCTGAATTGTGGATTTAAGAAGCATGCACTGATTTTTGCGCAGCCATTTGTTCCAGTGACATTTAAAAAGGCAGTCACAAGTGCACAACTACACAGCAATAATGATTTGCATTATCAATATTTTTTGCATATATTTCAATTGTAGAGTCCATTCCTGTTCCTGTTTTTTTATTGTTATTCTCATTGACGTCAGAGGCCTTCTTCAGTCCTGTGGGGACAGCATTCCACTGGGAACCAGAAGACCTGGATTCTAATCCCCATTCTGCCACTGACCTGCAGTGTGACCTTGAACAAGTCACATCGCTGCTCTGTGCCTCAGTTTCCCCTCCAAAACTTTGACTGTCTCATCTATTTCAATTATAATCACTTTAACCTAGGGTCTGTCTCTCAGGCCTTGTATACACTCGAGAGTTATTGCGGAATTAGCCATCTTACTGCAGAATAACAAGCCCACCGTACACATCTGAATGCTCCTTGTTGCATTACAAGTGCCCTGTTATACCAGAACAATAATACCACCTGTGCGAGAGGCATAACGCCTATTGCGGAACAGCTCTTGCACTATAAAGTGTGTGTGAACCCTGAGGAACTTTTCTTCCACAATAAGTGGCCTCCAGAAATGTCCCAGAATTCCAAGCCTGACCACTCTGGTCTTCCGCTTGGACTCCGCTGCTCTGACGTGACTAGCCCCTCCCTCCTGTGAGTCCCGGGAACTTATGAACTTTTTCCTGTTTTCCTGGGGCAACGCTGAAAAAGGACGCGAGTTGCTAATAGCTACAGTGAATGACGACAAGGAAACACAGTGTCCCAGGGGAACTTGTAAATTTACCCACAGTGCTCAGTGTTCCTCTACTGCTACCCAGGGTGCCTAGCACTGGAAGCTGATGAGTGGCACGGTGGGATAAGTATCCACAATTCAATACTCTTTCTTGCGGAAATTCAAAGAACAGTGTGGACACTCCTTTGCATTATAAGGAGCGCAGTGTAAACACTCAATTGTGTTATAAATATAACGCGTTTATTATAGTGCAAAGATTTATTGTGGAACAGTTTTCTAGTGTAAACATGGCCTCACTCTGTTTATACAGGGCCTAGATCTCAGTTGGGGCCTTTACATGTTATACTATCTCTGATAACATAATAACATTAGCGTAATTCCATTTTAGAACCAGTTCTGAGCAATGATAACGTAAAACTCTAGCCATTATAAATAAACTTCAATTATGACATATGCTATAGTAATGATTAGAGAAAATTACAGTCTTTTTACATAATTACAGAAATACGTGGATCAGAGATAAATTAAGTGGGTCACATACCTGATTTGTGATACTCTGATTTCCTTTCTTCTATCCAGTTAATAAAAGCGACTGAAAAGTCTGGCAGATGGCACCCACTTGCCAGAATCCACAAAATGTGCTATTATTTTTTATGTATGGGCTTTTCCTGTTTTTTTTTCCAACACAGTTTCTGAGGGGCTCACCAACATTAATGGATTTACCCTCACAACACCATTATGAGGTAGATCAATATTATTATCCCCATTTTTATCCTGAGAAACTGACTTAAGTGACTCATAGAATCACACAGGAATTGCATCAGAGCCAGGAATCCTAAGTCCCTGTCTAAGGCCTTAGTTACAATGATAATGCCTATAATTTTGTTGGGAACCCTGCACAAATTCTCATTAAGACCTGCACTGTCTGATCAGTGTCTAAAAACTATATGACTGGTGTGATTATTGCTCAGCCCAGTATTTTTTAAAGTTGCCAAAAGAACTGTTGCTTCAAATTAAGTAATGGAACTGCCGTCTGTGTCTGCTTTTCACCTACTTTCCTTCTCTTTGTGTGGGACACAAGCAACAAGGAGGCTTTGAGAAAGTGCAGCTTCTTTGACAATATTCATTTCTTTCCCTTGCTGAGAGTGTCTCTTGATAGATAAAAAGCAGAGATATGACACAGGCAGAATGATTGCTATAGGATAGATTAATAGAAAAAGATAGCTCTCTGTCTCTTTACCGGACAACAGCTGCAATATCATCATAGGCTCCAAGACGACAGAAATAAGTGTTTGTCGCTATTGTTCAGCCTTGGCAAGCAACTGTGATGATTCTGGCAGTCACTGATAGCAGGGATAAGTCTCTCTTGCTGCTCTTGAGAGATTTACTTCCCATTACCCACAGTACTCCAAAGTTTTGCTTTTGAAACTTGCACTACTGACAAGTCATCCTAACCCAGATAAAAACACCAGAGCCTGCCATGCATTTCGAAAGGCAGCCACTAATTTGCCAGTGCACCGATTGTTCATTAAGCTGATTCAGAGACACGAATCTCTGTTTCAGGGATAGTTTTGCAAATGGGAGAAAAAATCCGGAAGCTGGGGTTTGGAAGTGAAATTCCCTGGGAATCTAGCATGAAGTTGTTGCTGGCAACATGCCTGCTGGAGAACTAAGAAAAAATAACTGACTGTAATCCTGCTTCTTGTGTATTTTGGCAGCTTCCTTCCACTTAAAAAGAAAATATAAACAAAATGCATCTTGCTCCCTTTTTGGAAGGAGTCCAAGTTACACAAATGGGCAGCATGGAAATGGCTGTTTCAAGCCCCCCTGACTCTTTTCTCCGGGTCTTTGATCATTCAGAAAAAGAAAGTTTACTTTCCCCCTTCACTGTCCTAAAACAAAAAGTAGCACTTAAAACTATGACTGCAGTATATTTTGGTGTGCAGATATAGTGATTAAAGCATTCTGGGAAACTAAGCATAAAATAACAAAGACTTTTAGACCCAGTATTCTGACCTCACTTACATCCATTTATAGCATGGTAACTCTATTAATTTCAATAGAGATCAAAAAGGATGTAAAAATCAGAATCAGACCCTGTATTTTTTTCTAGTTCTACATTTTCCCTACATGTAATGAAATCACAAACAATTTAAAAGGGTCTTTTAAAGGTGCACGTTTTGGAGCTTTGATTTATATACGTATGTACAATCTCCCACACATTTAAAGTTGTACATGCAGTATTTTAACACTCACCACAATGAGATCTGCAACTAAAACCATGGGGAAAATATGATCTGAGATCAATGGAAACATTTTTTCCATTAAAAAATATTCACCTGTAAAACTAAATAAAACAAAAAAGTTCATCTCACTGCTTCCAAAAAATCCCAATGGCTCTTTCAGTTAATTGTTCCTCCTTGCAGTTGCAAGAATTGATATGGAAAAGATTAGATTAAGAATTCTTACCAGTTTATGAAATTGATTGTTTCTATGCAAATGGAAGTTCTTCCAGACTTGAACTCCCTTACTTGGCTTATGAAAAGCTATGATTTGGGCACAAACTGCTTCAGATTTTCAACTTAGGGTAAGTCTATACTGACAGCAGCAAAATCAATTGAGCTATCTGTGTAGATGCACTCCATCAAACACAGAACCAGAGCTGAAATACCAACTCTGTAACCGTAGCAACACTACGCCGACTGGACGCCATTTCTGGTCGGCTTAGTGTAATGTGTAGGGAGCAGTTAAGAAGTCGGCGGGAGATACGCAAGGTATTTTACATATCGACTGCCGCCAAAAAGTGCGGCAAGTGTAGACTAGGGCTCAGATGTAACTTTCTGTATTTCCCAATTTTATGTCTCCCAGGCAATTTGACCATGAACAATGGAATTTTTTAACCAGCTGTCTACAAGCAACTCTGCCTCCTCTGCCACAAAATCATTACATTATTATTGGTAGTAGTAAAATTTATCAGTTACATTGCAGAGGTCTCCCTCATCAGGTCCCCATTGTACTAGATATTGTACAAATTCCTAGAGAGAAATGGTTCTTGCCTGTTTTACAGTGTAAGGCTCAAACCCTACTATGACTTGGACTGTGTCTACACAAGAAATGCTACAGAAGAACAGGTGCAGAGCCTCTATTACAATGCTGTAGTGTAGACAACAGCAACGGAAGGGGTTCTTCTGTCACTGTAGCAAATCCATCTCTCTGACTGGCGATTGCTCGGTTGCTGGTAGAATTCTTCCATAGATCCCATGCTGTCTACACTGGGCCTTAGGCCTGCTTACCTATATCTCTCAGGGCTATGGATTTTCACACCTCTGAGCAACATAGATGGGTTGACTTAACTTTCTAGTGTAGTCTAGCCATTACTAGGGGTCTTAACTTTAAGTATGGGAGTAGTCCCAGAACTATTCAAGTGCTTAAAGTTGAGTACATGAATAAATCTTGGCAGGATTGTGGACTAATATAAATACTTATCCCATCATCCCAGTTGGAATTCTCTCTGGCTACTGGTGGGCTTCCTTTATGGGTCAGTCCGGTGGGTTATGAGTCTGAGTTGCACAGCCCCTTGGAAGATAAGGCACTAAATCAATAGTAATTTGTCTTCTTCCTAACAATAATATAGAACACTGTTGTGGTAATATGTAATGAGAAAAAATTAAACAATGTTTTAACAGCCATTATACAGTAAAGTTTGAAAGTGTCCCCATTCTTCTCCCACAACCCCTAATTTAGTAATCATCACTAATTTTCACAGTCAGTTCTCTACTAAAGAGTTCTTTCTTTCCTCATGCATGATTATTTTAGGACCTGGCTTTTATGTGAAGCACCTACTGAAAAACTAATGCTGTTACACTTAGCGATAGATAGGAACCTCAGCCCCAGATATCTGTTCTACCCCAAATTTTTTTGGTGGTTGACTTCTAATCCAGCTCAGAAAATCACCGCTGGTCCTTGACCCCAAACCAAAACACCAAGTCACCTGAGTCTTGGGGATCCTGGTTTAGGATTTAGATCAGAATTTTGTGGCCATGGCTCATCTCTGATGGGCTGTGAAGCAGGGAGCCTGTGACCAAATTTACATTTGTTTTTTTGAAGCACCTACTTTCATGTTTTTGCAAACCTAGTCTCCCTGAAAGAAGCACAGGTAGGCAGGCAGAGGAGTTCCATCTCAGAGCTTAAATCTCTCTTCAGTCTGCCTATTCCTGTTGAAAGCCTGAACTATTATATACTTCTCTCTAAAGCTAGGGAATTATTATCATCACCATTTTTTTGGACAAAAAGTAGAGTTCTGATCACAGTGAAAAAAATCAGTTGAATGAATGTCGTCTATAATTTCATTTCAGTAATAGTACCTCATGAGTAACAGTTTCAGCAGAGCTTAAGGCCCACATCTTCATAGGCATTTGGAGACTAGGTGCCTAAATATCTTTAAGGGTTTGGGCCTAAATCCCTTTAGCTTTCAACATAGGCTCATAGGGACATAGGCTCCTAAACCAGTTATGCACTTAAAAAATTATTCGGTGAACTCAAATGCTTGAGTCAGATACCATCAGTTTAAAGCGGCAGGGGTTGAGAAGGGTGACATGCCATACTGACAGCCTAACGTTTCCACTCTAGCAGTCTTATTTCACAAATGACCACACCCTAATGCTTAAAGATCATTTCTTCACCTTGCTAAACCACCTAGCTATTCGGCACAGGTGTCCATCTCCAATGATGGCAAATCTGGAACTTAATAGCAGGAATTCCGCAACTCAGAGCTGAGTTTTTGGCAAAATATGGGGCTCTGATTCTCATCTGTTCCTGGATGCCAAGATCAGAAGGGACCACTGTGACCAATTCTAGTCTGACCTGTATAACACAGGCTACAGAACTTCCCCAGTAAATACCCAGAGCAAATCTTTTAGAAAAACACCCCATCTTGATTTAAAAACTGCCGGTGATGGAGAATCTACCATGACCCTTGCTAAGCTGTTCCAGTGGTTAATTACTCTCAGTGCTTTTTTTGTAAGAAAAAAAGATGCCGGTACTTGGCTAGGGACCTGGGGCCACTGGTGGCGGTGGCAGGAGCCGGGGCAGCATCGCTGTGAAAAAAAGGTGCTGGTATACAGTACTCCTGAGTACCATCACAAAAACAGCCCTGATCACTCTCACAGTTAAAATCATACAATTTCTTTCCAGTCTGAATTTGACTAATTTCAACTTCCAGTTGTCAGATCATTTGTCTGCTAGATTGAAGAGCCATGACCAAATAGCTCTTCCCCATGGAGATCCTATAGACTGTGATCAAGTCTTCTTCAAGGATTAATTCACAAAACAATAACTGTTTACCTGGAGTGATATATCAAGGAAGTCCATTAAGACTATGAACACTTTTCCGAGGCAATTTTACTTTTAGTTTTAGCATGCTTAAGCAGAGCTATTTGTCCGGACTAACAAATGACACACTTTATTGTTTGAAATTACAATTGGCTAGCACTAATGGCCCATTTCCATTTTAACTGTGATAAAGCCGGAAATTAGGCAAGTTTGGGATCACATGACTCACATAACAGAACTAGTTATTTATACTTGACCCAGCTCTTTCTCACGAAATTAAGGACTGAGGCCTGCATTCAGCAAAGCACTTAATTAGGTGCTTAACTTTAAGCACATGAGTAATTTATTTGAAATCAAGAAATTACTCACATGCTTAAAATTAAGCACATTCTTTAGTGTTCTACTGACTCAAGGCTCAAATGTCAATCCTCTGTCCATCCTTTCTGTGCTATCCTGGGGCTATGAAGGGGATAGAAAGCTAGATTGAAAAATAATTTTGTGATTTCTCTTCCAGAGTTGTATTCCCAGGTGGAAACAAAACTGGTTGTATGCCACCTATTCCTTCCCCCTTACCAGGGTAGTGGGCACCCCAGGAGTGGGAAGAGACATGGCTGAAGCAGTACTGTGCTCCAGTTATTCTGGGTTATCAGAAAACTAGAAACTGTTGCAACAGTTGAAAGTTACAGTAGCCATGAGGCTGCTCTAACATATGCCAGAGTCAAGCTAGCCCCCAACTAACCATACATCAGGAGGCAGAAGAGCCTTTTATGCCACCTCTTCTCCGCCAGGCATGCAGAGTACATCCAAGCACATTTAAAGATCTGGCCCTGTAACGTTTTTATAAACTCTCATATTGCAATCTCAGAAACAGCGCGAAGCTGCATGTTCTGTCACACAGCTATTCGATCATACAGAATATCCATTGGTGCCATCTATGTTGGATGGCAACATTTCAAATCTTCCTCCTGAGCTGCTTTGAATTTGACCTTGACATGTGAGCAAGAATGGGGGAAATGCAGTCACCCTTGTTAGCTCAATACAACCTGTTTGATATGAGGGATGTTGGAAATCCACTTAAAAATAAAACCAAAACATTTCCCAAATGCCAGCTATCAGCCTTCAAATTCCATCAGATTCCAACTGTGAATTGGGATGATAAAGGGAAGTCATATTTTGTTGAAAAAGAAATATCTGATTTAATCCAGCAGTACTTTAAATGCAAATCAATAGAAGTAACCTCCATACCAGTGCTTTGAAAAGCTTGTGTAAATTAGCATGGCTCCATTAAACTCAGTGGTGCTTTGCTGATTTACACCGGCTGAGGATCTGGCCATTCATGGCATAGCTATTAACTAAGTAGCCAGTGGAGAATTCTCAAAGCTATTCACCCCAATTAAAAGTATCAAGCTGAGGATAAGTGATGCTATTTGCAAAATGTCTCAGACAGGCATTAGTAAATAAAAATGCAAGTGCTCTTGTTAACAGCACTGGCATTATAAGAGGTCAGAGACCTCTTTAAATAGTTATTAATATTTACACTTGAGGGGGGCCACTTCTCATCCCAAAGCACCCCTACTTTACCTACGCTATATTGATGACATCTTCATCATCTGGACCCATGGTATAGATGCCCTTGAAGAATTCCACAGAGATTTCAACAATTTTCACAACACAATCAAACTTAGCCTGGAACACTCCACACAAGAGATCCACTTTCTGGACACTACAGTGCAAATTAGCGATGGGCACATAAAGACCTCCCTATACCGCAAACCTACTGATCGGTATAGTTACCTACATCCCTCGAGCTTCCATCCTCGACACACCACACGATCCATTGTGTACAGTCAAGCCCTAAGATATAACCGCATTTGCTCTGACCCTTTAGACAGAGACAGACACCTTCAGGATCTCTACCAGGCATTCTTAAAACTACAGTACAAACCCACAGAAGTGAAGAAACAAATTGACAGAGCCAGACGGGTACCCAGAAGTCAACTACTGCAGGAGAAGCCCATGAAAAACAACAACAGAACGCCACTGGTCGTCACCTACAACCCCCAAGCCAGACCTCTTCAACACATCATCAAAAATCTACAGCCTATTTTACAAGATGATCCCTCACTCTCTCAAGCCTTGGGAGACAGACCTCTCCTTGCTTTCAGACAGCCCCCTAATCTTAAAAGGATACTTACCAGCAACTACAGATCACAGAGCAGAAACACTAAAGCAGGAACACAGCCCTGCAGCAGACCACGCTGCCAACTTTGCCCTCATATCTACACTGATGACACCATCACAGGGCCTAATCATGCCACCTACTCCATCAAGGGTTCGTTCACCTGCTCATCCACCAATGTGATTTATGCCATCATGTGCCGGCAATGCCCCTCTGCCTTATATATTGGACAGACAGGACAGTCTCTGCGCCAAAGAATCAATGGACACAAATCTGACATCAGAAACTGCAATACTGAAAAACCTGTAGGGGAACACTTCAATCTCCCTGCTCACTCCCTTAACGACTTGTTAATAGCTGTGTTGACACAGATGAATAACAAATCACAGCTTCAAAGAGAGTCTGCAGAGCTCGAACTTATATGCAAATTTGACTCAGTTGCCTTGGGGTTGAACAGGGACTATGGATTTTTCTCGCATTACATCAAGTGAATTGACCTCCCCCCTCCTCTATGTGCTGTTCCCCAGTGTTTTGAATCCTAACACCTACTTTGATTTGCTGTTACAGCCTGACCTGATGCTATGTCATACACTCCCCTGCATTTAATTTCCTCCCACTCTGTAACTTTCCTATCTTCAAAGCGTCTGACGAAGTGGGATTTTCTCCCACGAAAGCTCATGCGATTAATAAATCTGTTAGTCTTTAAAAGTGCCGCAAGACTCTGTTGTATAAAACATTGTCCTTTTGGAAGTCCATCTCTGAGATCTCTTGTCACCACCAGGGATTCTGGCAACAGTAGTCCATTACTTATTTAGAGCCACAAACTACTTGCCTGCATTAGGGACTGAGAAGGTACAAGGCTCATCCATTACTCTCAGATATGAACTATCTTGATGACAGGTCACAGTACAGAGACAGGCCAATCTCTCCAGTGCACGGGCGTGGAGTGGTGCCTCCGCTCCCCCCAGCACTCTGGGGAACACACGAGAGCCAGCCTGGAGTAGGATGTACCTGCATCAGGTGTAAGAGAGATGCTGATCACTTTTCCCCCGGAGCACAGTGGAGAACCAGAATGAAACTGACTCTGGCTACATCTATATTGCAATAAAAGTCCCACAGGGGTGAGTCTCAGAGGCCAGCTCAGTTGACTCAGGCTCATAGGGTTCGAGCTGTGAGGGTGAAAACAGCCATGTAGATGTTTCCCACAGAGCGTGAGGCAGGCTCTGAAACCCAGTGAGAATGGAGGGCTGAGAGTGCAGGCTGAGTCAATTGGCCTGGGCTTTGAGATTTGGCACAGTGGGCTTTTCTTTGTAGTGCAGACATCCCCTCTGAGTCACAATCTGGTTCCAGGCCTGTTCTGGTGACAGTACAACTACATGCTTCCCCTTACTACGGCTATTGGCAAAACCACAGTTTGGTCCTTCCTAAGCTCACTCTTCCTTTGACTAGTGTGTTTCACACACTGATGTCAATTCCATTTAATTTTTATGTGCCCTCCCAACCTGTTATCAAAGCAAGCCAAATCCTTACTGAGAGAAATTTAAATGCACTCTTCCACTTGATTGTGCCAGTCGCTTGTGCTCATAAAACAGAATAGCACTCAGACCATTTCTCCCTACAGGAAATTCAGTAAATGTTTCCCCTCTCCATTTGAAATCCTTCCTGTAATTGCTTCCCTAGCTGTTTTTAGATACTTCCTCATTTGCTTTTATTCCTTTCCCGCATTAAAGCTTATAGTATGATTTAAAAATAAAAGGAAGGCTTGAAAACTGTGCTGTTTCCCAGGGAATTGTTTGCACTAAGGTAATTTACTAATCACTTCGTGTACGTCTACACTGGAGGCTCTGTCAAGGCAACTTAACCAGGGTCAACTTTAAGTCGACCTTGTTAAATCCACTTAGAGACTCCATAGCCCCGCATCCACACTGGCAGGTGGTAGGTCTACGGAGGAGTGGCCAGGAACTCTGCGAGGGGGCCTGGAGGCCAATTAGGTTGATTTAAGGCCTACTCCCTATCTACCCTGGCTTAAGTCGACTTAATAAGGTTGACTTAAGTGTTAAGTCGACCTTCAGAGGTGGTGTTATTAAATTGACTTAAGGAAGCGCTTAAGTCGACTTAATAAAAGCCCAGTGTGGACACAGGAGTCTGTAGTCGACTTAAACTTCCTTAAGTTGACCTAAGGCTCCAGTGTGGATGTACCCTTCATTAGTAAGGTTTTAATGACCTCTGGCTAGATTTCTACTAGTCTTCATCAAGAGACGGTGCATAAACTGCATTTTACCACAAGAAACCCAAAGACATGCCTCTGAGTCACAATCCCCTGGCTTCCTCCTACTCCTCATTTAAGCCCAGACCCTCAAAGATATCTAGGTCCCTAACTCCCACTGAGATGATCTATGGGTGTTAGGTACCTAAATACCTTTGAGGATCTGGGCCTCACTGCTGGTTCATACCAGTAGGAAATTCCTACCTCACTGGCCAGCAAGTAGAAAGATTGGAGTCAAGGTTCCCCTCAATCATCCTCATCCACCCATCTCCTCCAGTGGCATCTTCTTACTCCCAAGCACCAGATACAGGCTGCAGAGGGCTGTAAAGGGTTTCTTACTCCCCAGTGTGGGCACACAGTCCTAGTTATAAACCAGCCCTAAGGTTATGCAGCCGGGTCATTTTTCAAGTGATGGCTCTGTTTCCCATCTGCCCCATCCAATTGACTTCTCTGCCTCCATCCTCCTCAGAGGTTTCCTCATTTCCCTGTCCTTTTCCAGCGCAGGACAACCAGGAGAGGAAGAACTTTCTCTATAACATGTGAGGAAACTGACAGGCAGCAACGCTCATGGCAGTGCTGGTCAGGGAACCTTCTCGTCCAACATCACAATTTTGGTGGGATTGAGAGGTTTGCAATGCATTCATAGGCACTTCCATGATAGCTCAAGAGATCTTTGCATTCATGCCATTTCACTTCAATTCATTCATTGCATCTGCTGGACACCATCTCAGAAAGGATTTCCTTAACGGAAAAACCTGCAAGGAACACCAAACTAATGCACATGTACTCCAGAAATGCATGCTGAATAGATCCTACAGAGGTTCAATCCTGTGCTGTGGCTCAAGTCTGATGCAATTCCTAATGGGACAGATATGGAGCTACATCCATTTACACTGGCCTACGGTCTGTATTCTGATCTTTCAGCTACCCCATACAGTCTAAATGATTCCCCTGTGCCACCTTAACAGGCACAGGGTTCATTCTGGCAGCTTGGGAGGCTGGGCTGATGGCCATCACTGAGCAGTGGGGTAACTCCCTGCTGGAAATAGCTACATTTGGAAGAGATCTTGTTTCTGTGAGCCAGCATGTTGCCTGCCTATGTATAATCAGAACTAAATGCTTCAGTGAGCCGTCTGCCAAGGGGATCCGAACACAGGGAAGTGAGTCAGCATATCCCATGAACTATATCTTGTGGTCCATCATATTGCTCATAACCGTTTCATTGCCCTCGTTAGAGGTGGTCTCAACAGATCTTAACTAAATTGTATACATTACAATTTAGTTACATATTGTAATTTAATTTTTACAGCCTTGCATACTTATTTTCCTCATCTCAAATGAACCTGTGCTCACAACAGAGCTGAATAAGTTTTCACACTTACTTAACACAGATGATATGAAAACTAGAGAGATAAATTCTTCTTGAAGCAGTGTCTCCATGGATGTTCCAATTCAGGTGTTGGAACAGTGTTTGTCTAGGTCGTGCATGCTTCGTCCCTGTCTTGTGGCATTGTTGGCACCTTGTTTGACACAACATCCTCAGTTCCTTCTTTACCATCCGCATCTGAGATGGAGCTCTCATGAGTTCATATTTAGCTCATTTTTGACAATTAGATAGTTTTTCCATAGTGTAAGTTCCATATCTTAGTTAGCTATTCACCATTCCCTGTTAATCTAGTTTTTAGAAAAAATTCTTTTCCACCTCATAGGTTAAAATAGCTTTCCCCTCAGCCATTATGCCAGGTTCATTAGGATTTAAATGATATACATCCTGCAGGGACACAATATCAGCATCGGATGAACACTATCAATGTGTCCAATACCTGGGAGAGGTGCATGACATACAAAAGTGCACCCATTTTAAAATCTTAAAATCGAGAGCCAGGAGAGACAGGAATTTCTGACAAACTCACTTCAATGGAAAAGTCATTGAGATCCACCTCAGACCCTGACCAAGAAACTTTAAGGTCAGAGTCTAAAATACTCCAAATCCTCCAAAAAAATCTTCAAGGAAATGAGCCACAACCCCTCCTCAGAGAGGATCGGCAAAAAAAGAATAGCTCACTAGCAAAATCTCTCTTAGTAATTCCAGTTGTGCCATGTCTCAGTACACCTGAGACACCAGGATCCTCAGGAATCATTGTTCAGTGGCACTGAAAGACAAACAATGACCCGGTGTGGAGTCAAAGGTCAAAAATAAACTGACCTACTCCATTACAGCACCAATTAAACATTGAGATCAGTAATATAGGCCGTGCCACCTTCAACATCACCAACATCAACTTTGGTATGGACAGAGGTAACAGCACCAACTCCAGAAGCCACTCATACTACAGCATCGAGCATGACATCAGCATCGACAAAACCCATGGTACTGATGTTGGCACCGACACAGAAACATATAGCAAAACTTGGTTGCCACCAGAGAGACGTACACATCACCTTCACACCACAGTTGCTGCTGTTCAGCACAGACAGCTCCCCAGTTCACATAACGGAGGAGGCTCTTCCTCCCATGCTATTTTCCAGCAGCAAAGAAGATGAAGAAGAAGAAGGTGTTTTTACATCACAACACTCCTGACCTACCAGACCATCTCCCAAATCCAGAAAATGTAGAAACTGGAGGCAATCATGGTATGGGCTACCATGGTTAAGATAACCCATATTTCTCCCAATGCAGTTGTTTAACTGGGATGCATGGTTCACCTATGCAAGACAATACAGTAGATCCCTCCTACAGGGAAAGAACCAGACCACCATCACAATCAATCCCACCTATTTCTGAACAACTACCTTGGAGAGTATCGAGCAGGTACCATCACCTCCAACTTATAACTCATCGTGATCACCTGATGAAGCAATAACAACTACCCCTCCTACATCTGGAGACAACTTCAAGCAATTTCAGAAGGGTGATAGAAAATCTGAAAATCCCACTTGAGGAGGTGTCCAAAACACACCAAAAGCTGTTTTCAATTCTTTACACCTCTGCCATGTTGAAGTTCATCCTTGTAATTAACAATGCACTGTTAGAACTAGCCAACATCATCTGGCAAATTCCATCAACCATTTCACCCACACATCAGAGGGCGGACAAAAAAAATTACAACCCATGGAGTGGAATTTCTTTGGAATTTCTTTTCACCCACTCCCAATCCAATTCCCTTGCTGTGGAGGTGGTGGATTTGCAGGGCAAAGAGCCCCAATATAAATCTATGCTGCAATGACAAGGAATGGAAAAGACTTCACCTATTTGGTCACAAAGTGCATTCATCTGCAACTCCACATAGTGAACTCTGTGGCATTGCTCTCAAATTATGACCAAAGCAGTTACTCCAAAATCATAGAATTTATTAATGATTTCTGGAGGACAGAAGGGAGCAAATAAGATCACTCATCAATGAAGTGCATCTTGTGGCCAGATCCACCCTGCAGGCTTCTCTTGACATAGCTGACAAAGCTGCAAGATCAACAGCTCCTGCAGTGGTTATGTACGGGACATCTTGGCTTCACTTGGCAGGTTTGCTTAAAGAATTACGAGCCAAGATGTAACAGATGAAGACCACAATGATGATGACAAAACTATCAACAAACTTCAACATTGCAACCGTTGTCTACTAAACAACAATTCTGAAATCTTGGTCAAGGGTCTAAACATCCTTCCTCACCAGTCAGTGCTTACATCAATGATCCACTTAGGACATCGACTAGTCCTTTTCATCACAGGGGGCCTTCTATTACAATGGTTAAATGGGCATTAGAGATCGTGTGCTCAGGATATTCCACTCCATTTACCTCTATCCCCCTAACCAACTCCTTCCCCATCCCTCTTCAAGGACCCCCTTATGAATACGTATTACAACAGGAAGTGAATCACCTTCTACTTCTCGGCGCTGGGGAATGAGTACCTCCACAACACAGAGGGAAGGGTGTCTATTCTCTCTGTTTTCTAACCCAAAAGAAAAACAGGGTGATGGAGATCCATCTTAGATCTAAGAAAACTCAAGTTTATGAAGATACGATTCAGTTCACATTATCTACTATAATACTGCACTGAAAGAGGGACTCATTTTCAGCTTTCGACCTACAAGATGCCTACCTGATCTGGATGGAATGCAATGAAGGAAGATGTAGGCTGCCTAACAGAAGAAAATGGATTGACAGTGATGTATATTGAACTGTGGTATTTATTTATTTGGGAGGTTTCCTATACTTTGGAGGATAGAGCTAAGATTGAGAGGGATCTTGATAAATTGGAAAATGGGGCTATCGACAACATAGAAACAAAACCAAAATTCAGCAAAGACAAATGTAAAATGCTACACTTAGGGAAGAAAAACCAAATGCACAAATACAGAATAGAGGATAAGTGGCTTGGCAGCAGCACTTTTGAAAAGGAACTGGGAGTTGTGGTAGATCACAGTTTCAATATGACTCAGCTCTATGATGCTGTTGCAAAAAAAGCAAATGCAATTTTAAATTGCATTAACAGAGGCCTAGCATACAAGACATGGGATGTGACTCAGCCCTCTACTCAGCCCTGGTTAGGCCTCAGCTGGAGTATTGTGTCCAGTTTTGGTCACCCACCACATTTATTGTGAATACAGAAGTTTCCAAAAGCAATTGCCTACACACACATCCACATCCACACGCAAGTTCTGCAGGAAGAATATAATTACCAGCCTACGCATTGCTGGAGTCAATCTACTGGCCAAGTAGACTGAACACGAAGGGGACCTGAGCCTCTGTCGGTCACAAATCCAATGTTCCTGGATATTTGCAGAACAAACCTGAAGTCATCATCTTTTTATTCTGTTTTTATAGTGGTCAGTTTTTGTTCAGGTTTATGGAGTTTGCTATGTTATGTTGCTTTTGCACCTGGTGTCATTATTAATCACCTGTTAGGTTGCAAGCATGACTGCTTTTGTGTTATTGCTTACACTTTGTTTCTTTGGGGTGAATTTTTCTGTACTTTGGGGTTACTTCTTATTTGCTTTTTATGGCCATTTGGGCTATAAAACATTATTAAAATAAAATATGTTCATTTCCATTTATTACCAAGGAGATTTAGGGCTGCTACTTTTTTGTTTTTTAAATACACACACACACACCATATTCATTTTTTAACTAATGTATTACCTTTAAAAAAAAAACCCACAAAATTATACAAACTTAAAATAGAAAAAAAAATATTACGGTGGAGTTTTTCATCCATATGGGTTCCACTTACATTAATTAACACAACATACTAACAACAAGCACTTCTTGATCTTAGCTAGGCAATTCAGATTTACATGAAAGGCCTCTCAGAATGTTCCCAAACAGATGCAAACAGAGCCCAATAAACAAAGTCCCCAGGCATTACAAGCAGAATGTTCGTAAACAAATATAGCAATAGTTTAACAAACAAGCTCTCCAGATTTTACAGAAAAAAACCCTTAGCTACTTATGTCCATTGGGTTTAACAATTTTTGTTTTAGGTCTCTTTTGGGCCTACATTATCCCCTTTTTGAACCTTCAATCTCAGAGGGGTTGAATGGGTCACATTGTTGATAGGGTGGAGGCACACCTAAAGAATCATATGAGCCAAGGTAGTTGGTTCCACACCAAAACATGTCTCCACATAAACTATTGGAACTCCATGTAGTATGCAATGCATGCACCCATTTCCTCATATTCATAGAAAAGAAGACCATAAGAGAATAACCAACAACATCGCATGCATGTTTTACATAAACTAACAGGAAGGAACATAATCTCACTCCCTATGTATCAAAGCAATGAAATTATGGAATCAGAGAATCCAACATAACATCAACATATCAGCCACATACTTTACCAGGATGCCAGAACACAACAGTATACAACCTGAGCAGACAATATGGCCAAAACCATGAATGAGGACTGAACAACATGATTCAGCAAGACATATTTCAACTATGGGGTCAACCAACCATAAACCTCTTTACAACCACACGGAACCAAAAATGTCCCCACTTTTGCTCAAGAGCAGGTCTGGGAATCAGCTCAATGGAAGACATCTTTCTCTTCAAATGGGACATAGATCACCTTTATGTGCTCTCACCCATACCAGATATCCAGAGTCATCCACAAAATATGCATCAACATGGCAAAAGTATTACTATAGCGCCCACATGGCCCAGATACACCTGGTATTCTTATCTCCTCTGGATGGCGGTATGAGACAAATCACTCTTCCATTGTGCAATGAACTTCTAACCCAAGACAATGGGAGGATTCATCATCCAGATCTAGAAAAGCATCACCAGAAAGCCTAGCTCCTGCATAGTTCCATCATGAAGAACTACAGTTGGAACAAGTGAACCACATATTACTAAATAGCAGGAACTCAGCAACACAAAAGGCTTACCTTCAAAAATGGTGTAGGTTCAATACAGGGTGCCAAACCAAACAGGTTAATGCTTCATCTATACTGATCCCATCGGTGCTCAAATACATCCTACAATTAACAAAATCAGGACTTGCAATTAATTCAGTCAAAGTCCACTTAGGGGCCATAAATGCCTTCCATGATAAAGTCGATGACATCACGCCGTTCGAACATCTGCTGTTTGCACTTCATCACAGATATTCAGAATGTTTACCAGATGTGTGCACACCCACAGTATCATGGGACCTGAACTCAGTCTTACGAAGTCTAACCACACTTCCAGTTGATCCCTTAGTAACATGTTCATTCATACACCTGTCCATGAAGGTTGCCTTTTTAGTGGTCATCACATCAGCCCACTGTGTGGGAGAAATAGGAGCATTCATAGCCTACCCACATTATAATGTCTTTTCCAAGGACAAGGTCACTCTTAGACCTCGTCCAAAATTTGTACCAAAGGTTACCTAATTTTTTCACATAAACCAGCTGATTTACCTTCCTATGTTCTTCTCAAATCTCATGGAAATGCACAATAGGCCTTATTACAAAAATTAGATGTAAGACATGCACTAACACTTTGTCTGGACAGAAGCAAATCCTTCAGAGAGCCCTCAATGCTCTTTATATCCATTGTGGAATGATTCAAAGGCACAACCAATATCTACACAGAGACTATCAATGTGGATCATTCATGTTACTAACAAAATAATCTATAAAGCCCTCCAGGGGTGAGACTCCATTCCAGCAGAGCAATGTCAACATCTGCGGCATTCCTCGTAATGTACCAGTTGCAGACATAAGCAGAGCAGCTACATGGTCTTCTGAACATATGCTCACAAAACATTATGCCATCGATAATCCCTCCATATCAGATGCATTGATAGGCTTAACAGTTCCATCATTCATCATCCAAGTAACTCCAAAGTCCTTCCTATCCAATGAGGGGCACCATTCTACAATCATCTGAAGTGGAGCACCTACAGGGACATCACTTGAAGAAGTAGTTCACTTACCCTGTGCAGTAACTGAGGTTCTTTGAGATGTGTGTTCTTGTGGATACTCCACTACCCACCCACCTCCCCTCTACTTTGGAGCTCAAAGCAAGGACTGAGTGGGTCAGATCGCATGCACACTGAATGAGGCGCTAATGGTGCCATGAAATGGATGCATGTGCGACCTGGACAAGCATTTCTGATAGAATCTCTGACTGAGGACACACCGACACCTGAGGTGGCGCACCCAGAAGGTGATGTGGTCACATGGACAAAGGAGACTAGCACTGTGTCAAATTCAGCGGGGGGGAAGCCATGTACTATACACAAGCACAGGCAGAAATCCTATACTGATCATACAGCAGTTCTTTAGCCTTGGGAAAGTGGGGTGGGAAAAAACAAAGCTAAAACAAAGCTTAACTGGCAGGCGCTGACGGGATTACGGAAAAGGCAGACAATTTGTCATATCAGCACCTGGATAAAAAAATGTGGTAGATGGGTGTTATCTCTTGGTTTCCTAGGCCTGCTAGAGAAAAGTTGCAATCCCCCCACCAGCACCTTTTCCCTCCTTTCTTGCTTGTTAAAGGATACTGTAGTCATTTCTGTTGTGAAGATAATGTGTTTCAAGGTAAAATGCCTGTGCTCTGTAAGCAAAAGCTGTAAATAACAGGGGCGGGTATAATTATATTCCTCTTATAACAAGGAATATTCATTTTATAATCATTATGTTACCAAATAGAAGGTTTAGGGGTGTAGTGGATAGTGTATATTTACATATTATTGTGGATAGGAAGTTGTGAAGTAATTAACTCAGGGCTCATTTTGCTGGTCGTGAGGTGAAGGGGAATGAGTGGACTAGATACTGAACTGAATTAACTGTTCCTTATCACTCCATCCAGTTTGTATTTTGTCGCTCTCGACCCTGCAACAACACGCATGTCGAAAAACCTCAGTTACTGTATAGGGTAAGTAACCTTCTCGTCTTTGTTTCAAAAAGAAAAATCAGTATGTTTTATGAATGCCTTAAACATGAAAAACCACAAGGGACCATTGCAATCACTCAGTCTAATCTCCTGTATAAGAGAGTTCATAGGACTTCCCTGAATTAATTCCTGTTTGAACAAAAGCCGATTTTTTAGAAAAACATCTAATTTTGATTTTAAAATTGCCAGTGATGGAGAATCCACCGTGGTCCTTGGTAAATTGTTCCAAGGGCTAATTCCCCTCACTGATAAAAATGTGTACATTATTTCAAGTCTGAATTTGTCTGGCTTCAACTTCTACCCATTGGGTCTTGTTACATGTTTTTGTCTGCTAGCCTGGGGAGCCTGTTATCAAAGTTTTCTTCCTCATGTAGATACTTGCAGACTATGCTCAAGTCACCCCTTAACCTTTGCTTTGTGAAGCTCAGTAGACTGGGCTCAGAAAGGCAAGTTGCTGAACAGATGTACTCCATTCAAATTTCATTTGTGCCAAGATTATAACAAGTATTAAAAGGAGATAAAGGAGTATTATAACAAGTATTAAAAGGAGATTTCCATCTCCACTACAGACTTTGAGTTTGACCATCATAGGAGCAATAGAACTATAGGTGCTTAGGGTGCAAGAACACCTCTTGGTTTGAACTAATAACAGCAATCAAATCCATGGCTTCCATCCAACACAGGTTTCAGCTTCCTGCTATAAAAATTGTTTCAGCACCCTACTTGGGCAAGTCACATAAATGCTTGATAAATGCGCAGTTCCCCATATGTAAAATGGAACTAATAATGCTACTTTCTTCCACCCTTTGTCTTGTCCATCTAGAACAGCGGTGTCCAACCTTCTTGGGTGAGGTGCCACATTGCAAATCTTTTCTCACTTGGCGGGCCGGTGAGCAAATTTTGGGTAGATAAGGTATAGAAGAAATTGATCTTACTATTAATAAAATTTAGACCGTCAAAAAAATAGATACCCAGTTTACAAACTCAATTTGGTTCTGTAAAAGCGGAATCTTGCATTTCATACCTAACACAATTCTCAGATAATATCCATCCTCCCTACAGCAGCCTTTATATTTGTCACTTTCACAACTGTACACAACAAATCTTCAATTGTTAATTAAACCACATTTTGTGAAAACTTGAAAAAGGCTCACCTTTATTTTTTTCCAGAATGCATCAGTTTGTACAGGTGGCAGGAAAGCGTGGCACGGCAAGGGGGGGCATGTGGGATGGCAGGAGAAAGCATGGGGAGCAGGGGAAGGGCAGGACTGGCAAGGAAAGATGGAGTGGGGTGCAAGGGGGAGCACAGCAATGCAGGGAAGCAGGCCAGGGCAGGAGAGAGGAGGGACGGTAGAGAGAGGTGGCTGGCAAGGAAACTTTGCAGGCAGAGGAGGGTAAGGGTGGCCGTGTAGGGTGGCAGGGAAAGCATGGAGAGAGAGGGGAACAGGGCAGGGGTGACATGGGAGGGTGGGGGTTGGCAAGGCAAGGGAGGGCAGGGATGGCCCTGTGGGGTGGCAAGGGGAAGTGCGGGGAGCAGATGGAGGGATGGTAGGAAGCGCACGTGGTGGGGTGGGGAAAGGAAGGAGTAGGACAGGAGTAGGAAGGAAGCTGTGTGGTCAGGTGGGGGGATCCCCCACTACTTCCCTCCCCCCCACTCCTCACTGGCTCTCTGACCCCTTCCTCCTTCCCCACACCCCTTGGGTTCCCCAACCCCTCCCTCAGCCAGTGCAGTGTTGGCTCCCATTCCCTGTTGGCTCCCCGACTCCATCCCTGGCCCATGCTCTCGAGGCTCCCTGACCACTTCCCCAGCCTCTTTCCCTGCCTGTGCTGTGTGGGCTCCCTGACCCCTTCCCTGGCCCTGCTGTGCCATGCCACTGCATGGGCTCCCGGCCCCCTTCTCCCATGGGCTCCGCTCCCTTCCTCCCCTTCCCTTTCCAGGCGCCGGCTCTGCTTGGCTCCCTCCCTCCTCCTTTGTCTTTCCTTTCCCTGCGAGGGCTCCTCTCCCGTCTTTCCCAGCATGCTGGCTCCTCTCCTTCCCGTCTTTCCCCATGCACCAGTCTTCTCCTGCCCCTGTCTTTCCCTGCATGGGCTCCCCTTTAGCCCCCCACCACTGCAGGGCCTCCTCAACCCCTTCTCTGGCCCCTGTCCTACCTGAAAGGGGCTACATTCAGCCCCAGAACACTGCTGTCCAGCCAGGCCACTCCCCTCCTGCAGCTGTGTGCAGAGCTGGAGATTTAAAAGGGCCTCAGCCGGCCCCAGCTCCTAGGCTCCTGTGGCAGCACTCCGTGGGCCTGATGAAAGCCCTTGGCAGGTTGGAGTTTGGCCCGCGGGCCGCAGGTTGGACAAGGCTGATCAAGACCAGCAGTTCCCAAGCACTGTGTCGGGACACAAAAGTGTGTTGCGAAGAGCCGGGAGGTGTGTCACGGAAAATTGGCAGCTCAGCTTGGAGCTCCTGCTGCTTACTGCTCTCTGCTGCCCTCAGCAGCCCATTCCTGCTGTACAACATAGGCAGCAGCCAGAGCCAGATGAGTACAGGGACTTAGGGGCTGCAACCCAGAGATCCTGGGTTGGGGGGCACCACCTGCCCCATAAAAATAAACCTGGCTCCATCAAGCCAGGGCACCAGCCTGCGCTGGCTTGACTCTGCCCCCACCCAGGTCCTGGAGTGTCGCATCTTCCAGAGTGCCACAGCCTCCCAAGCACTCCAGCCCAAGGGCCACTGCCACACTGTAATGCGTCACACAGGGGAACATCATCTGTCACGTGTGTCATGATGCAAAAAAGGTTGAGAACCACTGATCTAGACCGTAAGTTCTTTGGGATAGGGACTGTCTCTTACTATGCCTGTGAACTGTACCTAGCATAATGGGGCCTTGGGCTTGATGGAGACTGCAGATGTGATTGTAGTATAAATACTAGTATCTTCTTTGCATTATTCACCCAAATCTGGTTCTAAATCTCCTGGCTTGATGAGTGTTGGGGAGCCCTTTCCCATCACATTTGCTGCTCATGCACGGCATCACAATGCTTCAGCTCCCTTAGGAGAAGACAGGCCATATTATTACAAGCTGTCAAAGCAGTAGCTTTGAAGTTCATTTGAATAAGAAGCCTCAGCCCAGCATCAAAGTAGATAGCAAGAACTTAAAGAGAAAATTTGTCAAAAAGCGAATAAAAGATGGGGGGAGAAGGGGTTAGGTTGTCATTTTTTTTCCACAAGGAGAATCTATTCTGTGAGCTATCTCATTTTCCACTGTGTCTGACTGTATACAATAAGGGCAAACTCTTCCCTTCAATTAAACAAACTAGGTTAGCGAATAATGGGTACAGAAAAATACAGGAACAATACCGTTTAGATGAATTTGGCACGCCAGTGCAGTAGACTGTAGAACCAATATAGCCGCTTTTGTTCTTTGTTAATAGAATCGGAGCAGCTTTTCTTTTCTTTTTTCATCCACCTTTCTTTGTGATATATATTTTTGTCTTTGTTAAAACAAAACAAAGGCACTATTCAGGCACATGACTTTGATTTCTCTTTTGTAGTATCTGTTTGTGCTGAAGTCATTAATGTTTTGCTGTGGGGGGGGGGGGGGTAGTGGAAGAATCATTCTAAAGCAAGTAGGGCACCCAAAATACTAGAAAAAAATTACAAGAGAGGGACTTCTTCTCAATGTGCTTTTCAGGTTGGTACTGAAATGTGGGTGAGATTGTTTTTCTAAATTTGTTCTCACTAGGAGTCAGATGCAGAGGTTTCCCGAGGTGAGGGAGGACCTAAAAAATCCTTGCTTGAGTTAGGCTAAAATGATACAACGTGATCCAATACCTTTGAAAATTCTGCATTTAACATGCTAAAGCCAGAGGAGGGCCTAAGGCTTTAACTCAACCAGCTTAGCAGGGATCAAAGTCCATGTAGGGAAGCCTTTCATCTCCAGAACACATGCATGTGTCCAGCTGCAATGTTCAAAGGGCTTTTTTTTTTTCTGTTTAGCACCCCCTTTGTTGATTCTGCAGTAAATTGGGTTTTCCATGGCCAACTCTCCAGCCAGTTCACTATTCAGTTCATTTCCCTTCCAGGGTAAACAGAAAAGTCCAAAAAATAGTAAACAAACTAATGGGCCTCAAGTCCATCTCCCGACATTTTTCAGGAACCTTTGGCCTCTGTTAACACCCATGTGTAACCTTCAGGTGGGCTAAAATTAATTAAATTGCCCTTCTCCAGT
>ML685839.1:2321427-2352672 GCA_007922175.1 Pelusios castaneus
CAGAGATAGCCTTTTCAGGCATATGGGTTACACATGCACTTCCTCTTGGTCTGAGGGAGTGGCAGGGGAGCCCAGGTCTCCCTCTCCTCTGTGTTCTCTGTTTTAGTCAAGTATGGACTGTTTCTTCAATCTGTCTGCCACTTCCTGAAGTTGCTCCTCCCTCCAACAGTGCTCTGGAGTCTTCTATTTCTGCCTGCATCCATGAGTCCTCAGTGCTTCTCCAGAGCTAGCTACGGAAGTGTTTTCTCAAAGGTTAGGGTTAGGGTTAACCCAGTTGCTCCCCTTTAGAGCAGACAGTATCTCTCGCCTTCAAGCAGGAGTTCCCCCTTGGCCCTCTTCTAGCATTGAGACTTGTGTCTCAGGCCTCATGCCTTGGAATAATCCAGCAGCAAGGTTTTTGCCAGCTCCTATCAGCTGAACCTCCTCTCAAACCAGACTTCAAATCTAGAGCGTTCAGGAGACCGCCCTTCTCCTGTCAGCATCTACACCAACTGTGAAGAAGGTGACAGTGGCAGCTTTTGTGCTACTCTCTCTCTCCCAGTTCAGCCCCTGATTGGTTGGGGAAGAAGAGAACCTTGCCCTGCCCATTCTGCCAGGCTCCTGGTCCTAGCCTTTAAAGAAACAGTGTGTCTCTCTCCTGATCCTTACTTATTTCTAGAACCGCTTCCTGTCTGTCCCTATTCCCTCTTCATTTCTTGTATATCTCTACTGGACCTTTCAAAATCCTTAAAGGGCCATGTCAGGAGGCTGATCAATAGGCCCCACTGCCCCCACCATGATGTCACACTCCACCCTTGCAATTTTATCAAATGCCATACTAGAGTTAATCAACATTTGTTCGATTAGAAGTTGGTTTTTGTTTTTGGTTTTTTTTTGGGGGGGGGGGGAGGTTTTTCATCAAAAACTAAATTTTTCACAAAAGAAATATTTTGATGAAAATGCTTTAAACCTTAACATCAAAAGTTTTCCAGGGGAAAGGTTGTCAATCAAAAACTTCAGGTTTTAAAATAAAAACCTTTTGGCTTCCAATTGTCCAAAACTGACAGTATTAAGTCTAAACCTGGTCATTTTCAGGTTTTGGCTCCAGATTTGTGTTTTAGTTTTTCTATGAAAATGCTCAAGATTTTTGTTGTTGTTTGGGGCTGGGAGGGAAGGGGATCTGCCTTTTGTTTTTGTTTTTATTGTCTATAGTGTGTACAGGTTCTGCTTCCTGATGAGGACCTCCTAGGCCCTTTTACAATATTAATAATTATAATGTAATTGGTTTGATTATAACTAGTCTTAAAATGGGACTGAATTCAGCAAAATGTATGCACATTAAAGATAATATGGTATGGAGTATAAAATATTGCATGTAATTGTAATCAGACACCTTAATTAGGTTAAAATAATTGATCAGTTTCAAAGCAGAAGGATTGATGTAGTTACACGGGGGATTAATCAAGTGGCCAGAATTGAGGATAAAATAGAAGCTTTTTGGATAAATTGCCCTTTTTTTAATATAGTTCCAGTCGGACTCATGCACACAGAGGAATGTAGCATGCTGTAACATGCAGAGTACTGTCGGCATCTGCACTGAATGCCTGTTCATCTGAGACCACTTCTGCATTTAATTTCAGATGAATGTAAATGAGAGCGGAAGTGTGTTGGAAAATGTAGACTCAGTATATCTCCGATCTGTTCTGTAGGTGGCAGCAGTTGCCTCCAGAGAAAGAGATGGGGAGAGACAGACTCAGATAGAGGTTCTAGCAACTCCTCCACTTCCTTCACTATCAGTTTTTCAGGAGTCTGTAGCAGCAGTTGAAAAGAGTTTCCAGTTTCAGGGCAAGGAACTGACACATTCCATCCTTAATGTCAAAACAAAGAAAGCTGTCTAAGCAGAGATTTTAAAAAACCCAACCCTGTAAAGGAAGACCAAGTGGAATAGGAAAAAAAAAATAGTGTTTTCTTCTTCGATCTGAATTTCAGACAGACATGTATGGAATCTACAGCAATGGGGAGGGTGCCACAGTTTCACAAAAGTAACAACAACATACTACAGTGTGGGTGATTGTGCTTAGAAGCACACAACGGGTGTGATCATTTCAGAATATCTACATCCTCTTCTATATGTTGTTGTATACATAAATACAGACACACACACACTGAGGCTATGTAAGAGAGGGAGTTATGAAGTACAGGGAGCCCTGAAGTGTCCTAAAATTAGATTAATGTGAACTAGGAACCTTTTAGTTCGTGCCAGCAGTGTCTCCGTGGTGCAGTTAGATCACGACACTTTGGTGCACTCTGCAGTTTACACTGCACAGTCCACATTGTGGAACAGCATAGACACCTGGAATCTTCTCTCTAATGAAGTACATTGGAGTTTTGCCATTGTTCTCAGTGGGACCAGGGATTCAGCTTAGGTGCAGTTCATATGTGTATAATAAGGCCTCTGTGCATTGCCAGAGGGATATAAAGTGCGGTTATTGCAAATGAGAACTAGGCCCACTTGTATTTAGGGCAATTGTATTTAGGGCAATACCAGTTTACAACAGCTTTTTTATAGATATGCACAATAATCATTGTTACCATCTCTTGTGAGTGTATTGCAAGTCTCCCAACATTTAATTGTCTTTCTGAAAGCCCCAGATCCTCGAATCACATGATTAGGAGAATCTCAGCTTTCATTTGAATATGTAGATTTTAGCCCTCCTGGTTGCAGAGAAAAGTTTGAAAATGTAAATCTAGAAGACAAACAAAAAAACCCTACCCTCTATTATTTTTTTAAAACCTCCTTATTTTCAAACCTATCTTGTGATTTTGTGGGGTGGGGGAAGGGGTGACTGCTGGTATTTAAATAGCTGGCGGTGCCTATGCACAGGTTGGCACTGCAGAAATCAGGGCTTAATAGAATGAATGCTATTTGCTACTTTAAGTGCACGTGAGTATGCAAGGGGACTCTACGTTTTGTTGTTGTTTTAAACCTACAGTGCTTCATCACAACAGGCTTCTTCAAAGCTCTTTTGCCCTTCCTCACCTGATCAGAGATGCAGACTTGCATTTCATGTAGACCTTACATTGTCAGCTGTACTCAAATGGAAACAAAAGGCCTGCATTTTAATATGGACCAGCTGAATGTTAAACAACGTTATGCTGATCTGCCCAAGGGAAAAGTAAGCTTCTTCTCCTACATGTTTCAAAAAAGACTCAGTATGAATGAAACATTAGACAGGTCAGAGCCACAGCTTGTGAAAATTGTTTTCAATGGAGCTGAAGGCAGCTGAGACTCACACTCAGTAAATTTAAGAACTGTAAAAGAAAGTAGGGAGGGTACCTGCTCTAAAGGACATGTCCAACACTGCTTTTTATTCTCTATCCAAAAGTTTGTAGGCACCCATTGAGCCCCTGATTCTGAGTAGCAGGTTTGGGGATGGCAACATGCTAACGTCAAGTATAGTATTTCTTTCCCCTTCCTGTATCTCAGCTTACCTTTGTGCTGCAGTACAGACCAGAGTTTAGTCTGCACAGGACTTTGATATGTCAAGCCTATAGAGCAGTGGTTCTCAAACAGCATTGCACCATAACCCCCTTCTGACATCAAAAATTACTACATGTTTTCAGGCAGGGCAGGATGGGGGCCAGAGGCTGAGTCCAGACACCCTGAGCTGAAGCCATCAGGTTTTGCTTCAGGGCTAGTCTTCCCTGCTGGCTGCAAATTCAACGCCATCAGTTCAAACTTCTGTGAAGACTCGTTCAGCCAATCAGGAAGACGATCCCTGAACACCACCCTGGCAACTGGGGTAGCTCTGAGTTGAAGGGAGGCCTCTCCCTTCAATTCAGCATGGTGGACGAGCCAGAAGTAGGGAAGTTGAACACAGATATGCCAGTTACTTTAAGTAACTTGTGTATCTCTGTTTGACTGCCACTGAAAAAAGCTGGCAGTGTAAACCTGCCGCAGCCTTGGACCCCAGCGAATCTCACACTGGCCCTGGCAATCCCATTAAAATGGGGTCACAGCCCACTTCAGGGTCCCGACTTATAGTATGAGAACGTCTGAGATAGAGTTAATCTCTGATAGGAGAGTGACCTGAAACTCCTAAAGGGAAATGTTTGCCTTTCTATATCTATATCTGAATACAGAACAGTTTACTTATAGCCCTTGAAACAACTGAGACTGTTGTACTCTAATAAACACCAGACTTTCAGAGGGATCTTGCCCTAAGCTTTAATACTGTACTTCTTATGGTCACAAGTTCAAAAGCAAAATAAGTCATGTGCCCAAACATACATATGTTTTCTGAGGGCTCTTCTATGGGCGTGTTCACCCTTCTCAGTCTCTGTGGAACAGTAACCAGGTCCGCTAACTCCTTAAAGTCTGCAAATCAAGTGATAGCCTGATAGACTCCTCTATACTCAGTCTGAGTCACTGCTGCGACCGTCTGCCATTTGCATAGCCTACAGCAGTTCCAGCCGTCCTCCTCTCTGGTGGCATGCAGTAGCCAGCAGTCCAAATCCAGCAATCTGGTAAGGTCTCTGGATGCAGACCTTGCAGCAGACCCTTCTGGTCCTTGTGCTGCTTCATTGCTAGTGATCTGGCTGGTGCCTACTTCTCCTGTCTATAAAAGCCTCCCCCTGCCTTTGAGTTCCCATTGGTTCCACTCTCAGGAGAGAGTGCTAGCCACCATGTTACAGGATAGCCTGAGGTCGGGTTCCCACAGTCTCTTCTGTTGACGCTAGTATACTGTGGATAAATAAAGGGGTAAGAGCAGAGGGACTCAGCGCAGGATTTCCAGCCCCTCAGCTGGGTGCCTTAACCATTGAACTGTAAATCATATTTGCGCTCCTGATCTGTCCCTAGGGCCCAGTCACTCTTTATTTATTTATCTGTCTATCCAGAGTGGGACAGCTTCAACAGGAGAGACTGCGGGAGCCCATCAAGTCAGCATATCCCAGAGTCCCGTAGGTCAGACCCACTCTCCTTAGAAGTAGACAACCCCTGTTCAAAGCCTTTGCCCTCCGTAATGGAGAGAGGAACTGAATCTGGGTCTCATCCATCCCAGATGAATGCACCGATTGCTGGGCGAAAAGATATATCATGGGTGTTACCACCTCCTCCAGCCATTTTGTGTGGAGGAGGCCAGCAGCTAACTCACTTCCATAGGTGCCTGAGCCAAGAGAGGGTTTCCTCTTAGTGGATAGCTAGCAGAACTAGATGTCTCTCTCTGTGAAAGGCATAGCACATTGTCATTTGGCTTTTGTGGGTTCCATTCTATGGCCCCTCTCGCTCCCCACCCTACGCACCTACCTCAGGCTGTGTGAATTGCATCATTGTTCCTGTGCTTGTTCTAGGCACAAGACAGTCAGCGTTGCAACTCCCAAAACCCCTTATGGATCACACCTTGAGTGGTGACCTAACACAGTGGGGCCCTGAGCCTGCTGGAGGCCAGTAGATACTACGGAAATAAAAATAAGAAGAATGAATCATATCCCAGTTCGTTCCCTTCCCTCCTATGCAGGTGCTGTTCAAACAAGTAAATTAACAATTAATAATATAAGCAAATAATATAAGTAATATAAGCAAATAAATAAACAATATAAGCAAATAATAAAATAACATAATCATCATGCCCTACAGGTGATCTAACATGGCTACTCCCAACTACACATCTGGGAATCACTCCTGTCTGTGTTATTAAAGTTCTATTCCTCGCTCATTCAATGGTGTGGTCTTTAATGAACCCTCAGGATGGTGTCAAAAGATGGCGAATGAGTTTGGAAACTAACAAGACTTGGAGGAAAACTCCTGCGTTTGCAACTGAAGACAGATAAACACTGGGGATCTCTGAAAACAAAGGAAGTCTTCAGCAAGTAAGTGCAAGCTTTAAAAATGGATGTGTTACAGGCTCCTTCACCTCTCCAAATGTCTGGTAATGTTGCAGAAAACTGGATAAAGTTTAAGCAGCGATTTCTGTTGTATGCGTCTGCCATTGGAGCGCAGAATAAAGATGAAAACCAAAAATCATCTATATTTTTACATGTTGTTGGGGAGGACGCACTGGATGTTTATAATAACTTTGAATTTCAAGATAGTGAAAGCATGAATTTAAATATAATACTGACTAAATCTGAGGAATATTGCATGCTAAAACCAAATGTGACTTTTGAGAGGCATAGATTTTTTACATGCATGCAAAAACCAGATAACACCATAGAGTAGTATGTCACTGAATTAAGGAAACTCAGTAAAAGCTCCAAAGGGGTAGCCGTGTTAGTCTATTGCAGAAAAAAAAAACAGAGTCTTGTGGAACTTTTAAAGACTAACAAATTTATTTATCGCATGAGCTTTTATGGGAGAAAATCCCCATCTTCAAAGCGTCTGACGAAGTGGGATTTTCTTCCACGAAAGCTCATGCAATAAATAAATCTGTTAGTCTTTAAAAGTACCACAGGATTCTGTTTGCTTTGCTAGCATTAACCATAAAAACACCATGTACAGGCTGCCTTTCATTGTAGTGCCACAGGATGTGACACCAATTTTGGGCCTGGCTGCATGTGAGAAACTCAGTCTAGTAAAAAGGATACTCTCTCTACAAGATTGTACTGCACCTGGCTATGAGGCACTCTTTCAGGAATATCAGGACCTGTCTCAGGGATTGAGTTGCTTGCAAGGTGAACATACAATCTGCATAAACAAGCAGGTCCCTCCAGTTATTCATCCATGTAGAAAGGTGTCATTTGCACTCCGTGATAAACTCAAGGCTGAGCTTGAAAGGATGGAAGCAATGCAAGTAATACAAAAAGTAGAGGAGCCCACAGAATGGGTGAGCTCCCTTGTCATAGTGGAAAAAAGCACTGGCCAGCTACGCATGTATTTAGATCCCAGAGACCTCAACAGAGCTATACAAAGAGAACATTTCAAACTACCAACTAGAGAAGAGATTATGGCTCAGTTTGCAAATGCTCAATATTTCAGTAAATTGGATGCATCTTCAGGATTTTGGCAGCTAAAATTAACAGAGGAAAGCTCAAAATTATGCACATTTAATACTCCATTTGGAAGATACAGGTTTTTACACTTACCCTTCAGTATAGTGACAGCACCAGAGGTGTATCACAAAAGCGTACACATGATCTATGAACATATTAGTGGTGTGGAACACCTCCATGGATGACATCATCATCGGAAGCTCTACAAAAGAGGATCATGATTGTTAGCTTCAGCAAGTATCAGATGCAACTAGAACCACAAACCTCAAACTAAATAAGAACAAATGTGTGTTAGGAGTTAGAGTTGCAGCTAGCAAGAGATGTGAAGGATAACAGAAAGGGGTTCTATAAGTATATCAGCAACAAGAAAAGGATCAGAGGTGGTGTAGGTCCCTTACTGAATGGGGCAGGCATCCTCGTGGAGGATGATGCGGAAAAGGCTGAAGTACTCAATGCTTTTTTTACTTCAGTCTTCACAGGGCGGGCCAGCTCCCAGGCTACTACACGGGGTAACGCGGACTGGAGAGAAGAGTGGCCCTCGGTGATGGAAAGTCAGGTTAGGGAACACTTAATGAAATTGGATGTGCACAAGTCCATGGGGCCGGATGAACTGCATCCGAGGGTGCTGAGGGAGTTGGGGGAAGTGATTGCAGAGCCGCTGGCCATTATCTTTGAGAACTCGTGGCGAACGGGGGTGGTCCCGGAGGATTGGAAAAAGGCAAATATAGTACCTATCTTTAAGAAAGGGAAAAAGGAGGATCCGGGGAACTACAGACCGGTCAGCCTCCCCTCAATCCCTGGGAAAATCATGGAGCAGGTCCTCAAGGAATCCATCCTGAAACACTTGGAGGACAATAGAGTGATCAGGAACAGTCAACATGGATTCACCAAGGGCAAATCGTGCCTGACCAACCTGATTTCCTTCTATGATGAGATGACTGGATTTGTGGATGCGGGAAGAGCCATTGACGTGATATACCTTGACTTTAGCAAGGCTTTTGATACGGTTTCCCACAGCATTCTCGTTGGCAAGTTAAGGAAGTATGGGTTGGACGAGTGGACCGTAAGGTGGATCGAAAACTGGTTAGATCAACGGGCTCAGCGGGTAGGAATCAATGGCTCGATGTCTGGTTGGCAACCGGTAACGAGTGGAGTGCCCCAGGGATCGGTCCTGGGGCCGGTTCTATTCAACATCTTCATTAATGATCTTGATGATGGAATAGACTGCGTGCTTAGTAAGTTTGCGGATGACACCAAGTTGGGGGGAATGGTAGATACTCTGGAGGGCAGGGACAGGATCCAGAGAGACTTGGACAAATTGGAACACTGGGCCGAAAGAAACCTCATGAGGTTCAACAAAGACAAGTGCAAAGTCCTGCACTTAGGACGGAAAAATCCCATGCACTGCTACAGGCTGGGGACCGATCAGCTAAGTAGCAGTGCTGTAGAAAAGGACCTGGGAGTTATGGTGGACGGGAAGATGAATATGAGCCAACAGTGTGCCCTTGTTGCCAAAAAGGCCAATGGCATATTAGGCTGCATCAGTAGGAGTATTGCCAGCAGATCGAGGGATGTGATAATTCCCCTCTATTCGACACTGGTCAGGCCGCATCTGGAGTACTGTGTCCAGTTTTGGGCTCCCCACTACAGAAAGGATGTGGACAAATTAGAAAGAGTCCAGCGGAGGGCAACAAAAATGATTAGGGGGCTGGGGCACCTGACTTATGAGGAGAGACTGAAGGAACTAGGCTTATTTAGTCTACAGAAGAGAAGACTGAGGGGAGATTTGATAGCAACCTTCAACTACTTGAAGGGTTGCTCCAAAGAGGAGGGAGCTAGGCTGTTCTCGAGGGTAACAGAGGACAGAACAAGGAGCAATGGTTTCAAATTACAGCTGGGGAGGTCAAGGTTGGATATTAGGAAAAACTTTCTCACTAGGAGGGTGGTGAAGCATTGGAATGGGCTATCTAGGGAGGTGGTAGAATCTTCATCTTTGGAGATTTTTAAGGCTCGGTTAGACAAAACTCTGGCTGGGATAATTTAGGGGGAGTGGTCCTGCTTTTTAGCAGGGGGTTGGACTAGATGACCTCGTGAGGTCCCTTCCAACCCTATGATTCTATGATTCTATGATTCTATAACTGACTTTTATAGGGGACATTATTTCCCATGAAGGTGTAAAACCTGATAAGAGGAAGATTTCTGCCAAAAGACATTACAGGAATGGAGACATTACAGTAAACTTTGGCCGCAGGCCGGCAGTCAGCTTTGTGGAAGTGGATTGCTTCACCCATGCAGACCTTATTGCTGGCCTGTGGCTGATGGAAGACAGGCCCAGCATGAACAACAGATGAGAGAAGAGAACATTGGGCTGTGCTGGTCTCAATACTTACCTGCACCACCTGGGCCCAGTTCTTGTTCTCTTCCTCTGATGTTCCTGGGAGCTGTGCTTGACTAAGAACAATGAACTTTAGGTTAGGACTATGGAATTATTAAAATTCAGTGTATCCTGATATTTACTGTATCTCTGCTGTTCTCAAATGCATGTTTGCTTATTGCTACTCCTCCCTTTCAGGTGCTGTGTTACTGATTACTGTGTGATCCTTAATAATCACCTGGTAAGCAGAATTTAAAACACAACACTAACCAAAATGTTTCCAAAGAAAAACAAAGCAGCAGCCTCTAAAAAAATTGATGGAGGGAGCGTCCTTTTGGTGTGATGGAGATAAACATAAGAATGTTTCTAAGGGTTTGACCTCTTCTGCTGGTCTGTCCTAGCCTCTTATAAGCTATGTCTACACTTGTGAATTTAAGTCGACTTAGAGCGGACTCTACAAAATCGACCTAGAGCGTCCACACTGGATGCCTAGGTCAACTTGTAGGGGCTACGTGGACCTGGGACAGGTCCACGATGGCAGGGGGGGTACCCCTTGCCGAGTGCCAGAGGGCTCAGCCTTTGCCCATTGTACCTTGGTACAATGGGGCAAAGTGGGACAGGGACCCTGGCAGGGCATAGGGACAGGGCTCTGCCCTGCCCTTTGGGGGGGGCACGCTGGGCTGTGGCTCTGCCAGCCACCCTGGCAGGGAGGGCAGTGGGGAAGCCCTGGAGCCCTCTAAGTTGACATAAAGTCAACTTAGGGCTACTCCACGTCTACACTGGCTTAAGTCGACTTTCTAAAGTTGACTTAAGCAGCAAGTTGACTTAAAACTAGGTTTTATAAAGTCGACTTAATTTTTCCTTAAGTTGACTTAAGCAGCTGCTTAAGTCGACTTAAGGAAAGTGTAGTGTAGACACAGAGTTAATTAAGTCGACTTAAGCAAGCTTAAGTCAACTTTATTTACAAGTGTAGACACACCTATATATGTTCTGCGTATCAGGTTTCCCTCCTTTGTTGTTTTTACTATTACCAGAGTCATTGCAACAGTCCTGATTAACTCAGTAGTCTAATAGCAAAATAAGATTGGCCATAATCAGTGCAAATTTGAGCATTGCTCCTCTGCATTTTCACACATGGCATAATCACATTTCATTCCTCCCTCCGACCGGCATACTTGGGAGATAATTGCTATCATGTACCTAACCTTTCCTGATTTTTCAAGGTGGAAATGTCAGTGGTTTAAAAACACAGCTCATCACTGCATCGTGTCATTAGCATTTGGGGGAGAGGGGTGGGAGGGAAATTAACCACATGTTGGTAAACTTCAAAAAGTTTGGTGTGGGGAGGAACAAATTCAGAAGAGGAGCTAATCAGGGCAGGTATTGCCTCACGCTCTGTATTACAGCACAGTGAAACCCTTATCTCGGTTTGGGTCTCTATCCACTAATACAACTAAGAAGTCACCATGTCATTGTATAGGAGTGTAAAAAAATGGCATTGACCAGGCAGTGCTGGTATAAATGGAGAACTGGTATAAAGGCTGGGCCAAAAGGGGATTAGCCTAAACAGTGGAGTGACAGAGCTATGGCACCAGTGGAGCAGTGTGCCATGGCTCATGAATGTCAGTGAGGATGTCCACCCCACAAATTAAGGTGCAATTGTAGTGCAGGTACTAAGGCATGTCCTCTTTTGCTTTAACCTATCTAGTGCTGGTAACAATAACAGTGAAGATATGACAGCCTGGACCTCAGTGTAAGCCAGCACCTGAATATGTAACCTGGGACGCTGGTGGGCCTCTCCTCAGGCAACTAGCCTGCTTTGAAGCCTGTGCCAGCCCATCTTCACAACAACTGTTCCCTATGCTATCTGGATTAAAGCTAGCATTAGTGTGTCCACACACACTACCATAGCACATTAATTTGCAGTGTAGACGTCTCCTCAGGCTGGTAGAACACAGGCAGAGATTACCTGAAGCAAATACTGCAAAACTACCATGCTGTCCAACCACACCATGCCACAAAAGAGGACCAAGTCTCCTCTCACTTTGCTCAGTATTCGCTTAAGTTGACATCCGCCCAATTTACACCAATGAAAGAGTAAGGATCCAGCGTTTTAGAAGTATGATCATTTCTAAGTTTTGGGGGACAGGAATGGTCTGTTTGTGATGGGTTTATACAGCACCTAGCACAGTGGAGTCCTGGTTGCTACTTGGAGAAGGGAACCATGTGGATCAGAAGAATATGAGTGACCTTAAAAATGTTGACTTGTTCCCAACCACTGTTCCTTTCAGGTGCTGGTTAGGTAGTGCAGGAAGAGTCAGAAGCCAGGTCCAGACACCATCTCATTCCACAGGTAGCCGAGAAATGAACTGAACCCAAAGTCACACTGAGATCCCGAAAAATCTATCTGTGCATGCAGTAACAATTAAGGTCAGTAAAACAGTTCTAGAAAGTGGTGCATATACACCTGTCATAGTATTCAAATGTGCAACAGGTTTGCTGAGGTGGACATCCATAGGTATGCCATCATAGTCCGCACTTCACCATGGGGTGGGAAGGGGTGTTGCATGTATAGACTAAGGAAAAAACATCTGAGCTAGGCATCACATTCAGTGAAGAGAAATATAGTGATGTGGGCAAGAGGGGAAGCCAACTAATATGCTGTTTGTGCTGTCATTGCAAACTGTTACATCAAAATCTGTCTCATGCATTGCCCTTCTGGGCAGGGACTGGAGCATGATGCTTGCACACTAGCTAGAACCAGAAGATTAGATGCTAACCATCTACCTACCTAACACAGAGAAGCCCCACTATATTTGAATCTGCTTGGCCAATCCAGCTGCATCTGTCATGGATGGCATACTCACACTGCCCCTCTGCTGGGAACTAATGGTCCACCACCATGTTAACAACACCCCTGTCCTGTGGCAGCCCTGAATTCAGGATCCAGTTAATATACAATGAATAGATCCTCTGTCACTGAAGACTGAAGGATCTCAGCAAGCTTTGGTGGAACTATGCCAGTTTATACACATGGTGGATCTGGCTCAATATGTGGCTTCTTTCATCCCCATCCTTCTTAGATGCCTTGCACAGTATAACATACACCCAAATTCAGGCTTGATTCAACCCCCCACGATGTTACTCTGATAGAAAGTGACAATGGCTACCAACCAATAACAGGCTTGCAGCCAGTCTGTGAGGGGGGTGTGGTCGGGATGGGGGCCCCGCATTGAGCCCCTGCCACAATTGAGAGTGGATGTCAAGGGAGGGCAGAAGTACAGAGACTGTCTGCCCACATGAGAGGAGAGTCCCTCCAAAGATGCAGCAGGCCCAATCTTTTAAGGGAGCTGTGAGCTGCAAGACAGCTTCTCTGGGGGTTCTCCAGTACTCTGCAGGCTGGGTCTGGCCTGCAGCAATCCAAGCAAGGTGAACATGGTACTTGCTATCGTGCCTGGCACTGAGGATGGACCAAGGGATTTCCAGTGCTGAGAACACAAGTAGGTGGGTCTGAAGTTGGGTTTGTAGCAGAAACACCAGCTGGGTACTTGGAGCCCAGAGAGGAACACACAAAACATGCTGTGAGTTATGGACACATTACCAAACCTTAACCAAAGGTATGTCTGAATCCAGTTCTCCAAATATTCAAAGGGTCAGGTGCTTCTTATGTTACCCAAACTAGCCTGCCTACCTACCTACCCAGACACAAGTTACAGTGTGGTGTAAGGGGCTAGGGCCTCAACTGGTCAACATTATCATAGCTCCATTGAAGTCACCATCGATTTACATCAGTAGATGACCTGACCTAAAATATTTTGCAGCGTTCTGTCAATAAATAACAAAAGTGTCTTATCCCAACCCAAGAGCATTAGGGGAAGTTGCTGTGTCTATTCTCGGCATATATTCAAAACAGGAACAAAGATATAACAAACTTCATATATAAAAGGGGTCACATTCCTTCCAGGGATGTAACTACAGCAGAATTACACCAAGGAACTTACACCACTATATAGAACAGCAGAGCATTGCTAAAGAAGAGATTCAGACTGGCAAACATGCTCCTTCCAGTTCTAACGCTCACGCCCATTGGCCCATGTAAGCCAGAGATGCTCCAGCCACTCATAGTTTTTGGTGCTAACAAAGCTACTGAAAGGAATAAGCAATTCAGCATGCAGTTGCTGTGTCACAAACTCATGACAAACGGGAGCTTTTGGGGTGGGTTGATCCCTTAATGATCACATTCTTAAACTTCCCCATTTTTATGCCCAAGCGGATCAAAAAGGTTATTTGCACATTTGTTGCCTCCCTGACTTGACTCATGATTACTAGTGATAATATTATGTAGGGGAGAAGGCAGCTTTATGCTTCTTTTTCCTTTATTTGCAAAATTCCCCCCAGATGTCAGTGAATCCTTTCAAACTGACATTTTCCAGACTGCTAGCCAAGTGAATGCCTGGGAGGTGAATATGTGAATATATTATATCCATAGGCCTCCAAAGGTTAAACTTGCCTAGCTTCATGTACTTGGCAAACTCCATTTTCTAAGAGTAAGCTCTCTCGCCAGAGAGATTTTCCCAAGCTTTTAGAGCCCCACAAAGAAAAAAAAAAGGAGGACTGGAAAGGATGAGTGGGATAAATGATGGGGCTGCTAGGCTACTTCTGAGTCACCAGAAGCATCTTTCCAGCTCTGTAATGTAAGGCTGCACATACATTACAGACAGGAGCTGGTGAATTCAACATTGCCATCCCCAAGTATTCAAAAACTGGCACTGAAGCCCCCTTAAAAAACACACATACACAAAAGTCCGGCTTAAAATTCACAAAATTTCATTTGCCTCCTGGTTTCTGAGGCCCCGAGTCTCAAAAATATTTAGGTATCTAACTTTCAGGGTAGCAAAGCTATTTAGGTGGGACTTAGATGGCTAAATGCCTTTTGAGGATCTGGCCCCAAGCCTTTGTGCACGTACAGCACTTTTTCAAGCTTTTCTCCTCAACTGATGAGAGTTATAAACTACTCTTTTAGATGAAAGCTGAGATTCTCATGTAACTACATGATGCCAGGACCTAAGGCTTCAAGAAAAACCACCAAAGAGCACAAGATGGCAACGCTGTTAAAACACCTCCAATACAACAAGTAAAATGTCATTGTTGAGTAGTCAGAGTGAGTTTGAGGCAGATTATTACGCATCCCATGGAAACAATTGTCACGCAGTGGAATAGACCAGAGGGAGGGAATTAAACTAAGTGGACCAGATCCTCCCCAGGTCTGAGCCAGCAGCTTAGGATCCGGTCATGCAGAGTAGATTCCTTAGTTAAACTGTCACATTATTTCTCAGATCTGGTAAACTTAAGACAGCGTGTAGCAAATGATGGCCCAGGTCTTACCCCTTCTCTTGACCCCCAGATCTGTACCTGAAATAGATCCTCTGTGTGCAGCAACCCCACCCCATCTGCTCCCATTCCACATAGCATCATCCCCTCCTCTTCTGGTCTGTGCCTGGAAGCTATTCTGAGAGTCCGGGGTCCATCCTGGGGCAATGGATGGAACGCAGGCAGGTGGCCCAGAGGAGGGCAGGTGTGGTAGATGTAAAGCTCTGGTGCACAAAAATCTACTCTTTAGCACTATCAGGAAGCCTCTACAATACCGTGAACTTAGGACTGTGTTACTTTTCACATGCAACCGACTTCCGAGGGCAGCTGTAGCCAGGCGTGATGCAGAGGGAGCCTTTCTATGGATAGCTTCCTGTGTGTCCCTATTGAACCACCAGCTTTGCGGGGAGGTTTCATCATCTACACCACGGTCAGCAAACACTGCATTTCCCCCTCTCCCTTGAAAGAGCAAGCAAAGAGAAACGCCACATGGGCATTCTCAGGGAGATTTTTCTCCCACTGAGCCTCCTTCCTGCTGTATGATCCAGGCCTCAGTCAATCTCAGATCTACACTGTACTCATGGGCTGTGCCTGCTGTTTATGTAGCTTTAAATCAGGCTGGCTCTGGGGTTGGAGTAGTGAACCCATGGCAGCATGTGCTTCAGCTAGTGTGACCAGACATCCCAATATTAGGGGCTTTGTCTTATATATGCAACTATACCTCCCGCTTAAAAAAAAAAAGCTCCCACTTTTTCACACTTGCTATCTGGTCACCTCAGTGCAGGTTGTACTACTTAGGGGGGTAGCCTGCATTGATGCCTGTGTGTTGCTCTGGGTTCACAACTCTGAGACCAGAGCTAGCTAGATTCAAGCCAGCTCAGGAATGTCTCTGTGAGCCACACTCATGATTGCCATGGAGACGCACCGCCAGGTACTAGAGTGGGGAGTCGGAAAATAAACATGTGGGCTGGGGGACCATTTGAGCACCTCGTGGGTCCTCTGAAAAGAGAAGCCAAGGGATGTAGGCATTTTCAGGCTTGGTCTAACTCTCTGACTGAATTCAATTCGAGCAATGTTATTGCTGAGTATGCTGTGCACCAATGTCAGCCAACATTGAATTCTTGTGCAAATCCCACTTTTATCAAGCAGTAGTGTTACTCTTTGCTGGAGCTAGACAGAGACACGTTTCAGATAATTAAAGTGAGAAAGTGCATTTAATATTGAAGGGAGGGAGAAAAAACATAAAAACCCCAATTCTCAACCAAAAACATTCCCTGGGATGTAACAGGTAAACATTATATTGTAGCTAATAAGAGAGAGAATGTTACACTGGGCTGGTGTAGCAGTCAGCTTCTGTCATTAACATTCAGAAAAAGGAACATGTGGGAAAATGTAAAACTAAAGGCTATTTTCTGCCCTTGCATGAGCACAGGCAGATCCTGTAGAGTTGGTGGAAACCAGGCATGCCCTCCTGAGAATCAGTCTAACAAGGGCTATGTCTACACTAGGGAATTAAGGTCGACTTTAAGAAGGTCGACTTTAATAAGTCGACTTTAAGTCGACCTTATTAAGTCGACTTAGAGTCTCCACACTGGACTCTGAAGTCGACTTAAACGGGCCCTGGGAGAGCCAGCCCCACATGGGGCTGGCTCTCCCTGGGGCAGCAAGCCCCAGAGTGGTCCGGGGGAGAAGGGAGCGAGGAGCTCCCTTCTGCCTCGGACCACTTGGCTCCCTTCTGCTCGGGACTTCCCATGTCCCGGGCAGAAGGGAATCCTCCGCGGTCCCTTGTTCCTGGGACCTGCGCTCCAGCTGCGGGAGCTGGAGCGTGGGACTCGGGGACAAGCGAGCCCCACGGTCCCGACCAGGAGGGAGTGTGGGAGACTGCGCTCCCTCCTGGCCGTGACCGCTAGGGAGACAGCTGCGCTCCAGCAGCCGCGCTCCAGCTGTTTAAAGGGACAGCTGGAGCGCGGCTGTGGCCGCGCCGCGCTCCAGCTGTTTAAAGGGACAGCTGGAGCCTGGCTGCTGCCGCGCCGCGCTCCAGCTGTTTAGAGGGACAGCTGGAGCCCGGCTCCGGCCGCGCCGCGCTCCAGCTGTTTAGAGGGACAGCTGGACCCCGGCTCCGGCCGCGCTCCAGCTGTTTAGAGGGACAGCTGGAGCGCAGCAGCCCCGGGCTTCCTCCTGGCCGGACCGAGCGGTTGCGGCCAGGAGGGAGTGCGGTCTCCCGCACTCCCTCCTGGTCGGGACCTGGGGCTGGCTTGTCCCCGAGTCCAGCGCTCCAGCTGCCGCAGGTGGAAAGCGGGTCCCGGGGACAAGGGACCGTGGGGCTTCAGCTCTCCTTCCTTGTTGGGACCGCATGGTCCCGGCTAGGAGGGAGAATGGTAAGCCTGGGGCTTCCTTCTCCCCAGGCTCCCCGCTCCAGCTGCTGATCAGCTGGAGCGCGGGTCATGGGGAGAAAGAAGCAAACCCCACGGTCCTTTCTTGCCGGGACCTGAGCGGTCCCGGCGAGAAGGGACCCATGCCCTAAGTCGACAAAGTCGACTTAGGGCCCCCCCACGTCTACAATGGCTTAAGTCGACTCTAGAGAGTCGACTTAAGCCTTAGATCGATTAGGGAGGGGGTGTTAGGAAGTCGACTTTATTTTGCTTAAGTCGAGTTAGGCAAAGTGTAATGAAGACACAGGGCCAATTAAGTCGACTTAAGCCAAGCTTAAGTCGACTTAATTGGCCAATGTAGACGCAGCCAAGGATGGAAAAATCTGCCTTTTCTTTTTCATCATGGGGGCATATTGCACCCCCACACCTACCTGGATGATTAACCATTCAAGAGCCACAGCCTGGTTTGGTTCAACCAATAATTGCTTTTTGCTCACAAGAAAAGCACGTCAGTCACTAAACCAAAAGAATGACATTAGGGTAGTGACTAGTGAGGTAATATTTTTTTATGGGACCAGTTGGCGCGAGAGACCAATTTTCCAGCTTAAACAGAACTCTGGGAAAGGTCCTGACTGCAGGGAGCATCACAGCTAAATACAAGACAAACAAGGAGTCTTGTGGCATTTTTAAAGATGAACGTTTATTTATCGCCAGAGGCGTTCATACATAACTAAGGGACAACTCAAAGTGAAGTGGCCTGTTAACAACTCTGCAGTGACAGGACAAAAAGAGGGGGGTTGGGGGTTACAGATTGTTGTAATAAGACATAAACAAAGTAACAAATTTAAACTCCCAGAATCATCTTTTGTGCAGGTTTGCTTTTGAGGAAGAGGACTGATAGTGAGCTATAGAGATGGCTTTGTGAAAAACGTTCACTCTCCCTGGTGACAGTGTTTTTATCTTTTATCATTTTCCTGTGTGAGTTCATTCAAAAGCATAGTGATTGTCAAGTATTTTCACCCACATAGCTATTTGGGGGGCATTTAGCACATTGGATGAGATACACCATACGCTGTGATAGGCATGTGTATGACCCATGGGTCAAAAAAGCTGTGTTGCGGGGAGTGTCAATGATTGTAACAATGGAAATTTGCAAGTTTTGCATCTGTTGCTCCGGCAGGGGCTGGAGCTGCTTTGAGTTGGTGTGTCCTGGTCTGTGGGGAGTTTGCTTCTGATGCTGAGCTTGGAGAGATCGTGGGGTTGTTTGAAGGCCAGAATGGCCAGACAACAACTATATGAGTGAAACTAGACAGATACTATGAACTCATGCAGGTAAAATGCTAAAAGGTAAAAACAGCCTATCACCTGTGGATGAACACTTTTCACAGAGCAAAATATTATATTTATTTTATTTATGATATATATAAATAAATATATTTAGCTGTGACACACTCAGTCCCTTCCCCAGACCTGAAAAAGAGCTCTGTGTAAGCTGGAAATCTTGGTGCTCTCACCAACAGAACTTGGGCCAATAAAAGATATTGCCTCTTCCTCCTTGTCTCTCTAATGTTTTGGGACTGACACAGCTACACCAACACTACAATAGCAGCAGTGAAAGGCTGTCTGGCCAAATTATATACATCCTAAAAATCAAGAGGATTATTCTGGTATATCCTGAACACTCCTCCGTATTGCCCCAAGTGCAGCCCTGATCCCAAATAGAGCATCACTGCAATAAACTTAATAGCAATGACTAGTAAACTACTCGCATGGTTCTGTGTTTCTTTTGAATTTGTAGTGATGAACAGACCTCTAGTGGTAACAGTAGATATATACATTTATTTGTGGATAACTTGCTTGGTTAGGAAAAATGCTGTGTACATAATAGCTTTAAAAAAAGCAACGATAAGAAACAAACAAAGTGGATCGTCACATACTAAATCATCCACTGTAAAGAATATCAGTGGGTGCGTCTACACTTGTAAATTAAGTCGCTTAAGCTTGCTTAAGTCGACTTAATTTACTCTGCATCTACACTACACTTTCCTTAAGTCGACTTAAGCAGCTTGCTTAAGTCGACTTAAGGAAAATAAAGTCGACAATGAAAATTAAGTCAACTTTGTTAAACCTACTTTTAATTTGACTTTAGACTTAAGTTGACTTCCTAAAGTCCACTTAAGCCAGTGTAGACCTGGAGTTGACTTAGGGCTCTCCAGGACTCCCCCACTGCCCTCCCTGCCAGGGGGGAGGCACAAAGAGAGCCCTGCCCACCCTGCCCTATGCCCTGCCAGGGCCCTGTCCCCCTTTGCACCCTGGTACAATGGGGCAAAGGCTGAGCCTCTTGGCACTGGGCAAGGGGTGCCCCCCGGCACCGTGAAGCTGCCCAAGGTCCCCATAGCCCCTAGAAGTTGACCTAGGCGTCCAGTGTGGATGCTCTAGGTCGACTTTGTAAGTTCCCCCCTAAGTCAACTTTAAATTTAAGTATGGACATGCTAAGTCGACTTAAATTAACACGTGTAGACATAGCCATAGGTATTAGCTCTTAATCATAATCATTGTCCTGATTGGTTTTTGCTGTCTGGGCTAAAATTAATAATATTAAGTGACTTCTTTAAAAAACTGTGAAAAGATAGCCACTGCCATCAATGAAGCTGTAATGCACTGGTGTGTTTTTTTAATTTGACTTTCTGTACAACTGGGTTTTGAATAACTTCTGTTGTCAAAGTTGAACTTCAAACTGTACTTGTCTTTGCGCCCTTTGAGACAGTCAAATTGCAGCGAGAAATCAATTCTGATTCAACCCACACTTAGGACATCATTTGCGTGCTGTCAGGATTCTGCATGCTTGAATGGATCATGGCCCCTTTCTCACATCTGGTATCTGGAGACTGGAAAAGATTAAGACCAAGATGAACTTTTACCTCCCACTAGCTCACACAAGTCATCCTAGTGACCTCACCTATGTAAAAGGCTCACAATCTGGTCCTGAGGACATGTAAATCTATCACATGCCTGCTTACAGCATTGCAAAGTCCCATGCAGACACTGATCCAGCACTGTGACGTTGCACCACGTGCTTTGACTCATAGACTTTAAGGTCAGAAGGGACCAGTACGATCATCTAGTCTGACCTTCTGCAAAATGCAGGCCTCAAGACCTCACCCACCCACTCCAGCAATAGGCCACCAACCTATGACCGAGTTATTTACCTCCTTAAATCATGATTTAAGGACTTTAAGATACAGAAAATTCACCGGTAGCTGAACCATGCCCTGTGCTACAGAGGAAGGCAAAAACCCCCAAAGCCCAGGCCAATCAGCCCTGGGGGAAAATGGTCAAGTGCATTATGGAACTTTTAGTGCACTTGGGTCATTACTGCATGGCAGCCAGCTAGGCTGTAGATTCACACCCTGGCTTGCTCCACAGTACTGGTGCACGTGGATAAGCCCTTAGTTTGGTAGTTTAAGTGAGTCACCCTTAAAAAACATGATTTACATGTAAGCCTCTTTTAACAACCCTGGCAGCTGAAGGCTCCTTTACACTGACTTGAAGGCCCTTCTATGCTGCTAGAGTTGTGTGAAGGGACTTTAGACCAAGTCTATACTGACGGTGGCAAATTCGCTGTCAGGTCGATCTGTCCAGATCGATTGAGTGGGTCTGTGAAGACCCACTCAATCGAATGGGAAATTGACCTGGTAAGTCCATCCCCTGAGAAAGACTAGCATTGAGTTGAAGGGAGAGCATTTCTGGAGCCCTGCGCGAATACAAATATATGGATCCGTATCTGATCTGCATCTGCAAGAAATGGTCTGCAGATATCCACGTTGTATCCGCAGATGTGGATATAATGCAGATATCTGCGTATTTGCAGGGCTCTAGCCCTGCACAGATTAAAAATATGTGGATCCATATCCTAGCTGCATCTGCAAGAAATGGTCTGCGGATATCCGCATTGTATCCACAGATATAATGCGGATATCCGCGGATATAATGTGGATATCTGCGGATTTGCAGGGCTCTAGGCATTTCCTATTGACTCATTTCAGCGAAGCCGCTGCAGCAAGTAGGCTTTAGGCAGTCAAAGGGAGATACACAGGTTATTTTACATAGCTTGCATATCTCCATTTGACTGCCGCCAAAAACTGTGGTGAGTATAGTCCAGGTCTTAGTGTAAATGAGAATCAGGCTGCATGAGTTTGGCTCATAGGCAACCTCAACCCATGTCTAAGATGACGCAGCCGGCATTGAGTTCGACTGGCACAGCTGTGTTTGTCGGGGGTCTGATTTGCAACTGACAGATGTCCCTAATGTAGATGCAGATGCACTTTTACTAGTACAGCTTGTTTTGCTCAACAGCATACATGGAATAAGCTATACCTGAAGAAGGTTAACTTTACCAGCATAGTTGGATCCACACTAGGAGCGCTTTGCCTGTTTGCTATATGACTATTAAGGCACTCCTGGCAGAGACCTCGCATCAGGCAGAGTTGGGAACCCAAAGAGCAGTTAAAGAAATTCCTGGAAGCTCAAACCCCATGAGGCTCCCTGTCCCTAGCAGAGTGCAGTCTATTTTTTCCTGTCCATGGACTGTTTTGTTACAAAGCCTTTGAATGTCAAGGGTTTTATTTCTGGTTATGACCTTTGTATTTATATGCTTGATTTCTCCATCCATAGAAACAGGAAAAGGCCATCAACACTAATATGCTTGCACTTTTTCATCTGATGTTTCTTCTTTACCTTACTCCTCAACTTCCCCCTCTAGTCCAGAAACAAATCTAGGTTGTTCTCAAACTCACTGATGTCCTGCTCTGGGGACTTATTCCATGTGTTTATGATCAGGGGCTAACATACATCTCCTAATATTGTCCCAGAAACTTATAGGGTATTTTTTACATACCAGAGCAGTGTAAAGGCATTTCGGGTAAATGAACAACGTGCCCATAAGTGTCTTTATGGACCTATTAAACTGAACTGTGTGGTGTTCTTTACTGCTGCTGGGTCAAGTTTTAAAGAAAACGAACCCATCTATTTATCTTAGGGACTTATATGGGCCCTTTTATCACAGTATCTGAGAATCTTGCAGTTTTCAGTGCCTCTATCCTCTCAACATCCCTGTGAACTAAGGAGGTTCTATTATCCCCATTTTACAGATCAGGACTGAGACACAGAGAGGCTAAATGAAGGTCACAGAAGTCGTCCTTGATAAAGATGGGAATTGAACCCTAGTCTCTAGAGGATAAGAATAATGTCCTAACTACTAGGCCTCTTTACCAACCAACACTGCAAGAGTTGAGAACATTTAGCAGGCTGTATAAGAACATAAGAAAGGCCGTACTGGGTCAGACCAGAGGTCCATCTAGCCCAGGAGCTGTCTACCGACAGTGGCCAGTGCCAGGTGCCCGAGGGAGTGAACCCAACAGGCAATGATCAAGTGATCACTCTCCTGCCATCCGTCTCCATCCTCTGATAAGCAGAGGCTAGGGACACTATTCTGAACCCCTTTCTGGCTAATAGCCATTTATGGACTTAGCCCCCATGAACTTATCCAGTTCCCTTTTAAATATTGTTATAGTCCCAGCCTTCACAACCTCCTCAGGTAAGGAGTTCCACAAGTTGACTGTGCGTTGTGTGAAGAAGAACTTCCTTTTATTTGTTTTGAACCTGCTACCTATCAGTTTCATTTGGTGACCCTTGGTTCTTGTATTATGGGAGTATTTAAACAACTTTTCCTTGTCCACTTTTTCCACATCAGTCATAATTTTATATACTTCTATCATGTCCCCCCTCAGTCTCCTCTTTTCCAAGCTGAAGAGGCCCAGCCTTTTCAATCGTTCCTCATACGAGGCACTCTCCAAACCCCTAATCATTTTAGTTGCCCTTTTCTGAACCTTTTCTAGTGCTAGAATATCTTTTTTGAGATGAGGAGACCACATCTGTACACAGTATTCGAGATGTGGGCGTACCATGGATTTATATAAGGGCAATAATACATTTGCAGTCTTATTTTCTATCCCCTTTTTAATGATCCCTAACATCCTGTTTGCTTTTTTGACCGCCTCCGCACACTGTACGGACATCTTCAGAGAACTATCCACAATGACTCCAAGATCTTTTTCTTGACTCGTTGTAGCCAAATTAGCCCCCGTCATATTATAGGTATAGTTGGGGTTATTTTTTCCAATGTGCATTACTTTACACTTATCCACATTAAATTTCATTTGCCATTTGGATGTCCAATCACTTAGTTTTGTGAGATCTTTTTGAAGTTCTTCACAATCTGCTTTGGTCTTGACTATCTTGAGTAGTTTAGTATCGTCTGCAAACTTAGCTACCTCACTGTTTACCCCTTTCTCCAGATCATTTATGAATAAATTGAATAGGACTGGTCCTAGGACCGACCCTTGGGGAACACCACTAGCTACCCTTTTCCAATCTGAGAATTTACCATTTACTCCTACCCTTTGTTCCCTGTCTTTTAACCAGTTCTCAATCCATGAAAGGACCTTCCCTTTTATCCCATGACAACTTAACTTACGTAACAGCCTTTGGTGAGGGACCTTGTCAAATGCTTTCTGGAAATCTAAGTACACTATGTCCACTGGATCCCCCCTGTCCACATGTTTGTTAACCCCTTCAAAGAACTCTAATAGATTAGTAAGACACGATTTCCCCTTACAGAAACCATGTTGGCTATTGCTCAACAGTTTATGTTTTTCTATGTGACTGACAATTTTATTCTTAACTATTGTTTCAACTAATTTGCCCGGTACCGACGTTAGACTTACCGGTCTGTAATTGCTGGGATCCCCTCTAGGGCCCTTTTTAAATATTGGCGTTACATTAGCCGACTTCCAGTCTTTGGGTACCGAAGCCATTTTAAGGGACAGGTTACAAATCTTAGTTAACAGTTCCGCGACTTCACATTTGAGTTCTTTCAGAACTCTTGGGTGAATGCCATCTGGTCCCGGTGACTTGTTAATGTTGAGTTTATCAATTAATTCCAAAACTTCCTCTAGTGACACTTCAATCTGTGACAGTTCCTCAGATCTGTCACCTACAAAAGCCGGCTCAGGTTTGGGAATCTCACTAACATCTTCAGCCATAAAAACCGAAGCAAAGAATCCATTTAGTTTCTCTGCAATGACTCTATCATCTTTAAGCGCTCCTTTTGCATTATCATCATCAAGGGGCCCGACTGGTTGTTTGGCAGGCTTCCTGCTTCTGATATACTTAAAAAACAATTTGTTATTACCTTTGGAGTTTTTGGCTAGCCGTTCTTCAAACTCCTCTTTGGCTCTTCTTATTACACTCTTGCACTTAAGCTGGCACTGTTTGTGCACCTTTCTGTTTTCCTCAATAGGATTTGACTTCCACTTTTTAAAGGAAGTCTTTTTACCTCTCAGTGCTTCTTTTACATGGTTGGTGAGCCATGGTGGCTCTTTTTTGGTTTTTTTACAGTGTTTCTTAATTTGGGGTATACAGTGAAGTTGGGCCTCTATTATGGTGTCTTTAAAAAGCGCCCATGCAGTTTTCAGAGATTTCACTTTAGTCACTCTACCTTTTAGCTTTTGTTTAACTATCCCCCTCATTTTTGTATAGTTCCCCCTTTTGAAATTAAATGCCACAGTGTTGGGCTGTTGAGGTGTTCTTCCCCCCACAGGGATGGTGAATGCTATTGTATTATGGTCACTAGTTCCAAGCGGTCCTGCTACAGTTACCTCTCGGACCAGCTCCTGCGCTCCACTCAGGATTAAATCTAGAGTTGCCTCTCCCCTTGTGGGTTCCCATACCAGCTGCTCCATGAAGCAGTCATTCAAAGTATCGAGAAATTTTATCTCTGCAATATGTCCTGAAGTGAAATGTTCCCAGTCAATATGGGGATAGTTGAAATCCCCCACTATTATTGGGTTTTTAAATTTGATAACCTCCCTAATTTCCCTTAGCATTTCATCATCGCTCTTACTATCCTGGTCAGGTGGCCGATAGTAGATCCCTAATGTTATATTGTCATGGAAGCATGAGATTTCTATCCATAGCGATTCTATGGAACAAGTGGATTCGCTTAAGATTTTTACTTCATTTGAATCTACATTTTCTTTCACGTATAGTGCCACTCCTCCTCCCGTACGACCTGTTCTGTCCTTCCGATATATTTTGTACCCCGGAATGATTGTGTCCCACTGATTGCTCTCTGTCCACCAGGTTTCTGTGATGCCTATTATATCAATATTCTCCTTTACCACTAGGCACTCTAGTTCACCCATTTTATTATGTAGACTTCTAGCATTTGTGTATAAGCACTTTAAAAACTTGTCCCTGTTTATTTGTCTGCCCTTTTTGAATGTGCCAGATTCTTGGTCATGTGGCTGTTTATCATCGGATCCGGCCCCCTCACCATCCTTTTCTGTCCTCTGTTCCTGACTATAACTATAACTATAACCTGGAGATTCCCTCTCATCAGACTCTCCCTTAAGAGAAGTCTGTGTCCGATCCACCTGCTCCTCTGCAGCAGTCGGCTTTCCCCCATCCTCTAGTTTAAAAACTGCTCTACCACCTTTTTAATGTTTAGCGCCAGCAGTCTGGTTCCCTTTTGGTTTAGGTGGAGCCCATCCCTCCTGTATAGGCTCCCCCCATCCCAAAAGTTTCCCCAGTTCCTAATGAACGTAAACCCCTCCTCTCTACACCATCGTCTCATCCACGCATTGAGACTCTGAATCTCTGCCTGCCTACCTGGCCCTGCGCGTGGAACTGGGAGCATTTCTGAGAATGCCACCATAGAGGTCCTGGATCTCAATCTCTTTCCTAGTAGCCTAAATTTTGCTTCCAGGACATCTCTCCTACCCTTCCCTAAGTCATTGGTACCTACATGTACCACGACCACCGGCTCCTCCCCAGCACTACACATAAGTCTGTCTAGATGCCTCGAGAGGTCCGCAACCTTCGCACCAGGCAGGCAAGTCACCATACGGTTCTCCCGGTCATCACAAACCCAGCTATCTATGTTTCTAATGATCGAATCTCCCATTACTAACACCTGCCTTTTCCTAGCAACTGGAGTTCCCTCCCCCGGAGAGGCAACCTCCGTGCGAGAGGCAGCCTCAGCAGGATATACAAGATATATACAGGATATTTTTTCTAAAAGGCCAATAGCAAGCATCCTCAATTATTCAGCCCACCAAAAAGACATGCAGCAGTCTACTTAACTGCTTCCATAGGCTGAATCTGCCAATTTATGTCAATACATCTTGCTGTCAAATGACTGGAACTTTGGCACTGGTACATCTATCCACTCTGGAGAAAGTGCAATAGCTTGATCCTTCTGGAATGCTAGTCAGCACTGAACTAGAGAAAATAGCCATTTCTTTAGGTGCTATTATTTCAGTCCACCTGGCTGCAGACTCAAAGCCCACAGCTTTGGTTTATGCTGTCAGGATTATTTTTGTACCTGAGGGTGGGGTGGGGTAGGGGGGTGGGGGGGCTGCAGACTCAAAGCCCACAGCTTTGGTTTATGCTGTCAGGATTATTTTTGTACCTGAGGGTGGGGTGGGGTGGGGGGGGGGGGTGAGAATCTAGAGATTACCCTGTCCTGGTCCTTTTTCAGATGAGAATAAACCCAGAAGGGTTAACTTTAACCTTTAACCCTTGCCCTTAACCTTTCCTTGAAGCATTTTAGGAGCTGATATCTTTGTTGTACTATTCTGCACCCTCTCCCTGGCTTGTTCTCGCTCGCTTTGGTGGTACAATTATCAGTACAGTACACGGTGGAAAGGCCAACAAATATTTCATAAAACAACAGTACCATCACTTTTGGCTTGTGTTCCTTTAACACTGATTTCCTCCCTCTCCCTATGCTTGTTCTGGCCCCTTTTCACTTCTCATACAACACAAAGAGGGTGAAATCTGGTTGTAGCTACCCAGCTAATAATTTCCTCTGGGGTGGGAAGTTCTCAGTGGGAATAGAATTAGCTTCCTCCCCTGCCCTGTCAGTATGCCCGGGCAATGGGCGGGCGGGCGGGCGGGCGTGCGTGACAGAAAGACTGTCTACAGTCGGATGGAACATAGCTGCACTCTTCCACATCTCAGTTGATATATAGTAGGGACCATAGTCATCTGACATAACTCAGAGCATGCTCTAGGCTGCTATAGACTGAGGGGGCTTTATCAATTTCTCACTCCCTTCACTCATAGTGCAAGAGAGAATCAGGCCCATATTATTTTATTTAACTCTGGGCTCATGAGCATTTCAATTCTTTTCTCACAGTAACCTCCATAACCTACCACCTGTCAGAGATGGTCTAGATCAGCGGTTCTCAACCACTGTGTTGGGACACATGACCATGTTATCACACAGCGATAAGTGTGTTGTGGAGTGCCAGGGTGGGGGCTGGATTTGGCCTGGGGGGGGGTGGGCTGATGTGTCCCGTAGGGTCACACACACCACCAAGCACGTCGCAACCCACAAAAGTTTGAGAACCACTGGTCTAGAGAATACTTAGTCCTGCCTTGTGTATAGCAATCCAGAAGATTTCTCAAGGTCTTTTTTTCTAGGCTTCTATAACATTTAACTGATCAGCGAGCTGGCAGATTGTTCCATTTCTAGCACGTCTTCTTTGCTCTCAGGCTAATATTTTTTTAAAGACATATGTTGAGCACATTAGCCATCCAATGACCCGATAACCTAACCAATCCAAATCCTTTTGAATGTTCTGGCTTAGTCCTTCATGTTTGGCTCCTGATTTGTTCTTAGGTTAAAACTCTGTAAGCTTAAAGTAACACTAGGAATCCTTTCCCTCACCGACCGTATATATTTGGTTATCTCGTAGCAGATTACTGAAAAGGAAATAAGTGTATTCAGGCTTAACTCTAGATAACGGTCACTCTTTGGACCTGAGGGAGCCATGTAACGTGCTTGCCTATGCTAGCCAAAGAGTTGCTACAGTGCGAATCTTGCTGTTTGTGGTATCTGTTTTGCTAACTGCATCATTATTGATATCAAGAAAGAGTATTGAAGTAGCTCATAGAGTCTCCTATTGAAAATTTATCCCTGTTGCGTTAGGCTCTGTACAAACCCACAGTGAAGGACAGTCTTTTCCTGGAAGAATTTACGGTATAAACAGGGAAATAGACAAAGGAAGAGTGGGTATTACTATTTTACATAGGGGGAATTTAAACTGAGAGAGGTGCACAGGACCGCAACCCATTTTTCCTCTTTCTTACCAACATCATCAATAAAAATATCAGTTCAGCCAATGGAAAAAAGGACAACCAGAAATTTTCTTACATGTCAATACATTGCTGCAGAAATAGGGCCTTTCTAAAATGTGACTTTAGCACATAAAATTAGAGGGAGCTAATTCTGATCTCACTAAGCAAAAGACTGGATGGAGCACAATAAAATCTGCCCCTAAGAGGTTTTGACCTACCCCTCTCTGCCCACATACAATGGGAGTGCGGGTAGCAAAGTGTCGGCTTAATGCCACCAGGAAGACTCCCTTGTCCAAGCCAAGGGGAATCCCTGGCTGATGCTTTAGTGCACCTTCCAGCCACTTTGTGCTGCCTGAGTGCCAAAGATCTGCCCCCCAACCCCCATTGTTTTTTTCAGTAGTGGTAATTCACTTCAATGGGAGCATGCTCAGATCCAAAAATGACAAACAATTGCCACCCACCTGGATGAATTTGATGGAACCAGCTATGGAGATAAACACTCACTGTGGGACACCAAGTAGTTCCTTCCATACTGAGGAGTCTCCGGCACTACTTGGGAGAGAGCGGGGGATGCATTAGTTAGAAGTGACAGAGGAGGAGAAGGACCTGAGCATACTGGTTAATCACAGGATGGCCATGAGCCAGCAGTGTGATGTGGCCATGAAAGAAGCTAATATGGTCCTAAAATGCATCAGACAAGATATTTCCAGTAGAGATAGGGAGGTGTTAGTAACATTATATTAGACGCTGGGGAGATATCATCTGGAATACCGTGTGGAGTTCTGGTCTTCCATGTTTCAGAAAGATGAATTCATACTGCAGCAGATGCAGAGAAGAGCTACTAGGATGATCTGTGGAATGGAAAATCTACCTTATGAGAGGAGACTCAAAGGCTATGTCTACACTAGAAAAGTTAAGTTGACTATATTAAGTCGACTTAATAAGGTCAATTTTAAATCAACTTAAAGTCGACCTTGTTAAGTCAATTTAACAAAGTTGACAACTTTTCTAGTGTAGACGTAGCCCCTTTTTAACCTTATTAAGTTGACTTAACACTAAGTCAATTTAATAAGGTCAATTTAGGTATTAATCCCTGTCCACACTGGCTTATGTCGACCTAATAAGGTCAATTTAAGAGTTAAGTTCACCTAAAACGAGGTGTTATTAAGTCGACTTAACCTTTCCTAAAGTCGACTTAAGGAAAGCCCAGTGTGGACATGGCTTTATTTAGGTTGACTTAAGCCTTGTTAAGTCGACCTAACTTGTAAGTGTAAATGCACCCAAAGAGCTTGGCTTATTTGGCCTAAGCAATAGAAGGCTGAGGGGAGATATGACTGCTCTCTCTAAATATATCAAACGGATAAATACTAGGGAGGGAGAGGAATTATTTAAATTCAGTGCCAAAGTAGACACAAGAACAAATGGATATAAACTGAAGAGTGTGTGAAACCTTCTGTCCTTGACATTATTAAAATCAAGGAGTTCAGATGTGTAGGGCAGTGTTTCTCAACAACCGATCCATTGCCTCAATGTCTCCACTGCTATTTATACCTGTGCTGCTTGGGTGTGAGGTGTACGTATTCTACATGCCACCACCAGTACAGACTTATTCCCAAATCTCCATGGAATTTAGGGGCCTCAGTGTTTGAATCACTTTGAATCACTCCCTACCACTTCATTTTCTATCCCACTCACCTTCTCAGCAAACTTTTCAACTAACTTCCCTGCCACACACACTCATATGGTCATAAATCACCCTTGATTTTAATAATGTCAAGGACAGAAGGTTTCACATACTCTTCAGGTGGGATTTTCTCTTCTACTGAGGCCCTTTTATGCTGCTGCACCAAGGGAAAGAAAACTTTAAAGTTTGAAATTTTTTATTTAAAAACTCCCCACCACCACAACCAAAATACAAATAAAAACCATTTTTGGTTAATTAAAATTTTGTTTCAATAAAATCAAAATCATTTCAATTTTGATGTTTTTAATCATTTTAATTTATTTTTATATATTTTTATTTTAAAACGAGGGTTTAATAATTATTTTCAAAGTTTAAAATTAAAAGAACATTAAAAAAAAAAGAAAACAAGCATCATTTCAAAATGAAAATTCTAAATACACAGTCCCAACCTTATTGAAATACTTTGTTTTGATTTTTTTAATGAAATTTCATCAAGATCAATATATTTGGGAATGTGTCAATTTCAGTGAATTTCAATATTTTCTGATGAAAAAACATTCTGTTGGAAAATTTCCAAGTAGCTTTATGGATCAGAGAGAGAATAGTAGAATTGATGGGGAACTGGTGGGGATTTATCAATTAAAACAACTGAATATCAATTACTCAATATCAATAACTCTAAAAACAAAAACAATGGGCCACACGGGAGAGGGTGGAGGGGCTCCAGTTAAACTAAGCCAATTTATCTCCCCATTGAATAAATAACATTCATCCCCCTTTTTCCCCCTATTGCCTTCAGCCTCAAAATGTCTAGCCCCTACTCCCCACCATTGGGGCATTGGCCTGTGAGTTCTGATGACCCTGCACAATCATTAAGAACTTGCCTCTCAACTCTAGGGAGAGCATCTTGTGACCTACTTGTTGGGTTGAAAGCTGATGGATAGTATTCCTATGGTGGATCAATTACTGTATGCCCAGAGTTCAGATGCAAGATCACATTAGCTAGTTCAGATAAGAATGGACTTTCAAAGTGGATAGTAAGATAAGTAGATCCAGAAATGAGAGAATGGAACAAAGCCAGAAAAGAAGGAAGAATTTAGGTCGGACTGAAGGGAAACGATACCATGAAAGATTAAAATTTGTCAGAAAAAAAAATAGTGGACAGGAATCCACATAATATATGGTTTGCCCAATAAATGACATTAGCTTTCAAAAACTCAAAGAGAGAGAGAGAGAGAGAGAGAGAGAGAGAGAGAGAGAGAGAGAGAGAG
>ML685839.1:2352682-2513093 GCA_007922175.1 Pelusios castaneus
GAGAGAGAGAGAGAGAGAGAGAGAGAGAGAGAGAGAGAGAGAGAGAGGAATTAAATTGTTGGATGAGATGATGGAAAATTGCAGCCTGATGCAAAACCCACTGTAGTTAATGGAAAGAATCCCAATGAGTTCAGCAGCTTTGGCTGAAGCCCTTACAAAAGTACTATCTGTGGTAATTATATCTGAGGAAAGTTTATCTATCATCAATTTTTAGGAAGATCATGGCCCAGAACATCAGCAAATGGCAAGGAACAGCGAGCACAGATCTGGACGGGATAGGAAAGGTGCTCTTCTGGTATATGACAGCTGTATGACAGTGGACTTAATTGATGATTACTACTAGTTGGAAGTTTTACAACAATAAAAAAGGCTTTTTGACCAATATGTACAGTTTCTACTTAGATTAGAAAGGAAGTATACTCCAAATGAATGGCAAATCAACCCATCAAGTCGAGAGTGATTCTTTTCAAAGAGCGGTGAATGAGGACAACCTCAGGGAGGCGCTCAGAATGCATAAGCTAAATTAGGGACATGGTAGGTTGCACACAAGAGAATGGGGTTGTAGAAACACTCCAGAAAATGAAGAAAAAAAAAAAAAAAAAAAGCACCTTGACTAGTTGAAGCATCAGTAGATGCGTTGCACTGACGTCATTGCCAAGATTAGGCATCAAGTATTTTTTCAAATACATTCAATGACATTCTGAAGAAAGAGAAAATGGTATAAAATCTTTGTGGTGCCTATTTTTAAACATAAAAGAGACATTATACTTTGTCCTAATTAACACCCAATTAAGTCTATGTTGCATGCTATGAAAGTATGGGAGAAGATTATTGAAAAATGTTGGTGTGGAACAGTTAACATTAGGAAGGGTCCATGTGCCAGGGAGGAATACAATTGATAGCATATTTGCTGTACAAATCCATGTGAAGAAGTTCAGAGAAAAGAGATGGCAACTGATATGATCTCTGTCATCTTAGAGAAGTTGTACAATCATGTACCAAGAGAATTCGTGTGATGGTGCTCGTGACAGAGACGTGCGCTGGAAGAATATGATGGAATGACTATGGTAGTCAAAACCGAATGGGACTATAGCAGAGAATTTCCAGTAGATGTCGGCCTGTGTCTGTAGTCGGGGTTCAGCTCTTTTTCGTTTGCAGTTATCTTGAATGTGATAAGTGAGAACATAGAAAGGGAGCTGCCTTGGAATATACTGTTCACTGATGACTTTAGTGATATGGCCAGAAGATTGTGAGACCCTGCAAATCAAGTTCAAATAACAGCAACATAGTGTTGGTTAGGCTGCTCTTAGAATTAACATTGGTAAGACTTAGTCTATGATAACCGAAGAAGGAAACCCACCATAAAAGATTCTTAGGGTCATAGGTTGCTGCAGTGGTTCCCTCCTGAATTTTATTAAACATTTTATTAAAGTTGGTTTGCGCAAATAGCAGGCGTTGATCCCAGATGCTAATACAGCTAGAAGGCTGAAAGTATAAAATTGTAGTATGACCCATCCTAATGTATGAAACGGACACATGGCCAGCCAAAAAAAAAAGATATTAGTATGCTCTCCATCATGTAATAAAGATGTTGAATTGGTGAAATGGTTGGAAATGAGATTTTGAGGGACATAATGCAAGTTGAACCAACTGAAGACAAGATGGCGGAGGTTAGGCTTGTTGGTATGAACATGTCCGGTTGAGACCTGAGAGTTATATTGTTAGGTTGGCTCATCCAATTATTATGGATGGAAATGAAGACGGTGGAGGCCATCGACTGGATACATGAACAGATTATCAGCAGAACTTGGAGACACAGTTTCCAAAACAGCAAGGCATGCAATCATGAGTTTGGAAGACCGTGAATGGGGAAGGAAAAGAAAAGATCATGAGTTTAGTCAAAATTTTCTGTTTTCTTCTTTCATTGAAAAACTGGTAACCAAAACTCATATATTGCTCAGTAAAATGTGTGGGTTTTGGTTAAAAAAATAATCAAACAAAAGTTTTTGGTTTGGGTTTTCATTTAAAAAAAGAAAATTGCATGACATTTTGAAACAAAAAGCAAAAAAAAAATTCAAATTTCCCCATGACAATAATTGGCAATTTTCAGGAAGAGCTACACAAACCACAATTTATTAAGACTCCCCAACAGATAAAAGTCATGATCAGAGCTTGACAAAAGTTTTTGACTGAAACTTTTTTGCAAAAATATGCAGATTCAGTAATACCAAAGCATTCTGAAAATTCGTATTTACTTCACTGACCTGAAATTAAATTTTTTATTTTGATCCAACTTGAAATGATTTTTTCTTTTTTTTTTTAATTTTACTTTTCAAAATTGCCAGCAAACTGAACATTCCCCACAGCTCTGGTGGTGATACTTCTCAATTAGGAACTTAAAGGCTTTCAGTTTCCTTCTACCATATATGATCAATATATTTATTTGCATTGTGGGAATGCCTAGTGGCCTCAGTCATGAATCAGAACCCAGTGGCCCTAAGTGCTGTATAAATACAGAAGTTTATTTACTTAGTTACCAGCAGCCTCAGCTAATGAACTCCTGTTTTGTGATTACATACCTGATTGGTGTTAATGCACTACTTGCAACTCCAGCACTTTTGTGCCTCAGTCAGATTCCCCTGCAAGGCTCCTTCTATTCTAAATTTACACAAGCCAAGACTGATTAATCCCTGTTCAAATGTCATACTCCCAAAATATCCTGAATAATTTTTACTTGTCTTTGGCTGCACCTTGTTGATCTCAGTAACATCTAAGCAGACCAGAACTGCACAGCATTTTCTAAACATGATCTTACTTGCTGGATAGTGGCATCATTTATATGCTCCTCACTTTTAGAGTTGCATCTCAACATTGTGTTTGCTTTTTGATCACTGCCAAACATTGTCCAGATGGTCTGAATGTCACATCACTGTAGGCCTTTTATTTTCTGGACTATACTGGGCTTCCTTGTAGGCTATAGTCTCTAGGATTATTTCTGGCCCCTTACCTCATTTCCTTTCCTTTCTGTACATCGAGTTGCATTAGTCATTCATCAGCCCAGGAAACCTCATTTGTTTACCCAGATCATTTTAGAATGGAGCAGAGCAGAGGAGAATTAATTTTCATACAGCACCTTTCATACACAGGGAATCCCAAAATGTTTTACCAAGTAATTAACTACATACTACCCACTGCAGTTGCTACACAGGCAAACAGAGCAGCCATTATATGCTCAACAGTACTGAATGCGCCTCCTTGAGTCTTAGAACATGGTCTGGGGGAGGAAGAATTTTAGCCAGGATACTGGGATTATCACATGTTGCCCAACATTATAATGACCTCAGGACTCCATAACTTGCATGTTGACAGCACCTGAGATTAGCAGAAAGGCACTTGATTTACTATCCCACCTGAAGGAGTGCATCCCTTCCAATGCACCCATTGCACTCATGGGTTGCTAGAACTTACACCAGTTGGCTGTGGTATCCAAGGGACCTTATGCTATTTGAGGACTGGCAGAGGGCACTCTAGCCCTCCCCCTGCATAAGTCACCTCCTGTCTCCTACCTACCTGGTATGTAGGGTAAGAGAAAGGTGGTGTAGAAACTGACTACGCTTCTTAATGTCAGCTGAGAGCTCTCCTACCCCTGGGAATTCTCTGCTGCTCAGTTAGGATCCGAGGAGCACAAAATGGCCATGAGAAGGGAAAGAATCTAGACTCATAGACTCTAAGGTCAGAAGGGACCAGTATGATCATGTAGTCTGACCTCCCGCACAATGCAGGCCACTAAACCTCACCCACCCACTCCTGTAATGAACCTCTAACCTATGACTGAGTTATTAAAGTCCTCAAATCATGATTTAAAGATTTTAAAATACAGAGAATCAACCACCAAGTGAGCCATGCCCAATGCTACAGAGGAAGGCAAAAAAACCCCAGCGTCCAAGCCAATCTGCCCTGGGGGAAAATTCCTTCTAGCCCTTAATCATGCTGTGCCTTCACCCCTCAGCCATAAAATGGGGATAAAAAACAGTTCACCACATGCCCTGTGACTGCAGAATTCACCCCTTGGCAATGAATGGTGCTCTAGAGGCTCACCTGTAGTTAGCAGACATAGATTCATAATGTTACACTGGAAAGAGATCTACAGAACTGTGACCTGAATGTAAACCGACAGTATGTTGCTGCCTGAATCCTCAGAAAGCATAAAAGAATTGCTGTCAAAGGTGTGACATTCATCTCAGTCCAGGCACTAGGGACTAATACTGTGGCTAAGGAATTTGGCTTTTTCCCCCTAAGATGCTATAGAATTCTCTGCATTTTAAATCTGGAATGAACCATTTCATTAGAATCCTAGAAGACTAGGGCTGGAGGGGACCCCAGGAGTTCATCTAGCCCTACCCCCTTTTCAAAGCAGCCAGACACCTGACATTTTCATAGAATCATAGAATCATAGAATAATAGGGTTGGAAGGGACCTCACGAGGTCATCTAGTCCAACCCCCTGCTAAAAAGCAGGACCACTCCCACTAAATTATCCCAGCCAGAGTTTTGTCTAACCGAGCCTTAAAAATCTCCAAAAATGAAGATTCTACCACCTCCCTAGATAGCCCATTCCAATGCTTCACCACCCTCCTAGTGAGAAAGTTTTTCCTAATATCCAACCTTGACCTCCCCAGCTGTAATTTGAAACCATTGCTCCTTGTTCTGTCCTCTGTTACCCTCGAGAACAGCCTAGCTCCCTCCTCTTTGGAGCAACCCTTCAAGTAGTTGAAGGTTGTTATCAAATCTCCCCTCAGTCTTCTCTTCTGTAGACTAAATAAGCCTAGTTCCTTCAGTCTCTCCTCATAAGTCATGTGCCCCAGCCCCCTAATCATTTTTGTTGCCCTCCGCTGGACTCTTTCTAATTTGTCCACATCCTTTCTGTAGTGGGGAGCCCAAAACTGGACACAGTACTCCAGATGCGGCCTGACCAGTGTCGAATAGAGGGGAATTATGACATCCCTCGATCTGCTGGCAATACTCCTCCTGATGCAGCCTAATATGCCATTGGCCTTTTTGGCAACAAGGGCACACTGTTGGCTCATATTCATCTTCCTGTCCACCATAACTCCCAGGTCCTTTTCTACAGCGCTGCTACTTAGCTGATCGGTCCCCAGCCTGTAGCAGTGCATGGGATTTTTCCGTCCTAAGTGCAGGACTTTGCACTTGTCTTTGTTGAACCTCATGAGGTTTCTTTCGGCCCAGTGTTCCAATTTGTCCAAGTCTCTCTGGATCCTGTCCCTGCCCTCCAGAGTATCTACCATTCCCCCCAACTTGGTGTCATCCGCAAACTTACTAAGCACGCAGTCTATTCCATCATCAAGATCATTAATGAAGATGTTGAATAGAACCGGCCCCAGGACCGACCCCTGGGGCACTCCACTCATTACCGGTTGCCAACCAGACATCAAGCCATTGATTCCTACCCGCTGAGCCCGTTGATCTAACCAGTTTTCGATCCACCTTACGGTCCACTCGTCCAACCCATACTTCCTTAACTTGCCAACGAGAATGCTGTGGGAAACCGTATCAAAAGCCTTGCTAAAGTCAAGGTATATCACGTCAACGGCTCTTCCTGCATCCACAAATCCAGTCATCTCATCATAGAAGGAAATCAGGTTGGTCAGGCACGATTTGCCCTTGGTGAATCCATGTTGACTGTTCCTGATCACTCTATTTTCCTCCAAGTGTTTCAGGATGGATTCCTTGAGGACCTGCTCCATGATTTTCCCAGGGATTGAGGTGAGGGTGACCGGTCAGTAGTTCCCCGGATCCTCCTTTTTCCCTTCTTAAAGATAGGTACTATATTTGCCTTTTTCCAATCCTCCGGGACCACCCCCGTTCGCCACGAGTTCTCAAAGATAATGGCCAGCGGCTCTGCAATCACTTCCCCCAACTCCCTCAGCACCCTCGGATGCAGTTCATCCGGCCCCATGGACTTGTGAACATCCAATTTCATTAAGTGTTCCCTAACCTGACTTTCCATCACCGAGGGCCACTCTCCTCTCCAGTCCGCGTTACCCCGTGTAGTAGCCTGGGAGCTGGCCCGCCCCGTGAAGACTGAAGTAAAAAAAGCATTGAGTACTTCAGCCTTTTCCACATCATCCTCCACGAGGATGCCTGCCCCATTCAGTAAGGGACCTACACCACCTCTGATCCTTTTCTTGTTGCTGATATACTTATAGAACCCCTTTCTGTTATCCTTCACATCTCTTGCTAGCTGCAACTCCATTTGTCCTTTGGCCTTTCTGATTTGATCCCTGCAGTCCCGAGCAATATCTTTATACGCCTCCCTTGTCATCTGTCCAAGCTTCCACTTCTTGTAAGCTTCCCTTTTATGTTTCAGCTCCCCGCAGAGTTCCCTGCTAAGCCACGCTGGTCGCCATCCACATTTGCTGTTCTTTCTGCACATCGGAATGTTATCTTCCTGTGCCTTTAACAGGGTTTCTTTAAAATACAGCCAGCTGTCTTGGACACCTTTCCCCTTCAGATCAGCTTCCCATGGGACCCTGCCCATCAGCTCCCTAAGGGAGCCAAAATCTGCTTTTCTGAAGTCCAGGGTGTGTGTTCTGCTTCTTTCCTTCCTTCCATTGATCAGGATCCTGAACTCTACCATCTCATGGTCGTTGCTGCCCAGGTTGCCATTTACTTCTACTTCCCCAATCAATTCTTCTCTGTTTGTGAGCAATAGGTCTAGAGGTGCAAGGCCCCTAGTTGGTTCCTCCAGCATTTGTACTAGGAAGTTGTCTTCAATACTCTCCAAAAACTTCCTGGATCGCCTGTGCACTGCTGTATTATCTTCCCAGCAGACATCAGGATAATTGAAGTCCCCCATAAGAACCAGGGCCTGCGACGATCTGGAAACTTCTGTTAGTTGTCCATAGAACGCCTCATCTACCTCCTCTTTCTGGTCTGGTGGTCTGTAGCAGACACCCACCACAACATCCCCCTTGTTGCATTCTCCCCTAAACTTAACCCACAAACTTTCAACCATCTTGTTTCCACTTTCATAGTGGAGCTCCGAGCAGTCATACAGCTCTTTTACATATAACGCTACTCCTCCCCCCATTTTTCCCTGCCTGTCCTTCGTGAACAATTTATATCCATCCATGGCAGTGCTCCAGTCATGCAAGTTATCCCACCATGTTTCTGTTATTCCAATTATATCATAGTTCCTTGTCTGTGCCAGTACTACCAATTCTTCCTGCTTGTTTCCCAGGCTCCTCGCATTTGTGTACAGGCACCTAAGATACCGGGCCCATTGCCCTACTTTGCCCTGTCAATTCTCCCTCCTGTCACATCTTCCCCCTTGCAATTTCTCCCGGTGTCCTCCTTCCCCACTTGCCTGAGGTATTATGACTTTATCAAGAAATAAACAATTATTTGACCCCTGCCCCCAGTTCCAACTACCCTCTCTTTTATTCCTGCTGTTACAGCCCCAGCATTCCCCAAGTTCCATCCCTTCCCCTAGGTTTCCCTCAGTTTCACTTACCTGTGGGTGTTGGTCATCTTCCCCCTTCGGACCTAGTTTAAAGCCCTCCTCACCAGGTTAGCCAGTCTGCTTCCAAATACGCTCTTTCCCTTCCTGGATAGGTGGAGTCCGTCTCTGCCTAGCAGTCCTTCTTCCTGAACCAGCACCCCATGGTCGAGGAAGCCAAAGCCCTCCTGGTAACACCATCTCCGCAGCCAGGCATTCACCTCCAGGATGCATCTGTCTCTGCTTGGGCCCCTACCCTTGACCGGGAGGATCGAGGAGAACACCACCTGTGCACCGAACTCCTTCACCCGTGCTCCCAGAGCCCTGTAGTCCCCTTTGATCTGCAGAGGGTCACCTCTCGCAGTATCATTGGTTCCCACATGGATGAGTAGCATGGGGTAGTAGTCAGAGGGACGGATGATTCTCGACAATCCCTCCGTAACGTCTCGGATACGGGCGCCTGGCAGGCAGCATACCTCCCGAGAAGCCTTATCTGGGCGACAGATGGGTGCCTCCATCCCCCTCAGAAGAGAGTCACCAACCACCACAACCCGACGTTTTCTCCTGGGTGTGATGGTTGTGATCCTCCCAACCTCAGGGGTGCACGGGTTCTCCTCTTCCATATCATCTCCCGTCTGTAGTGCTGCGTAGCGGTTCTTTACCACAACGGAGGGTGGGATGGGAGCAGGGGTGGAGCACTGTCTGCTGCCAGAAGTAACCAGCTGCCAGTGTCCACCCTCTGCTTGAGCCATCCCATCCTTCTCCGAGGGTGTGGCAGCAGTCCTTTGCCTCTGGATAGTTTCCTCATCCTTGCATGTTTCCTCATGAATGCTATCCAGGAACTTCTCCAGGGCATGGATACTCCTGAGCCTGGCCACCTCCTCCTGTAACTCCCCCACCTGCTTCCTGAGAGATTCCACCAGGAGACACCTGTCACATTGAATGATCTCCCCAGCCTGACCATCTGAGAATGGGAAATGCAGGCCACAGTCCGTGCAAGTCCACGCCAGGATCTGGGTAGAGATATCCATGGTCAGTATGTCTGTCTGGATACAGGCGCAGGTGGAGGAGACAGTAGCAGTGCTGGCACAAGCGGTGCGGGTCCTCTTCACCATAGTAGCTACACAAACCACAAACTTCCCCCCAACTCCCTCGCAAACTCCCCTGTTTGCAGTCCCTGTTCGCAAGCTCCCCCTGGTCGCTCAGCCACTGGCTTTTAAGGCCTTCTCTGCCTGGGTCAGCCCTTGCCCCTCGTTAAGCACACAGGGGAAGGGTGATCACAAGGCTGATTGAGCTGAGCAGGGCTGAGCAGAGAACAATGGTACAAACAGCCCCCAGACAATCACACAATCACAATCCCAACTCACACAGTAACTGACAATTCACAGAAATCACCCTTTTGTTTTCTATCTCCCTGCCGGGACCTTCCTGCCCCTGACTCTTGCTCAGTTGTCTTTGGAAGGGGACTCAATTGGTCATATTGCTTTGGTTCCCTATCCTGTTCCATAACCAGGTTGAGTTATGGCTAGTGAGTGCAAGGAGGCAGAAGCGCAGGCTGGTGAAGTGGGCTGTCTGGAGTGCTCACAGCATCTGGAAGTTGGAAAGCTAGGGAGATGACCAACTGAAGCTGCCTAGAGCTCCCCCATGGAGGGAAAGCATGTTCCAAACCAGGCGTTGCTTCTATATTGGGGGAGCCAAGGCCAAGAAAGTGAGTGGCTCTGTAGGATGCATGAGAAGCATAAGAGCGCATAAACATAAGGGGGAAAAACCCCATTCTCAGAAATAATGTTCAATGGATTTCCGCTCATTGAAAGTAGTTGAGTTATAGCTATGTTTATATTGGGGTGGAGTGGATAGGAAGAAGGGCATTTCATGGTCATAGAATACATTGATGTTGCCACAGAAGGTAGAGCTTTTGCCACAAAATTTGGTTCCGTGTTGTCTAGGAGGGCAGAGAATCTGATTTGTGATAATTCTCATGCCTTCCCCTTTGTCTATCCTGCTGACTTGCACTCCAACCTCTTTAGATCAGGGACTGCCTCTCACCATGTAAGGGCCTACCACACTGCAGCCCTGATCTCAGCTGGGGCTTCAATACAAATCAGCATAATAGTAACAAATCTAGCCCCCTCTCTAACAAGTGATTTACAGCAGAACACAAGCAATTCAAGAAACTCAGCAGCCATGCTATTCTTATGGATCCACCCTGCAGTTTTTTTGTGCAAGCGGTTGCTGAAACGGCATGTGCAATGTGTATAACTGGGTATGGTGACCCAAGTGAACATCCAATGCCTGATTTAAAACAGTCAGTTGCAGGGCTTAACTTGTATTGAAAGAGGTACAAGGGCAAAAACATTTTTTTTTATTTTCATAACTGACATCATCACAGCTCTCCACCCTCTAGTCCTCTGGTAACTATACTTATCCCCCATGAACTCTCTCAGCACAAAAAGCTTTCCTGTCTTTTACTGCTTCCTTCCAAGTTCTGAGATACAATTTTCCAAGCCTGGTACTTTCATAATCTTCTCTAGTAATTTAAGTTTTGGCAAATAGCAATGCATCTGCAGCCAGCTCTCCATTCCTGTCCTTCACAAGTGGAATCAGAAGGCTTATTAGATTATCAAAGGAGGACATTGCCCAATGGCAAGTAAAGATTTTGACTTGATTCGCTATCCCTGACGTCATCTGATTAATGAATGAATTGAACAGGTGGCAGAGACTTCCTTTTTTTTTTTTTTTTTTTTTTTTTGAGTATGTGTTCTTAGCACAGCTGCTGATGAATGCCAAAACTTTTAACTCCTTGCCATCCAGGTCTGGGTTACCACCCAAATATTCCTTGGTAACTTGAAACTCCTGGCACAGACAATTATGTGCAGGTTTGGAGATCAGCATCTGAATATCTAACTGCTGTTTTCTGCGACAGCATCCAGATCAGTGGAGGGTTATGTCATCACCTGCCCTGTAGCCCTGGGTGCTGTAAATGCTCTGCTATGGTTCTCTTGTTTGGACTCCAGCAGGCAAACACACCAGTTACATCTTGAGTGTCATACACTGTGCATCGCTGAATCAGCCATCCTGACTCCAGCAAACTGCCTAAAGCACAACAGCACTACCTTCACGTAACAGGGGTGGGGGGGTGGGAGGGGAAGGGGTGTGTGTGTGTAAATACACCCTTCTCTTTAAGCACAGCACTGAGATGGTTTATAGTAAAAATAAAACAAGATGAACCACAAAAAGACATATGTTAAGTGATGCCAGGTAAAAGAAACCAAAGCAGAGATGGTTACAAGCAAATAAAAATCAACACCCGCATCTAAGAGTCTAAAGCTTAATCTAACAAGACACAGACTTTGTTCAAGATGTTTTCTCTCACAATCTTCCAACCATGGGTGCCTTTTCCTTAAGTCAGGCCCTTCCACAGAAGTACAAGATGGTGACTTCCCATGTTTTTTTAGGTGAAAGATCATTACCTAAGCAGATTTTTCCACTTATATGCAGTTCCCAGAGACTTCAACCCCTTCTTGGTTGAAGGGTCCATCTTTCTCAGCTTCCAAGAACTCTGGCTCTTTGTATCTGTCTATAACACATTGACATTGTGTCAACAACTTAGAGGTTCTCTATCCCTTCCTTTATTGTCCAGTAAACCTTTGAAAAGTATCTCTCTCTCCAAGTTCATTGATCTTAGTGCCATCTCCAACCATGGTAAAAATTGTTAAGTGGTCATTTTCCCCCACTTGCTCTCCTGATGGTTTGATTACTTTGCATGTAACTATGCCTTCCCTATCTCTGCCTGATAATGACCCTGATCATCCAAGCAAGTACACAGAGGCCTAAAGAGGAGCACCGTGGTAGCTCAACAGCTCCTCTCTCTCACCAGCAGAAGTTGGCTCAATAAAAGATATTACCTCACCCACCTGGTCTCTCTAATATCCCAGGACCAACACGGCTAACACAGCACTGCATAAAGCAAATGCACAGTCCATTGTAATCTAGCGTGCTGACACCCCCCACTATCTTGAGCTCTTTGAAGGTTCTGTTTACTGCATATGTAAACTGCAACCCCTGCCACTGGTCCACCTCACTTTATTTGTGTTCAAGACCCAGATATCACTCAGAACTGTTTTCTACTTCATTCAAATGCAGATTTCAAAACTTAGCATCAGAGAACATCCTTAACTGCACATATCGTATTAACACATACATTTCACAATGCTATTCATCTCCTGTGCGCCATTAGTTTTTTGCTGATATGTTACATGATACCTTTTAGATACAGATCATACACCAATAAATCAGGGTACACCTGTCAAGCCAGCTGAAACCTTTCGATAAAGACCAGGAAGCCGCTACCCTTGGGATGTTCTTAAGGTCACAAATCTCTCCTCTCCACCTCCCGTAATTCCAGAGCATTGTATCAAGTTAAGATAAAAGGAGCAATAAAGAGCTTTGCTTTCAGGTCACAGCAATACAAACAGAGCGAAATGAGGTTCAGTGCCTCTAGCTCTAAACACATTATTATATTAAATACCTATTAGGCTACATTCTGAGATGCTGTGAATAGCTGTCGCTTTGACAGAAGTCAAAGGTGCTGCATCGATTAATATCAGCAAAACCTCCCTTCCCCCCCTCCCTTTTGATCTGCCATCTATTTTTAATTAGACTCTTATTCCATAAGCAGCCTCAGTGAGGGTACATCTGGATTCGGTTGGTTCTTTTGGATCACCACCGGAATTGTTTACTGAATTTCAATCACTGGCCCTCGTGCAAACCCATTTAAAGGTTGATGGGGTTGTAGAGGTGACAGTGAGGGCTTACCTCAAGACATGGAGTTGAACAGGTGTAACCGAGAGTCAGATTTGGCCCTTATTTCTGCTGTTAATAAATGAGAAGGAACAAATAGCTTGGTCTCAGATTTGGTGTTGCATTCCGGGGCTGATTGTTGGAAAATAGGCAACTTTTTACTTGTAAACTGTAAATTTGATCGTCAATAGTTGAAAAACCATGAATATGAAGCTTGGTGGTGCTCTTTTAAAGTCACTCCATACTTGAAAGGACCACACCCAGCAACAATTGGACAACATCATTTTGTCACAGATATTATTGTAGCATATGTTTCTTGCTGCCATACAAGCCAGAATTCATAATATATTGTGAGTACTACCTTTATCCTATAGCATGCTGGGTACTTTGGTGTCAAGTCTTGCTTGCCCTCAAAAGGCAACACACAGACAGAGCCAGGATTGTTGTCTACTGTAGAACAGCGTTACTGGATCCCTCAGCACAATCACACAACTGTCAGCTAAGCAGAACATGGTTCAATTTTGCTTCTCCAACTGTGCATGAGGATGGCTCCTAAGACATCTCCTCTCTCCCACATTTTCAAATACTTGGAGCCATGTTTCAAATGTCCATGAAACTCATAGAATTCACTTCTCCACAATCACTTTAGAGACACTAAGAGCTAGATCCAACTGGCTGTTTACATTATGACTTCCGAACACCTTACAAGATACTGAAAAGATTGGGCGAGGGAAGGGTGGAATCCGATAACTGGAATAATTTATAAATGTTTAATAGGCAGTACGTCAGGGTTGAAAATCTGCTCATCTGGCCATGCAGATCTGCATGAGCAGTCATTCTACAAATTAATGAAGGGTATCCAGGTATCCTGAATATGTGGGCTAGATCTTCAACTGGCATAAATTGATGTATATCCATCACAGCCAATGGAGCAATGCTGATTTATGCCAGCTGAGGATTTGGCCCTTGGTTTCTTAGAGACGTCTCAAGGGCTTGAAGACGTTCTAGACACAGATTCCAAGTTATCATGAGGGTCATCCTCTATTCATGGGAGATGAAAGGCATCTTTGCCCACAATTAATCCTCTAAGTCAGTAGGATTCCTTCACACATACCTATTCTTCCCTGACCCCAGGATTCCAGAACAGTGTTTTTTCCTTTATCCCATTTCAATGTTCAGTTTTTTCAGCATTAAAGGCTTCAAAACATTTGCAGTCTCATTTTAGAGCTGAGACATCTCGGTGCCTTCAACAAATAGCCCTCTCTCTGAAGAATTTGCAGCAAGGTGTCATGGCAGAGCAGGAAGTGGTTTTGGATAAATGACATCTGCTCTCATACACCACAGAACACACCCCATCACCACCAGCTGCAGTGATGTATGGGGAAATCCAGGACCCCCTGTGGCACCACCTATTCCATGAGACCCTAGGGGCAATGGTGCCCCTTCAGATTTGCTGATGCTCTTCAGGTGCCCATGAGGAAAATACCTGAAGGAACTGGCACATATAAACTTTTTAGGTGCTCCGAGGCATCCATGTGACCCCTGTCTCTCCCCCTCAGAACTTGATTGGTAAGAAAATGAACTTAGCATGGTCCTGCCAAAATACTGATGTCACCTCTTCTGCCTTTGCTTTCTCTACAGTTCTTAGAGCATCCCTTTCAATGCCTTTTTACATAGCTCCAGCTGCAGTAACAGGATCTTGTCAACTGGCTGCCTGCCACATTTCTAAAAGCTGGAGAAAGCTGTCAGAATGAGGGCAGCGGGCAATTCTGGATGGAATTCAGCCCCAAAGATCTCTTCACCTGCTATTCAGCAGAGGCGAGAGAGTATCAGCCTAAATCCAGCCTTTTAAATTTGCCTTTATTAGTGGGCGTTTTTTCTTTTCATTAGCTTCAATAGTAATTTGAGAAGGCAATTCCTACCTCCAGGTGTCGATTTCACTTTAATTAAATCTCCAGGTCTGTGAAGGTGTCAGATGTCCTGTTCAGAGACAAAAGGGGATTTGCTATGAAAATGTGCACCACATGAGAGCTCAAAATAAGAACAAGGCAAAGGAGAGAATTTCATCCCCACAACACAGGTCAGTACTTTACCTTAATTAGAGCTAATTAAACCTTGAACTAGCTCCCTACTCAGAATAGAAGTTTATTTTGTGGAGATGTCTGAGCTTTGGAAGGGAGGAATGGGACTAGATTGTCAGGATCCTGGGGCCAGGAATGGTCTTTTGGTTGTGTTTGTACAGCACCTTGCACAACGGCATTATGATAATATAATAATGTATCTATTGTGACGTTTGTTGTACGCTCATAAAGGAGAGCAATTGGGCTGATGTTCATCTCCTTCTGCAGGTGAGGGAAGTAACCCTGTAGCCTTCCCCATCATGCTAGACAAAACAGCTGGGCCCATGTGTTAGGGCAGCAATCAGTGCCAAGCTGGTGCAAATGATTCCCCTCCTCTCCTCTCAAGCATGAGGGAATTGGGGACCTGACTGTGACCCTCCAGTTCTCAGACTATTCCTGGAGTCACATGACTATGTGCGCCCAACAAAACCACAGTTGAACCCCTGATGGAGACACGTTAATGTCAGAGCAAGGACTTGAATACAGGTCTCCCAAGATAGCACCATAGCTTGAATCAGCCTTCATCCCATCTCCTAAACCAAGTAGGAGAATGTGGTCTAGATGAAATTACTGTAAGGTGGGAGCAAATGGCTTGAAAGACTGTCCTCAAAACCTAATTATCAATGGCTCACTGTCAAAGTGGGAGAGTGTATCTAGTGGGGCTCCTCAGGGACCAGTCCTGGCTTTGGTTCAAGAGGATCCTGGCAGAGTTAGATTAGTTATTAGGACAAACTGTCTACATAGAAGTGTATTTAAGCTCTGAAATAGGGCATCCAAGGGAGGTTATGGAATCGCCATCATTGAAGGTTTTTAAGAACAGGTTGGACACACATGTTACAGGAAAAGTCTAGGTTTATTTAGCTCTGCCTCAATGTGAGGGACTGGACTGGATGATTTCTCAAGGTCATTTCCAGTTCTACATTTCAAAAAGCTTAAAACCTCACCTCACACCTTAAACTTAGTGCATAAAACCCCATCCTGCAGCATTCTATTTACCATATATCTGTCAGCTTCTAAATCAGCAAGAGCTAAGCAAAAAAAATTATTTGCTAAATTTTACATTTTAAATTAATTAATAGTTGCAAAAAGTTTCAACTTTCTGGTATGTATGCCTTATTTGAAATTATTCACCAAATCATTTTGACAGAGACTTCTTTGCCTGTTTATTGGTAAACAGTGCCTTGCAACAAAAACAACGAGAGACCTGTGGCACCTTATAGACTAACAGATTTTCTTCGGCATAAGCTTTCGTAGGCTATAACCCACTTCATCAGATGCATTGTTGCATCGTTGATGCATCTGACAAAGTGGGTTATAGCCCACGAAAGCTTATGCCGAAGAAAATCTGTTAGTCTATAAGGTGCCACAGGACTCCCGTTTTTGCTGTACACAGACTAACATGGCTACCCCTCTGGAAATTAGTGCCTTGCAAGCTATTCATATTTGAAATTCAAAATTTGACACCTCTTAGTCACAGGGAGCTTTCAATTCCTTGACTGGAGGAGCATCACTCACATAAAGTTTCAGATAAAAATGCTCACATTTGCATATTTATAACTTGTTTTCTGAGAGTATCATGCAACATTTTCTTAAATTGTGTTATTTTAGCATGCATTCCTAAAGAAGGGAAGTGAACACACTTGAATTCTCTCTTATACCTTTACACTGCAGCCCATCATCAAAATGCAAAATTTCCAGAAAGAGTCCCACAGAACTAACTAATGTGGACAACAACCTTTCTCAGGAAACTGCCAGGCGCAAGGCTGGAATTCACCATACACAAGTGCTCATCAGGTTCAATATCCACAACATACCATCTTGAGTCATTCAGTTATTCTGTCAGTGAACCAGAATTCAAACAAATTATTTGCAGATGCCTCCACCCTAATAGTCTCAGTTGTGGTGCCAGAATTCATTGGAATGTTGTCACTTCACATTAACTTTGTTGTAGCAATGACCGGAAATCAAAGGTCTTATAGGACTTAGTTTTTGCAATTGTTACATAAAAGATCACTGGAAGCCAATATTAAAATATCTTAAAATGCTAATACAAAATATAAAGAACAAGATTCTCGATTGCTTTTAGTTGGCATAGCTCCATGAAAAGAAAATAGATCTATTTCAATTTACATCAAATGAGAATCTGGCCCCAGTTTATAGGCATAATTTTTCAGCTCTGTTCTACCATTATTTTGTTGATATAAACTATTAACTGTTTAAACCAATGTGTAAGTGACATAACTGAGTTAGACTCTCTGAGTCTATTTATTCTGTCAGAACAAGGTAAATATAATAAAGCTTCTGAGTTGAGCTGTGAGGACATCAGCATTTCCATTTCACTTGAAACACCGTGATTTTGAAATCTGCTTTCATTCTGAATGAGCAAAACAATGTAGAAATTCTGAATTTCCCACAATACAAAGTATTCCAGAATATTTTGGTTTGGGTCAATAGAAACATTGTATTTACCTAAAATCATAATTTTTTTTCAGAATAAATCAAAAATAAAATACAAGTTGAACCAAAATCATTATTTTGAAATGAAAATATTGAAATGATTCATTTTGACTTTGCTTAAATTCATCATTAAAAAATATTTCAGTGAAACCTGATGTGGCCCTGTAGACAATCTTAACTTTGTTGAATCAACAATTTCAAACAGAAAACTAGTCCACTGGAAAATTTTCAACCAGTAGTACTTTTGGAGACTGTGTCAATGCAAGTAACACTCCCTCAGCAGCATTAAAACAAAGTTTAGTTTGAGATATAAACGTATAAGATTTTCACCTCAAGCTGTCTCACTGTTACATGACATAAGGCAAAATCTTTATTTCACTTGTCATTTTTGTTAAGTTCAATGAACATCATTACAAATTTTTACACTGTTTACTTTGGCCAAATTAAATTTCTCTTGCTATTTGTACTACCATAAGAAACACAGGGTAATGGTAATTACCTTCTGAGACCCATTATGTTCCTAGGTTTGCCCACCTGAAAATGCAAAAGATAGGGCAGTCTGAAAAAAGGAGAGCAGATTCTTCTAAACTGGTGGCTAACACTGAAGTTAGATTCACCAAACAGTCACAAAACAGCGCTCCTGATTCCCCATACTGGTTATCAAGAAGCTAAAACAAGAAATATACCAACACCTTTATGGCATTCTAGTCTCTGGCTCGCAATCAGCAGCTAGGTCCAGTAAAGAGAAAAGTTATTTAAAACTCTATTCACCTTTACAAAAGTTCTCCTCATCCCCAAAACATCAGCCAAGTTACCAGATCACTATTAGTTTGGATCTTACCCAAAATACCACACTGCCAATCAATCCTCTAGTATCTAAAATGAAAGGTCTGTCAGAAAAGGGAAGAAACAAACAAGATGAGCGATATTAAATGGTCAAAACAATCAGATATATGGACTTCAAAGTCCATGTATATCAGATTCTCAGCAGCCTGGTGATGTTAGCTTGCAAAGTTCCTGTAGTGTACATCCAGTACCTGGATGGGTCTCAGTCCTATGTCCCACAGCTTCAGGTATATAGTAGTTGATCCAGAGCTAGGAAGCAGGAATGAAGACAAAATGGAGATGGTGCAGCAGCCTGCTATAGTTTCTGCCACGTGGCTTGTCCCAAACACAAGCTCACAGTGCGTGACCAAGGATAAGCACTTGCCATCCTCCTGACCACAGGCACAGCTTCTGGCTTCTTTCCCTGGGCTCATCATCTAGCTGATGGCCCTCAATGAGTCCTCAAAACGGACCCTATTCTATCTAGGCGGTGTAACCCAGAACAAGTTTTAGATACAGAATTATCACATATTCATAGCTTACAAGATGAAGATGATACACTCATCTATATGTGTGTATCAAAATAATAATTTTTCCAAGGATATCTTACATTTATAAGATTTGTTGTAATACTACAATATTATAAACTATCACCCAGTCCAGACAGTGTCACATCTGCAAGTGCCAATTTCAGAGATTTTAAAGGCAACTAAAATAAATTCTGATATTTAACTACAGTAGTATCTACATTCTACAACCATCACCTCATCTTCCAAAAAAGCAACACCTTGTCTTTTAAATAGTCATTTTATAATAACCCTAAAGTTTCTGGCACAATTTTTACAAAACTTAAAAGCTAAAAGATCATTTCCACTGCAAAACAAATATTCGGAGGCCATTTGGATAACTCCATTAGACTACTTTATTGCATTTAGTGCATCACGTGATGAAAGGTGGCTAGTAAAGAATTACCCAAATACTAGTGGTGTGCATTGTTGTCCAATATTATTGGACCACCTGCTAAAAAGCCATTTTCTATGGACCCTGTCTCCTGTCTTAGCGCCTCACCTCATTAATGAATTTATCCTAAAGTGAGGTAGGTTGGTTTAGTCTCAATTTATAGGTGAAGAACTGAAGCACAGCCAAAATAAGCCTAGGTCTACACTACAGAACTAGGTTAACATAAGGCATCTTACTTTAATCTAACTCTGGAAGTAACCACACTAAAAATGTAACTCCTACCGATATAATTTGCCCATTACATCGACTTCATAATGCCACCTCCACAAGAGCCATAGTGGTTAGGTTGCTGTAGTTGGGTCGACATAGGGTCAGTGCTTACATTGACTGTCACTGCTTTTCAGAAGCTATCCCACAATGCCCCACACTGGCAGTTAAATCGGTAAAAGAACTCCTGGTGAAGATGCATTGTTGACACCAGGAGCACAGCATGGACATGCAAAAGCGATGTAATTAGTGTGGTGCCTCTATGACATCATAACGTAGGTCAACTTAATTTTGAAGTATAGACGTGCCCTTAGTGTATGACCTTAACCTCAAGACAACCTGTCCTTGCAGTTATAGGCTGTTAGTTCTGACACGTTGGCACCCAAGAGAGAGAAGTGCAAACACCAAAGGGAAAACATACCCTGAAGACATAAGTAACTAACGGTTGAGCCGCGCTGGGGGCATCTGCTATTAGAGAAGTTATTCTCTTTGGGAAAATCTAGCCTGTTTGATGTTGTGCGATACATCCATTATCATTAGAATTTCTACCCGAGTTCTCAGGGGCATGAGCCTAACCGAGATTTATGAGATTTAAAAGAAAATAAAATGAAGATATTCATGGTTTGGTCTCGGCGGCTCTGCTATTAATCACCAATGCCTGTTCAACGGGGGAAGGAAATTGGCAGAATCCCACCTGCTCCATCTGAAGTGGATTATATAAAAACACGGTCATCGTTCTTTCAAAAATAATAAATCTATCATGATAATGCAGAGAACAACCTAATCCATTAACCTGCTCTAACCTCTTTAAAATTAGCTCCAGAAAAGTTTCTGTTGGCTTTTTTACACTGCGAGCATAATACGTGCCTGGATTATCCGTCCTGTGCCACAAAAGGGAGCCATAATGTCAGGAAGGCAGCAAGGATGTACTTTCTGCACATTGCTCCACTCGTTAGCAATGGCCTATCGATCTCCTCTTGGCATGTCCTAGTGATGTGGCTAGCTACAATAGTGCAGCAGCAAATTTAGTAAGTAAAGAGCTTGTCTCCACGACAACCCTCTGCAACTGGGGAGGAGTGATAGTCTGTAAGCACTTCTCTCTCCAGCCCCGTTCCAAAATCCACTAAAGTAAATGACAGTCTTTCCGTGGACTTCAATGGGCTTTTGATCAACCCCCAAACTCTGGTGCCCAGATTCTCAGCAGATGGTATTCAGCGCCACTGAATTTTGAATCCAGCTATAAGCAGAAGTCACTTTCTGTAAGACTTTGATCATTCCAGGTGGTTTCCTATGGCTTTCTAAGGCAAACTGGGTCAGCCCAAGATCTTCTGCTGAAATTTTGAAAGCTACCTAAAGGATTTAGATGCCTAAATCCCATTCATTTTAAGGTGTCCATATGTCCTATGCAGACTTGAACATGACATGATTACTTACGGCAACTGTGTTTCTTCAAATTGCGATGTAGATCAGTGCGTGCATGCCCAGCACATCAGAGGTGGAGACTTTTGCCTAGTGTTACCCACAGAGGGTCAGTGCTGGAGCCTCATGGCTACATCTCCTCCTCTGGTGATAGGAGGCAAAGCTCCCGACCTTGAAAATTTCAGCTGTGCTGTGTCTGCCTGATGCAATGGAATACACCAACTCACAGTAGGACTATTAATTACTGGTTCAAAAGCATTTTGAATATGAAAAGCATTTGTGGTATGTGGCAAACTGTTCACTCTGCTCCTGTGGGTCTTGTGCTTCTCTCTGTTGTAGGAACCAGGGCAAGCCCCATTTGCCCCTGCTTCTGGGCAGTTGGTGCCCCCCACCCCCACAGGCACAGTGGGACAAGGAGGGGGAAGGGACCTGGGCCCTCCCTCTACTCTGAGCCCCAGCCCAGGGGCTCTAGGAGTAGCAGCTGTGCACTGTTGCCACTGCTAATAACAGTACTTCCTTCCTCTGGGCTATTTCCCCCTTTTTCTGCTCTCTTCCCTCTTGTGTGGCTAGGTTCTGTTACCTCTGCTTTTTTCCAACACTCCTCACTCCCTGCTGCTAGTCCTCCTTACTCTCCACACCCTCTGGCTGCAGCAAGGGCTTTTTATCAGCTGAGCCTTGATTGGTCCCAGGTCCCTCTAATTAACCTGAAGCAAACCCTGCTCAATCTGCAGGGAACAAAGCCCAGATCATTCTAGGCCTTATATACCTGCTTTCTAAGACTCTCCTGCTACCCCCACACCTGTCCCTGTTTGTCATTAGTTGTCCCACGAAATCAGTCATAACTGGGCCTAGTGCCACCTCCCCTTAGGCTGGGGGAGGGGTTTTAGCAGTGTGCGGGCTTGCGCCCGCCCACCACCTACCCAGTTTTTCCAATACGAAGACTCTCCTGCTTCCCTCTGACCCTGCTGTCTCACAGTTAGTGGATCTGTGTCTATTCCTAGCAATGCTAAGAGATTTCTAGCTGCCTTGCTCCCTGCATCTCCCACCAAGCCCGTGTTTTATATAAACCTGGAGTGCAAAGGCTACTCTGACTCCTGGAAGACAATGTGCCAACTGCCGACCACTTAAATATTTACTTCATGTGAAATTAGAACATTTTACACTTTCTTCCACAACTCTTTCAAAAGCAGCTTCTTTCTCCTCTCTGAAAGAGGGCCCATTGTTCCTTTGATGCTAAAGATAGGTCTTCACTGTTGTCTTTTAAGGCAGCAAGAGGGTGGGGGGGCAGTTAAGCTTTATTATCCTGCCTTGTCACAAGCATACAAAAGGAATTAAACAAAATTGATGAAATGAAACAAAAATTGCTTTTCTCTTCAACATGCTCTGCTTCTCCAGCATACAGATTCCAAGCCATATTCTTCCTTCACTTAGCCCTTGTATACTGGATTTCAGATACTGATGTCGCTTAAATGACAGCCATTATGCATCTTGCTCTCTCTCCTACTACAGAAGCTGTAAATGGTTTTCTATTGCTCCCCAAATTCTCTATGTTTCTCAACAGATGTGGAGGAGGGTGGTTTATTTCATGTGTATGTTTTTCTATCTTATATACTTATCTGGCCCCCATTACCTTAGTAGCTGAGCACCTCACAATCTTCAATGTACGAGGTAGGGACCATGCTATTATCCCCATTTTATAGATGGGGAACTGAGGCACAGCAAGACGAAGGGTCCATATTGCCACTGGAGCTGTGATTTCAGCCTAGCTTTAATTTAATTTAAAACAGTAGTAAAGACAAGGCAGCGCAGACTCTGGCATGGGTTAGGATCACAAGTACATACCCAGAGTTCTGGGTGAGCTTGCACAACCTTCACTGAAGCAGGCACTGTTGTTCCTCACTGCTATTTTTGGCCATGCTAGCTGAAGTAAAGCTGGTGTGGGTTTCTCTACCTGAGCTGCAAACACAACTCTGGTTGTAGTGCAGATGTTTAAGTGACTTGCCAGAATTCACATATGAAGTCTGTGACAGAATAAGGACTTTCAGCCAGGTCTTCTAAGTACTAGATTAGTGTCCTTTCCATTCACCCCTCCAGAATAATAATAGCCCAGAATAAAGGGATAGAAACTAGCTAAATGCCTTTTCTATGTGGATACACAAAATAAACCTGAAGCTACAGAGACATCTGTGTCCACTGGGGACCTTACTCACACTGCACTGATATTTGGTAGAGTAACTGAAATCCCAGCAAAAAACGTGGCCTCTTCCACCAAGCTAGAGATGTCCATGATGGCAACAAGTCTCAGTAATCTATTGACAAGTTAGGGATGAAAGGCCAGATCCAATGTCCGTTGAAGTCAGTGAAAAGATGCCTGTTCAATTCACTGGGTTTTGCATCAGGCAGTACCGTCCCTGCTCAGCAAAGCACTTCAACATGTGCTCAACAGTAAGCACAAGACGCAAGTGGTCCCACTGACAGCCATGCCTTGCTCATGTGTTTAAGGTTAGGCACACACTTAAATGTGGACTTGGACCGAAGCCGAGAATGACGAATTTAGTTTTAAAGGGAAATGTGTCAAAGATTAAGCATTTTTCAATGTATGATCTGAGGTACTTCCTTTTAGACCATGTGGTGGAAGGCATCTGAATTGCAGAGTAACTTGAAGTGGAAATTTCTAGCGAGTAGAGGGCAAAAATAAGGTTCAGAGCTTACTAAAAATGTTTAAAAATGCTTAACTTTATGCACATGAGTAAAGTTAAGATCATACATAAGCGTTTGGAAGATCAGGACATAGGTCCATTTTAAGCACATTTCAGTGAACACTTAGAACGAATCCATCCCCATTTTGCTATTATAGCGAATCACACTCCATAGCAAATATAACTATATTCTACAGCCAAGATTTTCAGTCTGTCAGGGAAATATATATAATAAATAGACTCAGCTTTTCAGAGCTGTAGGCGTCATGGAATTTGAGCGTCCAAAGAAAAGAGCGTCTGACTGAAAACTCTTATCTATGCATCTGTTTCCTGAAATGTTCTAGGCCTTCTCTGTCTTCCTTCCTCTCAGCTACTTCTGTTTTAATAGAATTAAATTCCAAAGGGGTAGCCATGCCACCACAAATGTAGAATGCAACTACCTACAGATACCTTCCTCCCAACATTGCAAGAAAAAATATTCGACGTGGACGCCTCCTGATAGTCAGAACACCAGACTAGACTTCTATATAGATTGTTTCCGCCACCGGGCAAAGGCTGAAATCATGGACAGACAACATCCCTTACACCATAACTTCAGCCATGCAGAGTGCAATGCCACCCAGAGCCTCAGAAACAACTCTGACATTATTGGTACAGAGGCTGACAAGGGAGGTGCCGTCGTCATCATGAATAAATCGGATTACGATCAGGAGGCTTATAAACAACTGTGCAACGGAATGTTCTACAAACCACTCCTCTCTGACCACACTGAGGAATACCAAAAAGAACTGCACCACCTACTCAAGAAACTCCCCAAAGCAGCACAGGAACAAATCAAGACAGACACACTGCCAGAACCCCGACCAAGGATATTCTATCTACTACCTAAAATATGTAAAAAAGGAAACCCCAGACGCCCCATCATCTCAGGCATTGACACACTTACAGCAGGATTATCTGGCTATGTGGACTCTCTCCTCAGACCCTATGCTATCAACACTCCTAGCTATCTGAGAGACACTACAGATTTCCTGAGAAAAATCAAATCCACTGATGAACTTCCTGAAAATACCATCCTGGCCAGTATGGACGTAGAGGCTCTTTACACCAACATCCCACACAAAGATGGATTACAAGCCATTAGAAGAACTATCCAAGAAGATGCCACAGCAAAACTTGTGACTGAACTTTGTGACTTTGTACTCACCCACAACCATTTCAGATTTGAAGAAAATTTATGCCTTCAAGTTAGTGGCACTGCTATGGGTACCTGCATGGCCCCACAATATGCCAACACCTTTATGGCCGACTTAGAACAACGCTTCCTCACGTCTCATCCCAAAGCACCTCTACTTTACCTACACTATATTGATGACATCTTCATCATCTGGACCCAAGGAAAGGATGCCCTTGAAGATTTCCATAGAGATTGCAACAATTTCCACTCCACAATCAAATTTAGCCTGGAACACTCCACACAGGAGATCCACTTTCTGGACACTACAGTGCAAATTAGTCATGGGCACATAAAGACCACACTATACCAAAAACCTACTGATCGCTATAGTTACCTACATCCCTCAAGCCTTCATCAAAGACACACCACATGATCCATTGTCTACAGTCAAGCCCCAAGATATAATCGCATTTGCTCTGATCCCTCAGACAGAGACAGACACCTTCAGGATCTCTATCAAGCATTCTTAAAACTACAGTACCCACCTGCAGAAGTGAAGAAACAGATTGACAGAGCCAGACGGGTACCCAGAAGTCAACTACTACAGGAGAAACGCATGAAAAAGAAAAAACAGAACGCCATTGGTCACCACCTACAACCCTCAAGTCACACCTCTTCAGCACATCATCAAAGATCTACAGCCTATTCTTCAAGATGATCCCTCACTCTCTCAAGCCTTGGGACACAGACCTCTCCTTGCTTACAGACAGCACCCCAAGCTTAAACGGATACTCACCAGCAATTACAGATCAAACAACAGAAACATTAAAGCAGGAACATATCCCTGCAACAGCCCACACTGCCAACTTTGCCCTCATATCTGCACTAAAGATACCATCACAGGACCAAATCAAGCCACCTACTCCATCAAGGGCTCATTCACCTACTTATCCACCAATGTGATTTATGCCATCATGTGCCAGAAATGCCCCTCTGCCTTATATATTGGACAAACAGGACAGCGTCTGTGCAAAAGAATAAATGCACACAAATCTGACATCAGTAATTGCAACACTAAAAAACCAATAGGGGAACACTTCAATCTCTGCTCACTCCATTGATGACTTGCTAATAGCTGTGCTGAAACAGATGAATAACAAATCACAGCTTCAAAGAGAAACTGCAGAACTCGAATTTATATGCAAATTTGACTCAGTTGCCTAGGGGTTAAACAGGGACGATGGATTTTTCTCTCATTACAACAGGTGATTTGACCTCACCTTCCTCTATGTGCTGTTCCCCAGTGTTTGAATCCTAATATCTATTTTGATTTGCTGTTACAGCCTGACCTGATCCTATGTCATATACTTCCCTGCATTTAATTTCCTCCCATTCTGTAAATTTCCCATCTTCAAAGCGTCTGACAAAGTGGGATTTTCTCCCACGGAAGCTCATACGATAAATAAATTTGTTAGTCTTTAAAAGTGCCACAGGACTCTGTCTGTTTTAATAGAAGGCAATCTTGCAATCACTCCTGTGCATGCTCAACTACATGTCAGAATTGCCTGAATGTTGGCCTTTTCTCTCCACATCAAGTTCCATTTCTCCCCAGTGTAAAATAAGTCTTATGCTAACCGCCTAAATGCTCTGGCATCAGCCTCTCAGTGTCATATAGATTAACAAGGCAGAGATCTCCCACAGCTGGTTGGGTGGAAAGGAAAGCTTACACATTTTTATTATTGCTCTTCTTATTACTCAGAACCTTCACTGAGGATCGTGGTTGAGTTTGAAAGCTGGAGCAGGAATGGATAGAAGGGAGAGGGTTCACGCAGCTTCAGCTATTTTCTGAAGCTATCATTTCTATTACACTGGTGGCTAAAAATGCAGCAAGATGGGACTCCATTGTGCTAGGCACTGCAGGCAAGCAACAAACCTCAGTTCTCCTACCCTCCAGACCAGTACGCTAGCCACCAGGCCCCATGGCCCCTTCCTTCAACCCTTCTGATTTGTTTTCTGGTGATATAGCCAAGCATCCTCTTTGCTCACCTAGCGACTGCCAGGCATGTTACGTTATAATTCATTGCCAATAACAAGAGCCTCCCTCTGTGTTTGCCATCTTTTGAGGGAGAGTCCCAGGGGTGGAAAGCTCTGCACACAATCCCCAGGGGAAAGGTTTGCCCAACTCCAGGAAAACCCCAGCGCTGGAAAGGATTAGCTTTCCTGTACCTCTGAGAAGCACCCGCAGGAAATTGCTAACACTGTAAATTGTTTCAAATATGCACTTACTAAAGCCTTTAAAGAGCAATTACTGTATGTTAAATGAACACCAATCAACTGTAAAAACAGCAGTTATGCGGGTTTAATAGGTATATAAAAGGAGGAAATCTCACCACCCTGCAATTAATTCGAAATCACATAAAAAGTGTAAGTTGTATACTTATTGCTTATTAATCCATAAAACATGTATGGCATGTCAAAGCAGTTAATTAGCATTTAAATAGCAGGCTGAAAGCTAAACATCAAATTATTGCCAAAATGCTTGTTGATCTCTTTAATCAGCATGTTAACTGGCCTCTAGCATGTGGTGCAAAGGTCATCACAGCAAACAGGTGCTCTGTATTACCATTTAATGTGAGTCATGTCCCAGGCCCCCTCAATCAGAGGTTACAATAAGAGATTGTTCAGTGCAGCTATCTATCAAAAAGCATTGCAGTCTCAACAATGGAAAAGTTCCAGCTAGGAATGAGAGGAGAAGGGGCAGGGTTTAGACTGGACCCAAAGACACACACGGCTAGATCCTTGGCTGATGCAAACTGGTGTAATGCCCCAGAATTACTCAGCTTTAGGTTGCATCAGCTGAGGAACCGGACCATGAAGAGTTGTAACCAGGGGCGTAGCCAGCCCCCATTTTCTGGCTGGGACCCTGAGTTTCTAGGGCGGGTGCAGCCAGTCCTGCTTCCCGTCATATGACCGGAAGCTTTGTGACAATTCTCTAGTTGCCTAGCGACTGGAGCATTAGGAGAAGAAGGGAGTGGGAGCCCCTGTTGCACGAAGGCTGCAGCGGCTGGCTGGGGCCAGAGCTGTGGGTGGAGAGCAGCCCAGCCCCGCCCATCTGCCCACAGCGCCACCGCTCATGGCCACCGGCTGCTGGCCAGTCTGTGGTTGCAACGGCAAGCTCGCACCACTGCCGGGTGCTGCGGTGGGCTGGTGCCCACCTGTAGCTACACCCCTGGTTGTAAATGGCAAGTTCATCATCCAACACCTCTCTGGCATACCTGGAACAGTTCCCAGAGACTGGGATTGGATGGACCATTCAGACTTGCCTGTTCAAATCACTCTCCCCTGAAGTGTTTGGCATCAGCCACCGTTAGAAGACAAGTTCCAAAGGGGGAGCCGTGTTAGTCTATTGGAGAAAAACAAACAGAGTCCTGTGGCTCTTTTAAAGACTAACGGATTTATTTATCGCATGAGCTTTTGTGGGAGAAAATCCCACTTCGTCAGACACTTGAAATCTTCAAAGCGTCTGACGAAGTGGGATTTTCTCCCACGAAAGCTCATGCGATAAATAAATCTGTTAGTCTTTAAAAGTGCCTCAGGACTCTGTCGTTAGAAGACAGGATCCTGAGCTAGCTAGACCATTGGTCTGACCTCGCATAACTTGTTCAGACGTTCTTAATGTGTTATTACCAGACTGGATATAAAATTCACCCAAAGGTAGTTCCCACCATTGGAGAGCTTCTCTTCAATGGCAAGCTGACCAGGATCTTCACTCATCCGCTGTGGAGACAGAAAAGTCTTGTCTTCATTGCCAAGCATGTATTCATATGAAGCACGTTTTGTTTTCTTACCAAACGGTTAGAGAGAAATGAAATGCAAGACAAAGAAAAAGATTCGGCTCAGAGCAGCAATATTTTTTCCCATGTTCACACAGGTTTTGCAAATATCTGGGATAATATGGACTTTTTGATTCTAATAAAGAGAGAGAAGTATTGTCTCGTGTTTAAGGCACTCAACTGGGAGTCAATATGTTTAGTGTTTTTTCCTAGCTCTGCCAGTGACTTCTTATATGACCTTGGGTAAGTGACTTAAGTTCCCCTCTCCTTCAATTCCCCAATCTCTACAATGGGAGTAAAAAAACCTTCCTCTCTCTCCCATACTTGGGCTTGTCTATGGTCTGTGTGGCCTTTAGATTGTAAACTGTTTGGGAGAGAGGTTCTTTATTACTATGTGTATGTACAGCACCTAGCACAAATGACACCCAATCTCTAGCTGCTACTGTAATACAAATAAAATATTACCCTTTCCCTTCACCCTTGGACCTGATTTATAAGCTTTTCATGATCAAAATGTGATGAAGAGGATAAAATGATCACATACCTACTATCTTTTGTTGAAATCGTAGCTGAAAAAGCTCTGTTATAAATATATATATAAAAGGGTAGATATTAAAAGGTGAGGATTGAAATTACAAATGAAATTACCAAAGCCTTTCATTTAATTTAAGGCCCTTTATATCACTTTGGCAGTTCAGAGACTTTGGGGTGACAACAAATAAAATTTATAAACGCTTTGAAGCTCCTGTTACACAGCCAAAATGGTGTAAATGAGAATCCAGCCTTAAGAATTTTGGTACAGAATTGTATACATCTTCCTTTACAAGATTTTCAGGCAAATCTAGAACATGAATGTTTCAGATTTCAGTACAATTTTCAAAAGCTTGTGGGAAATTATTCTATTGTGCAGTTTCTTTCAGGGTAGATGTTTTCTTTTAAAAAACCCAGCCTGCCCTTGGATACAAACTGTGCTAGCTAAAACAGTGCCGGAAAACCGTTATTGAGCATCACTGAAGCAAGCAAGATTCTTCACTATTTGTAGACAGCTAACGATGTCTGGAAAACTTTCTAAGGATAAAAGCAATTCAACAATGGAACAGCTGCACTCAGAGGTCATTGAGGCTCCATCAATTTAAATGTGCAATTTAGAGATGGATTCAAGCCACAATGTTTTGTTCAAGATAAAAAACTTTTCCAAACTTCAGGAATGCTCAGCCCTGAGGTTTTGGTTTAACACACAACAGGTCAGCGGGTCAATGTGCACATCTAGACGTCTACAAGGTGTTCAGAGTGTATGGATGGGGGATTTTGGGTTCAGACAGATCTCCAGTTCGAAGACATAAGGACACCCACACAGAATACTGTAGGGGACCAGTAGTTGAAATAGGTTGGATGTGACGGCTTTTCTGCTGTAACTGCTAAAATTTCATAGCATTCTGAGCAGGAGACCAGAGATGGGGAATGGATTGTTTTTAAAGACTCATTGTCTGATCTAGTCTAGAAGGCACTGGACTTAACTGGGAATCAAGAGATCTGGTTTCCATTTCCACTTCTGCCACTGAGTCACATGGATTTGGGTGAGTTGTACACCCTGTGCCTCAGTTTCCCCCATCGGAAAAAGGCAGGCAATACTATTCCTCTCTCTTTGCAAAGCGCTTTGAGATCTGCAGATGAAAAGCACTGTATCACAGCTAAGTATTACTAGGATTTACAGTAAACCACAGTGACCGACAATAAATGTTTAAAAAATGAACATGTCCCATGACCTAATGTATTTGTAGGGTTTTTTTTTTCTTTTCTTTTCTTAATACTAGCCTTATGAAATAACTAAATGCGTGTTCCATAGCAATGACCTCAGACATCTGGAAAATGTAAACATCATGGCTGGCTCCCAGTACGTTAGTTATCATGCTAACAAGACAAAACACCTGCACATGCACAAGATTGTACCAGGAAATGCATTTCCTCATTATTTGCAGAAAGCACAGATGAAAACAGCAAATCCAATCAGTAAACCCGAGCAAAACGAGAAATCACCTGGATGCTGAGTCCTTGATCTGGCGCCACATGTCACTTTCTGTTTGGCTAAAGTCCTTATTGGAACCAAACTCTTTAAAATTTAATGTTATTTTAAATGGGGAATCTTGGAGGCTCATTTTGCTCAGCACTCTTTACATAAGAAGCAAAACCATCCCTTCTTTTCTATAGCGAATGACCTGCCGAGTCACAGCATTTCCCATTGCTGATTGATGCCTGACCCAATCCTGTGTTACTCCTGCAATTCTACTTATACCACAGCAGTGTTTGCCACCCTCCCCCCAAGGGCTACACCGATGAGTGACTAATTTTCTTACCATTGGGGACACATTCAGGAACCAAGCGGATGCTACTGGCTGAGCACCAATGATCTCCATGGCAGGAAGCAGCTGAAATCCTGCTTTCTGAGGGGACTGGAGTCATTGTATGGTGACTCTGGCTTGTCTGGGAGCAAACAGAAGATCTAGAAGATTCTATAGCCCCAGCAAGGCAGCTAAGTAGCTACACAACTCTAGGCACCTGAGTAGTCCCATTGATTTCAAGAAATTGGCCCATATCTCTTGCCCGGCTACTCTATTCTTTGTGAGGAGAGCGGTAATTTTCCAGGCCGCATAGGCCCATACTTATCCTGGCCCCAAACAATTGCTGCTCTGTTCTCCAGCATCTGTGGTTATTTTGCTCTGCAGTAGCACATGGAGCTCCCCAGTGAATGCAGGTCCCTGAGCATGAGCAGAGGGTAACAGTCCAAAGAGTTTACACAAAGCAGGCAAAGAGTGGAAGAAGGAAAGCGATGACCCCTTTTCAGAGACGGGGACCTGAGATACAGACAGCCAGATCCTCAGAGATATTTCAGCATCTAACGTCCATTCATTTTGCCCAAATACCTTTGAAAATCCGGGTCACAGAGACCAAAAGCCAGATTTTTAGAGGTATTTAGCCATCTAAGGAAGCAGAGACAGATCAAGTAAAATGATCAGAAGCACCTTGGTGCCTAAATCCCATTGAAATCAATCAGAGGCAGGTGCCCAGGCCTTTTTGAAAAATCCTGTAAACTGCTGGTCGGCATCTAGCGGTGCTTAAATCCCTTTGAAAACCTGGTTCTAAGTTGCATATGCTGCAGCGCAGAGCAAGAGTCGAACTCTCACCTCCTGAGTCTCAGACCAGGGCCTTAACCATGAGACCAAAGTTCACAAACTGTAGGGGTTGAGAATGTCATGCAAGGCCCCTCACGAGCCATGCCTAGCCCTCCTCCCTCAACACCTGCTGAGTTAATGATAGGGCTTAACTTCTATTATACTTGGGGGGGGGGGGGGGGTTTCTTCAGGGCCATGGATATGATCTTTGGCAGAACACGACTTGCACAGTGAAAGGATATGCAAAAACTTGCCACCTGCACCTATAACCGGGCCCACAATCTTGCAGAGCTGAATTTGTGAAGTGTGGTAGCGTGGAGCAGTTATTTCTGCATTTCCCTTTTCGTGAGCCCCCGGTACTCTCTCTCCTGTGGCCTCGCTCTACGCCCAGCCCAGGAATGACAGCCACTTTATATAAATTAGGCGGGAGAGCAGTGCTTTCCTGTCAGTTTTCCAGTTCAATGACACAGAAATAAATCTGAGTTGCAGCACAGAGTCCTCTGGAAAGAAGTCCTAATTGCTAAATACATCTGTTAGATGGATTCAGTAACAATGTAAACATTGATAAGAATGCAAATTATAGTTTGTTTGCTGATGTCAGTTAAATTAATTACGTAGGATCTGATTTGCACATCTGACCATCTCTATGTGGGAGTAGAGATCTGTTGGTTCATAACTATGGGAGCAGGTCAATAGACAGGGCCCAAGGATAATTTTTTGGGGGCCCAATACAAACTTGTAAAACGGGTCCTTTGGTAATAGGGGTTTTTAGCCTGGGCCAGGCCCCTCAGGGCCTCTGGGACCTGGTAAATTGTACACCTGCCCCCAGGGGCCCTGCCACTAAATTGACAAATTTTAATCTCAGTCACCTGAAAATTTCCTTGCTATGACTGGGTCAAAGCAAAACCCCAACCTAGGGAGAGGTGGGACCAGTGCCCCGTCAGAGTGAAGGCACCTCCAAGGAATCTTTCCCTGGTGCCAGGTTGATTTGCTCTGTCTCATAACAAGGCAAGTTACTCCACTCTATCTTCCTACCTTAGAGGAATATACACCTCTTTTCCAACCAGGAATCCAATTTCTCTCAGGTGTGTGTCCGTGCAATCTTGACTCAGGCACAGAAAACAGATGTGTAGGTAAATGGGATGTCTGCTACTGCACAGACCCTAGAGTTGAGATTCTGGTCCCACTGGGAAAACTCCCATTGACTTCAGCGTGGCCAGGATTTCAGTGTAAGCAAGATGACATCTAAAGAGACACAGAAATATGTGGCCTACTGGAGGGGCCACAGGGAGGGGTGGGATAAACAGATAGCAGGTGACCTTTCTTCCAGCTCCTGAGAGAGATTTCCTTCTAGAACGTGTTCCAACTGAGAGTTGCACAATCAGGCCCGGACACTTTCAGCAGCGATGAGTGATTTTGGCAGCTCAATCTGGGACACTTTAAGGAAGCTGATTTTCAAAGGATGAGAACTCGGCCCTTTCTGCGCAATAGGCTCCTTTATGCTGGCTCAAAAATCATCAGAGATCTTCTAGAAAATGTAGTGCTTAGGAAAAGCAAGCACTGGGTGTCCAATTGCTGCCACCCATGGCTTGTCCAGCAAAGAGGTGCCAGGATCTTTTCCTCTGCATGGCAGTTGCACCTGCCTGTCTGTTCCAGAGAATGTCCGTCCCTTTGGATTATCTTTATATTAACTGCAAATATTTACTACAGAGATCTGAAGTGTTAAGCAGAGTGTTAAGCAGAAGAAAAAGTTCTTTCTGCATAATACACCAAGGACCCGAGTACTTTAGGAACTGTCTCTTCTAGTTATTTACAGACCACAGCTAGAAACAATTAGGAGAATCTGCCATTAGTGTAGGTATACAATACTGTTCATTGGGTGTATTCTAGAATGACTTCAGTGTAAGCAGAGTTTGGCCCTGTAACTCAATGTGTTTTTTTTCAGTTGCAGAGAAGTTAAAATTTTAATCTACCGTTTTTATGCCAGCAAAATCAATTTCTGAAGCACACGTGACAGATACAATTCTTGATTAGACACCAGTGAGAGTGCAGCAGGTGAATGGCAGAGACATTTCGGTCACATTTAGAAAGCATGCCTATGGGTCAGCTAGGCTAAGCCATGCTTTTCATTAGCAGAAGTGAACACTCAGAATTTGTGCATCAAGCATAGGTGTATTTGCTTTTACATCAACTATTCAAAGAGCCACGTAACTGCAGAAGCACAGGGAAAAAAGCATGTCCCTTCTCATTCCAACAGCTGACTTGATAGGTCCTGAGCATCCCAACTGAAAAGAATTGCTCCAATTCCCATAGGTTCTTTAGGTACATACATATTACCCCACACAAGGCCTAAAGGAGTAAATTAAGCTAATGAACTTTATGCTGCACCTGGAGGAAACTCAGAGCGTGTCCCTAATTGCCAATAAGCTCAACTGGAGGAGGAGATGGGCCGGATCGATAAAGAAATAAAGATGGTAGGCCGGTGGGAGGAAACTTGAAGTCATACCTCCGGATACAAGGGTCAAGGACAAGAAGCAGTCCAGGGAAGGGGAAGTGAGGGCTGGGACGGTAAAAGTGCAGAGCTCTGGGCTGAGGGTCCCTGGACTGGAACTTGGTGTAGAGAGCAGGCCTGGGTTTCCCTACAAGTCATTGCTGCAGTGAGACACTAGGGCAGTGGCTCCCAACCTTTTCAGTAACACAGCACACTTCAATGAAACAAACAATTCCATGGCACACCCACCTTTTTCAGCTGAACTGATTGCCCATAAATGTCACATTGACTATGGTCACTATCTTACTAGAGAGGTTCACAACATAGTGCACACAACAAGCTAAAGAAGGATCAAATGCATTGTTTGAAATCCACTGGAAAAAATACACGTCCTCTCCGTTTTGCCCTTTGGCCACCTGCGTTTAGAATGTTCACGTTTTAGAACCAAAAGACCGATCGATCCCTCGCTTTTAATTTCGTGATTAAAGTTTACAAGTTTTATGAGTTGTAATTTTGGTTGGACAGAAAATTGTTTTTAAGATGAAACAATGTTTGTTTCACACGGATATTCGTTACCTTTGTACAAAATTTCATGGCACACGTTCTCACAGCACACTACTGTGCCACGGCACACTGGTTGAAAACCACTGCACTACGGAGAGCCCATGTGGGTATGGATGGAAATAGTCTTTGATGATACTCTGGACAGGAGAACTTTAATGTGACTTAGCCACAGGGCTACGCCATGAAGAGGAAAGCTCTGCAGCTCCAGGTAAAGGAGATGCCACGGAGTAAGTGAATGGAGTGACAGTAACCGGAGAAAAGGGTGTCAGACCACGTGGCAAAATTAATTCCCAGGTAAGCCACAAGGAGGCACTCCCACAACAACATGATTGTATTTTATGAACACAATAGGGAAAATACAATGCAACTAAGTTACAAGAAGAATTTCCTTTTATGGAAACAAGAGAGTAAATTATTTCTAAAATTAAAAAAAAAGATCAGCATTATATTTTTTTTCTGTCAGGTTTCATCACTGAGGTCAAGAATTTAGGAAGATTTGCATTGGGGCTGGATAGCAAGAATATCCTGAAAGATAATAATTAATGCTAAGAAAAGCAGCGTATATTGGAAGGAATCTGAAACCTCATGCTTCAGGGCTCCAGGAAAACTATTACAGACTCAGATGATGCCTTCATGAGGGACAGGTTTTCCCATATTTGGTTACTGCAGGGTTTCTTGCATCTTCCTCTGAAACACCTGGTGCATGCCCCTCTTGGGAGACACTGGAACCTGGGCTAGCTGGACTAAGTCTGACCTGCCCTGGCAATTCCCATGTCCTACAAGAATAGAATATATCTAAAGTGAAAAATAAATGTCATAGTCAATGCTATGCAAAGAGTCACCTGCACATTTTGTGCTTTTGCTTCATCATGGGATTCCTCCATTCATAGTAACTGTGAAAACTGGGTAAGCAAAAATCAATCAACATTGGCAAGACCTGGAATTTCGATTGATTTGTGGCAAATCATTGAAACATATGGGAGCTGGGGGAGGAAGGGAGAAATATTCTGTCTTATGAAAAAGCTAATCAAGAGTTTTTGTCCAAGATGCACTCCAGTGGCTCAAGACACTTTCCTCTCCTGAACAATCCTGCCACAAGGAATCAATCCCCATTGAAACTAGTTTGCAGATTTAAAAATGTTCAGTGTTACCTGTCTGCTAACGATACAAACAAACCTTCAGAGAAAACACTCACGCTTAAAATTTATTGAGAAATTATACTAAGAGAATGCCTAAGTGTTGGTAAAAATACATCCAAGAGGAGGCATGCTTCAGTCAAACAAGTCATTAGGCTCAGTGACGGCGTAACTGGTGAAAGTGTGTGGCCTGTGATGTACCAGATATCAGACTAGATGATCCGATGGTCCCTTAAAAATCTATGAATTAGCTGGCATGGCCTCACAGTAAGTTACACTCTGCTCAAGCTGTTTCAGATTCTGATTTTTGTATTTCAGTCTCTTGTGTGTGCTCAGTTTCCACAAGCAATGACCCCGTATCTCCCTCAGAAGCAAACTAATGAAGAGCAAGATGTGCCCTGAACTGCCACCTAAATCCAAACCTCAGCTTGATTCAAATGTGTCCTTCCTTCCTTTCCTCCCAGAATTGTTACTTTTAGTTATTCTGCTGAATCCCTTCTCAGAAGATCAGCTTGCTTATGGCATTGGAGTTTTGGAAGAGAGAGGTAAAAAGACATCAAAAGATCCAAAGACATCTTAGAACATTGTGAGGTGTCTAGGGCCCTGTATTCGGTTGCTCAAACTAAGAAATCATCTAAGATTGGTTGCTACAATAGAAGTGGCCAGCGATAACATGACACAAAAACTCGTGTTTTTACAGAGATCCAGGGTTTTATTAATGTTTTGTCCCTCATTGGGCCAGGGACATTCCCTTGACACAACAGGCCATCACTGAACCTCTTAAAATTCATTGTTCTGACACTCTCTCCTTCAGCCATTTTCAGATAGAAACAAACTCTAGAGAGAATTGCTCCTCCTCTTTCTCAACAGACAGTGAAAGCGTTATGGCATCAGCCCATCTAAAGTTGAGAAGAAGTGTTTCAGTGGCCGGGCAAACAGTTCAGTCTGTATTTCAATTTGCTCAAATGACCAAGTAGCATTCCTACCAGTTGTGGGATCAGACATCCAATTCCCAGTGGCTAGGCTGAGTGACACACTCCTGTGGCTCTAGCTTTCCTTAGATAAAGTTGCATGAATAAAGACAGCGAATGAGAGATCTTAAAATTACTGAGCCAGATCACAATCTCCCTTCGCACTGGTGTCCAGCATAATGCCATTCCAGTCACTGAGATTTGAAGTGGTGCAAGATGTGGAATTGCTAGGATGAAAAGAACAAAATCAAAGCTGTCAACTTGCAGTAAGTTGAGATAAAGGTACGACAGCTCACACAGACCTCCAGAGAAGGTAAAAAGGTAACCAATCCTCGAGAACACCAGCATACATGAACAGATGATCAGCAAAGAACATCTGCGTTCCCCAAGGACTTCCTGCTCTCCAGAAAGCCAGTGAATTACCCCAAGTTAAATGACATTGACCTTGAATTCTTCTGTCTGTTCTTACAATAAAAAGGGAAGAGAATCACTACTAATAAATATCCAGTTTAATATACGGTAATGCACTTTCTTTCCTTCCATTCATCCCCACCCCAACACACATACATTTGGCTAATTGTTTCTTAAGCTGCACTTTCTATTACACGACTGTAATTTAATGGTAGATGTGTACCGGTATAATACAAGACTAGAATTTGTCCCACAGTCTCATAGCAACGCACCTGCTGCTAATGTCCTGCCACTGGGAAAACAATTATTTTTTACAAATTTAGGTCAGTGCTGGGACGGAATAGATAGAATTCACAGAATGCTGTATATCGATACAATATACAGATAAAGTGATGAGAGGTTTCCAGAAAGCATCGTGAAAGACAGCGTCAGAAACCCTCAAACATATTGTTATGTTTTCTATAGCTCAAGAGAATATATACTTCAGCCCCCAAATGCTTTTGATCGCGGCTGTATAAATGCCTAAAAAGAAGGATCCACATCATGTGACCAGCTTATCAGGGATTCGGTGCTATTTAACACCCATACAATAGGCCCAGTTCTGCTCCTAATGAATCAAAGAAACTTCTGGAATTATAGGGGATGCAGGGCTGGGCTAACACACCAACCCACCCAAAAAGGAACACTTGCTATGTTTTTCCAATGCATTTAAAATGCTGTATCCGCTGAGAAGATTCCAGACGGGCCTTCAATCACCAACACAAAAGTCCTTCTTAGATTCTCAGCAGAAATAAAAGAGTAAAAAGCTGGCCACAGGTTGCCGAAATCATATTTGCCCAAGGTAAAGTGTGAAATCAATTAAGCAACTGAGAGGTCCTCAGAGATGGACAGAGACTACAGTAAAGAGGCCATTAAAAGTACTTACAATAGAATTATAAACATACACACATACTTTTAAAAAGTTTTTATTCCTTTTCATTGCCTTTAAAAAAACCAAACAAAAACCAAAAGTCCCAAACCCATCAGTGCAACAATTCAGGGTCTTCCTCCTCCCCCATCAGTAAGCAGTAATTTAAAATCAGGAAACACTGAGTGCTGGAGCCGATGGGTTAGCATTTTGTTATTTATTTCCTTCTGTCAAACTCTGAAAAAATCCTCTGTATAAATTAAACAATGAAAAAAATGTTATTTTCAATTCTAGGTCATCATTACAGTTATCAGAATCATAATAATGCATCTAAAAATGCGGTGTCCACAATATATCAGGTATACATTTGGGGAGATGGGAGAGGGGGGCAGAAGAAAAAAAAAAAAGAAATATATGGCATTCTAGGCTTGTTAAAAGGATAATGGTCCCATATTTTTATTAACAGGTTAGCAAAAAAAAAAAAAAAAAAAAAAAAAAAAAAAAAAAGAGTTAAAAATTTAAAATTTTTTTTAAAAAAAAAATAATGATAAAAGCATGTCACAATCATTTATTTCATTTTTTTTCTTTTTCATTTTTGGTAACCATTACAAACACCCAATCCAGGTATGGAACTGTTTAAATACATTTGAAATGAGGCCAATTAAAAAACAAATACAGACACAAAATGTGTATTTATACTTTTCCCTCTGCCGTGTTTTCCATATGATGCTCCCTCCCACCTCCAAACCCACCCTCCTCCCCCCCCCAAAAGATGAATCCTTAAAAGCAAAAACACCATGCTTTTCAAGTAGCACTTATTCCACAAATGCAACATTTCTGCCATCAATTTTATGTGAAGCTCTATGGAACGCTGTCTTCTCACCAGCTTCCTTTCTTTTCCCTTCCCTCCCAGTACATCCCCCCAAAACAAAAAAACAAAGAGACACATGCATTTCTAAAACTAGTTTTCAGTCAAGTACTTTCTACTTTTTGGAAAGAAACCGTTTTGTTCACGATCAGAACATACCATGGGCCTGGATCCTGTACTCCTTACTAGGGCTAAATTCCCAAAGACTTCAGTGGAACTTTTGCCAAGGAGGGGGGAGGGGATGAGAGCACAGGATCAGTCCCCGTGAATATAGGTTCTTATTAATTCTACACTGCTTCTCTCATCCTCAAAAGCTCAACAGGGGGGAAAAATAGCAACTCCCATCTTGCATTGAGTTAGAGTAGTTCTCCAGGCTCCATGTAGTATGTAACTATTTCATCTCCCCTTGCAAAAACATGTGTTATAAGAGACTCCCTCCCCGCTCCCCAATGCACCAAAACCAAACCACACACCACATACAAAAAGGCAGCCAAATCTTAACAAAAAGTTACTGGCGTGAGATTGATCGATGTTAATTTGACAAGCAACAGAATGGTTGTGGGGACCTAAGTGGCTGGCCCGCAAGCTGCATAGCTGTGCCATAAAGTTTGGTTCTTTACTTTAAATTTTTAAAAAAAGTTAAACTTCTTTATTTCCATATGTTTAAAAAAATTTGTTCACAAGAACAAGTCTCCTTTCCCCCCACCCCCACTTGAAAAAGAAATAATTTTACATGAGAAACTTAATTGTGCTGTATTTGTAACACCTCAGGCTGATAGAAAACAAACATGTGGGAAACAAAACCGCACAACCAGTCACATGAATCTATCAAATCCTAAAATAATAGTTGAATACTAACAAACAGCTTACCTGGAATAAAGGATGACAATTCACAAACAGTTATCTAGGAATTAAAGTCTCTCTCTCTTTTTTTTTGTATTTTTTTTACTAAAATAATTAAAAAAATCACAGTATTTTAAGAAATAAAACCCACACTGGGATTTTAAGCACAATTTGTTTTCCTTTCTTTAAAACTTCTTTTTTTCTTTCTCCATTCACCATCTCACCCAGCAGTCTCTCTACATTTAACCACAACGACAACAGGTAGTACTGACAAATGCAGAGATTTCCCTTGGTTAATTTTGAGGTACTAAGAAACAGGTGACTGTTTTAAGCAAAGCAGTTTTTTTTTTCCTTTCTTTTCATTTCTAAAGCAGTTGCATTCAGTCTGGAAAAGCGTAATGTATTAAAACTAGAAAAACGCACTGAAATTTGTGCGTCAAAAGTTGTCCCCTCTTCTTCCACGCTCACGACGCTTCTGTTCTCAAACAATCCAGGTCTCCATTGCAAAGCACATTGTGTAATGTAGGAACATGGTAAGTTGCTTCGTTAGTCCAAGATGAAGGTAACTTCCCATTGTCAAAATCCAGAAGAAAAGATGCAGTGATGTAATGGAGCCACTTATTCTGTCATTTAAATAATTTTAATATACACACACTCACACAGGTACCAGTGCTTTGAAAATAGATCATTCAGTCCTAAAAGCAGCTTTGTTTCTTCCTTCAGCCCTCCCTCCCCCTTTTCATTACTGTTCAAGTAGGTTAATTAAAATCACACCAAATGCTTATTCGTTTTTGGCCTCTGTGTTCTCCTGGAGAGATTTATCAACAGCCACGCCAAGGACTGCAGTTTCATTCTTGTGGGAAAAGTCCACCACCATTTTCTCACCGCCTTCCTTTTCTTCTGCTGACAGTACCTTAACATTCTCCTCTGTGTTCTCCTTCAGCTGTTCATCCTCACTGGTCCCTCGCTTACTTTCACTCAAGGCCCTGGAAATTTGAGCAACAGAAAGTGGAGAACTTTACAATCAGAGCCAAATAAAAGAAAGCCATCCTTTGCTAATTACAGCAGGGAAAAAAACAGCTCACTTTTCCTCTAATGAAGTTCAGAGAGAATGTACCTCGCCACATCTCTAGCATCTAATATGATACACATACTTAAGACAAGTGTCAGAATGAAACATTAATTTCTGGGTATCCACTGAGTTTTAAATTTGTTATTTGTTCATCATAGGCTGGAACTCATTCAAAATCAAAGGGCAGGAATGATCCCAAATTTGATGCTTGACCATTTTCAACAGAGGTCGCTGAAAGGTCAGGCCCCTTCCCTTCTTTCCTTGCACTCATCATTCATATTATAATTGGTCCCAAAGTGTGCTAGGTGTGCATGTGAAGACAGTTTCCCCCTGAAAAGTCAACAATCTAAAAAGACTAATGGCTTTTCAACTACTGAAATGCCTAATGTGCTGCAATCTTTAAACTTGGAACACTCATTACTATTATTTATTATTGCAGTGGAATTCAACTGAGATTAAGGACCCACTGTGCTGGGACAGAAACTCTGGCTATCTAAATAGACAAGAAAGAGAGTATGAAAACATAAGTATTTATTATCCGCAAAGGTCATCAGTCTAGTAATATATAAAAACTCCATTGTGTCTTCTGAGTGATAGCAATGTTGGAAGAACCCTCCAATTTAGAGTAGTTAAGGAGCATTTAAGAGATTTCAGACAAGACAATTTTGAAGGCAACTGAGTGACTCAAACACCACTGTTGATTACACCATCCAGGATGGCTATTAATGAATGCACAAAATAAAATCATTTGCTATTAACCTCATAGTTCGGCTTTTAGAGAGATGTCCTCTGCCTGAGGATTTCAAAACTTTAATGAACATAATTTACCATAAGTTTAATATCAGCATTCTGAGACAAAGAATAGAAAGGGAAACCAGAGTGGGGCCCATGTGGAAAGTGCACCATGATTTGTGGGAATCTTCGTGTTGGCTTATGTGCTCAAAAATGGCAATGATTGTCTCCAGGCATGTCAGGTCAACGAAGCGGTGGTTAATGTCTGGATGATTTTTAGCACTGGGGTCTGAGTTCAGGGTTAAGGCCAATCTCGTCCCATGATTAAGTCTGGATTTGATTGCACTGAATTCTTGGAGCTGTCCATACATGATTCTGAACCAAAATGGTCGGAGTTTCTGAATGAGTTGCACTTGTAAGACTTCTGCCATCTTGGGCCACATCTTGAAAAGCAGCTCCTTCCAGCTTGGGATTTGATTAAGGCTTGAAGTTGCAAAGGAATGCTCACATCTGGGGGTTTGAGTCCAGCCACCCCAACACCACAAGGCAATGGAAAGAGTTAAACTGAGATTTTAGTTCCAATCCATTTTGAGTACTATCGCCATCACGGAATTCAGGGTTCTCTAGATTCGTAATGGTTACGGCGAGAGGGGACCATTAAAATCATCGTTTGATCTCCTTTCGTACACAGGCCAGAGAATTTCACACAGTGATTGCCATGGTGGCCTATAAGAATTATTTATTCAGATCCCTGTGTTTGTCTTCACTAGGCTGGGAGAGAAAGGCGGACAAAGCTCTACTGTTGACTTCGGTTGTTACGAAAAGTAGTCTGTAAACAAACTTACATGCCATGTCGCAGTACATGCCGTTCCCACTCGGAGCCCTCTGTAAATGACCTTCCGCAAAACTCACACGGAAAACGCTTCTCAGGAACTCCACTGTCAGAAAACATCATGGATTCTGGGAAAGAATGAAAGAAATGTCATGCACGAACTCATAAATGCTATGACCAGAGTGGACAATTACAATCATCTAGTGTGGCCTCCTCTGCTATCCTTCAGAAAGAGGCAGGGGTAGGAGAAGAAACCCTCTGAAAAATCTGGCCCAAATTCTCAAAAAACAAACCAACCAAAAACCACAAACACACACACACTTTGCAGCTCAGGAGTCCTGCTCCCCATCTTTAAAACATGTGGGCAAACAGATGCAATGAAGTTCGCTACCCATAGGTACATCCTCTTTCTCTACATTTCAGTGGACAGAGAACAAATGAACCTCCCTCTGAGTTCAAAAGCAATTTTATGAGGGACGCAATGTGGAATCAACTTGCAAGGAAGAAAATAAATGTAAGTCTAAACACACTCCTCAGGCACAAAGCAAAGAAAGTCATTATAGTGGGCATCTGAACCCCAGACAGGAATCCTCATGCACATGTGTACAGAATCTCATGTATAAAGCAGCATTTGATTAAATTACTCAGTGATATTTAACCAGATAGATGTTTCCTCCCATCCTAATCTTTTACACAAAATGCCACTGGCCTGATTTGCAGAAGTGTTGAGCACCTACAACTGCAACTGAAGTTTTTTTGGGGGGGAGGGGCAGGCGGGCTGCAGACCCTCAGCACTTCTGAAAACTGAGCCCTTTGTGAATGAAGCCAGCTTTAACAAAAGATGAAACCTTCACTCACAAATTAAGAAGATCACCACACAAGCCATTAAAAATAATTGCATGGACTATCTTGGTTGATTCTTTTCACTGGAAATGAGACTGCACCATCTGGCCAGAGCATTAATTCCTTAGCAGGGATTATCTTGAGCAAGAAATCAACAGAGTGCCTTTCTGACTCCTCCCCAACTACATAATGAAAGAAAAGGGATTGTGCCTCATTCTGTTTTGATCTCTCCTTGCCTGGTTTCTTCACTTAAAAATGTAGTCCATTCACGTTCATGCTATGGACTCAGACTTATCCATACCCTCACTCCTGTTTTCTGTATGTATGTTTTGCATAGATATATTTTGCAATGAATTTGCAACCTTCATGAACTGTTTAAATGGTAGAGGGAACGTTCCTTTACGCAGCTTTGATCCTTTTCCCCTTGAAGGAGAATTGGCTTCAGATTTCACAGGATGCAGCAATTCTTTATAAGGCTAAGAACTGTGGTGCCAGATCCTCAGCTGAATGAGTTGGCATGGAATCAATGGCACCAGGTCAGTTTACACCAGTTGAGGATCCACCCATTAAGCTTGGTCATACACCCTGATGTGTGTGTTACAAATTTGTAAGCAACTCTATAAAACCTTATGTCTGCACTAGGGCTAGTCAATCACCTACTGAGGATAAAAAATTTTGGAGGCCAGAGCTGCTCTTCTGTGCAAGAATGCACCTAAAGTCAATTTATTTAAATGTATTTGCCTATGGTAAATTTATTCTGGGTCTATGCAGAGGAGGTACAACTAACACATCCAATTTTGCTCAAAACCATGAGAGGAGCTGGATTTGGAATTCCCATTAAGATCAAGTGTTAGCCTAGGAAACCCTCCACCCTTTCCGAATGGACTATATTATCGTCTCCCACTCCTCATGACTTCTTGGTCATTTTGGTGTTAAAATTTGTGAATGTGGATCACACCCTGAACCAGAAATCAAGCTGAAAGTCATATGGTCATCTCAAATCTACCAAAAGGAGCATATGCCATGGTTCCAATCTCTGGGAAAAAACCCAGTATTTTGTATATTCTCAGGACACCCGACTGCTTCTGCCTGGGTATTATTTTGTGGGCACACACTGGCTTGTTTGCTACTGCATGAATCATCTCACAATCAGAGCTTGCTTTAAGATTAAGAGATAAAAGTTCATAGGGACAGACTGTGCGTCTAGGACGCTGCCTGTAGCAAGGGGTGGCTTGTAGCTGCTCTGTCCCTGAAGCATCCCAGATAAGGAACATTGTTGCTCCCAGGGGACAGTAATTATCTGCTGTCCTACACCAAGGAGCAAGTTATTCCCTTTCCCCAACCCTGCAGACAATGACTTAGCTGTGGTGAGAGGTCATACGTAGGCTCCATTCCCTGCCACTCCTCACCCATCCTCTCCAGAGAGCAATATATGGTGGCATAGCTTTGCTTGTTCCTCTGTGCGTGAATTCAGCATTCCTGAACCCCACGTAGGGATGTGACAGCGATTCTTGCTACTGTACTGGCTTGTAGGCCAAGTCATGACCTAACCTATGATTAGGCTCCTGGAAAGAAATCCCAACTCTGTTGAAGTCATTGACGTGAGTGGGGCTGTGGTGTGTTGAAAACTGGATTAAAATGGCAGGCTGTCACTTTAAATTTTAGGAGATTTTCCTGGTTCTGCTTGCAGGCTCAGGGACCTTATAGGGAAGCATGAGATCTGGGTCTGACAGCAGTCACTTTGCAGACTGGCAGGCTATGGTAAGGTGGGGAGAGCTGTACCTCTCTGATTTAAGGAGCAGCCTGCTTTCGTTCTCTTCTCTGCTGTGGGGTTCTTGTGTGTAACCATTCTGAACTTTGAGAAACAAAGTAATGTTACACTGCAACTTTCCATCAAAAAACATGTATGGTTTTACCTAACTTCTCCATGTATGCTGTGAACGTACCAGGGAGCAGGATTTCGTTCAGGTACTTAAGAGTTGAAAGAGGCATCTTATGTAAAGTCCAGTCTCTGACACAAGATACGGGGTAAAAAAAAAAATCTGATTCAAAGTCAATGTAACCTGGAATTTTAAAGTGCCCGTGTTATTTTGAAAATGGGACAAAGGTACTTTTGAAAGCTTTTTTTTTGAAAGGCACAGTATCTCTGACAAAGGATATACCATGTCTGATACTGCATGGATCCTGCTATTGCTGATACCCAGCCAAAAGGGAGAGAAAAGAGGTCATTTCCTAAAGAGGAACCCACAGAGAATGGTAGGTAAATAAAATCCTCAAAAGGGACGATTTTTGGACCCATTGTTTGATCAAAGATTGATTATTTTTAACCATTTCCAGATGCTAAGACAACTGCAAGTGAAAAAAAAATTATATAAACAATGAAATCCTCTCCACGTTTTAACCAATGTCCTTGTTAAATGTAGATATTTCTACTGTCCCTACTGTTTAAAACCTCAACCCAGAAGGTTCTAGTCTTATATTTGCATGATAAAATGGATCCAGAGATTTAAGGATCCTGAAAGCAAATTAAAATAAGATTTGTACTATGTTGATCGACATAAGAAATTAGAGGTGTTTGGTCCTCTAGCTAAAGCAATGCAAGCTGATGTTTTCAGCACTGAAGTTCCTAGGTTCAAAACCCACTGCTGATCGGACAGGACAAATTATACTGACACTGACAAACTGGTCCAAAAGAGGCTGCTACAGGTGCCATGTTTTTGAGTGTTCGTGAAACAAATCTCCCTTCTGTGGATCTTTTCATTTCTCTAGGACCACCATCAAAGATCACATGGAAAAAAAATTTCAGTAAGAGCTATCTGGTTTCCTATCCAACACGCCTCCCTCCTCATTAAACAGAAACACTGGGTGAGTTATCACTGAGCACAAGAAAGTGTTACAAAGTAATGTCCCAACTACTGACTTTAAAAGAGCGAACGTGTTGAAATTTCACCGGAATGACAGCCATGACCTAAATCCACATTCTGTTCTACCTGCTGCCTGTGAAACAACAGCAGTAAGTTTGAAAACCTTCAAGGAGGTGGGTTGGGAGGAGGGGGTGCCTTCTGCAAACGGTTTTTGAATGCAATTTTGAATTTGAAAACAAAACAGAGTCAGCAGCATTCCTTTAGTTGGATATGTAGAAACTGGTAACCTGCTAGTCAGCAGCATGATGAAAATTGGGAACTGGATGGTACAGGCAACTGGTAATGGATTCACAGAACCTCGCCTTTGAGAGTCACTAGTTCAAAACCTCATTAGTTGCGGCTGCCATATTGTGTCTGGTTGATAGAAGAAAATAATATAAGGGTGGGTTCTGAGAATCCAGAGGACTTTGCTTCCTGAGGCTATTGGTCTGGCAAATTACATAAACATTAAATTGACCTATAAATATTAAGGGAAAAAGTCATAGGACAGATAGACGATTTCTCTTTTGTATTCCATTTCCAACTAATGTTGATTAAATGACAAAGTTCGGCAGCTGCAGAAAAGAATAAACACCATTCTCCTTCTGCTAAGCACTTTATGAACAGAGTGTGCTACTCAGTAAAACAGATTAGGACTGCACAGGAGAGCTGGCCAAGAACTGGAAAATTGCTTCCCCAAAAAAATTTCACTTTTTGGGGGAGGAAAAAATATGTATTTGCCCCAAACCCAGAGAAACCATCAAAACCATGAGAACTTTCAGAGGAAGTGTTGAGAACACTTCCATTTTGGGAGAATTGCTCTGGAAGTATTTGGCTGTCTGCCAGGAAAGCTCTTGTAAATTCCACTTGTGGAAATGATAAGAGCTGTCTAAGGTGCTTGCCAGGGAGACAAAGAGCTGTGGTACTTAGCCACTCCAGTCCTAGAGCTGCTGTGGAGAGGAAAGAGGGTGGGAGGCTGCGGCTGTTCAGTTGTGGTGCCCCTCTGGGCAAGCTTTGATCAATCTGACTGGCAGAATTCGGTTTTGCATTTTTCATGGTAAAATTATTCTGAACAAATGAACAAGTTTGACTGGCTCTCACTGCACAATCCTCGTAATCTGAAATTTACAGATGGCCTGGTTCAGCAGTGCACTTAATGAAGTGCCCAGCTTTAAGCAAGTGAATTGTGTGATTGCAACCAAGGGAAGCACTCACATCCTAAAAGAAGTAAGATGGAGCACAGTGTAGCTTTTGTTTCTTGGGTGTCAGTCAGACTGAACCTAAAAAGGGGAGTCATGCCTAAAGTAGGTAGGAGCGGGGACAAGAGGGAGGAATAAAGAAGAACGAGACTAGCGAACGAGAATGGTCCAAAAATAAGTTTCTCTCCTAACTTTGGAGTCCTGTGGCACTTTTAAAGACTAATACATTTATTTATGTATCGCTAGTGTCTGACAAAGTGGGATTTTCTCCCATGGAAGCTTATGCGATAAATACATTTGTTAGTCTTGAAAAGTGCCACTGGACTCCTTGTTTGTTTGGCTGAACTAGACTAACATGGTTACCCCTCTGGAGCTCTCCTAACTTCAATATTGCATGGAATTTACATGGAACAGCAAGGTTGCAAATTGAGTAGCCCTGCGGACTACCATGCTACAAAACAATTGAGTCACATGTGCAAAAGATCTCACGCATAGATGTTATCTGTTTTTTCTCAATATACATCTTTTTTATTAGGCCTTTGCTGATGTGCATTTGTGGGCTCCTGAAAAAACATGCTGTTGTGTCAATGGTTAATCTTATTCTATGGGGCTATCAGAGAATCATTATTCCCAGTGGGAGACAAGGAAGCAATGCTGACCTCTTTCTTCAGTCTTGGGGCTCATCTCCTCTTCCTTTTCTTCCTCATCACTACTGGAGCTCTCTGTTTTCCCTTTCATTTGTTCCAGCTGATCCAAGTTAACCCGTCCAACCAGCTCAAAATTACGACTCACCTTAAAAGAAACAAAATAATCATCAATTAAGAATCAAGTCTATTAAAAACGCCTCTACTGGCAGAGTAAAAACGGATAGGTAAAATTTGCCAGAGGCCATTTCTACCAACACTCTGTCAAGTTACAAGCCATTTCCTTCAAATACAATTAGACACCCAGCTAATTGTTTCTCTTAAATGTTTTTATACAGCATTTCTCCATGCGTCACCTCGCAACAATCTTATCAGCTGAGGAATTTTCCTTCTTTTTCCCCCATGTGCATGCAGGTATTAAACTTATTAATACAGCAGTACACTGTAGCAGAATCCTTTGTGAATGACTCAATTCCATTTAATGTGTGGAGAGATGGGCTCTCTGCTCCGCTGTCCAAGTGAGTACATTTTCACTCATTAATAACAGATTCATTTTCGTTAACAAGGGTTGCAAAGTGGTTCACAAACTGATTTACAAACCATAAAGGGAACACTTCACCCAGCAGTCAAATTGAGCTAACCCTTAGGTGAAATGTGCCAGCTATTTAACAGCTCACAGCAACAGTACATAACAGCTTAGGAAGGGAAGCGAAGAATTCCAGTGTATCCAACTGAAACTGTGGACAAAGATTTACCACAAAGGTACAGAATACAATTACTCAAGATGGAATGCGATTGGGACACTGTGGTTAACACCCTTTAAGAGCACCCTCGAATTTTTAATGATCACTCACGGTCATGACTTTGGATTCACACCACCACCTCCAATAACGTCAGCATTGCACCACGGCACTGATCTGGTGCCGACTTAGACAGAGGGTGAATCCAATACAACAACATGCCTTTTGGCACCCTGGATCACGTATCAGCTTCGAACAACCATTTTCAGGGAGGAAAATTTAAAAGAATTTTAAGTGCAGGTCACTTTCCATGTGAGGAAACATCTACAAAAGTGAAGTGTTTCCCGACAGGCAAATGACAAACACAACAGTGTGAGAGTAGCACCTGCCTAGCAAGCCAAGCAGCTTTACTAGATACAAGCACTGTGCACAAAATAGCTCCATTACACTCGTTTTTAAAAAAGGGAACAGTGCGAACCAAGTAATCATTGGTGTGATTTAGGGTCTGACTAACGACGAGGAGAATACACCTCTGGTGAGAAAGCCAGGACAGGGGTAAAATCTTCCCAGACTGAAGCACTCAATCAAAGGCCTGGGGAATAGCGAAACTTAGCCTAGGACCCAGCCTGCGGTCAGTGGGAAAAAAGGGAGAGCTAAAAATTATCTAGTGGGGAGAGGAAGAAAGATTCTAAAGCAGCAGTAAAGGGAAGAGAAGAATGTAAATTATTAACAAGGAAAATAAATGCACTGCAGTTCACAAAGCTAGTTTTTAAAATGCAATGGAATAAATTTTAGAGTCAAATGGATTTTGCTGACATTTTTGATGTTCATTTTGTCTATAAAACTTGTGGTTTGTTTAGCAAAAGTAGTAGGGGTGAATTTTCTGCATACGGATTTTCCATTTTCCGCTAATGGCAGTTCTGTGGCTGCAAACTCTGACAACACCACAAAAAAAGTACTCCCAGAATTCCAAGCCAAGTCCATGAACATGCCTCAGTACTGGAGAGAAGTGGTTTTCAAACCACAGGTCACAACCTACGACTGGATCCTCAAGTACTGGATCACGATGCCCCCCACTGCCACCGCCAAAAGACTGGAATACATTGCTTAAAGATGTAACCATTGAGTCATGGGCATCAGTGATTCCCCCCCACCCCCCCAACTGGGTCCCAAGGGAAATAAAAAAGTTTTAAAACCACTGCTGTAGAAGGTCACCACATCACAATACCTTGATTCAGTATAACAGGGCCTGAGCTAAACCCAGCTGACATCGCTAGACATAAACTTATTCACATAGGCACGGGTCACACCCATATAGTCAGGGAGTTCTAAAAATGAATATTGCCAACACAGTCTTAACTTAGCATGCTGTACACATGATGCATTTTCTATTTCTCTTTTCCGTAAATGTAAACCGGAAGGTGTTATGCTGTTATGTACTGCATGCCATGCTGTTGATGTTATTTATTACCAGAGCAATCTTTACTTTTGCAATCTTCCAACTTTTATGGGGCTGGATGACACAGCCTTAGTTCTTGCTTCGTAACTAATTTTAAAAAGTGTATAAATGTTCGACACGTATATATATTTTCTACATACACATTCAGGTAAATTCCAATTATCTGAATGGCTCAGGAAAAGTATCCGAAATTCAGAAAGAAAAAGAAAAACAAGATTTTGGCAAACAGAAATCACACACACCCTCCTCCCCGCAAAAACCATTCTGGGGGACATTTTCAAATCTTCACTCACTCACTTTTTCTAAAAAAGTCAAGTCAATTGACCACTTGCAATGTGTATAGAGTTCCATCCGAATTCTCCGAAGACCTTACCTTATGCTCATCTCGAAGGTGAGTGTCCAACTCCTCCGTGTGTTTGGTCTCATAGTAGCAGAGTTGGCATTTGTAAGGTTTCAGTTCATTGTGCTTCTCTATGTGCTGCTGTAAGCTCTCATCACTGGAGCAGGTGAATGTACACTTATCACAGCGGAACACTACTCCCTGCAAGTATTTTGACAGCTTGGATCGGCAGACTTCAATGGGAACAACTCGCTCTTCTGTTGGGAGAAATGTGAGGAGATGAGCATTTTCATTTTTTTAAAAAGCAGCACTGTATTAACAGCAATGTGCATTTCCCTCTGCCCCGAGAAACAAAATTCACCGTGTATATATACAATCCATTTACCAGCCAGTCGTTTGCAATGTTTTCTTGAGGGTTGGGGAAGATGGAGGAGGGTGGGGACTATACTGGACTGGCACAAAGAAAAGCAGCTACATTCCCTTAAAAAAGGTAGGGTTAATTCTCTTCAAGGTAGTGATTGCAGGGGTCATCCTGAAAGAATCACTAATTAGATGAGAAAAAGAGGAGGAAGAGGAAGAAAGCGACTGGTGATGGTGCAGCCGTGAGTCAGGGCAGCAGAGTTTGGGAGTTGGTGAGGAGGACACAGCTGACAGGGTGGTGCATCTTTCTGATGGTGCCTTTAAATATTGCTGTAGTACCCTAAGTCATAGACCAGGACACCACAGTGCTAAATGCTCTATACGATGAATTTGTAAATACTGTCGTGGTAGGACTAGAGACTAACTCCTATTTCATTTCCCACCCATATGTTCAAATCTACAATTAAGGCTTTCATGGCAACCTGCCCAGGGTGTTAATATACATTTCAGATTTTAAATATGTAGTGAAAAATTATTCTATTGAATTTTAATATTACTCACAGACAGGTATATATGTTGTATATAACACCCCACTCACCCGCTCTGTCTCTCGTAACAGAGAGATCAAGAAGAAGTTTCCAGGTTTCCTCTGAGCTAAAATCTGGAATTTTGGTTCCTTTTTCCATTATGGGCCACTGAGTAGTGTGTGCACATAGGGGAAATCCTCCATTCAAAATAGGGTCATTAAAAGATCTTCATTACTTTTGAAGTGGAACCAGGCCCACCAGCACAGGGGTGTGACACGGAAGGCAATTGCCTAGGTGCCCAGCAATTTAAAAGGGGTACATCAGTAATCTACCTGGGGAATCCAAGGGTTCCGGGAAGCTAAGCAGCAGTTACCATCTCCTCAGCCGCCCGGAAACCAGCATGGTGCATAACCAAAAACTTCCGGCAGAACCTCCAGAAGCTCACTTGCAATCTCTTTCTAGGGACCACTGACTCATTCTGTGCTGGGGCCCAGAACAGCTGTTGGGAGGGGCCTGCCTAAAACACAGGAATTTAGAAGTGTTATTCCTTACAGACTGTGGGTGAAATGGCCGTTTGATCTTTCGAACATCGGTAATCACTAATAACTTATTTGAAAGAAGTAGGCCTAATTCTCAGCTGATATAAACTTGGTGTAGCTCCATGAATTTCAATAAAGCTCTGCCATACAAGATGTGGATCTGGACCAATGCATCAGTTTCTTTGGTAAGGTGGAAACACTGGGCCTCTTGTTTCCAGTTTGGAGAAATTAAAGTAATACAGGTTTCCCAGTAATGTATATGTACACACAGAACACCATCCTCCCCAAACATACACACCCCCCACATATACCAGGGTGGTACTCATATAATAACTGCATTTATCATGCACCTTTGACCTCTCATGTGCCCTCTCTGCTCATTAATCTATTTTTCTGGAACTCATTCAAATATTCCAAACACTTCATTTCATTCAAGCATCTTTTTTTTTTTTTTTTTCTTTTTTAAACCATAAAAGAAACAAAACCAAACAACCTGATTCGGCTATATTTCCTTCTCCTTGCACCATTCAAAAAATGGAATTTGCCCCTAAAGGCTCAGAACAAGTAAGATTCACACTTGCACAGTTTGCTCTATCTGTAAAAATGTTATTTCACGGCCCGTCGGAGGAAGAAAAAAAAGGTAGTGGTGGGGAGGCTATAAGGTAAGGACTTAAGATTGTGACATTTGGGAGCATGGGAAAGCTCTGTGCATTTGGACTCTTGGAACCAAGGCATCTGGCATTAATGCTTCTTTCACCGCTGGAAAGCTATCAGAGCCTTTCTTCACATGCTGGATAGGAAAGCACATCAGAGAATGGCCAGTAAAATGTAACTGCATTGTCTGGGCTAAATTAAAGGCTAACTGCTGGGCACAGATCCGGAGTTCCACAGTGCCAGTTACGGACTGTCCCAGAGCTCTCCAAATCTGACGCGACAAAGCCCAAGAGTGACTCAAAAACCTCCGCACTAATGCATGCCTGCAACTCAGGCTCTGGCCCTGTAAATTCCCTCCCCTTCAGACTAGTAAAGAGCACTGAATCATGGCTCCTCCGTGCCCATAAAAGGGAAGTTAAACCATACTTATGATGTGTAACTGATTGAGCGGAGTAGGTGACACATGGCAGAAGGCTCTCAGAGGCAGACTAACAACATCCTGCACCCATAACTTTTAATGGAAAACATATTCCTTGCCTGAATTTCTCTAACAAGCCATTCCATGCTCTAGCTCATAATGGCTTTAGCCCACTGCACGTCTCAACTTCTATAACCATGCATTAACTGCGGTTCAAGAGAGGAGGGTGATGTGCTGTCAGTTTCAGCTACATCCTGCGTAATCAGCGACTTTCCATTCTGACCGGGGCCTCTGGACAACATCTCCACAGAAACAATATTTGCAGTGCGTTTTCATCCTTCTGTGCCACATGGCAAAGCAAGAACATCATAGTGAAAACTAGCCAATGCAGGGTTGTACACCTGTAACTAGTTATCCATTGGGGAGGGAGGAGGGGCACCAATCAACATACTGGGCCAGATCCTCAGCTGGTCTAAATTAGCATAACTCCACTGATATCATACATGGCATCTTTTATTCGCCCTCAACCCCCTGCAAAATTAGTGCTTGGACAGACATGGTGAGGCCAAGAACCCCTTTCTGTCTCTGGAATCGGTTCAGAATAAACTGCAGCAGTGCAGCTCTCTCATGCCTCATGATTTTGATCCAGTCACATGTTCATTAGGAAGAAAGAAACTGGATTAATGATTCGGGTTTTGAGCTTGCTGTTCCTTAGAGTGTGGGAGCTGTGTGTCTGAAAGAACCATTCCTCTTAGACCTTTGAGACCTCAGACCACAGTGGTCTCTTCGGAACTGTGTGTCTGAAAGAACTATTCCCCTTAGACCTCTGAATGAAGACATCATCTGAGATTTTACCCCACAGCCCCTCTCTTCTCCCTGAATGCTGTAAAAGGGCCTTTCTGGGAGATCCACTGTGGGGAGAGGGTCGGTTAAGCTTGGGCAGCTCTTTCAGTAGTGTTGACTCTCAAGTCGGTTTTTTGGTCTGTGTTTTCAGGTTTTTATTTTCTGAACCTGGGGATCTATGCCAGAAGCACTGGGATCAGTTGGAAAAAATTAAAAGACAAACCATATGCCTCTTTTCACAGGGCCAGATTAGCAGTGAGATGAAAGGCCAACGTTCTGTCTGAGAGAGCTTGCTGGGAAATGGAAACAGAAGAGCAGCCCAGCAAGGAGCGTAAATGTGCTAACTTGCACACACACACTCTCTCTCTCTCTCATCTAGCAACTGGTTTGGTCTCTATTATTTTCAGCAACCAACACCTTCCAAGGGACTGAGCAGAGAGAGGTCAGAGACAAAGGCAGGTCTGCTCTACCTGAGGACCCACCAACCCAGGGGTTCACGGCAGCTCAGCTCAGCGGAAGCAGCGCAAAGAAGCTGCAGTAGCACCAGGAATGTGATCCAGTTTTGCAGAAGCGTTATCCATTTGCTGCCTAGGGTGTTGCGAGGATTAACGCGTTAATGTCTGCATGATGCATTGAGCATGTAAAAGTTCTTCCAAAGCGTATTATTGAACGTTTATGTTTTTCCTTAAAAATCTTTCTTTTGGGGAAGTTTTCCAACCAGGCCTGGTGCTCTGCAAACCATTCTTCTACCTTTATTTGTTTATTTATGTTTAAAAGTTATGCCTAACCACACGGTCCAGATACAAAGGCAGGACAGACAGAATCACCCCTTACGGCTCCTATGTATTATGGTAATACAAATAAGTAACAAGGACAATACATCGCACAAACTATACCTAGAAAGGAACTGTGAACAATTCTGCCCCAATCAAGCCCCACAAAAGTACCTATAGGCCCATTCCTCAGTGACCCCTCGATTAGCTCAAATACACCCTAACACACTTCCTTCTCTAAAGCCACACAAGACAGACAACCATTGTAGCATGCCCTGCCAGTCAACAGACTTGGTCTGCCTGGTGCTGTAATGCCTTTTGGAGGATGAGCCAGCACTGAGTGCCATTGTTCGACAAGTTTTACATTCAGTGTGTTGATTCTGTTGAATGCCTTCTGGATCCTACAAGGTCTCTATGATTTTGCCAGATGTCTTCCTCCATACAGTCCTTCCAACAGCTGGAAGTACCTATCAACTCTATTTACTTCACTCTTTGGGTCCTTTCTAAACCTGAAGCAGCCCAGAACACAGCACTACGTATAGTGGGAGAGTGCAGTCGCACAAGAAGGATCTCCTCCAAGAAAAGATAGCACTCGCAATCCATGTTTGCTCAGCATCAATATCATACTGCAAGATAACCTTCAAGTAGGCAGGGTGCCATCCCAGCACATGGGTTTGGATTTAGCAGCCAGGAGACCATCTATAAGCATCAAGTGCAACAACTGTCAGCGGGAATCCCAGTCCAGAGAGTCCAAAAAACTGCCTCTGAATTTACAGGTCTGTGGTTAATAGAACAGCAGAATCCCTAAATCAACTCCTAATTATTTTTTTTTTAAACTGGCAATTTTTGCTCCTAAGAATAACTGATGATGTGGTGAAAAAAGACATTTTAAGTTCCCCTGGGATGAACTGGGATGTCCAAGGTAGGGTATGGTACAGATGATACTTTATATATATATATATGGGGAGCAGCAAAGTTCTGGGTCAGCAGCGTGATACACTTCCTCAATCACTTTGTGGGACAGGCCAACAGCTGCTAAACAGGGGTCAAGTGATTGTAGACATTTCTGGTGGGAAATTCTAAACCATTTCCAATCTGCCCCATTTCCACTGTGGTCTCATTCTTTGTACTTTACAAAAAAAGAAATAAAATGCCTTGCTAAAAATATGTGCAAGAGTTCCTGGTCTACTCAATGCTCTAATGACACGCTTAGATGAAAACTTAATTTCACAAGCTTGAAAACAACAGGTATCATTCAAGCTCTTCTTTGTCAGAGACAAATACTACGAGGGATGCCTTTACCTCGATGCAGGACTATATGGTCAATCATATTACGTTTGTATTTGGTGTGGTACAGGCATAGGGGACAGCGCAGGTCTTTGGGTCCTTCCTCAGGAACTGCTGAATGCCCAGCTTCCACATGCATAGTAAACGCAGATCTATAAAGGAAGGAGAAGCAGAAGAGATTAAAAACCAGTATTTCATAGGTCTACACACTTCAAGTGCCCACGCTCAATTACAGAAGTGTTATTTAAAGTGTTACAGATGCCACTCAGACCTGTCTGTATAAAGTCATGTTACTTCAGTGGGACTCCTCATGTGAAGATGTAACTACAGGACTGGATTATTATATAGCCATCGTGTACGCTGACAAAATATTCTATTACAATGATGGCTTCAGTTAGGCTGCCACAGTTAATGCAGCAAAAGAATTTCCATTCCACGTGCTCAAAAGAAGTCTTTCGACTGAAATCTTCCATGCTTGGTCTCTGCCAAAGGCAAAAACATGGTTGGAAAGTTTGAGCAAAATCCCTTCAACTGTTCTGGAGTTACAAGGCTGAAAATAAATGTTCTTCTGACAGCAGAAACATTCTTGTCGCTTTTCTTTTGTGGGACTAACTCAAGAACAGCAGAAATGTTATACTCCAGATTTGGTATGTAAATAGACTTCAGTTAGCAGCAAATTTGAAAAACCCCTAAGGATTTAAAAAAAAAATAAACACAAATTTTGAAGCTTTGAAAATGCAGGACTAATAAAACCCCACTAATGCATAACCCTTTATACAAAAAATTTCATTACACTACTGGTTGCTCATGTAAAATAAAGATGCACCACACACACACACACACACACACACACACACACACACACACACACACCCCCCACCTTAAGAAGTTAACTATGTCCCTACCTGGCTGCAAGCTCAGCTGCAGAAAACGAGTTTGTAAACATGAGTAGATCAATGATTTTGGATTAAGGGGTGGTGGAGTTTGTAAATGCAGCAAGCTGTAAACTCATAACTAACAGATTTACAGTCAGTCCCTTTGAAGCTACACAAGCCTCTTGGCTTGACAGCAAGGAAATTATAAACTCTGCTGGGTTTGGGCCTGAACCAATGGCCACTGAAGTCAATAGGAGTCTTTTCATTGACTTCAGTGGGTGTTCTTCTGTGTTTCACTCTCCATAATAAATAAGGGATGGGATTTTTCTACACTGCTAAGGGGAAAGATCTAATCCCCAAATGATTGGGAAGCACTGCATTAAGAAAGGCAAACCTCCATGTCAAAAGTGTCAAGACATTTAATTCTATCTTGATTGAAGACAGCTTTGTTATGTCCCTATTATTGGATGGGGGAAAGGAGTAATAATAATATATGACAAACAACCATCTAAAACCCTAAGAAGGGAGCAATCAGGAACTGGAAACACATGGAAATGACTGGATGTTTATTTTGGGATATTTAACTGATTTGATAAAATAACCAAATCTACTGTCACATACTTTTGGGTATGTGTTTCACTTCTGCCATCCGAAGTGGACAGAGAAAAAGAGAGGAGGTTATCAAGTTATATGGTAGAGCCACTTTCAGACAGGAAATGAGAACTCTGCTGCTTCCCTGCCTTCTTCGCGTCTCATGCTGGTTTCTAATGTCCTCCAAAAACGAAACCCTCATGCTTCAAAGCATAAACCAACCTCTAGCCACTGAGGGTCAGGAAGAATCATTTTCTGTGGTCGCATTCTGCAACAACCTACTGCAGGGGTTTCTTGCACCTTCCCTCGTCAGCAGATAGTATGCTGTCAGAGATGGGAAACTGGATTTGATTAACTTTGGGGTGATCTAGTATGACAGTTCCTAAGTATCTCTCCATGATCATCCATTCCCATGTTTCTCTTGAGCTCCAGTCAACCATCAAAGATCTTAGGAATGAGAGTGCTTGTCTTTTAAAGGGTTAGAAGTGAATTCACTTTCTCTGTTTCGTACAATACTTACTTAAAGCCCGTATAAAAGGAACAATCTTTGCACTTGAATAGCTTCTTCCCTCCATGCTTGTCACGGTAATGACGCCGAATGCTCTGAATGTAACCCGAGGAGAATTCACAAAATTCACAGTTAAGGATGGCTTCAGTTTTCTGTTCGGCTCCTGCAGCAGCCCCAGAAAGTGGGATGGGGCTAATGTTGTTGTTGTTCCTGGCTAGAGCTGCTGATTGGTAGTGGTTAAGTTGTTGCTGGACATCCGGAGGTTCTGAGTATGAAGAATCTAGGGACAAAGTGAGGGGACGTTACAACAGTTAGTCAGAGAATAGAAGGTTTTAAGGACCGGATCAAAGTTCTGTTAACTTTGATTGGCATTAGCTCACACTCTAAATCATGAAACCCTTAGACAAGTCTTTTGGAAGAGGTGTGGAGTGAAGACTGTTCATCTTCACAATCTCAGTTCTAGTTTATATTTTACAGATAAGGGCGGTTGACTGAAATTATTATTTTTAATCTGATTTTAAAGTGAGTGGCTTCAAAGTGAAGGCTGTATAAAAAGGAGACTAGTTTTGAGAAATCTGTAGACTGTGCAAGAGTCATGTTAATATACTGCGAGCATTCTTCTCTATACGATGCATAATCCAAAACAGATTTTCAGCTAGTGTGAACTAGTGCATTTCCAAAGATTTATGCTAATTTGCACCAGCTGAGGATCTAGCCCCTGATGTTTACGAGAAACCCAATTTAAAAAAAGCATTTAGAGTGTTTCCCCTGAAATTCTTGGAATTAAGAAACCCACAGCAAAGCTACGTATGACAAAGTGCTCCAGTATGGAGCATTCAATAGAATACATAACTATTCAGATCCCAACATTTGAAACTATTTTAATTTTAAAATATTTAAAAAAAAAAGTCAGATACATTCTCCCGTGGCTGATGTTTAAAAGTTAGTCAATATTGAAAAGGACACTTAATCCTCAATCCCACTAAAGGGACTTCCAATTAGATTTCCTTGAAAGGTATTTCTAAAGTTTGGCTATAGTGAGGAAAATATCCACATCACACTGAGAGGTCTCAAGGAGTCCAACAGCGTTTTAAATGCCATTAAAATGTCATGACAGAGAACTGTGAAGGGGATGCAGGGGAGGGAAGACAACAAGAGGGGAAAAATCTAAGAAAACTAAACTGAAAATCAGTATTCCTTCCTTTCCCCTCCCCCCCAAAAAAGAGGTCTTGAACCTTTCCAAATACACTGTTTTGAATGTGGAGGTTAGGAATTCATCAGCTGCCCATGAATGGCACAAATGAAAGCAGATGAATACAGCACAGATGAATTTCAGTGTAACTTTCCTGAAAAGAAGACAAAGGGCTCTTTTCTGAAGCTTTAGAAAAAGAAAAAGAAAGCAGAAGAAGAGGGGATATAAACTGTACAAGCCACCTCCTGCTTTGATGGAGACTTAATTTTCCAAAGTATAATTCCCTAAGCCAGGATATGTAGGAATTCTCTAACATCCCTACTTGATGGAACTTAATACCATACGTTCTAACCAATTAGTAAAAGGCAAACAGCACTATATAGCACTCACAGTGGGGACTTCTCCCCACCTGTCTTCAAAAGAGTACAACGCTTTCTTTCTTTCCCCCTGCCAAAGGGGAAGGGGGGTAAAGTGAGGGGGAACACACACTTTAGAAATGATAAATAAACCAAAGACCAAAATAAATAAATACAAAATAAAACAAAGAGAGGAGCTAAATAATGTCTCAAGTCTCCCTTGGTTTATCACCAGGTGTAGAGTGAAGACAAAGAAACAGACACAAAGGATTCTGGTAAAATGAATTAAGTTCTTTCCTACATTCTTCTATCCAAGTCTCATGAACCCAGACTGGTTCACAATGTAGCATTTATTATCTGAGCATTCAATCTTTCTGGAGCAAGTTTGTTTACCATTTCATCAGTTGTTTATAGTGCGTCGCCTCCCCTTAAAATCTCACCGCTTGCTTTCCTTTTGTTCGAAACAATCCCCTATTCCCTCCAAATCAACACAAGTCTAGCAAGCTAAGAGCTGAAGCAGCCTTCTCTAAAAGCCATTGAGGGAGAGCAAGCAAAGTACTTCTCTGCATTGCTTTTGGCCTGGTAAGTCATGCAAGAGTTCACTGTATACTTTCTAATTTTCAAAGGGCTGGGGAGGCTAACGTCTGGGTTACATGACTCAACCGTGCTCAAGGCTCAATGTCCCAGTTAGACACAGCCTCCCATACAAGGATCTGGCATCCTAGCAATTTTGATGTCACAGCAGGCAGTTGTGTGCGCGCCTTTCAGGCCTCCTGTAAATCACTGAACAAAACCTTGTTGATCCATTCCTTAGCAACAAGGAGACTGACAATTTCCATCACATCATCAGCATGCCGGGCCAGATCCTAAGCAAAAATAAAGGGTGAAGCTTCATCCACTTCAACAGAGATAGTTGCTATAAATAAGCCTGAGGATCTGGTCCACATTTTCATCCCTCAGTGTTTCAAATATTATCCATGTGTAAAAATGTGGCCAGTCTTTTAACCAGAAGCGGCTTTTTTGGAAGATCCATTAAACTTTATTCTATTTCACACATTTTTTCTTCCCCCCTAGGCTCAGCTGCAGATTACTCCAGCTGTCTCATTTAAAAAAAAAAAAAGCCTTACACACTAGTATTTACATATTTATGTGGAATCTGCTCTGTGAAACCAGCAGAAATAAAGAGGCAACCTTATAAACCTACAGTGGGGGAAAAAGTGAATCAAAGATTAACTTTCCTGACACGGGAAATAGCCAAAAGGAACATAATGCACATTTATATGTGAATCCTCTTCATTCAACTTGCATTTGTGTGTGTGTTTGTTTTCCAGTTTTGGTATATAGCTCTTGTGACGAAAACATCCTACCCATGATCAACACTTCAATACTAAAAAAAAAAAAATAAGTTCTCCACACGCCGCTGTGGTTTGTGATCAAACTCTCCACATTTAAACAAAATATTAACAGTTATGCCGACAGCTCTGCATGAATATTTCACCCCTCTTCCTTTGCCAATATGTTTTAATTCTCTTGAATAGTACAAGATGTAACACTTCCTGAAGGAAAACGATGAGGATTAGTATGTGTACATGCGGCTTTTGCTGATCTCTGAGAATCAGTCTGTCAGACTAGGTAATATTCTAGTTCGCAGGTGGGATGTTTACTGACACAACTAACAGGAATGCTTAGGGCCCAGTCCAAAAGCCCACTGAACAGAATGGAGGCTTTCCACCGACTTCAATGAGCTCTAGAGCAGTTGTTTTCAAACAGAGGGTCGGGACCCAGTACTGGATCGCAGACCCTCAAATACTGGGCTGTGGCACCTCTGCTGTTGCCACCGAAAGACTGGAATGCATTGCTCAAAGATGTAATTGTTGGGTCGTGGGCATAAATTATTTTTTTCAACTGGGTCCCAAGGCAAAAAGTGTGAAAATCACTGCTCTACAGAGTAATGGTTTTCAACCTTTTTTCATTTGCAGACCCCCTAAAAATTTCAAATGGAGGTGAAGACCCCATTGGAAATCTTAACACAGTTTGCCGATCCTTAGTGGCCATGAAACGCAGGTTGAAAGCCACTGTCTATGGTAACAGCAATCTCTTGCGGACCCCTTTTGAAATAGTCTGTAGACCCTGAGTGTGGAGGTAAGTTGAAAACACTGCTCTAGACCAAACCGCGCTAGTACTTGATGCTAATGCCCACTAAAATCAATGGAAAGACTCATAATTGACTTTAGTGCGCTTTGGATCGATCCCTTAATGCGCTGTACAGCAAGCATCCCTATTCGGCAAAGTATTTAAGCACCTGTATTTTTTTATCTCCCATGAATTTATTATTTGTATTTTTAATCCCCAGTATTTAACTCACATGAAGTTGAGTATGTGCTTAAATGCTTTGTTCATTGGGGAAGCTTTGCTCTCTGGGGAAGCACCCACAGTTAAACTTGGTGCAAGGACTGCCTTTCTCTAGATGTCTGTACAGCACCTACCATAGTGGGCTCCCAACATGATTATGGCCTCCACGCACTACCATACTGTGAATGTTAAATAATAATGTGGAAAGAAAAAAGACCTGAGTATAAGGAAAACAGGTGTGTGGTTCTAATGACAAATTAAGTGAACGGACTAATGGCTGCACATGATGCAAATTATATCCCAGTCTTTTCTTGTATCCAGAGAAGAAGTTGGACTGGACAAACTCCCAAAAGGCATTTGCATTTTCAGCCCAGAGTAAAACAGAGGCTTCTGCAAGCCAGGTTTGAAGAATGTAAAGAAAAATGGTATCTAAAGTCTGCATCAAAGCCAACAAGACATTTAAATAGACAGGGAGCAATTAGAAAATTATATTAAATAATGGAATACATAAAGCCAAAAGGTGGGCCCTGGAAGACTCAAAAAGGAAAAAAATCACCAAGACTACGTAGGGCTGAGTAAGTGGCAAGAAAAACTAGCTCATTTTTAAAAAACAAATTCAAAACATGAGAATGGCTAAGATGACAAAGAAAACAGGGGACGTTCACATACCTAGATATCAGAAACTGCACCAAAAATCGGAATAACGAATAACAAATCAACCAGGGCTAAATAATCAAATAAATATTCCAAGAAATACCAAAGAGATTTGCTTTTCTTAAGGATTTTTACACAAAGTACATACAAGACATACTATGCCACTTCAAAAGTTTATTGAGTGAGATAAAATGTGGAAAGTTCTAACATAGAAAGAAGGGCACCGGTAGCCATGTCAATGAAAGAACCACCTGTAGTAACTGAGACAGCAACACTTGGAAGAACAAGTGGGTAGAGTAGAAATATGGTGATTTGAAATGTAAACTATAAGATTTTCCTATTGACCACCTACACAGAAGGTATCATAAGCCTAGCTGACAACTGAGTTAGGGTCTGGGTTACAGGAGGAGATATTGAAAAGTGTCCAGCATTGGCCTAATTCTGTTCTCATTGAAATCAATGAAAGTTTTACTATCGACTTCAAAAGAGAGCAATGAGGTCAACAGACTGCTGATGAAAATCCCATCTATGAGGAAATTGTGTGCACCCAAATGGGGAAATGATCATCCAAACTGCTTATACGCAGTACAGATGGGAAGGGAGGAAAGAAGGGAGGGGGAAGAGTTGCTTTGGCGACCCTCAACACTGTCATGTGTTTAACTAGATTCGTTTACCCACACCTGCTATGTTTCCTAACCATTGCATTCTGGGAAAATCTGGGAACTCTCTTTGTAGTGACTCAGTAATTGGCAAAGGATAGTATTTTCAAAAGCATCTAAGTCACTTTGGAGCCTAAATCTCACTGGCTTTATGTGGGTCCCACGCATTTTTGAAAATTTGAGTCAAAGTGCCTGGCAGATATGCACTCAGAGCAGTTCAACAACACATGGGTTGCTGAGATGCCTTATTACACAGGCCTAAGAAAGAAGAGAGTAAGACTGGCCATTCTAGTTAGGAAGTTCTAGCAACACAGAAAAACAACAGTATTCCAACTGTTTACACGACAATCGTGCCAGCTTTTTACACTGGAAAGGTGAATACATGGTTGGCTGCCTCGGTATCATACCTGATGTGTACAGTCACAAACAATGGTATTAACTGTTTACAGTTTGTTAAAAATCATGGTATAGGGCAGGGTATCAAACTCATTTGCTATGGTGGGCCAGATTTGACTTAAATATACTTCATGTGGGTTGTACATACCATAAATCGAAATACCACTGCACTCTTGCGGCATCGCGGAGTGCTATGTATGAGAAACTCTCTGTTGGAGAGAGCATGGTCTTGGGGGGGGGGGGGGGCAAGTCTCACATACCCAGCGCTTCACAATGTTGCAAGAGGCATTGCAGAGCGCTAGGTATGCAAGGCCACTCTCTCTCTCTCTCTCTCTCTCTCTCTCTCTCTCTGCTAGGGAAAGAATGTGGTCCCACAGAGTGCAGTAACAGGCCTGATGAAAGCGGCCCACAGGCTGCGTGTTTGACACCCCTGGTATAGGGAATGTATGGGGAAAACATCTCGACTTCTGTAACTCAAGCGAATGGGAGAATTCTTTTGTATCAACACAACTCATTGACAATAAATATAATATTTAAGGTGCAAAAAGATTTCTTTATTCCAAAAGAAAGAAGCATATCTGAAATCAGCAAGCAGAAGAGATGCAATAGGAAAAATGACAACTTTATACATATATCATGGAATTGGGGAAAAACTACAGAAATACTGGGGGGAAAACTATATAAAAGTATAGGAAGCACTAGAGAAGAATGAAAATTCTCACGTTTTCATAGACAATTTTGGGCAAATTAATCTGTGTGTGGCATTGTGCATAATTTTATTTAACAAAAAGAAATATAGAATATTTTGGGGGAAGGAAAAATAAGTTTAATTTTTCCTTCCAAGATATAACATACTTGAAAAAGCTAGGGAAATCAAGCTGAAATACCATACAAAAGTCTAATATGCAAGATCTGTCAATCAACACAATCATACCAGAGCAAACCTAGTTTAGGCTAAAGAGATACAAATTCAAATGTTTAAATATCAGGCAAAGAGAAGCAGTAGGAAGATCGCACAATGAAACTAAAAACAAAGAAAAACAAACAAACCAACCAACCCACAAATGAGTGCCCCCAGTCTTTCAGACAATGAAGTCAATGGGGCTACAGCTGTCTAACTTTAACCATGTGTTTCAGTGCTTGCAGAATGAGGGCCAGAGATATAGAGTACTGCCGCCTCTTAGGTGATAGGTGAGGGATAGATCAATGACCAAAGAGAGGGACATAGAAAACAATGAAGACATTATTTCCCTGTAAAACTCATACGGGAACAATAGCCACATAGTCACTGATTATCTTCTTGTGGAGGGGTGTGGGGATGGGGAATGAAATAAAATGCAAAATCAGAAGTTGGAGAAGATAGCTGTTGCACAACTCCAGAGTTTTGAACAAAGAAAGTGAGATTGGGACACTTTAATACATATTTAAAATCCTCTTTGGGCAAAAATGGGTGATGAACTATAGCAAGACGCAAATGAGATCCCATGAAAAGATCCAAGATGATACAGAACTTCAGCACTGGGGGAGTGCTAGAGAGACTTAGAATGGAGAAATACCTAGAATGTTATTTGATTCACTGTGCATGGATTCACAAAGAGAAGATTGTAATAGGGAAGAGCCAAATTTATTTTTTTTAGGAATTAAAATATAAACAAATGGTTTCTCTTCTAAGAAAGGAGTTGAATCAAGACACAATATCATACATTGAGCAAGTAAAGATAGGAAAGGGTGGGATTTTAAAGAGTCATTGTATCTTAGGAGTATGAATCTCACTAAAGTCTCAATGGGACTCTAAATACCACCTTAGGCAGCTGTGAGAGGATGTCCTACTCATGTAGTGGCAACTGGGAGGAAAGTAGGAAGGTGAGAAAGTGAGTTTCACAAAGATCACTAAGAGGATACCCATTTGTTCACTCGGCACCGCGCATCGCTGACCTGAAGGAGGAATACGTGGGAGGGTGAAACATTCTGAAGATGAAACGTCATGGGGCAGGTAAAGGAGTGAGACAAGATTGAGATGGACTTGACATCGATTTGAAGCATAGGTGCTTGCGGAAAATACCCAGAGTGCAGGGAAATTCAACAGGATTCAGATTTTAAAAAAACCAAACAAACCCCAAAGCCTGAATCCACTTTACCTGATTATTTCACAAAGGACTCCTTTACATTGTCAGTGTGACATGAAGTGGTCACGGTATGAATGAGAATCAGGCCCTCACTATTTATGCTCTGCCAAGAAAGAAGCAGGAGAAAGATTTGAGTGGATGAAGAGAAAAACCCTATACACACCGCTTTATAAAGCGGAGAACAACAACTGACATTTGAGGATGCTTTTTTTTTTTTTAAAGGAGAACTAAGTATACATTGGTGGAAGTCATTCCATCCCTGTGCATCATGACCACATTTGGAATGGCAGGTTTATTTTATACACACGTTAGAAAGGCAGATATACAAAAGGTACAGCAGAGGGCAACCAGACTGATACACACAGGCTGTAGGAACTTAGCTGTTCAAATAAAAAGGCTGGAGGAGGGACCCTATCCATGTACCTTTGTAACTTTTAATCTCCCTTTTTCCTTTGAGCTATAGACACGCACGTAATTCTGAATGAAATAGAGAGAGGATAGAGGTTGCACAACTCCTTGTGCTAGTGTCAAAATCACTTAGAAGGGAGATGCACTTAATTTAAGGAGAGGAAAATAACAAAAAGAATTTAGAAGATGAAATTCAGAAGGTAAAATTATTTTACACAGCAAGGGACCCATACTGCTCCCCATTGAAGTCTATGGGAGTTCACCAATTGATTTTTCACTGGACGCAAGCTCAGGCATACAGTAGTAATAATACACTATATAATAAATTACAAGGAAAAACAACAGGAACTATATACATTTCAGAAGAGAGAAAAGTAATTGGAGATAGAAGTTGTACCATATTATTTTTATCTGCAGGGAGGGGAGCAATCAAAGAGCTTCCTGTCCCCTCCTATTCTAAAGTTTCTTATACTGCCAGGAATTTCTATTAACACTGGCATTCAAGGCCTCTATTTATCCACAGAGTAGATACGAAATGGCCAGCAGCACAGTCTGCATCCCTATGCTGCTCAATCAAAGTGCTGATTTGGAATGATCAATTCTAGGTAAGAAAGGGTACTGCACTCTGTGCAGCCATTCAGTCTTGGCCATTAATTCTGTTGCTTCCTTATCCTCACTCTCCCCAAAGCTGCTTTCTTGGTTTCATTTTTAGCTTATTATCCCTGCAACTTTCCCTCAAAATGACATATTTTATGCAAAGCACGATTCCATTCTTTAAAACTCTGGTTATATCAAAAATTGTTCTGCAACATGACTCCTTCTTAGTATTTCTTCAGGCCAGAGAGCCATTCTACTATCAGAAGTGTTTCTTCACTATGTTTTTCCTCATTATATAGGAATGATGCACGCTGAATAACTCTACATATTTTAATTACCTGTTTGAGCATATGACATATACGTTTATCAGAGACTACTGTTTAAACTAAAGCGTGAGCACTGAAGTAAGCTGGGAGTATGCTGCCACCTGGATGTACCAGCTTAACAGTTCAATACATAGGTCAAGTTTCAAACATGTATTTACATAGTTTAAGTGATAACATTCCATTGACTAAACATGGGCTCAGAAATAAACAACACTTATTTGTATTTCAAATGTCAAATCTCAATATATACACACACACACACAATCTCCAATGATTTTAAAATAAAAGCTGTCCATTTATTTCTTATCTCTTGAGCCAATTTCATTCTAGCTGCGGCTCGAGTGAGGTAAATGAAGTTACACAAGGGATGAATTGTTTGCACTTTGGTGTGGATGAAGAAAGCAAAAGCTGGAGAGGTTAGACCCTAGATGGATCTAGTGAAATACAGATTTAACCATTCAACAGTTGGGCAGGATTAATAATGGTTAGTTTCTTACTATAGATAAGTTTAATACTTAATAATGGTTAGTTTCTTACTATATATAAAGTTTTTCATCTACCATTTTATTCCTTATTCAGACTATGGTGTGTTGAGGTGTGTTTTAAGAACCTGTAACCCTTTTAGACTGATTTTATTCTGCTCTGTGATTCCCTTCCTGCTTAATAAGCGTCATCGTCAAACTATGTGTTTCAATGTTTCTTCACTGCTCTGAATTTGTGTCTGTATATGTACAAATATAAATACATGCACACAAAGAGCAGATATTGATGTGCATTTCCTACATTTAAGCCCAGTACTTCAAAGCTTAAGACAGCCTCTAACTGTTGGGTGTTAGAAAGAAACTTCTGTCAACATTAAGTTATTCCTTAACTGCCAGGTGCGGGGTTTCTTGCACTTTCCTCTCAAGCCTCAGGCACTGGATTAGATGGACAACCAGTATGACCCAGCCAACTCCAGTTGTTAGGACTGAACTTGCTCTGGAGACTACCGTGGTTAATACCGGACACCTTGGCAAGGTATTTAGAATCTCGGATCTTGAATTCGGACCCATGGGTCCTAGCAATGCCTAGAATCCGACTCCCATCTGACAGTTCTCCAGAACCAGCATGTGTAAAGACTAGTGGAAGTCTGGCCCACCAAGACTCTGCTCACGAAGCTCCTGACCAGGGCAGATGTCCAGCCCCACCAATTGGCCTGGGTGCACTAAAGCCAGAAAGAGGAACCAGAAGTTGTCTGAGGAACTGAGTGAACTCTGGACCTGCTGCTGTACTGGACTCTGGCTCCAGCTTGACCTCTGGTACTGTTCTCTGGTTCCTGATCCAGCTTTGGGTTGGCTCTCTGACTCCTGTCACTCAGTGTTACTCCAAGCACTGATTCCAGCTCCACCTTCGGCATAACTACTGACTCCGACTGCAACTTCAACCCTGAGTGCCATCTTTAATTCCACCTCTGGCTTTGGTTCCTAGCATCCAACCCAGCTCTGGTTCCTAGCATCCAACCCAGCTCTGGTTCCGACCACCTACACTTTGATCACCACACAGGGCTACTGCCAACGGCTTGCGTACAAGGAGACACGGGTTTTCCTCCGACTTTGCCATGATTTGTTTACATGACGGTAGTCAAATCACTTTGGACAGTATTTTCAAACATAATCACCACACTTCAATGCTAAAATCCCACTGATACATGAAGAATCAAACTACATATTCAGATGCCAGTTCCAGACCTCAGATGCCCAGACATGAAAGTGTTGATTTTAACCTCTGTGCACTTATGTCCTCATACGTCAAATGGACATAAAACTTATTGCCCTTTACAAAGCTCTTTGAGATCCTTCAGGCCCCTAAATACAGGCGGGTGACACACTGGACTCACTCTTTCCCATGCGGCCTCAATGAAACAGCGATGCACGTACTTCGCACTAATTATAATTGTAGCACTGACACCACTCTTACTGAATGTTGAGCCATCAGAAAACACAGGAAGGACAGAGCAGGCAAACTCTCATTGACTTCAATGGGAGTAAAGTTAGCCCAATACTAAATGATTATGAAAACTGCACCTTACCTATTTTCAGGATCGCTTGTTTGTTAGGGTGAAAGCAAAGGGTTTTTATTTTTAGGCAATCACTGACATTCTCCACATCTTTTGACTGATTTTTTTCCTTCAGCTTCTCTGTCTCTCCAAAAGGTGATTAAGAGGCATCCTTTCAGCAAATGGCTGTTGGACTTTGCTCCCTGGGAAGGCCACTCCATTATGTACTTTACTAATCTGTACAATATTGTCAAGATGCACTTGCTGGTTTAAAGTGAATCCACAAAGCACTAGTTTAATAAATATTATTATTGTTATTAATAGTAAAGACCCTTGACCAATTTTATTAGGGAAACAGTTTCTCATGATCTCCTTAGGGGGAACATCAGATTTGCATATACAATTTCACGTCACCACCCTGAAAAAAAAATAAGTCTCCAGGCTAACTTCCTTTCAGAATCAGAATCATAGAATCACAGAATATTAAGGCTGGAAGAGACCCAGGAGGTCATCTAGTCCAACTGCTTGCTCAATGCAGGACCAACCCCAACTAAATCATTCCAACCAAGCGTTATCAATAATACAATACATTAGCTGCACAATTTTTCATTCAAATTTGGGTTTGAATATAAAATATAAAAACATATAAGGGAATTATACATTACAGCAGTGCCCTTCGCCAGAACTATAGTTAAGGTCTGTCAATCTTAATAAAGCCACTAACTCACTATTTTCAGTTGTTTCTGACCTGGTCATAAACATTTGATGTAGACCAAAGCTTTGCATGTAACCATCCAGAAGAAAAATATTTTTATATTTCTGTTGTGTTTCAGCCATCCAAGATTTTATTTGGGTGTTTTAAGTTTATCTGGACATCTTTAAGTTGTAATAATACACAGTTTAAAAAACAAAAAACAAGAAACTCCCCAACTTAGGAGTTTCTTTACTCTAAATAAATGTGAAATGTTTTGCTTTGGAAAGGATAAATTTAGGAGATTATTAATCAAAACCAAAGTGGCCCCTTTTAGATGAAAAAAAAATGTCAAAACACTAACACAGCAAAATTAAGACCCAATCAAAGAATTATGCATACACTTAACTTCATGCACTGTAAGTACTTTCATAGAGTACACGCATACAGGTGGTGTACTGAAAAGCTAAGGATGTGCTTGAGTGCTTTCTTGAACTGGGACCTAAGATAGTATCAGATGGTCTTTACTGTGCAAGGACAGTAACTGTTCTGACTTGCTTTTTAACTGAAATCAGCACAAATGTACACTAAAAATATAAGAGTTCAGTGTCAAGTGTGGAGATAATCCTACCATATGACTGTTGGTGTGCACATGGAGGTATCCATTTGTTTTAACAGCATGCTCATCACACTGTTATCTGATCACCAAAGATATTCTGCGCAGTTGCACATCCAACTTGCCTCGTTATTTAAGCAATTATGCTTTAAGCTTTGTTTGAACTTGCACTTTTGTCCTCACTGGTTCTCTGCCTTCCCAATCAAACAGAAGCCAAATAAAGGACTCCCAACTTCAAAGGGTTTCTTTCAGAAACTGTGAGGCCCATGTAGTAAAAAGAATACTTCCATGTTCCCACACCAATCAGGTTCCTATGAAATATGCTCCGATACATTCCCATACTCTGATATCAGTCTTCTAAAACTTAACATAATAGCGTAAGAGTATGGAACCCTTATATACAAGACTGGGTGACCACCCAAAAAAGCACTAGCTGCTGCACGCCAAAAAAAAACAAATAAAATTAGAAAAATAACTAAGGTGAAAATTTGATTGGCCCTGCCTGCCCTTTTTGGAGGCTGTCGAACGTAGATACACAGGTTACCTAAAGTAACTTGTGTATCTATGTTTGGTTTCTCAACTCCATGCACACACACCGCGTTGGTTCGAAGGGAGGGGCCTCCCTTCAAACCAGTGTTACCCAGTTGCTAGAGTGGTGTTGCAGGATCAACTTCCTGAACGGCTGAGTGGGTCTGTGACGACCTGATCAGTCGATCAGGGTATTTGAACAGATGGTGGCAAATAGTGAGGACTTGCAACGAAAGCCCTTCTGCTCTGGATTGGAAGCTACCCAATACACTTTGATGAAGGACAACACTTCACCTGAAAGATAAAAGATGAGCTAGAAACCAAGGCACACACAAGAAATCTAGGGGTGGCTGAAATCTCTGAGCCCTTTGAAGGATCTGCCCTGAAAAGTTTTCTGCTGTCATTTTTTGTGGGAAAGGTGGTTCACTACCTTAGCGGGCCCTCAATGTGTCTGTTTTTGTCTTGCTGATCTCAGTTCAGAAAATCTCTTTGGAGAACCCCTCCAATCCCCAGGCTGCTTCTGTGCACTGTAAAATAGTTCTAATAAATATTTGGAAGGCCCTCTGAGCCTATGGGGATTTCAGCTGTCAAAGAGCTTTAGCTGGGTATTTCTCCTGATTACGCAGCATCACTTCTGAAAAGGGAATGGGAGGGGGAAGAAAATGGATTTGCACCTTTCAGACAACAGCTTAAAAGAAGGGACTCAGTGGAGCAGTTCTATACTCAGCCAGGCTCTGGTGAATCAAGACAGACATGTCTTTATAGTTCAGTCTCCAGATGAGGCAATGGCCTTTCTCAAAGTGAAAATAACAAAGTTCAAGAGAGCCAGAATACATGGGATCGAGTGCTTTTGACAATGACTGAGCTCAGTTACTGCTGTTTAGTTTATTAATTTTCATTGCATCTGCTGGACTTTTTTTTGGTACACTGGGGGTGTTGGATTTGTTTCTTTATTTTGCATTGCTGCTTGCTCAAAAAGAAAGAGCGAACACAGTGATGCATACCGTAAAGTAAAACTCAAAAAAAGCTTCTGTTTTGAACATTAGTGACTCTGTATGTGTTCTGTAATGTGTGCCTGTATTTATGATGGCCAAATATTTTTTTTGGCATTCATGGAGGAAAGGGGATAGCCACTGAATTGCAGGAACATGCATAAAGTGCATTGTATTGCTATCGAAAGGGTACCTCTCACTAATACAAAAAAGCAACAGTTTCCATATGATGGCAGATTGCATGAGAACAAATCAGAAGCCCCTTTTGCCAAACATTAGTTGTTCATAATGTGCAGCCCACCACTTCCTAAGTGCAGTTTTCGTCATCAGATATTCTGCACAAGCAGGGCCAATAATACTTATTTTTAATTATTGCTATAGCCATGGTTTGAAATAAAACTCCAGATTCTGCCAAACTTACTCATATAGAGTAGCACCTTACTTGGCAGTCTGACCAAAATCAACTGGGCTAGTCACAAAAACAAGTATTACTCAAAGTGAGTAAGGATGAGGCAGCCATGATGACTTTGCTTTTTAGTATTTTGCATGCCTCCGGATAGACAATGTGCATGAAGTAATAATGAAAATAATAAAAATAAACCATTTATTAAGCTGTTGGGTATTTTTTTAAAGGGGCTTTAAATGTTATGGGTTCTTCTCATGTATTTCTCTCCCCCCCCTTCCCCCCCTCCCTTTTTTTTTTTAAAACTGAAATAACACTGCCTCTGAACTTCTAAATACACTTGTTGAGAACTGGAACTTGCATGGAAAATACACCTCAGCTTTTCTCTGGATTGTCTTAAGAGTAAATTCCACATTTCACCAATTTATAGGACTCAGAAGCTTCTCTTGGGGAGGATGAAGGCATCCAGGATTTTAGGGCTCAGTCCTGACAACACTTAAGCCCTGCTTTAGGCTTAATTACTGCAGGCAAACAAAGATTTATGCCTCTTCCCATCTTAAAAAGGGGTGGAGTTGGGTGAGGGATTGCCTTTACCTGGAAAGTCCAATCTGACTTTCCCTGGTTTTGGTGGAGAACCTCAGACTATGGACTCTCATCCTGAGAAAAGGGGTAATTAATCTATAACTCAGGCCCTGTTTACAGTAAGGTAATTTGCACTGCTGTGGCTATTGATATAGATACCCCAAGCTACACAGATGTAGAGCCCTACTTTGCATCTGAGTGCTGTTCTACAATACGAGTTTGTGCCAGTGTAAAAAACTTGTGCGAATTGCCATAATGGAGACACAGCCAAAGCTGTCCTTTCCCCAAACAATTCCTTACACTTGGAGGTGAAAGAGAGATTTGAAGAAACCCAAAGAAAAAGTTTTGACTAGTATAACAAAAACAAAAACCAACCCCCCCCCCCCTCTCAAATGTTCTATTTTGAATCTCCTTATTTTTGTGATGTCAATCGCACAAGCACATTAGTAGCTATCCATTCCTCAAGGCCAGACCAGACCTGACTTTCTAATTCAAAACAACCAAAAGAAATGGTGTAAATCAATGGAGCTTCACTGAAGTCCACAGAAGTAATAGCTGTGGATGAGCTCCTTTATCTGGACTATTATTTTTTCGAACAAAACGTACCAGAAGACTGCACTTTAGTGCAGTGTTTCTCAACCAGTGTTCCGTGGAACACTCGTGCTCCTCAGCCATACTGCAGGTGTTCCCTGACCCACTCCAGCCCCTCCTCGTTGTGGGAGCTTAGTGGGGAGGGGGAAGGAGCAATTTAATGCCCCAGCCACAGCACAGCTTCGAGGCACACGGCTGCAGATGTTGACGGACACCTGGAAGCTTTGCTGTGATTGGGGCATTTTAAGTCTCCCGCCACTGTTACCTGTTTTTTTTTTTTTAAAGACTGTTTTCACCAGGTGTTCTGCATAAAGTAATTAATACCTTTAGGTGTTCCCCAGTCCACTAAAGGTTGAGAAACAAACACTACTTACACAGCCCTTCCATTTTTGTTTTTCAAAAGAATTTGCTGCTTCCTGTCCAATTATTATTTTTCAATATTAACATTAGACAAAGATGTCTGGTTTGGTGAATGTGTATATTCAACGTAATAAAAAAAAAATCACTAGAAATGACATGTTGTGGGTGACGTAAAGATGCTCACTATCATGGTAAAACCATTAACATGGTAAATAGAAAGCGCCGATGACCATATTGCTGTATAAAGTTTCTCTAAACAAAAGCTTGGTATTGGAATGTTTATTGTTTTGTCTCTGGTATTTACATGGCAAGGGTTTGTAAACCTGTTAAAACTTGGAAAGAAATAAAGAGGCTGGGAGAAAAAAGTATTTGGTGCTAATAGAATGTACCGAGCCCCATCTAAGTAAGGAGTGTCTCATACCACAAAGACAGGCACTGTATATACCAGAAATATTGCACACATACAGAAGCCCGTTTCCACAAACCAGCATGGGACAAATAGAATCAGCTTCCCATGTTGTTTCCCTAATAAAACTCAGTTCTGACCGGCAGGGCGCCCGGTCTGTTCAGTCCTTAGCCTCAATGCCTACACAGTCTGTTGGCTCATTTTACCAGAGAGGTGAAACAACCACTCACTGCTCACCTGGATGCATTTATTCTGGCACTGGAGTGTTTTTTGTTTTTTTTTTTAAACTGACAGTACAGCCAACAAAGATCAGACTCTCTAAAGTGACCTAGAAGTCTCGGCTAACTCAAATACTTCCTTCTAAAACGCTTTCCATCCTCAGGACACACATTGTCACCCTATAAGCTGTGCTCACTGCTCCAGATATAAAGCTAAAATAAACAAGTCATCCAGATTTAAATTCCTTCACACTTGTAATGCATGGATTAGCCTAAATATATTTCTTTGCGCCCTTAAAAGTTGTGTCTTACGCAACAAATTCTGCCTGAATTAGAGGCCAAATTTCTACTAGGCTCTTACCACAGAACTGTTTTGTTCCAGCAAAGCTGCAGTCAAATGTGTACTTCACTATTTTGGTTGTGCATCTTCTCCAACCCCCTCCTCCTTTGATTTATTCTTACAGGCTCCACATTTCCCAAAAAGGACTCCACTTCCATATCTCTTTCAAGCCATTTTGCTCTAGTTCTGTTCCATTCATTTCAATACACATGCATAATAACTGGACTTGATTTATAAGCCTTCAGTTGTACTTCGTTGCCAGATAGCTACTGATTCATGAAACAAGTCCAAGCTCATTTGATACAGTTTCCACATTTGCCACTTACCCTCACCCTGATCCAATTTTGTGTCATCAGCAAATTAACTAGATTATAGCCAGCCTGAGTGAAGGTTATTTATATATGTTAGAACAGCAGAGGTCCAACTTCTGTGTATTGTGTGAACCCCATTTAATATTTCTCTCTGTTGGGCATAATAGAGTCTTTCACATGTACTTCCTGCTTTCTGTTATTCTGACCAACCATTTTTCTAGTCTCTGTTATCACCTGCAGCTTCCCAGTCTGGGTCACATGGAACTTTATTCAGTCCCTTCTAAAAATCCAAAATGAACCAAACCAAAAACACAGGGATCATTAATTTAGTCTGTAACCAATTCCTCAATGTCAAGAAAATTACATAAGGCATGTTATTAGTTTCCCAAGCGATGCTGAGAATGTTAATATGATTATTACTTCACCTGTACTCTTCTAACTGGCTGCTCAGTGGGTGGCTTCTATTATTTTCAAAGTCCTTTAACTATTAACCTAATTAAAAGATGATCAATGTATTTGGGACAAATTCTGTCTTGGCTTCTGGTCTCAATACAAATCTGGACCTCCTATGACAAACCGGTGTGTTTCAATGTGCCTAAAACTTTTTAACAAGAACTCTTTAACTAATATGCACATCTCTTTAAAAAAAATTAAAACTAGATTCCATTACTGAAAACAAACAGGCTAAGAAGAGTAACTGCAATTCATGCCTGGCTCCTGTAATCATCATGGCTTTGAGCTTTGAGTATGAGCAACAAACAGAAAGCAAACGTATCATTCTTCCAAAACATCGTCTTTATGCATCTTTTGACACACATTCATCATTAGTAGAACCTTGCTAATTCTCATTAAAGATTAGTAGACCCATTGATAATGGCTGAATTTTGAGATCTGAAGAGCAAGAATTTTTCTTTTTAAAGCAATATAATGCACATCAGATATACTTTACTCATTGGACTAGCTTAAATTAGTATTAGCAGAAATGGTATTAGGAGAAGTTCAGTCAATAAGTATTCACTGCCCAGTTCCAGACACTATTCTGTGAAAAGAAGAGATCTGAATAAGTGTGTTCAAAATTGGAACATTTTTGTGTTCACTTCTTAAAAAATTTTCTTTGAAAAATTTGGTTTCTATTTTTGTCAACTTTTTTTTGTCTTGTTTTGTTTTTGCTTTCTGGGTTTATTCCTCTTTTTCCCTCTTTCCTACTCCCCCCTTTTCTAAAAACACTACAAGTGATTAGAAATGATTTTTTTTTTTATTTCAGCAACAACAACAACAACAAAAGTCAAATCACTCTATGGAATATTTTGAACTACATTAAATCCTCCCTCCTCCCCCCATTTTTTCCATGGAAAATCTGAGCAGAGGAAATCTCAGAAGATTTTGGAAGATCTACAGGCACAGCTAGAATTTCTGCCGAACTCCTTCTACATCCTTATTCCTTGTCAACAGGGCTCACCTGGGAACCATAGTAGCTTCTTGCCTAAGTACTAACTCCCTTGCTGGTCTGGGGGAACAAGATTTGAAACATGTCCCTGAAGCTGCATTAGCTCCCGGTAAGCTTGCCAGGGTCTGTGCCATATACAGCATCCATATTCCAGTTCACCGCCTGCTCTATTCCAACACTGTGACCAAAATTCTCAGAGCCCCAACCTGCATGCTGCTTTTGCAACAGACTTCAGTTGGTGGAAGAAATATAACATCCCATTGGACTTCACTCACTTCCTTCACCCTCTATCCTGATACAGCCGATACTTTGGACTTTTCTCTGTGCACTCTGCAGCAGAAGAGGGGTGATATATTTAGCTCACTAATGAGAGTAAAAGTAATTGAATCTTAATAACATGACCTCACTAAAGTCCTCTGCTTTTTAGGGGGAGATTTTTCAGAGGCACAGTTAGGGAGAGATGCCCTGTTCCCATTGATTCGCAGTGGGAATTGAGAATCTAATTGTGTCTTTAAAAATCTCCTCCGTGAGTCTTTGCTGAGAAGTGAAGACACCCTGACATACCAGGTTACGGGATGGACAAGTTAGAAGAATATGAATTAGTGAGGTTCCACCACAGATCATATACTAAAATGTCCAATCAAACTTATTCTCATTTTAGAAGCAACCTCAGATTTTCCTTTACAAAGTGACCACAGCAATGACTTCTTGGGCATGCTATTGCCTTAACGTGTGTGTGTGCGTGTGCGCCTGTGTGTAAACAGCACTTTAGACAGTTACGTTCTTGCTCTGAGGCACCTCTTACCATTTGAGTCCTCCACTTCTTCAGCAGGACTGTGGTTCTTGGAGGCATGTTGGGCGAGTGAGGCTACAAGGCTGACAATGCGGGGTCTTGGTAGTGTCAGCGCTTTCCCATGCACTTTCAAGGAGTGCTCTTTCAGCAGGCTGATTGTCATGGTGGAAAATGAGCAGGAAGAGCATTTGTAGGCATGTTCACCTGGGTGAGCGAAATACAGGCAAGTCATCAGCTCACAAAAGCAACAACGGGGCCCCATCCTTCTCCTATTGAACTCAGTGGCAAAACTCCCATTGACTCCTCTGATGCAAGACTTGTTCCAAAGAACACCAGCTATTTTTGCTTTCCTGTTGGAACAGTAGGTACTGGAGTCTATGGATAGTGACACCTGCCATGTGACAAGGATATTGCCCTTTTGTAACCCTGGCCTCCTTGTCATGTGACTAGAAGCCAGCAAATGGAGACCAGTCTCATATCAGCACTCCCGTGCATCACTATTTGTTGCATGGTGTTGGAAGAAGACAATCTTTGGCGAAATGGAGCTGATTGAATCCCTTAAGCTGAAAGAGATCTGGAAGAGGTGGGTACAGGACTTCCAAATTTTCCTCAGAAGCAAGAGGCACTGCACAGCATTTGGAGAGGGTGAAATCCTCCACACTGCTACATGTGGTAGGTCCAGATGCATTACAGAAGGAGCATGAAGAGGATTACAAGATGTTAGCCCAAATCCTTCAAAATCTTCAAGAATACTGTGATCCAGGCTATTTGGAGCAAATACATTTTCTATACATGAAGTCAGTTGGCAGGCAAGATCATTGGTCATCATGTAACAAAACTAAGTCATGAGAATTATTTGTGGTTTAAGTGATAACCAGCTCAAGGCAAGGTTATTACAAGAAATGGACACGACAATGCTAGGAGAAGTGGGTATTTGTAAGTCTAATGAAAACTGTGTTATGGAAAGCATTAAGAAGAAGTGAAAGAACAGAAGTGAATGAACAGAAGTGCCTTTAATTCTCAGTACATTCCAAGCCATAAAGCCAGAACACAAGGATAAACAAATTGCAGAGACCAGATTTGTTTGCAGTAAGTGTGGAGGCAATTGGAACACGAAGCTAAAGTTGTCCAACACAAGAGTTGTGATGGTATGCATGCACGTGTTGCTCTTATCTGTAAGGGAGAACAAAGCACCACATTGAATAAGCATGGGTTACACACGAACCACAGAAAAAAAAGCACAAGCATAAAATATTTATGAACATTAACTGGAGGAAAAAGCTTTGAGAATGAAGATGCAGAAACCATTCTTTTGCAGGGTCACTTAGTAAAGTTAGAAAACAAGGTTCTAGAGAATTTTTGAAACTATATATTGGAGCCCAGTGCAACATAATCATAGCAAACATATAGAAAAGAGCCAGTGACCCAGTGCTAAAAATCAAACAAACAAAGCTTCTTTACTGTAACCAACACAAAATAAGACCAACTGGCAAGGCAACACTGATATATATCTGGAGGACAGACCACTCAGAGTTGGAAGTAGTGGAATAAGAATTCCCATGTGGTCCAATTTGTAAATGCTGATTAACAAAGGCACATTTATAGATGAGATGCAAATGTTATTCTTACAGAATATGATGGGTTGCATAGTGGAACAGGTTGCATGAAGAGCATGAAGGATGCGCTTCATGATATGGTAAAATTAGAGGTTATTGAATAAATATAGGCACCAACTGAGTATATTGGCACTAAGGCCACCATAATAAACAACAAAATTAAGTGCTGTTACAGATTAAGAAGATTTGAATAAGGTTATCAAGCATAAGCACTACTCTATGAGAAAAGCTGAGGAGGTTATATCTAAGACTTCAAAATGCAAGTGTACTCTCAGTTTTGGGGGCAAACCAAGACTTTTGGCAGGTCGGATAAGAGAAGAAGTGCAAAACTATCTTCAATCCCTCATTTTGCAAATATATAGATACACATTTAAATGATATCCTATTTAGATTGTCTCAGATCCCAAGAGGTACCAAAGCGTCATGATCGAGATTATATAGAGTGTGGGGGGGAGGGAGGGTGGAAGTAATGGTTTATGATTTGCTGATTTGGAGTGAAGGCAATCACCAAATGAGAGGCATCACATAACGTTCTGGAACATGCCAAAGAAAGAATATGACATTGCACAGGAACATTGCCAGATAGGAGTGAATGTAAGGTACATATTCCATGACAACTGGAGTTTGACCAGAGCCAGAAAGATGAAGGCAATTGAAGAAGTGGAAAGGGCCCAGAATAAGGGGCAGGCTAACGTACCTATATAAATTCAGCTCTACATTTTTAGAAAATAGCACTGGTCTGATCAGCAAAAGAAAAATTGGGGGAATTAAAAAAAAAAGTTTGGAAACACTAAAACTGAAATATTTTGATATTAGAAAGAGCCTAAGATCTCAGTTGATTCAAACTCATAGGAGTTGGTGGTAGGCTTCTTGGAAGGTGATTAACTCAGTAGACTCTACTTCCAGAGGACTGACTAACACACAACAGAGCTATGCTTGGATTGAAAAAATGCTAACAATTATTCAGTTTCATGAATGTGTCTATTTGAGGTTGTAACAGACCTTGAACCTTTGGAGATCCTGTTTCACACTCCATTGTGCAAGCATCACCTACACTCTGGAAAGTGACCATGAAATTTCAAAAGTACTTGTATAACTTCAGATGCAGGCCTTGTAAGGAGTTTCTGAGAGCAGACACAGTTTCAAGAGCACCTCTAAATAGCAAAATCAAGAACTTACAGGAAGAGGGGTTTGGAATAAATATGGCTCACTTACTAACTTTGAAACAAAAAATTTTGACACGCTCAAACAGGAAATACAAAACAGCCGAACCGTACAACAGCTTAAGAGGCTAACTATAAATGGATGGCCCACAAAAAGCACCCGAGTACCTCCACACACGAAAACTTATTGGGATTTTACAGATTGAAATAGCTGCATACAAGGGCCACCATGTACAAAGGACACCATGTCCATGTACAAAGGACACCATGTCATAACACCACACTGCATGAAAACTAATTTCCAGTGCCCATCCATATATTAAGAATTGTAAGAATTGGGCCTGGCATAAATGTGGTCGTTGATGATAATATATCCAAGTATAAACAGAATCCAAATCTACAGGAGACACCTCCCTACCCTTGTCCAAGATTAGTTTTGAGCTATTTGAATTAAACAGCAGAAATCGCCTTCTTGGTAGTGGACTACAACCAATTTTATTTATTTATTTATGGAATTGTTATGATAACAAGACGTGACCATGTGATCAGCAATCCCTGGAGGTTCAGATGTAATTACTGACAGATGTCTAACACCACACCCTCCACCCTAGAGGACTACTTGCGGGTTTTAGTAATTAGCTAGAATATTGTGTGTTAGTTCTGGCTGCCAGTTTAACCTATCTGCATTTGATTTGTTTTAATAAGGAAGCTGTAACAGTAGACAATGGAGTAAGTAGATATTGACCCCAGTCCTGTGATAACCTTTTTAATGCAGAAATGTCGTGTGGCTGGGGCCAGGAGATCAGCCTCAGTCTCTGAACAATCTTGTGTCTCGTATCTTTAGGCAGTCACAGGTAAAACGTTTTGCTGTGATCCCTTCCCTCCCCATACCACTTTCCCAATTCCCAACAATCACAAACATGTCAGTTGCATATATATATTTCTACACAGCAAGGCAATGGTCTTGCAAATACTTCACTCCTCAACTCATGAAATTCAGCATAAGCTCCATTTAAGTCAATGGAGCTATGCCAGTCTAACCCAGCTGAAGATCTGGCTCCCAGTTCAGTTTTCACATTGAAGCCAACATATGGCAGTCCAAAATGCTAATCAAAACAGCAGAACATCAACATCTCAGTATCAACTTGTTTTGCAACCATTACCAAAAGCTGAATGACTGAGCAAACTCTCAGAAACAAAAAGGGACAGGATTTTCACTGTTGGCCTCATTCTCCTCCCCTTGAATTTAATGAAAGCAGAAAACTGGGCCAACGCCGAGCAATGAAAACTTTCACTGAGAAGGGTGGCACGCAGACCAACAAAGAGAGCAAGAAAATTGATATAGCTGCTGCATTGTAAAATTGACAGAGACTTACCAGCATGAGCTTTGAGTATATGAGTTTTCAGACGGCTATTATAGGAGGACTTGAATGGGCAGAGTTTGCAACGGAATGGTTTATGGTGTCCGTGGTGAGTCTGCATATGGCGATCCAAACTTGGCAAGGGAGAGGCAGAAAAAGGAAACACAATGTTAAATAACTTCAGCTACTACTTCAGATGCCAGCTGAAAACCTATTGGGCCAGACTCTGCTCTCTTCTTCATGCTGCATAGCACCTTAATTCAACAGGGCAACTTACAAAGTAAGGCAGTATCTAGCATGAGGAAGGATGGGAGAACTACGCCCAATGTTGTTATGCATAATGCAAGCCACTTAAACAGGAGAATTGGGAAAAATCTTGTATTAAATGAGTCTTATCCAGAGTTTAACAGAATGGGTGTTGGGGAATAGAGCTGGTTAACAAAAATAAAAACGATTTTTGTTTTAGCAAGAAAATATCGCCCGCTTCCCCCGCCAATCAGAACATTTTGAAATTTTTTCAATCTGCTCTCTTGAGGAAACCTTCTTTTGGAAAAAAGGGAATAGAAGCAGATTAGTTCTTGACAAGCTGCCAGGACGGTTATGCAGGAGCCATCAAGGAATTTCAGGTGCAAAGAGAGGGTTTTAGAGCAGGGGTTCCCAACCTCTGGCCCACGGAGCTTTTTCAATTAGCCTGCACTCCCCTGCCGCTATCCGGGAGGCGCCCGCCCTCCGCCTGGTCTCAGCACGCAGCCAAACAGGAACCAGGCTAAGGCCTCCCCACCCCCGCCCCCAGCTCCAGTAGCGTGCAGTCAGGAACCAGGCTGCGCCTGCGGATACCAACCTCCCCTTTGCCCAGTCCCAACACGCAGCCGGAAGCCGGGCTACAGCTGCTCTCTAACCCAGGGCTATCCCTAGTGGGAGGGCGGGCCAGCCTCTGCTTCCCCGCCCTGCCTCTGGGGCAGCTGCTTCACCCTGGAAGTGGGGAGGGCCAGACCAGAGGCTGAGCTTCGCACTCCTGCCCTGCCCCCTTCGGCTTGCCGCTGCAGCAGCAGGATGGGAGCGAAGCGAAGTGCAGTGGGGAGAGGGAGGAGCATCCCCACTTGCCATCTCCACCCCCCAGGCTCCCCCACCCCCAAGGACAGCCCTGCCCTTTCCCCCGTCCACAGCACAGCAGGGACCCGAGCTAGCCACCACCATTTTTTCAAGAGTTTAATTTTTTAATTTTAAAATTTTAAAGCTGTTTTTTATTTTTTTTTAAATAAAATTTTACATTTGCTTTTATCAAGTAAAAGTTTTAAATTTTTTAATAAATGTTTTCATTAAAAATTTAAGTAACTAAATTAAATTACTTAATCCTAATGGAAATTTAATAGAAATTTAATTAATTTAATTTTAATTAAATAGACTTGTGGCTGCTCATGGCTGTAAAAACCGTATTTGTGGCCTTCGAGGCAAAAAGGTTGGGAACCACTTTTTTAGAGATTTGGGAGATAGTGCATGGAGCCCAAGATAAAAGAGTGGGTAAAAGCAGGAAGCATCTTTGCTAAGAACTTCTTCAGAAGAAGTCAAAGCAAGGGAGGGAGTAGGAAAGCTTCAGATTCCAGATTCTCTCTAAGCACTCTTTATAGAGCAGCTCAATCCATAGTTAAATTTGATTTAAAATAATGGCTTCCCCTGTTAGTAGCATTAGGTGATAATTATACTGTTTGAATAAGAACCCCAGAGTGTGGAAGCTTCTCTAAACCAGCTGATCTTCCTGAGTCCATAAATCTAAAGAAAGCAAGCACCAACTTTTGGCTGGACTAGATATACCCCAAGAACAGCCTCTTCTCATAGCATGGTAACATGTTTGACTCTTGTCCTAGTTTCAGCCTGGATGTGCGGGAAGTGCATGTTTCAGTTTTATTTTCAAATCTGTTTATAATTTTACTTAAACTAGCAAATTCTTACTAAATATCAGCATTTAAAGTGGCATCTCCTGTGATTTTCACACACACTGTAGGGCTATGTCTACACTGGCAAGTTAGTTTGAATTAAGGAGGCTTAATTCGAACTAATTAAAGCCATGGCTACACTAGGCTTTAATTAGTTCGAATTAAGGCTTCCTTAATTCAAACTAATAACTTCGCATACGGTATTCAAAGTAAAGGTTAATTCGAACTAGTTAGTTCGAATTAACCAATGTGGCCATGTTAGTTCGAACTAATTTTTTAGTTTGAACTAACCGGTCCATTGAAATAAATGAAGATCGCTAATTCGAACTAAGCAGGTGCCATGAATGGCACTTGCTTAGTTCGAACTAACTAAAATTAGTTTGAACTAACTAATTCGAACTAATTTTAGTAAGTGTAGACATAGCCTAGAAGCTCCTGCTCTCTTTCTCATCCTGCACTACCAGAAAAAGAGCAAGAATGATGAACACTCCTGTCCACTGGTACAAAAACTGCACTCCTAATGTATCCAAATTAACACTTGATAGCAACAAAATGTATTGTGCATCTGTATTTACAGGTTCACTTCATAACGAAGTAATAGTTATAAATTCAATAAGGGGCCCATGCTGAAATATCATTATTGCCATTCTAGTGAAATGAACAAATCTGCTAAATGAATAAAATATGCTGAGCATCCGTTTGTGTCAATATACTTCAGATAACAAACCACCATCTTAAATACCCGATAAGGAAGTAAACTTGCTGAACAATGAAAACAGACTGCCCAGCCAAAGATGTAACATACATATAACAAACATCTATACATGAGCACTTACAATGATACTGAGATGTCCCATCTTTGATTCTTTTCCAATCCATTTTCTTTAGATTTTTTTTTTTTAAATACACTATGGATTTCCTTTCTCCCAATTACTTGTTTCACCCAAGTTAAAGAGATGAGGTAGAGACTGTTACACAATCTCTGATTCAACCTACTTTTATGTCAGCCAAAAATTTACAGAACTCCCCTTTAATCCAGCCTCTCTAATTCCAAGACTCAGTACAACACTCTCAGAGGAAGAGCACAGATCAACTCAATGCTCAAGTTGTGTCGGGGGAAACTATTTACTGCAGAGAGCAGTGGTTCTTGCTATACTTTTAAAGTGGCACACTCTGTATTCCCCCAGTTCCATCCTGCCAAATTCAGTATGGGAAGGCCTCTGTTTAGAACAGGCTCCCTGCTCGCAATATACATTCCTTGGTGGATTTCCTAACCCCTTTCACCTCTCAGAGCCTGTAAATCACTTATGATTATAACCTGCCTGGGACAAACTTGGGGTGCTGGTGGAAGTGCTGTCTGTCTCACACACAAGATTTATTTTCTGTATCCTGTTCTCTCCCTAGGTATAGATCTGGTGGGAGAGCAGTGTAGGTCTGACTTAGGATGCTGTGGATGATGCCACAAATGTTTCAGGCAGAGCACAGCGTGGATCTCCTCTCCTTCCTTGGGTGAGTAGATATATTCTTGGAGGACTGATGAAGTGTGCATGTATTCTCAAGCCTGTCCATGGGAACTGAAGGTTAGGTGGGCGGGGGTGGATTCCTACAAAATCTGTTTCTTTGTGGCAATTAAGAAACTATCTCTCTCTTTAGTCTAAGGAAATCTTTAGTACATATTTTTGAGAAGTTTAATTATTTCTGTCAACACCTAAATTGTTTCATCAGAAATGGAGTTGTGTTGTGAAAGTTATTCAAAAAAGAGCCCTGTACTTGTGTGGATAATGTTTTCACAGAACAATTTACACACCATAATAAAATAATAATAATAATAATAATAATAATAAAAAATAATAATCAAGGTTTATTTTAAATTCCGCTCTTAAGAACTGCTCAGCTCTAAAGAGACCATCTCTCTGAATCAACCCAACAAAACTCCAAACAAAAAACCTGCACTGCTATCTGAAACCTCTTGCTACAATTAACACTTAGCTCTAGGCTACACTTACCGCCGTTTTCGGCGGCAGTCAACAGGAGATACGCAAGGTACGTAAAATACCTTGCATATCTGATATCTCCCGCTACTTCTTAAATCCTTAAATCCTCTCTACACACTACACTAAGCCGACTGGAAATGGCGTCCGGTCGGCGTAGTGTAAGTGCAGTTATGGAGCTGGTGTTCCAGCTCCAGTTTGGTTATCGATTGAGCGCATCTACACAGACGCCTCAATCGAAAACTGAAGATCGTGCTGACGGTGGCAACTTTGCCGGTCAGTATAGACTTGGCCTCAGATTCCTTATTGATTAATATTTCCCTCTTTTCTTTCCTGTTTATTTCATGAATATGACAGCACTTTGTAGGTCAGTTTTATTTTCTCCTCTGTGTAGGAAGTTTGCTCTCTTTTGTTTGTATGCATTTTTCCCCCATAGAAAAAAAGGGGCTGACCATTTTTTTAAAATATGAAAACAAGCAGAGATATTGGTAAGGGGGACTCAGAAGAATATGAATACTTGAAAACTAGAGGGAAAATGGGGGGGGGAGCACTTAAATGATAAATGTGTCTAGTTTTCAAGTTTACAGAGCCCCCTCTCATGTCAACACATATGAAAAACAGCGTCACTGGTCTGTACTTCTGTTGCAAAAACTTACTTGTGCCTGAATGCAGAGACAAAGGAGCAGTACTGGCAGCTGTACTTGTCTTCTCGGGTAAACATGGCCAGAGCCAAATGACTTCTCTCGTGAGATCGTAGACCCTGCATAGACATCAAAACCCGGTCACACTGGCTGCAGTGGTAGCCCCCAGGCCTGGTTTCATCTTCCAAGGATGCTCCAGATTCAGCTTCTGTAAATTCCACCATGCCATGGTCTTTTGCTCCCTCAAAACCCTCCATCAAAGTTGTGTTTGAAGAATCTTCCGCTTCCTGCTAAAAAACACATACCCCCCCAAAGCCATCAATTCTCTCTCCCTTCTGCCTTGGTTGTGTCTTCCCCAAGTGTTAACTTTACAACCTAAGACTCCCTTTTCATGACGTCTCCTGGAAACCCTACTACATCCACGTTCTACACATAGCCCTGCACCATTCCTGTATTATTAATGCCTTTCTGCAGGAAGAGGTCCCCCACTTTCAAATCTATCCTAAAAAAAAGACTACATCTCACACCTGGCCTTAAGTAATATTAGCAGCATCAGCACAAAAGCCACGGATTTGGATTAGAAACTGAATGAACTATTTCTAACCCCTGGAGGTGGCTATCCTAGAACAGGTTAGAGAAGCATAAGGGGATTGCATAGGGGACGCTTGTATTGTTCTTGTCTGTGGCGCTGAGATTCCTGCTCTGTGCACTAATGTAGACAATCCCTTTCAATGGCTACTAAGCAGACACCTTCCATCAGCACTAAATTCGTAAGCTAGAAACAACAGGCACTGTAAGAAATCACTGCTCCTTTTCAGAAATAGTCACTACCTCACTTCTCTCAGTATTCTTCATCACCGCACACATTCTGTTGTGATCTACAGCTTAAAATATATATATTTCGATAGAGAGTTGTACCACATTCACTTGGCCTTGGTTTTCAGCTTCGTTGCTTATCTACTGAAGTAATTTCCCTTTGCTCAAAGAGATGGCAATGGCCCCTTATAAGCAGCACTTGCAAAGGATAGCTGGCTGGAGAAGAGGATCCGTTCGCCGTTATAGCTTCACAGAAGCAAAATGGGAGGGCAGTGGAAGGACAACAAAATAATAAATGCTCTCTCAGGTACAGCAGTCCAGACCCTTCCGGATTTAGTTTCCCTGCAGTACAGATTATGAAACAAGGATCCTCTCTGCTCCTTAATCCACTCTGAGTTCTCACAACAGCAAAAGGATTGTATTCACAGCTCCTGATGAATGTTTGCATGCACATTCCCCTGTTGACATCCTGAAGAACCAGCTGTGAGGCAGTAACCACTGTTCTCCCCCTGCACACCACATCTCCTAGAAGCAAAAGTCCATTTGCACATGAAAAATAAAATGATTTTACAATTAGCCTCTTCATTTGGACCCCTGGGTCAGGTAAATGACTAATTAGCCATCTGAATGGATGTCTGTGGCTATAAATACCTGGCTTGCTGTGTCCTGGTAACTGTGCATGCAAGATTGCAACACAATTTCATGTACATTTGTGCATACGCACTTCTCTACTGAAAAGTTCGCCCGACAAGGCAAAGACCTAGAAAAGTAGCCCCGAACAGTTGGATAAGAGCTTCCTGCTCAGAGGCCTACATTTGCCAACCACGGACAAGACAAATACCTTTATGTAAGAGGAATGGATATACGCTGAGGAAAAATAGTCTTCATGTCCCATATCAAAGGTAGAAGAAAGTTATACATCTAAAAAGTCTAACATTAAAATAATCCAGAAACAATATAGAAAAAACTGTGCATTAGATTCTGATGATGTGCTTAACTTTAGTAAATCAAAGAGTCTGCCCATTGGATTAAGTAGGCTTTTTTGATCAGGCCTTAACTTCAAACAAACACCTTATAATTCTCACCTTTACTGTAGCTGTCACAGAAGAGACATTCCCATACTGAACATGCTTGCGAAGGTGATTACAGATGGCTCGAAGAGTGGGATGAACTTCCACGCAAAATTTACATTTGTATCCAACAACTTTCCTCTCCTTAAATTTTGATACATCTTCCAAGTGACCAAATGTCTGTTGGAACACATCAGTATAATCAAAATATACACTGAAAATCGCTTCCAAAATGAACCTAACAGCAGCAACCAAAAATAAAGATTTTGCAAAACAGCCTACAAGACTGACCTACACATTCCATTAACATAGACGGATATGTGTTTTTGTCCTTTAGGCTGCTTTGCAAAATCTCATCTTGAGATTTCAATTGGCCCTCATTAATGCCTTTAAAATAGTTAGGGAAAGCATGTCCATAGGACAAACTCTGCTTTTCAGCCTAGTGATAGAGTATCGTTAATTTCGAATTACATGGCCAAATTATGCCATTAGGTGACACTAATATAAACTGAATCACTCCTTGAAAATGGTAAGCAGAAATCACTCCAGATTTACACCAGTGAAACAGAGCAAAATTCCGTGTGGAGTTCACATGGGGCCTGATTCAAAGTCTGAAGTCACTGAAAGGACATCCATTGATATTTGTAGGGTTTGGATCAGGCCACCTGTCAGATATATTATGCTGAGATTAGGCCTTATTGAACAGGCTATTCTTGGAAAGGAAATTTGTGTTAACCAGGAATGACGACTAGAGGACTAGGAAAGAGATGGAGGCCAGTAGCCTTGTAATAGAAAGGATGTAAATAAGGGCCAGATAAGGAACCTATTGTTAGGAGGATAGGAATAAATAGAAAGAAATTCCCTACGGAGCTCTAGAAAGGGATGCAGAATGGGTGGCTGGGGAGATGATGTACTCACGCTAGAATGTTCCATTGACTTAGAGATCATTGACAATCAAGTCAATAGCTCGCTGGTATGTGTTAAGAGCACATGCATGTGGGCACTAATAATGAGAAGTCTCTGGGGGGAAGAGGAAGGGAGGCGGATTTGCGAGAACGAACACACACACTTACCCTCTCTTGTTTGAAATCTGCAAAAGCACCATCTGCATATTTCTGCTTGCTCAAAAGCTGCTTCCTCCTCTCTTGGCGTTTGGCACGCTTCTGGAATTCCTCGTTATGACTATTCAAGTGCGAGGACAGCTCCGCCACGCTATGCAGCTTGCTATCACAGTGCTTGCACTGGTAGGAAGAGCTCTGAGAGCGAGTGCCACACCCCAGGATGGTAAAGTCTCTCTTCAGATCCTTGCTGTGGTGGTCAGTGTAATGCATGCACAACAGTTCTGCTGTGCTAAAAGACAGTTTGAAACATTTTATGCACCTAAAAGGAAGCCACTCGATTTCCTGAGCTTCAGTCTCCACCTCAGGCTTCTCAAAATCACTTCTCTCCTCCCCTAGGGTCTGTTTTTCATGCTCGTCAGCGTACACAGCTGTAAAGTAGCCACCCAGCTTGCTCGCATGCTGCTTTTTAGGGAAAACACCAGGGTGACGCTTCATGTAGTGGGACACGATGCCTTTTTTGCTAAAGGACTGGAAGGAGCAAAGTGAGCACTTTTTCTTTTCCACTGCTCTCCTCAGTTCCTCGCTCAACTGCGGAGAGTTGTCTTTGGGAGGAGATGGAATGATCACTTTACTGGGCTTGTCACTTACCGTCCGGGAGGCTGCCAGACAATGAGTGTAATAAGCATCAATGTCATGCCGTTTCTGGTAGTGTGCTGCCAGCCCCTTGCGGATGGGGTTCGTGTAGGAACACAAAGCACATTTGAAGAGATTGTTTTTGCCTTCTGGCTGTGCCCGGACATTGTTGTGTTTGATGCGGTAGTGCCTGGCTATCCCCTTTCGGGTGGAGCAAAAATACTTGCATAGCTGGCAACGGAACACCGTGTGAGACACGAGATGGGAGCTGGAGAAATGAGACGCTGGCATGGAAACTTCAATGTCCTCAGCAGCAATTTCTGGAGAAACCTTTATCTCGGGGGCACACTCCGGCTCCACAGATGTGGACACCTTTGGTGGCGACGGCGCAAACACATCAAATTCAGGTTGGTTGTGGTATTTTTCATAGTGAATTTTAAGTTTTTCCAAAGTGCCATGGGTATAAGGGCATAATTTGCATCTGTAAGCACCATAACCTTGCTTGAAAATCCTACTCGTTTCCTCCACATCGTTCTGGTTCATGTCATTAGACTGTTCCACATCGTGCACAAAATCTTCAGCAGTGACCTTTATTGACGGATGCCTTTTCTGGTAGTGTGTGAGGACACCATGGATTCGCGTATTAATGTAGGGGCAATGCCTACATTTGTACACAGCTCCTGGGTTAATGTCTATGTCCTGTGCAAAATCTGCAGCTTTTACTTTCATGCCAGGATGTTTTTTGCCGTAATGCGTCAGGAGACCATGCAAGTTATTGTATTCGGACTGGCATACCGTGCACTGATATGGCGTGGAGGATATCGCAGGGTTTGCAGAGGCCAGCTGGACATTTTTTTCCTGGGAAAGGCTGGAGTCTTCTGCACACTCTACATCTTGTTCCATCTGTGATTGGGTGACCTGGTCTTCAGAATTAATCCCAGTCCTGACTTCATCAGATGGTGGGCCAGCTTTCTCAGCAGCATCTTTCTCCTTGATGATGTCCAGCAACACAGACTCATCACCATTCATGGCCCAAGGATGAAAAGCCTGATAGTGATTAGTAATATCCCAGATGGAAGATGCCTCAAAAACGCAGTCTCTGCATTTATAGGTTTTTGTCTCGGATGGCATCATTAGGGCTGGAGGGGAAGGATCTGGACCTGCCCATAGTTTAGTGGCCATGTATGTATAGTCAACATAATGCTCAGGGTGTCTCCTTTGGTAATGCACGAGCAAACCGCTGGGCTCTGTATGTGAATAAATGCACCATTCACAGTGATAACCAGCTTCTATTAAACCATCCAAAAATGCCCATCGCAAAATTGATGTCACCGTGGCCTTCAGGCTGGGGTGGTCTTTCTTAATATGCTTTCTCAGTGCATAAAAATAAGGCGACGTGTAAGAACACTGTCTGCATTTGAGGGCTCTTAGTTTAGCTTTGTCACGCTCGGCGTTGGAGGTGGAGAGAGGCATGCTATTGGACAGTTTTTTCTGGCTACGATCACAAAGGCTCCGAATTGTAGCTGTGTGCTGCCGAATCACATCTGCATTGGCTTTGAAGTCGCGATGCTTCTTTTGGTAATGGATGAGCACACCTTTAACGGTCCGATTTCCATAATCACAGTGCTGACAAAAGAACATCTCATTCTCGAGGGGAGCCCCAGCGCTTTCGGAGCTACCCCTGTTCAGCTGCTGCGCAGATGCTGGTGGCCTCTGAATGCCAGGAGGCATCTCACCAGCTCTCATCATGGCTGCCGTGGGAGGTGTCTGCCTAATGTATTTTGCTGTGACCTTTATTTCCGGATGCCTTTTCTGATAGTGGACGAGCACTCCCACCACTGAGCGGTTGCTATATGAACAGTGCTTGCAGTAGTAGAGTTCAGTGGTGAGGTCTGGTGGGGGTGGTGGGGGAGGTGGTGGTTGTGACGCCATGTTGGACAGTTTCGGGGAGATGGGAGTTCCCAGCTCAAAAGACAGCTGAGCCAGGGCAGAGCCTCTATCAACAGACACCACCCGCATGGTCTTCTGAATCCTGAAATAGGAAGCCTTTTCTTCAGGGTGTTTCTTCTGGTAATGCACCAGAACAGAATGCATGTTGGGACTTGCAAATGAACATACATCACAGTCGTATACCACAACGCTATTAACTGAAGGCTCTTTTTGATTTTCACATTCCGGACTAAAACTCTTTGAAGCATTTTTGTTATATGTAGCAGCCGGCATGCCAGTCCCGCGGGCCACCGGGGTGGATGTTGCCATAGTCTTGGGAGCAGAATTCAAGATCTCCCTTAGTGTTTGCGACTCTGCATTTAGCCCTTCTTGCTGCTCAATTACGTAGCTTGAAAATATCATCGCATTGTTAATTTTAACAGTTGGGTGCATTCTTTGATAGTGAGGCATCAAGCTTCTTACATTCGGGCTCGTGTAAGAGCAGAAGCGGCAGCGGTAGATCAGATCGGAATGATCAAAATTGAGCACATTCATAGCTTCCGGATGATGCTCACCATAATGCTGCTGCAGATCTTCAAAGTTGGTGTAGTCAATGTAACATTCAAGGCATCTGTACACAGCACTGTGATCATTAGGGTCCAAGATATACCTAAAGCTAAACTTAATGTAAGGGTGCATCCGTTGGTAATGGGTGCTAACACTCCTGGCGGATTTGTTACTGAAGTCACAGTGTTTGCAATAGTAAAGTCGCCCAGAATCATTAAACTCTGCGTTTTCATTGTTCTGATCAGATCCATACATACTTGACTGGCTGCCCAGAAGAGACGCATTAGAACCTTGATGATCCTTCATGTTGACATAATAATCTTCCTCATCTTCAGATAAAGTTAGCTCAATTTCTGCCCCATTGGTGGAATTATAATCATGAGGCATGTTTCTGAAACTAGCTTCCTTCTGAGAATCATTAGGATCTCTTCCCCACATTTGCTGGGGTGCATAGGAACTAGACACCTCCATTAATGGCTCTGTTTGTTCTTCTTCCTTGTCCAATTCTACTTCTATCTCCACTTCATTGTCTTCCTCCTCCTCTTCATCGTCTTCTACATTAATCACGGCATCTTCTTGTTGCTTGTTTTGGTTAATTTTGCTCTGTAGATTGCTTGCTATTTCATCAATTCGAGTTCTCTTCTTCACAGGCGATAGATCTAGGGGAAAGTCATTTGTCAGTTTTCGGGAGGCCTTAGCTACAAAGTTATTCTTAGATGATAACCCAAGAATTGAGGTTTGGCTTTTCTTCACAGTGCTGGAAGCAGCATGCGCATCCACCTCACTCTCTTGTGAAGGATTGGATGATGGTCCCTCATATTTTGGCAAGTTGTCACAAAAAGAATGCTTGTGTTGTTGATGAACTCGGAGACCTTTCAAAGTAGTTGTGGAGTAGTTGCAGAGGGTACATTTATAGGGGTGTTGCGAGTGTGGTTGCGGAGACTGCTGCTGTTGCTGTTGCACAGAGTCCAACAATCCCCCTGACTTCCTGCCATTTACATTTCCACTTTCATAAGACACTGTGCTTTCATTCAAAGAGGAGGCTATGCTTTCACTCTGGGAATTCACAGTATCCCAATCTGATGTTGTGCCCGTGTGACACTGTTTATGAGCGCCAAGTTTTAATGAACTCTTACAAGTGAAAGGACATTCATCACATTTGTATACAGCCGTCTTCCCAGACAGGTGAATGTTTTCAATGTGGCGGGAGATACTTCGGCGGTGCATAGTGAGGAAAGGGCAGAAAGGACATTGGAATCTGTTCATATATCTTCTAAAGGGTATCCCCTTCGTTTCCAATAATTTGTTGCCATCAGATCCCATCAGCTGCTCTGCAGATATTCCAGAGGCCTGGTGATCCAGGGAGTTTAAGCCATTCTCACTGTCCATTTCATTCAACTCTTCATCAGAGCTAGAGTCATTTAGCATACTGTTTGTTTCCAGGTCAGCAGAAGAATTTGTCATGTCAGTAATTCCATAGCGGGATCTGTCAGACAAATTAACCATGGCAGAGTTGTGAGGTGACTTCGGCTTCATTTGAGGATAAGACACAGAAGAATACTTTGAGGATGTAGAAGAATTGGGCCTAATAATGGAGCTACCTATAGAGCCTCTGAAGTTTGAGACATTGGCATTCGCCATTTCACGCCCTGTAGCATTCATAGAAATATAGCTGGAGTTTGGGGAAGGGTTCGGAGCACTCTTGTTCTGCACGTCAGGCAAACCAGTTCCATCCTGTTGCTGTCTCAGGCTTGACAGTATTTTTACCATGCTGCGATGCTTCTTCATCATGTGGTCACACCAGCGTTCCCTTCGAGGGGTCTGATAGCTACACCATTCACAGCAAAAGTTGCCCCTGGACTTTGTTAAAGGCTTGACCATGGATTCCAAGATGCTACGTTCCACTACTTCAGCAGGCAACTCCTTGCAGGATTCCTGCACTGGCATGGATGCAGATGCAGATTCAGATATGGGAGCTGCAGCAGCAGGGGGAGTTGAACTCTCCTTTAGATTATTTTTGTGATACATTTTCTGGTGCTTAATAATCCTTGCGCGCCTTGGTGATTTGTAGGTGCAGAACTGGCATGAGAAAACCTTGCCAAACCCTTCGTGCATCATGATGTTGTAATTTAAGGATCCGGCAGCAGGCGGCCCCACCGAGCTCCCTCCAGCTTGTGCTCCATGTACCTTCCGGGTATGTTCGATGAGAAGGTTTTTGGATCTGAAGTAACGCACGCAGAATTTGCACTGGAAAAACTTGTTGGTTGGTTTAGGGTTTGGGGCCATGTGCTGGCTATAAAAACTCTGGCTATGGCTATAATAACTTCCAGTCCCCATCTGAGATGCATTTTGTCCTTAAAAAAACCAAAGAACAAAAAAAATCAAGAAATAAATACATACAATTTCTTCCCCACCTATTACTCAGCAATGTACTACAATATTAAACAAAAATCACATCCCATTGGGTATATCAGCATTCCAATGCATGCAGTACACTGGACTGTGTCATTTATGATATCTTTTAGTATCTCTAATGTATGCACATAATATGGAATGTGTATTACTTCTAAAATAAAGTTTCTTTAAATAAATACATTAGTTTCAAAAGTTCACAAATAAACCCACTTCTAAATGAAGATAAAAATGAGTATGAATTAAGGCATGAAGAACAGTAAGGACATAAATCCCCAACCCCTTCCAGTGGTCACATAAAAAGCAGTAATCAGAACTAATAAAGTAGTAACTAGACCATGCTCACCTGACTGTCGTGTCGTGTCAATAAAATTAATGGATTTTTAAAAATCACATGAAAATTACAGGCAATACTAAAAAGAGTGGTTTATGATTACCTGCAATATCATCAGCAATTGCAAATTCATCCTTTACAGAAGAAAATTCGACCTCAGTCTGGTTGCTAGCATTCATGGAACCAGACCTTGGCTGGCTAGGACTTTCCTCAGAAACATCTGTTGGCTGCAAAAAAGCCGTGTGAACATCTTGAATGTGAGCTTTAAGGTCTTCATAGGATGGAGCTCGAAAATCACAGCCATCACACTGCAGCACCTCCATGGTCCTGAATAATACTTTTACATCAGGAAATTCTGAAAGAAAAAGGAATGGCGGAGAGGCACTTGTTACAGAAACACCATTCAGTGAACTGTGACTAATATATAAAACCAAGCTTGTCAGCATAAAAGTTTTTGACCTCCAGCAATGCTATGGTTACAGAAGCAAGAACTCAGATTTTGCTCAGTATATTGAAAGGCATCAAGGAAATGCAAGTTAATGGAAAGTCCTACCAAAGTAGCTGGTAAGTTGAATATTTGTGGAGCCCAGCTCCGCAAGCAACTGCCCCACATAATACCTTCTGACGAATGTAGAGTCAGTGGATTTTGCCTTCTTGGCTTTTCTCTTTCCTCTACTTTTCTTCCTGCATGGGCTTATTGTTACATTTAGAGTCTTATTTCAGATAAAGATGAGGGGAGCATATATCGGATGAACAGTTCCCAGCTGTTCATGCACAGGCATTTACTATTAGAAAAAAGCATTTCTGCCTTTTTTCGACGAGCACTAACCTTCCTGTAGGTTAGGCAACTACTGACTACTTCACTGAAAATGCATCAAGTCAGTTTTGACCTTGGCGGAGGGGAGGGGGCGGCGGAGAGACATTCTGACTGTGACAGATCTGAATACACTGATTTTTGATAGATGTTAAGGGGACATGCAACCAATTCCATAAAGCATAGAAAAGGGCTCCAGACTTGGTTGGAATTCCCATAATTGTGCCCAGAGTTTTACCATGTCCCTGGGATCAGATTTTTGATAGTGTAGTATTGGGGTGTGAAGAGAAGGAGAAGGAATTTCTGCTCTCATTTAAAGAAACACTGCAATAGCACAGTGGAAATATGAATAAGAAAAGATGGCTCTCCAAAGCTGTGACTTCTTTGGTTCCTCCACAAACTCTAATTTGATATGCAATGCAATAAACTGATCTTGGTAGAGCCAGATTTTATAATTCAGTACATGACCAGTTAATCCACCGTGACATAATTCTGGGGGAGAATTTGTCTCTGGGCTCAATTATTTATGGACTGTTGTAAAAGAAAGAACATATAAACATACAAAAAGGTTAAAGGTCCTCATACTTCATACGTTTCCTGGGCACAGTAGCAACTTATTATCTTAATGAATGAAGTACTTCTTTAAGCTTCCCAAATGCTCCACTGGGCTACATTAACCTAGGAGTTCCAGAGGTCTGATAGAGGGACCGGCAGCCAAAATATTTTATGATGAAAATTCCATTCATTTATTGTGGAATATAAAATTACTTCTACAGCAAGATCAAAGTCCAATAATATTATGTCAATGTAATAAGAGAGGGCATTGCATCAGGATTTTACATAAAAGAATGTTCCTCTTGATAGCCTGCTAAAATAAACTCCTGGCAAGTCAAATTCTGGACAGACTGAGTGCACAGACACTCCAGATGTTTACCTACACTACTTAGCACATTGCATTTTGTCCTTTTTCTCCTTAGTCCCCCCAGAAAGAAAATGAACACTGCACCAGCTTCTTTCAGCTGACCAACTTACAATCATCAAGCTTCTGATTTTTTTTTTAGTACCAGACCAAATAGTGTGGAAGAGCTTGATATCTCTGCTGTGGATCAAATTACAGCAGTGAGGGAAGCCCCACCCCATGTCTCCTTTAGCACAATCCATTAGACCTGAAAACAAATTTTTTCCATGGAGCAGCAGACGACTCCTGCATTTAGAGCACTTCACAGAAAAGCAGATCATCCAGTTTTCACTGCCCATCCCCCAAGCTTAGTCCTTTCATCTCAGCCAAACAAGCCACAGCTCTGCTGAATGTGTTTATCACACTTTCAAGAGATATGAGCTCCTGCGTCACTGAAGCTTTAAGACTCACTAAGCTGCCCTAGTCCTCTGAGCCTTAGAAGCAGCCATTTTAGCTCAGACAACTCATGCACTCAGAGCTTCTAGCTAGTGCACAACATGGCCTCACTTATCTGAGCTTCATCTCAAGCACACAAGATTTTTTTTTTTGTGCTAGGGTGATGCTAGAAAAAGCAATACCATAAGAACACCACTTCTTATGATTTACCTTTCATTCAACAGAGAATTAGCTGTTCCCATGCACTGTCAAAACAGTACCTTTTCTCCCTAACAGAGCATTTGCAAAGATCTCTGAAGGTTCTTTTATCCCATGAATGATAAATGTGTTGATTAGTTCCAGTACAACACTATTACTGAAGCAAGACACTTGTCCAAATTGTCCTATAGACTGAAGCCGCACACAACATAACCTCTTAAACAGGGGGCTGTTTGGAGACAGGAGGGGGGGGGAGCAGGAACCCTCCAGAAATACTCCTAAACCTCTTGGGAGTCGTCCTTCTGTGCACAGAAGACATACCATCTGACTCTGCTTGCCAGATTCCAAAGTCTAATGACCTTTGTTAATCACCAGCCAGCCTGTCTGCATCAGCAAACTTTGCCAACAGACACACCCTTCAACACAAAGGCTGTAGCTATTCCTTTTAAAAGAGGTTCTCTGAAAGCTCCATTGTGTGGAAGAGAAGAAAAACAAATCTTTTTCCTTAAATCTCTGGTAACTTTTGAAAGAGTATAACAAAAGGCTTTCTACTGCATCTCTTTTGGAAACTTTTAGACCGATTTACAAAATAAAAACTGAAGGAAGAAAAATTGAGGTTCTGAACAAGATAAACTTAACAGCTTCAACAGTGCAATATAAGGCCACCTGCATATCTATAGATATATAGATCTAGATATATAGATTAAATATGTAAAGTTACAATTCTTTAATATTTTGACGCTTCCTGATGCTCTTCTCAAAGGCTATGTCTACACTAGAAAAGTTAAGTCGATAACTTTTATAGACAAGTAATAAGGTCGACCTTATTAAGTCGACTTAACAAAGTCAACTTAACTTTTCTAGTGTAGAGATAGCCATAGATGCTAGTTGTTCTCTAGACAAACTCAAACCAATAATCACCTTGCTCTCCTACAGAGTAAATTAAAGGGTTATGAGATGAGTAAAAACCTGTGATTTTTTTTAAACCAATCAAACAGCCTCTCAAATGGGTTCTAGCTTTGATGTCACTGGGGCTTCTCCCACAAAGGCAGCACTGAGTCATAGAAGAGGTTAATCTCACAGCAGCTGAAAGGAACAAACATCCTCAGGTACAGCTGAATAGCCTTCAATCTGATGTTTCAAGAAGCATGTAGTGAAATCATAGGGTATGTCTACCCTGGCAATTTAGGTTGATTTAAGTAGTCTTAAATCGACCTAACTCCCTGTCCACACTGGGCATTCCTTAAGTCGATTTAATGAAAGCTTAAGTCGACTTAGTAAGAACCGCTGGTAGGTCGACCTAACCCTTAGGTCGATTCCTTAGGTCGACTTAAGCACAGTGTGGACATGGATAAACCTTTAAATTGACTTTATTAAGTTGACTTAAGGGCAGTTAGATCGACTTACTGAGTTCAGGTTCAGGGTAACCACTTCTTAATAAAGTCGACTTAACAAAGTTGACCTAACTTTTTCTAGTGTAGACATAGCGATAATGAAATTTATTTTGTGAGGCAGTTTGCCTTACTATTTCTCTTTAAAATACAAACACTGTATGAAGGGAAAAACAGAAACTTGTATGGACTAAGCTAGCCATAGAAACTGAAGTGTGATGTGTTATTTTTTTCCTTGTCTGCAAGGGATATGGAATCCAGAGTGACCCATCCATCGGTCAACAAAAAGAGCACATTTTTAGTGAGATGTTAATACTTTGTCAAGACATGTATCAAATAAAGGAGACAAAGCAAGATTCGCACAATTGTCCATCATGAACAAGCAGCAAAGGCAACACTTTCTGTAGGAACAGATGGCAACGTCATCTTCTACATTCCAATTTTTTGTAAGCCCCAAATCTGTTTTATTTCTAGACATCAAGATTTAGTCATTTATTTTTGTTACCAAGTCACCAGAATCAGAAGCAGAACAGGAAACTTCTGAACTATCAAAATAAAGTTTTAAATTTAAAAAAACAAAAACAAAAACACACACAAAACAAAAACCACAAAATAACAAGCCATTCAAGGAATCCATCAAGCAGGACCTCTAAGTATTCAAACCTATGCATTGTGAGGAACTTAACATAGCTTGTAAAATAGACGTATTAATGCCAAGCTACTCTCTTCATGCAGATGGTGAAAAAAAACACCCTAAAATGTACCACAGTCTAAATTTGTTTGGTCTACACAGAGTGCAACCTTTTCTTAAATTATATGGGTGTTTCATCTGAAGAAGAGGCACACATTGATTTTCCAACTGGAAAATAACTTGAGTGAACAGATTTCAAGGTTGTAGCTTTAAAGCTTCAGGCTGAAAGTCTCCCATTCTCTTTCTTTCTTTCTTTTCCACACCTGTACATGTAGAAAGAACAACCGGCAAATAGATATATTACACTTCAGTAGTTTGTTTTGTTTTAAATGTGTAGCAAAATACAGAAAAGGAGACCTCTGTGCTATGATAGGATCCTAGAGCTTGAAGATGAGTACAAATAGTTTTAAGGGGCTTGGGTTCTGCCCCACACCGCCAGTCTATGGTTTTGGTGCTGCAAAATACAAAAGTAATCGTCAAGCCTAAAGTGTTTGACCTCAAAATTGAGCCTCTAAGGTGGACTACCCATCTGTTATGTTTTGAGATGGAGTCAGCAGTGCTTCGACATGTTAAGAATATGTATGAGAACAACCACAACTGAAAAGGTCATGCAGACCACACCACTCAACTTCAGTATCAATTTTAGCATCACCACTTTTAAAAATGATTACTGTAATTGTCTGAATTTTCCCAACATCAGAAGATCAAAAGCCTCTTTAGATCTAGCAAACAGAAGGCAAATACTGTTTTCATTTCATTCACTTTAAATTTTATTTATTGCCAAAGTGAAGTTGATACAGAGCCACCCTAGAGTTGTACAGTTTATTTCAGGTGCATCTCTGCTCAACCTGCTACAACTTGATGAAATTCCCTTGGAGACTCATTGTGTTTGGCCAAAACAGATCAGCAGGAACAAAGTGTTTTAGCAGGGATTCGATCCATGCTCTTGAGCAAACTTCTCCTCTAACAAAGCAAAGGAGGCCTGAGCATTAGTCAATTTTTTTGTTTGTTTGTTGGTTGGAGCCGAACCTTCTAGAAATAAACTATGAAATACTACAGCAATGTGATTCACCAGCAACTAATTATAGACATTAGAGAATCTTCAAGAAATAGAATGTGAAATCTAATGAGCAGCACTGTAGGGTATGCGTTTTTTCCTGACATAGAAATCTAGATTTTAAAAGATGCCAATATTCATAGCTGCAGAACCTTTTCCTACTGAAGATTAGATTATTAATGAAATGCTTTATTTAGCCCATGACTGTGTCTCTTCTGATCTTATTTTCTTAAATTGATTTTAAAAAAAAGAAAACAAGCAAAAAACCCACAATATCTGCATTTAATTATCCAAGACAACCAAGATTAAGTGACCTGTTGAATAAAATTCTGGGACCTTCTAGCATTGGAAAAGCTGACGTGTTTGAGAAATGGAAGCCTGAAGGGTACTATAAAGGGGCTGTGTCTTGTCATTTATATTCTTCTCAGAAAAGAAATAATGAGGAAATGGAAGATCAAATTATGCCCTCATTTATACCCCTACAATCTTACATGAGTCAGTGGTTTCTTTCAAAGACCTCTGGTCAAATTAGGAGCAACCTCAATCCTCTGAGGACCTTTGTTTGATTTTTTTTCTTCTTCCAGTTTGCATTAGGAATAAAAACTAACATTATTTTCTTGCCTTTTCTTAACTCCATGTATGCTACCCAATTGTTAAATCTTCTGCATAAGTTTTTGAAAACAAAATGTATAAAAAACTAGCTGCATCCATCAAACACACACAATTTGAATAGGCTGTGTACAATGGTCATACATGCATGTATCACCAAGTTTTCAGCCAGTAAGAATTTATCCAGTTTCCTACATGATCTCAATTTGCCCAAATTGAAAAGGCATAACATATTAGACAGGATGAATAATCAGGAAATCCAGAAAGATCTTATGTGTCATAAAACTAAGGTTTCAGGAAAAGAAGCTACTGTTGATCAGTGCTGCACTATACCCCAGTGATAATGAATAATAATACCACAATTAGAACTGCTACAATAAAAGACCTAAAAGCCTCTGCTAGTATCTGGAAATACATTTTCGACAATATTGTGAATGTGGCATCTTTAAGCCAGGGTTCACAGTCTACCTCCTATATGCTGAAATTCTGGTTGACTACACTGTGGTAAAAAAACAGATACTATGAAGTTCCACAGGAAGAGAGAAATACACAATATGCACCTTTATTCCACTCTGGTCAACTGAGTTGCATCCTCTTTCATGTTACTGGAGTTGCATCTGCTTACACCCATGCTTAATTTGGCCCTTTAAAGTGAGTGAGTCCCTGCCACATACAAATCATTTATAACATTAGATCACTGCGAAGCTATTAAGAGAGTTTTCAAGCTACTAGACAATTTGCAAAACCTTCTGTCCTTAAAAGGAAAAAAAATCCTACATGAGAACTGTATTTTTATGAGATAGAGGGAAACTTCACAAAGATAGTGTTGGGAGTTGGGACAAAGTACGGCTTAGACCTTTCTATGAGCCAGAACTTAAATTCTCAGAAAAGCTCTGGGTGTTTTCTTCTTGAGACCTTGACACTCACACATACAGAAACCACTACTGCAAACACGTCAGGGCAATAGATAAAGTGCTACTAGCTCAAACTGTTCTCCAAAGCTACCTCTTCACCACAAGTAGGGTAGGTAGTTACAGCTGGATAATTAACACTTGTTAACTATTCCAGTGCAAGAAACCTCAGAGGAGACAATGCACTGTTTTTATGGTCAGGTGGCTAAGCAAGGTCAACAATATACCCACACCTACGGTTTACCTTGCGTAGGTACTGTGCAGTAAGAAGTACTTTGTCCCCACTCAGGTTTTACAGTGGGACAGTTAACATGAATTAGTAATTCAGTGGCAAACAGACTTTGGGGGAGGGGGAGTAAAAACAAAGCCCAAAATGATCTAAAATAATCTGGAAATTAAGTGTTACCTGCAAAGAAACTGGGAGAGAGGGGGAGTGTTTAAACATGGATTACTTAAATTCCATGATTTAGTTCGAACTGCCCTTCTCCTTTCAAAACAGCTGAAGATGCTGCCTGAATTCTTGGAGGATATTTTAAAACTTGAAAATCGTCAAATTAAAGGCACATCTTAATTAAAAAACAAATTGAGGCATTTTATTAAAAACTACAAAGTTTGATGAACACCTCTTTCAGCCTTCATCTATTGAAGTCCAGCTGCCAGAGATTAAGTGAAAATTTGGGCCTTGGGGCAACTGGACTTCTTCATAACAAGATAAGATATAGGAAGATTGTTTACGTCTCCCAAAATTAGATGCTCAGGCTTGTCTGGCCCCCAAAAGTTGCAATCTCAGTCATCACTGCCATGTAATTCAAAGGATGAAAAAAGACCTTCAGAAGAATGCTTTAGGGAAGATACGTTTCAGAGGGGTAGCCATGTTAGTCTGTATACAGCAAAAACGAGAGTCCTGTGGCACCTTCAAGACTAACAAATTTCTTCAGGCATAAGCTTTCGTGGCATTCAACCCACTTCATCAGATGCATCTAACAAAGCCCATGAAAGCTTATGCTTGAAGAAACTTGTTAGTCTTTAAGCTCCCACAGGACTCTTGTTTTTGTGAAAGGTAGAGATCCTTACAATGCCAAGAAAGGTTTGGAGAGGTGTCTGATAAGAAGTTGATGCTCCATAAAGATGGGAATATAATGCACTTTTTCTTCCCTAAAAATGTAGGTTGTTCCTTACACGTTATTGGATAACTCTAGCTGTGGAGAGAAGACTGTCTCTGTACCTAGGTAAAAGGAAACTCCCTAGAATCAATATGTAGAATACTTCCTTGAGCACATATTTCAAGAAGATCCAACAAATGCTTTAACCAAAAGGAAAAATGGTAATTTCATAGCAGCTCATTTGGTTCTCTTAATTCTCTTATACAAGACCAAACATGGGGGTTTGCTTCCTCTTACCAGCAGGTAAATAAATAACAGTACTGAATCCTCTTCCTGGAGAAAACCCTCCAGGGAAATAACTCTATTAAGCCAAGTTTGAGATTCTATTAAGTGCCTTTCCGAGGAAGATGCTATTAGACAAAACCATCTTCCAAAGGAAACATTAAGCTAATACATTTTGTAAGGGCCCAAGAGAAAAAGGCCCCCACAGGAATAGGACAATGGAGAAACTTTAGAGAGCAAATGAGACCAGTTGCCCCATTCATATGCTCAATGCCCTAGGAAAACTGACCACCTCAGTAGCACCACACTGACTTCTCAACTTGTCAAGAACTTTCTCTTGCAAGCAGCTTGTATCCTGGCCCTCCTGTGTAAATCAAAGCAGAACTACTAAACCCACCTGACTTTTTCCACCAGCTTCCTGAGTATATTTCTCACATTGTGAAAAACAAGTGAAAAAACACTTTTCTTCATAACAGCAAATTGGAGGGTCACCATAAAAGCCAATTTGCATCATGCGAACTATTACAAGAGTGTGCCTTCTCCGTATAAATAGTTAATGTGCATGATGCCTAGAGATAGTGTTAAGGAACACATGTTGATTTTGTAGAAACAATAAAAATATTTCTCATGCACTACAAATAGAATCCTCTAGCAGCTCATTGCACAATCAATGTGTTCCAAGACATCTCAGCATGCCAGAACCCCATTAAAGTTGGCTGTCCTGCTAAGAAAGTCAACAGAGAACCCAATTCAGGACTATCATATTGTATAATCAGGGTTTCCCATGTAGTAAGCTGGATATAGCTGGCAGGATAATGCTCTCTGCAAAATGAATCATGGAGAAGAGAAGACTCACCCCAGATTTGTTGCTGCTCCTAACAATCCCTACAATAGACAGACACAGATATTTCCTCACTCAGCAATCTGACCATTTGTCCCAGCAAGCACTCACAATTATAAATGTCTGACTCCTTGGGGTCCCATAGCTGATGAGTAGGGTGACCAGATGTCCTGGTTTAACAAGCAAATTCTCACATTTGGGCCTTTTTCTTATAAAGCTGCATAGTACCTCGCATCCCATTTCAGTTTTTCATACTTGCTAGTTGGTCACTGTACTGATGAGCTGTGTGTGCATACAGTAAGTCTGGTTTTAGTATTCAGGAAGCTCAACTGTACACAGGCCGTATGTGGTATGTAGACTTTACACTTCAAACTGATGGCCCAGCTCATGTATTTGCTAAATAAATAAAGAGCCCTGAAATACATTATTTTATGGGCCCAGGTATTTGCAACTCGGTGATGGCCATAAACCAAGTGATATCATTTTCCCAAGGTCACAATCATGGAAACTAAGCCAACACACTGATTCCAGCCCAAAAAGCAGAACTCATCTCCAATTCCAATGCACATAAAAATCCTCAGCAAGGAAGAACACGGAATAATGAAAACATATGCCTCCCAAAGACTAGACAAACAGGAGTTCCACTGGAGACAGAAGAGTTGAGTACCTTCAATATGCCCATTCCTAACAACATAACTAGACCGAGATGCTGGGAATTTGTATAGTGGGCGTGGTGAGAGCCATTGAACCAAACTGAAATCCTGTATGCGATGGAAATCGGTTCAAGCCACAGAGTGCAGCAGCACCCACCACACCTCTAGTTCCAGCACCTGTGTAACAAGAAGTGTTCTGTCACCTTGAGATTTAGAAGACATCTTCATCTCCCCAGAGCTGCATTGCATCAGTCCCATCAGAGCATTTCTAAAGTGGGGTGGAGGAAGAAACACAAAGTAATACTGAGGCTAGAAGACCTAAATACATTTCAGGGGTTGTTTCTAACATGCACTATCTAGTTGGGTAAGAGTACTAAACTCCTAGCCGGATGAAGTTCAAACCATGGGTTGAAACCGAGAACTACTCATGGAGAACATCAAGATTTAAATTCCAAAGGGGTAGCCGTGTTAGTCTACTGTAGAAAGACAACAGAGTCCTGTGGCACTTTTAAAGGCTAACAGATTATCAAGATTTAATTCTACTGACTCCTTTTTTCATGACCATAATTTCAACTAAGTAAGGCCCTGGAGTAGAGAGGAAGGTTTTCTTAATCAGCATTCCTAAAGCACTAGGGGCCTGTAAAGATTTATCATCTTTTTACTCTTAGTTCAAAAGAATTGACCAGTCTAGAAGGTTTTCAAAAGGAGGATCAGAAAGTGTAGTTACTAGCAAGGCTTTCACCAAGTAACTTTCCAAACTGCAAGTGATAAAACCAATACATTGCCAACCACCAGCCATGTTCCAAGGCACCAATACGTCCAGTTGAATTGGAATCTGGCTGAAAAGAGGCAGCCTATATGCTGTGTAATGTTATGCCTGTATGTCATATGTATACGCCCTAGGAATACCGTCAGTGACTAGGGAACAGGAAGTCTTTAAAGATGAACATTTTGATTAGGCTTCAAGTCCGCAGGAAGAGCAGGGATTTCTTTACTCTTCACCACAGTCTCAGAGAGCAGCCCATTTAATACAATGCTTATTTCCTGATGTCCTAAAGTCACCTGAAATGCCACATACCTTGGACAAAAAGAGTGGAATCTTCTGCCAAATGGCCAACAAGTTTCTTCCAACAGATGCAAACATTCTGCTGGCCAGTTTATAATGAAACACAGGACAAAACATCCTTTGCCAATTAAGTTCAAGCAAAATGCTTACAAGGATCTCTGCCTAGTCATAGCCCCATGAAGGATCGGGGAAAACAGGTGAGCCAGTCTACTTCTCAGTGTGCTTCAAAGGGTAGAGTATTTGACAAACTGCCATTAGAACTTATCTGGACCAGTGCTTAACAATGCATTACACAAATGTCCTCTGCTGCAGTTCCAGGTAGTTCCTTTGTCTCTTTGGGAATGGAGGTTACAGACTGAACATAAGAACATAAGAACATAAGAAAGGCCGTACTGGGTCAGACCAGAGGTCCATCTAGCCCAGTATCTGTCTACCGACAGTGGACAGTGCCCAGGTGCCCCAGAGGGAGTGAACCCAACAGGCAATGATCAAGTGATCACTCTCCTGCCATCCATCTCCATCCTCCGATAAGCAGAGGCTAGGGACACCATTCTTAACCCCTTTCTGGCTAATAGCCATTTATGGACTTAGCCACCATGAACTTATCCAGTTCCCTTTTAAATATTGTTATAGTCCCAGCCTTCACAACCTCCTCAGGTAAGGAGTTCCACAAGTTGACTGTGCGTTGTGTGAAGAAGAAATTCCTTTTATTTGTTTTGAACCTGCTACCTATCAGTTTCATTTGGTGACCCCTGGTTCTTGTATTATGGGAGTATTTAAACAACTTTTCCTTGTCCACTTTTTCCACATCAGTCATAATTTTATATACTTCTATCATGTCCCCCCTCAGTCTCCTCTTTTCCAAGCTGAAGAGGCCCAGCCTTTTCAATCGTTCCTCATACGAGGCACTCTCCAAACCCCTAATCATTTTAGTTGCCCTTTTCTGAACCTTTTCTAGTGCTAGAATATCTTTTTTGAGATGAGGAGACCACATCTGTACACAGTATTCGAGATGTGGGCGTACCATGGATTTATATAAGGGCAATAATACATTTGCAGTCTTATTTTCTATCCCCTTTTTAATGATCCCTAACATCCTGTTTGCTTTTTTGACCGCCTCCGCACACTGTACGGACATCTTCAGAGAACTATCCACAATGACTCCAAGATCTTTTTCTTGACTCGTTGTAGCCAAATTAGCCCCCGTCATATTATAGGTATAGTTGGGGTTATTTTTTCCAATGTGCATTACTTTACACTTATCCACATTAAATTTCATTTGCCATTTGGATGCCCAATCACTTAGTTTTGTGAGATCTTTTTGAAGTTCTTCACAATCTGCTTTGGTCTTGACTATCTTGAGTAGTTTAGTATCGTCTGCAAACTTAGCTACCCCACTATTTACCCCTTTCTCCAGATCATTTATGAATAAATTGAATAGGACTGGTCCTAGGACCGACCCTTGGGGAACACCACTAGCTACCCTTTTCCAATCTGAGAATTTACCATTTACTCCTACCCTTTGTTCCCTGTCTTTTAACCAGTTCTCAATCCATGAAAGGACCTTCCCTTTTATCCCATGACAACTTAACTTACGTAACAGCCTTTGGTGAGGGACCTTGTCAAATGCTTTCTGGAAATCTAAGTACACTATGTCCACTGGATCCCCTCTGTCCACATGTATGTTAACCCCTTCAAAGAACTCTAATAGATTAGTAAGACACGATTTCCCCTTACAGAAACCATGTTGGCTATTGCTCAACAGTTTATGTTTTTCTATGTGACTGACAATTTTATTCTTAACTATTGTTTCAACTAATTTGCCCGGTACCGACGTTAGACTTACCGGTCTGTAATTGCTGGGATCCCCTCTAGGGCCCTTTTTAAATATTGGCGTTACATTAGCCGACTTCCAGTCTTTGGGTACCGAAGCCATTTTAAGGGACAGGTTACAAATCTTAGTTAACAGTTCCGCGACTTCACATTTGAGTTCTTTCAGAACTCTTGGGTGAATGCCATCTGGTCCCGGTGACTTGTTAATGTTGAGTTTATCAATTAATTCCAAAACTTCCTCTAGTGACACTTCAATCTGTGACAGTTCCTCAGATCTGTCACCTACAAAAGCCGGCTCAGGTTTGGGAATCTCACTAACATCTTCAGCCGTAAAAACCGAAGCAAAGAATCCATTTAGTTTCTCTGCAATGACTATCATCTTTAAGCGCTCCTTTTGTATTATCATCATCAAGGGGCCCGACTGGTTGTTTGGCAGGCTTCCTGCTTCTGATATACTTAAAAGGTCTCACTATTGACTCTACTGACCAGCAACATCATTGACTAGATTGAAGTAGGATCAACAGTAACCATTGCTTGGGTCCAAGAGAAAGCTTTGTCTTGAGGAAAGGCTTTGTGAAAAGCCACAGGTCCATCTCATTACGCCCTGTACCAGTTATAATCGGAACATTCCTCCAACTCTAAAAAAAGCATCTTCAGGCTCTCTTTGTGATCCCTACTCTCTCCCTACTAGAAACTTCATCTCTTCAAGAAAAGAAGATCCATGTTAGAATGAAAGGAGCTGTTTTCACCTCATGGAGATGAGAAAAGGTTCTGGCGGCATCAGACACGTTACTCTATGAGCATCTTGCTGGCTTAATCAGTTCATGTATTTTCCTGTCTTCACTCATTGAAGGGAGCAAATCAACACCCGTTTCTATAAGCTGGTATAGGAAGACTATGCATAAAGGGTTTTTTTAAGTAGCACACTTTGGTTCAACTTTTGTAATTTATGTAACACACAGGCACCATACGTTGTCTAGGCAGAACTAAACAGAACTCTGGTCTGTATTTCACTAGCTAACTGACTGAAGTTAATGGAACCTTTCCAGCCATCAAGTGTTTTGACCAGAAAGGTACTGCACATACTTACATTAAAAGTAAGGAAAAGCAGCATTGCCTTTCCCTGGCCAGTAAAAAGGGATTTGTTTTCAGAAAAATAGGTTCAGGAGGAAAATAAGTGTGCACTCCATTGCACAGGTGATTGTTCTGAACAGTCTCCAAAACAAATAATCTCCATCAACCTTACTTCCCATCTGTCAAATCAGTACACTCCACTAAAGGCTCTCTCTCCTCCTCGCTTAACTACTCCACACACAATCAAGTTAAGAAGAGAAATATTCTTAAAGCAGAGTTATATGAAAAAATGGTAAGATGTCAGAGCTCCAATGGAGGAGTTGCGTCCCAGTTTATTCCTTTCTGCCTTAAATAAGATCTTAGAGGGGGTCAGTCACTGAGATCCAATTTCTCTTCCTTTCTTCAAAGAAATATCCAAACAGGAAACAGGCCATAAAAAGGAAAAATAACTAAGACTTTCTTTGTAAATGAGGCCATAGCTAAGGGAGGTAATCAGAGATTATTAGTGACTGGCTCCTTAAAAAGCTAGAATCATTACAAGTTTGTAGACACTACAAAAGTATAGTAAGAAAGAAAAAAGCTACAAACCTGTAAGATATAAAAGCAGGAAAAATAGAGGACTGTGAATGAATTAGAAAATTCATTTTTTTACATAAAATTAAACATAATAGAATCAATTTCTAAATGAAAGCTGAGCCCCTGTCATCTTAAATTTTCTCCTACTTTCAGAATATAGTGGTTAATTTGGTTTGTATGATCAAGATCCTGGATAGATGTTGGTAAAAACATTATGAAACTAGTGGTTAGATATCCAAAGCACATTCCATCAACAATAGGTGTGCAAATTAGTAAAAATACAAAATTATATACATAAGTATTTTTTTTACCTCACTTGCACTGAATCTTCTTGCTCTCATGATTATTTTATCACAATAGAAAGGGACAGATCCCCCAAAAGTAAAAAGTACTCTGAATTCCTTGTTAAGTTTTTCACCCACAACTGTTCTTTCTACAAGACTAGTGAATTAGACAAACAGCTGCAAATAATTTACAAATGGCTCATTAATGCTATTTGCCACTTTGGACCATCATCAGTTTCAAACTTTGTCCACATGTCTCATTCAAAACCCTTAAATAGACAGGCATGTCTTCTCTCTGCGGGAGAGAAAGAAAATAAAAATCTATAGGACTGCCCACCTTAGAGAGGCATTGTGGATAATTTAGTTGCCTTCTCTATTGGAGTTTCAGGTAATACTCAGATTATACTGATAAATAAAGAGAAACTGAGGTTATTTTTTTAATGGAAAAAAGACCATTCCTGAGAGAATGCTTTCTTTACAGCAAGGTGAACCCAGGAACAGATTTTCACTTTTCCTCCCTAACAAAAGAGAATACACTGATGAGTCTCGGAGGATTCTTTGGAGAGCTCTCGTTAATGTGCTTAATCAACAATGGGAACTTAGCCAAAAGACAAAGAATGCCCGGAAGATATATGTCCCCAGACATTCAGATCAATCCAAGAGTGCTGCCTTCCACTACTCTACAGGGTGCGGTGGAAGAAAACGCTAGACTTGCATTTAGATTTTATTTTCAGACATAATTATTAAAAGTGATGAAGATAAGTCTGAGAAGAGGCACGGAGCAAAGTGCCAAGAGAATAGAAGCAGCAGCATTTTCTTAGGCTTTGGCCTGAAAGTCTGACTCTTTACACTCTCATAACTTCAAAAATGCAATTCAGAAATTGAACGCTGTAGAACAGATCTTCCCATCAGTCATCATTCTGCAGACCACCAGTGGCCCATGAACACTTGTTCTTGATACACAGAAAGCTGGTCACAAAGTGCTGGTTTCTCCTTCTTGTGTTCAGCTACTATAATATTAATTCACCTTGTGAAACAACTCTGTAATTGCCACACAGCTATTACCTGCCTGAGGTTGCTGTAACATTCTTCAGTGGCAGAAGGGGGGCAGGGGAGGAAACTCTTAGCTGCCAAAATTATTATCATGCTCTTTCACCAAGACAAAATATAAGACAAATTCTCTACAGGATGTGCATGTGTAACACTCATTTAGTATCACTAAGACAGTCACTCCTTATCTCATACTCCTCTCATTTTCAGTCCTTCCCACTCAACATGCCTCACGCAACCTTCAATCCCTGCAGCAGTCTTGGATAATTTATCTTGGCACACTCTTTTAGGCTATTCTTCAATCTTCAGGGCATACCAAATGCTAGAACTTAAGGCTATTACTAAGCTGTGACATTCCCCTCCCAGAATGTGGTCTGGAACGCCACTGTGACACACGCCCACCCCCCAGCCCCTGATCTCCACTCCTGAGCCCTGATTCACCCCGCTATGCCAGGTGACCACTCACTCCTGAGTCAGTCTACACCAGCCTGCTGCGTATAATTGGTCTCAGGCAGTGGGTGTGCGCCCTCTGGCCTCCCAGGGGATGGTCCCCCAGCAAGCACCCCCAGCCTCCAGACACTACACCAGGAACTTCCATCCTACAAGTATTGGGGCCCTTCCCCAATTGCTGTTAGGCTCATAGACACTTGTTTGCCCATTAATCAGAGGAATGGGTATGCACAGCCTCACTCATTCACACCCTCTAAAGTTCACACAGCTTTAGATGAAACAAACACTCGTTTATTGATTAAAACATGGTTTTAAGTGAATATAGAGCAAATCAATGCACAATCAATTACTAAAGGAATGAGGAGTTATCACAAGCAAATAATAGATATAAAATGCATGTTAATCTAACAACACTACCTAACCTAACCTCATGGTCCAAGATTACTCACAAGGTGTTTGGCTGACAGATATTTTTACAACCAGTCTGTGCCTAATACGAGGCAGGGCCCAGATCTTGCTTGACGCTGCAGGATGGTTCAAAATGGAGTTTCTCTAGCAAAAACCCTCTCGCTGTACAAAGTGTCTCTCTTGTGTTCCATCCCCCCTCAGTCCCTCCTCTCTCTGGGGCGAGGTGATTTACTTTGTCCCTCCTGAGCTAGGGAGCTCAATTTGCACTGCCTTTGTCATGTACCTCTCTAGCCTCTGTGCTGAGAGATAGTCCTGATGGTGTAGGCCATGTAACATGCTTCATATCGGTATACATACATGACGCTGCAATAAACATGATACCATAACAATAAGGTAGAGCATTCAAAAGGGAACCTTGCATGGCATAACTGGCATCAAACTATATAATTACATTGCAAAAATGAACAGAAAAGATACACAGATCGTAACCTAGGGATGCACGAATGTGCACTGCATGACGTAAGTTTCATTTGCAGACAGAATAGATAGAGATGAGGAAAGTCGTGCACAATGCACAATGATCAGAGTAGTCAGATGGCAAAGATGGGACTTGCAATTCTTGATTTAAACAAAATGTCCATGACACTCGAGGACACCCATGAGAACTTTCAAGCCCAGTAAGATGCATACAGTAACATAATACTTCACTGTACCATTCAGGGTACCTGAATCCTTCAGGAAAGATGCTTTTCTGAAAGCAAAGATGAGAATCCCTGGTTTAGGCAGTTAATCAAGGGAGAATGTTTAGTGATGATAAACAGAATGTGCTGCAGAAATTATGCTACTGTATTACAACAAAAAGGTGCATGCCTTAGATTGGTTTTATTGATGGTTATGCAAATGGTTGGAACATAAACCAGCATTTCTCTAAGGGAAAACAAATCCCCAAACTTTCCTCATCAACACTTTCCTGAGAGCTGCATAACACAAAATGTGGCAGACTAAGAGCACTTCAGAGCACTGGAATCTGCAACCTCTACTGGTCACCAATGACGATAAGGTGACAGCTTGCAATGCATGTACTGTGACGTTGTGCTGTAGAACACACATTATGCCAGGCTCTGCATTTTGAAAAATTGTGAAGAACCGAGGAATAAAGACTGAACAAAAAAATCCAAATGGGCTAGAGCTTCAATTGGTGGAAGTCGGCATCATTCCATTGATTTACTTACAGAAGCTAAAGGTCTGGGTGCAGGCTTGTAAGTACAAGGGAAAAGAAGCAATGGATGATCACACATAGGAAATGACAATAGACCTGAGGTATTATCAAGGACATCCATTCCAAATAAGATCTTAGCTGATTGCACTGACAGTCAGGCATAATGTTCAGTAATACCACTTTCTATTCAGGCCTGCCACTTCACTGTCCTTTCATTGCAAAGATGGCTATGTGAACTGTATGAGACATAAATGCAAATACCAATCTGTATTGTGGGAGCTGAACACTATACCAGCTTAATCAAAAGTGAAACTCTAAAATAGTTCAGAGTCCATTCTACAACTGGGCTAAAACTCCAAAAATTACTGGTGAATATTTCTTTGAATAAAAACCACAAATATGCTTAGATGTATTTACATCTCCTTTCATTCATATCCTGAAAGCATTCACACATGTGGGTTTTGGGTTTGTTTGCAAGAATGTGGAAAGTGAAAGTTTCATATTCATGAGAATTCATTTGATTCAATGGCTCATACCAGATGTATTCATATGGACATATTGAAATCTCATTTATAATACTTCCAACCAAGGAAGAGAAACAATATGCTGGGATTTAAGTTACTAGTCACATTCCACGAATAAGTCATTGAAATCTAGTCATGCAGTCCATATTAACAGTTCACCACTAGGTTATGGGCTGAAATATTTGCCCACATTTTGGAATAGTGAACATAACAAGGTAGGATTTTTGTGGTTAAGGATACAACGGGAATGGAAAGAGATGGTTAAATATATGAAATAATGCCTTAAAGCCACAAATGTTCCCCTACCCTGTTGCAAATTATTCGTACTACAATCATACCAGCAGGCCTCAGCGATTGAGGACCCACTGTGGTATGACCTATATAAAAAAGATCTCACATTCTAAACAGATGCACAGAGTGTGAGGAAGAGACTTGCCCAAGGTGACAGAGCAGGTCAATGGAAGAGCCAACAAAAGAATGCTGGTTTCCAAACTCCCACTCCAGTTCCCTGTCTATTAGACCATACTACTTCTGTGCCAACACCTCCAATTGGCTTCCTTGGGTTTCTCACCTCTCAAACCTGTGTGGGAAACAAATCAAACAATTTTTCCAAACGCTGATGGCTGCACCTGCTGTTCATTGCTGTGGCAAAAACAAGAAGCAAGGCCCTTATATTTTGTGCATTCAGAATAGTTAAAATTGCATTAAAAGGGAGCGCTACATCCTTTGGAAGTGTAAGAGAATATCTTCAAGAAAGGGTTCCATTTTTGACACATTATCACCACCTTCTTTGGATACTGGGATATTCTCCAAGCTATCATTAGTTCTCAGATATCATTAAAGGCTCGTGATCCAAGAACTGACCAGGAGAGCAATCGTTCCCACAACACAGGCAAAGCAACGGCACTCTTGTAGCTCGTAAGTGCCATGCCACAAGTTCAGGTGCCACTGAGATCGCATTGTACAGAAAGGCAGCTATCACAAAAAGCCTTCTCTTCAAACTGGAATTCACACTGGGACCAAATTCTACACACAAAATGCATGGAGACAGATCTGAAATAATCTAAGCTTCCCAACATCCTTTACTTTTTCACACCCCACTCTCTCTCATCCAAGACATTACTGGGGTAGCACTTCTCTAAAGGGAGAATACTAGATATACTTGATCCCAAGACTCCAGAGATGTTCCCTGCATTGCTGACAAAAGAAAATGAATATAGCACAGTATACATATACTGCTGGCAGCTACAGATTTGAGATCTTTCCTAGAGAGAGGACATCAACGGGCAACTCTTCAGGTTTTAATTCAACAACAGATCAAGATACCTGCAGTGGGTACCGCTGTCTGAGAAGGCCCAGCTGAAAGGTTAGGTGTTCCAACTTACATTTACTGTAGGGCGTGCAAGGGAAACAAGATTACATCTTGACTTTCCAGGTGATTAGTCAGAAGACCACATCTCCCAGTCACTAAATCCCTCACTGGTGCTAAATCAGGGCTCGACAAATCTTGGGCACCAGGTTGTCATGGTGCCCAGGATTTTGCCCCTGGCCCCTAGGAGTGCCAAGGCAGCCAGGGAAGTGAACGCCCCCTAGTGCCTAAAAAAAAAGAGCCAACAGTGCTGGAATTGTCAGCACTGCTTTCTCTCACTCTCTCTTCCACCACTGCTGAAAGTCCCACTGGCAGCAGCTTTTTCAGCAGCGGGGAGAGAGGTGTCTTTGTGTGATGTTACCATTGTCAAAAGCAGTGGCAGCCACAGTAGTTTTTCAGTGGCAGGGGGCCCTGCGCGCTGTCACCGGATGAAGTGGCATCAGCGGAAACCCCCAGCAGCGAGGAGTCCTTTCATTGCCTCACACCTAGGGGCACCTCAGTTTTTGGGCTGGCCCCTAGATACGAGGCAGATTTGTGAGAGCCTGTAGTAAGTTCTGTGTGGCTGACATAATTCCTGACAGAATCCTCAGACTACCAGAGGGTAGCAGGCCCAGCTCCCATCTCGCTGAGCCAACTCAACTAGCTGGCTCTCGGACTGTCAATGTCAGAATGGGAAAGATGTAAGGTTTCTTTATGGAGGCTATCATGGAGCCTGGACTACCCACTCTTTGTCAATGCTATTCATAATGAATTGCTAGGGCTTGGCAGTGGTAGATTGAGCAGCAACTTTGTGAGGAAGGTGGTAGGAAGAACGGAGACCATCACAGGATTAGCAACTCCATAGAATCATAACAATAGGTCATTTTGCCTAATTGTATCTTTTGCATCTCTTCCCCTGCCTTCCTCCCAAAGGCAGAATTGTGCCCTGGAGTCCTCTAGCACTATGCTGGAACCCATTTTAAAGATGTTAGCATTTCCATTAGAAACCTATTCCCACAATTCAACACACCCGCATGGTAAGGAGATTTTTCTAGCTTTTATGATTCATGGATTCCAAGGCCAGAAGAAACCATTGTGATCGTCTGGCCTGTATAACACAGAACACTCTCCAAAGCAATTCTAGAGCAGATCTCTTAGAAAAAAATCCGATCTTGATTTAGAAATCCTGAGTGATGGAAAAACCACCACAACGCTTGGTAAATCATTCCAATGGTTAATTATTCTCACTGTTAAAATGTATGCCCTTCTTCCCAGTCTGAATGTCTATGGTTTCAACTTCTGATCAGTGGAACATGTTATATCTTTCCCTGCTAGATTGAAGAGCCCATTATTTAAAATGTGTTGCACATGTAGGCATTTATAAACTGTAATGAAGTCACCCTTTAACCTTCCCGTTGTTAAGCTAAACAGACTGAGGTACTTGAGTCCATTACTGTAAGGCCTGTTTTCTGACCCTTTAATAACCCTTCAGGCTCTTCTCCAAACCCTCTTCAGTTTACCAACATACTTCTATTGTGGAAACCACAACTGGACACAGTAGGCCAGCAGCAGGTGGATCAATAGCAAAGACAAGAGGCAAAATAACCTCTCTACTTGCACTTGAGATTCCCTTGTTTATGAATCTAAGGATTCCTTTAGCCCATTTGGCCACAGCATCACACCGGGAGCTCATGTTCAGCTAAATATCCACCACAATCTTTTTCCAGGTTCACTGCTTCCCAGAATGGAGTCCCCCATCCTATAGGGATAGTCTATATTCTTTTTCCAAAGGGGTAGCCGTGTTAGTCTACTGTAGAAAGACAACAGAGTCTTGTGGCACTTTTAAAGACTAATAAAACTAATTTAGTCTTTAAAAGTGCCACAAGACTCTGTTGTCTATATTCTTTGTTCCTATACACATTTACATTAGTCAAATTAAAATGCATGTTTGCTTGTGCCCTGTATTAATAACCTGTCTTCTTCATTATTTATCACTCCCCTAATTTGGGTCATGTGTAGACTTTATCAGTGATTTTGAGGTTTTCTTCCAGGTCACTGATAAAAATGTAAATAGCTTCAGGCCAAGAACAGATCCTTATGTGATGCCACTAGAAACAGTCCCATTCAGTGATGATTCCTAGTTCGCAATTACACTGAGACCTATCAATATGTCATAAAGTACAAAGTCAAACACCTTACATCAAACACTATTACCTTTATCAACCAAACTTGTAATCATATATAAAAAATTATCAAGTTAGTTTGACTGGATCTGTTTTCCATAAACCCATGTTGATTGGCATTAAATTCTATTACCCTCCTTTAATTCTTTATTAATCAAGTCCCATATCAGCTGTTCCATTATTTTGCTCAGGATCAATGTCAGACTGAGAGGCATGTAATTGTGATTTTTAAATATTGGCACAATATTAGCTTTCTTCCAGTCTTCTTGAACTACCCCAGTGTTCCAAGACCTACTGAAAAATCAGAATCAATGAGCTCCTCTTTTCAAACTCTTGGATACAGGTTATCTGGCTCTGCTGATCTCAAAATGTCTAATTTCCGTAGCTGCTCTTTAATATCCTCCTGAGATACTAATCAAATGGAAAAAGTGTTATATGATGAGACATCTGTTTCCCCACCAAATACAGAACAGAACTATTGATTTACTTCTGCCTTTTTTGAACTATTAAGAATTCTACCATTTCAATCTAGCAATGAACCAATATCATTGTCAAGAATCTTTTTGTTCCTAACATACTTAAACTCCTCCTCACTGTCCTTAACTCTGTTGGCCATAGATTTTCTTTTTGTGTCCCTTTGCTTCCACAGTTCCTAACTCTGATTTATATTCATTAACTAACAACTTCCTCTTTCTTCCATTTGATATATATTATTTTTATATCTGTCTTCACTTCCCTTCTAACAGGTTAGGTTTTTGTTTGTGTTTTTTTTTGTTTTGGTTTGGTTTTTTGTTTGTTTATTTGTTTTTCAAAAACTAAAATGGAGTTCTTCACTGACTGTGGCTTTGGGGGTATCTGAGAAAGTATTTTTCTTAAATAATTCCCTATTGCCATTCACCCATTTCTGATTAAATTCTTCCTCCCAGCTGATCTGGTGCATAATTGTTTTCAGCATAATGAAATTGACTCTCTTTAAACACTGACATTCTTTCTCTATAATTATTGTTCTGGACTTTATTCTGCTTGCACATTATAAATGTAATGAAGTCATGGTCACTTGTGCCTAGCTATCTTGAATTTTCATTTTTGTGATCAGTTCCATCTTTATCAAGATGAGATCTCACACAATTCCTCTTTTGCTGGTTGCTATATTATTAAGTTAGGAAATTGTCACCTGTAAGACTTGGACATTCCAATGATGTTTTAGTACTGACAGGAGGAGAGCTCCTGCGTATATCACTCAAATTGAAGTCCTCCATGATTATGGAGCTTTCTACCTTACACATTATAGAAAGGTGCACACTGAGCCGCTCATCCTATTTTCTAGTGAGATTTGGTGTTTGCAGCCATCACCTCATCTTGTGCTTCATCTTTTAAGATACTGATCCAAAAACATTCAAGATCATTTTCTTCTGAAATGCCATTTTGACAGAGTGCCATTCCCCTTCCCCTTTTGCCTCCTAGATGTTTCCAAAATAATTTATAACCATTGATTTTAACATTCCAATGGTGTGAATCATCCCACCAGGTTTCAACTAGAATGAATTTATGCTCACAAAATGAGCAATTCCAATTCCCCTTAGTTGTTCCCCAGCCTCCTAGCATTAGTATATAGGCAATTAAATACTTTCTTTGTGTCCTTTGGTTCCTTGATTAGTTTTGTTCACCATCTTGACTCTGTGCTAAATGAGTGCTCTTATCTTCCCTCTTTTTATCCTCCCCATTCGTTATTAGTTTAACAAGTTTATTTTTTCCTTGATTTGGTCCCTTAGGAGAAATCTATTCTTTTCTCTGGAGGTGCTCTCATCTCTAGATCCGTGGAAAAGGTGCACGCTGGCCATCTCTTACCTCTTCAACCTGACAGGAGGCTTCCTTACTTCACAGGTATGTGAAGTAGCCACAGAGCAATAAGACGGCTTCTTGATTTCTTCAACTTCTTCCTCTGAAGTTGCTTAATGTGCTGGTCCCACTATGGTCAGGACTAAGTTAAAGTCACAGTCAATGCCTCTTCTGCTTTTTTTCCTCTTGTTTGTTTGACTTTACTTTTGCAAAAGAGCATGTTTTTGAAAAGAAGCTACTCTACTCAGACCTGTCACCCAGTAACACAAAGGAAACTAAGGGGAAAATATAGGGGAGAGGGGGGATAGGAAAGCCAGATAGACACCAAAGAAGTCAGTTTAACAAGCAACTGTCTCTGCTGACTGTCAGGTCACTTGAAGAGGAGGAACATTCCATGCACTACAAAGTGGCATCTGAGGGTGCAGAAGTTTTAAATTGCTTCCTCTTTCTTTTTAAGGAACTAAACTCCCTTTTGGTTCTCATTGTCCTTTCCTCTGTTCTTAGTAACTGACATAGCTTTGGTCAATCAAGATTGTGTATGTGTGGGTGCTATGTCCGGATCCTCACAAAGGCAGGCTGGTATTTTATTCTTATACTTTGAATCCAGTCATATAGTTCATATTGAATGGCTTCCTTCCTGAAGGTTGGATATTCTTCTGCTATCAGTTTTTAATAAATTTTTAAAAAAATCAAAGTCACATGCAAACCACCAAGCAGAACAGGAGCATAGTTCTCCCATTTTAAGCCTTTTCTTCCCCATGCTTAAAACAAAGAGATCACATGAATCAGTTACCACTATCACCCTCGCCCCATTTCTGTTTCATTAACTGCATATTTTGTGCAAGTCTTGGAATGCTGAATGTTATACCTATAGAGATTTCTGCAATATGCATCTTAGAAATGTCAGTGGAGCACTGCCAATTTATAGCAGCTAAGAAACTGACTGATTCCTTTATGGCACAGTGGTGCTGATGGTTGAATGTGCGTGTGCATTGGTAGGGCAGGGGCAAGGGGAGGTGCAAATAGGAAATTTAAATAAAAAGTTCCTTACCTGAATATGTATTTTCTTAGTATCCATCTCCACAGACCCTACATTTGGTCTTCTGGTCTTTGTACTACATGGCAGCAGAACCAAATCTGCCATTCATAGTCTTAGAACTAAACCCATCCTAAAGAGCCTGCTCTTGAAATAAGTCCCAGAGCTGACAAATTAACAAACTTTATCTCATGTTCCCAGAGAGGTAGCCTTATTAGTCCATGGTACAGCAAAAACAACGAGAGCCCTGTGGTACCTTAAAGACAAACTAACTTCTTCAGGCATAAGCTTTTGTGAGCTCCAAACCACTTAGTCAGATGCAACATCAGATGTGTCTGATGAAGTGGGTCGGAGCCCATGAAAGCTTATGTTCGAAGAAATTTGTTAGTCTTTAAGGTACCACAGGACTCCTGTTGTTTTCTCTCATACCATACATATCTAGATACCTGCAGTGCAATATCACTGAAGTTTCACTGCTTTTTTTTAAAGTTATGTTTCTGCTCAGCACCCAACCTCAGGTGAGGTGTATTTGCAGATCTAAATAGTAGAAAATAGGAAACTAAATATTCAGATAAGAGATAAAGGTTTCCTCTTCTCCATCACAGTCCAATCTGGAAAAGGATTTTCATAGAAGTGCTAAAAGCACAGCCAAGTAGAAGACAGAAAATTTATTCCCCTACCTTTGATTTTAAATTTTCTTAATTAAAAGACTTCCACTGGTCAAAACATTACTCGTGGCTTAAATTTGCCCATTCCAAAACAAAAAGACAGCTCAGGCTTTTTTCCTCCCCTTCTTTCCTCTTTGACTTCTGACTCAACCAGCCAGAGTGCTGCTTCCGTGCACTTTTGGTTCCCAAGGATGAATTCCAAAGCTGAAATTACAACAGAAACTCTGTCAACTCCAGAACCCTACTCCTCCCCCATTTGTTGACTCTTACTGCATAAGTAATTGCTGTAAGCAAGGAAAAAGACAGATATAATGAGGGCTCAACTAGATGATTAAAAGGTGCCCTACAAAAGACTGAAGCATCTTTGTTCCACTGGGAGATTTGATTGAGCAACAGTTACAAAGAAACTGAAGATGTGAAGCCAAAGCTGATATCAGTAGTCCTTGATTAATGACAAGAAAGGACAGATGACTGCCACTTTAGGTAACTGAAGCTTTAATCCACTATGGAGCCCATCCAGGAGACAACCAGGAACCTATTTAGGCAGAGGTCTCTGTACAAACTGAGCAAGTCCTGGAGTCTTCTTGAAATGCTCTTGCTACAGAAGGTTTGAGACTAACAGAAAACGAACCACTTTCCAGGAGCAACCATGTTACTGAGCTTTATTCTAGGCTACTTCTCATGCCACAGCCGACACAGCAGTAACTGAAACATCAGACTCTCCAGTTTAAGGCTGTAAAAAACAAATTATGAAGGTCCAAGTAACTGAGTGGATTCCTGGCCCTTCTTGAAGAAACGGTAGGTTTCTGGACTGGGAAGATTGCCATCTTTAGGAACCTATAAAGCTGCATGGCCTGTGAAGCCACCGTACGATGGCTAAGGTTCTAGATGCTGGTTCGTCACATTTTTATGGTGACTACGAAAAACAAGAGTAAAGCATACATGAATATCTGTATGCATATCTCCCCCTATGGAGAAGACATTTTAAATCATAGAATTGTAGGCCTAGAAGGGACCTGAGGGTGTCTATCACTTCCTCCTTCCATCCCCCCATGCTGAGGATTAAGGCTTAAATACACGTAGGCCATTCTGACAGTTGTTTTGTCTAACCAGTTCTTTAAAACCTCCAACAACAAGGAATTCCACAACCTCCCTAGATAACCCACTCCACTGCTTAACTACCAACTAACCATACTCAGAAACTCCGTTTTCTGTGAATAAAAAGTGAGTGCTTTACTGTAATTTTGAGTCTCAAAGAGGAAGAAAAACCACGTGGAGAGCGAATCAGAGCTGTCATAATACAGTCCCAGCTTGGCTCATGTGTCACATATGGGCACCCGTCAGTCAGTCAGTCTTGCTGTTTTGCTTCCCTCCAGTGTATGCTGCTCTGTAGGCAAGCCCAGCTTCTCCAGTGAGAGCTGATTCTGGTGCCTGTGTCATCCAGCTGTCTCCTTTATTCCTACCAAACAATGGATCTGTACCCACTGCTATCCAGCTATCATTTGATGAGGAATGCAGAGATTCCTGGGTACCTGCTGAATGACTGAATTAGCTACTATATCATATAATTTGATCCCCTGCAGGACACCGGTCATAGAATTCCAACCAGTTACACCTGCATTGAGATGAAGACTTGTGTCTGACATAACACCTGAAAAAAATACATGGGGACCTTAAAAAAAAAAAAAAAAAAAAAAAAAAAAAAAAAGAGAGAGATCATCAAGGGCGTTGTCTCAAAGTGATGAATATATCATACACACCTTTTAGACCTTGATTCAGGAAAGCATTTCAGCACATGCTAAAATGTTTTCCCGAGCCAGTGCCTTAGTGAGCTATTCCAACTATTAGCTATTCCGGTTTAAAGGTTTTGAGCTTCAGCTTCCAGCAACTGGATCTTCTTACGTCTTTATTTATATTAGACTGTGTTGACCCCACAACTGAACATAGTATTTCAACAGTGATTTCACCAGTGTAGATAGTATCATTTCCTATTGAATATTTTCCTGTTCATACATCCAAAGATTACATTAGCCCTTTTAGCCACAGCTTTGCACTTAGTAGTCATGTTTATTCATTTATCTACTTTTATATTCTTTTCAGTATCCCCCCTCCTTGTAAGTATGGCCTATATTCATACACAAGAATAATGGTGACCATATCTGCTGGCAAAAGCTAGGTAGGATTCTTGAGCTTTATGAAGAATGTAAAGAGGTAAAGCAGAGTCATTTCTTGAATGAGTGATGGAAGCTTTTCAAATCTCATTTCTATTACAGATATAGACTGAAGGAAGACAAAAATTGTGACAGGGACTACAGACAACCTAAAGAATAAACCTCAGTCACGCTCTGAAGATACTGGAATGATAGGTCCTACGTCTAGATATATTTCTTTAAAAAAAGACACCCACACACCCCCCACGTGCGAATTACTGGCATGGAGGATAAAAGAAAAAAAAAGGAGAAATCTTTAAAACTATGTAGAAGTAACCCTTTTAGAATACTTTTGACTGAGGTGGCACTGGTCCAAAATGAAAAATAAGATATTTGATATTCTCTTCAGGATTAAAGGCCCTTAGGCCAGCCTGTACACATTAGCTGTTTGATTTACTGAAGGGAAGTCAATGTTTACTTCTGTCCTGCAAAGCCAGTAGAATTAAATGGCTAGTTAATTTAAGGTCTCATCTGTCCTTTTGGTACAAGGAATTATTTCCCCTCCCTTCCTCTAATGAAACAGCAAGAATGAGAAAGCAGATGGTTCCACTTGGATAAACCTTTGAATGTGTCATCTGAGGAATTCACCCCAAAACTTAGCCCCAATAAAAAGTGAATAATACAGAGATGGCGCACACGACAGACACCATGTTCTTCTGATTTCTCCTCAAGTTGGTCGTATGTTTCAGTCTCTTATTGACTAAAACTTTGCCATAGTCTTTCAAGAACAGAAGGCAAAGCCCTCTTTGATTTATAAACCTCTCATGCACCGTTTGGCAACTGACATGGTGGAGGCCTTCTTTCTTTTGACTGAGTGGATGAATCAGAGCTCAAGCACCATTGTTCTTATGAATGGTTTTGTGCAACATAGATATTTTATGGCTCTCCAGCTGTCTAGGCTATGCTGTAGTTTATCTTTTTCATGAATGCAATCTGGACAAAATGCAAGGAATGTAACGAACTCCTGGTATCTATGGAATATGGCTTTTATTTTGGTATAAAAGCTGTATCTTTTCCTGGTATGCCTTTTTCTGTGTGAAAGGTACTGCATTATGACTCCACAGAAAAGAACCCCTAACTCTGATATTTTCTGTCAGGAGAGCTTCTGCTAAAAAGAAAAACGTGCTACTTCAATTGTCAGGAAATGCAGCTCGTGCTGGCTCAAAAAGATGGTTTTGTGAGTGCTTTAAAAATGGATCAAGATCCCATGGGGTGACTTCTATACTAGCTGAGGTGTCAGTAGGAAGGTCATTAAGGATCCTTGAAGATACAACTGACTGTCTCCCCACTTAGCACAAGACAGATACTTGTCTTTTCAGTGCTTTTGCTTCCAGGCTTATGTCCTTGCTGTTTTAGAGAAAATTCCTGAGTTGTGTAAAAACTCTGTTTATTTTCTTCTGTTGGCAGAGCCATGGTCTGGGGAAGAAGGCTCCTTTGCTGGCTCTTGAGGGTTTGCCTCTCATATTTTAAAGAGCCATACTTTGGCTGCATGTCCAACAGGAGTATATGGGGAGGCCACAGAGTCTGCGGAGCATTCTCCTGCTGGGAAACAAGTTCCAGAGCTGAAGAAAGGTAGTCTAAACTAATCCTGGCATCTGACGAAGTGGGACTTCATCCATGACAGCTCATGCAAAAAATAAATTTGTTAGTCTTTAAAAGTGCCCCAGGACTCCTTGTTTGTTTTGCTGAGCTACACCCGCACGGCTACTTCTTTGGAACTTCTAAACTGAAGTGTATGCTTGCACTGGTGTGCTGAGACGATCATAGTACAGGGTTTCAAGCAAGTGAACCAGGCAGGCACCACATTTAAGATTCTTAGATCTTAGACCCTGTGCTTTGCCATCTTTTGGCCTAGTGTTATGATGAAGGAGGGAGGACAGATCCTGTAGCAGAAGGAGAGGGGTCTGGAGAAAGAGAAGAAGGGTAAACTCCCCTGGGGAAATGCTCCAGTGGGTCCCTGAGGTTAGAGCAGCCTGGCTTAAAAGCTCAATTTAGAGGTCTAGGTAAGGAGTGCCTTTAATTTTTGTTTGAAGGGTTCTTGCTCCCTGGTGCAAAGCTGGAAAAAGCTCTTCAGGAGGAGTAAAGCTGACTGACAGGTCTGATTCTCTCTCCTTGATCTGCAGCGGTCTTTGGACTTGGATCCCACAGAAAATTGTTAGATACTACATCCCTCTCCCCACAGAAGAATAACTTTAAGCAGCTCAAATCTGAGAAGCAACACTCAGAAACTTGTATAATGATAAAGACCACTAGTCCTCCTGCTGAGGCAACACACAAAAGTCTAAGCAGCTATAGAGTGGCCAAAGCTTACTATGTAGTCCTCCTCTTAGAACTAAAGGATTCATTTTTCATCTGAAACCCCTTGAGGCTGGGAGTCAATCATTGCGGTTTTGGAATGTTTAACAACCCTGAATTCCCACACCCTCTTTAGCATTCATCTTTTAATTTTTTTTCATAGTTATTATTTCTAAAGCATGGATTTCAGCATAAACTACATCATGTTAATTAAACTATCAGTCAAGCTTTAAACCAGGGTCAGCTCTGCTGGGACAATCAAAGTGAGATGTTCATAGATGGCCTTCTAATCTACAATCTAAGGACTTGTCTATATGGGGTGAAATAGATTTATGCATCTATTCTGCAAGAGCTACTTTGGAATAGCTGCTCATGTAGACATCCTATTCTGAAGTAAAGGTGAGCTTGGAAGGGTTCAATTTTTATTGGTAAATGTAAGTAAAAGTCAATTTCACCATATGCACATAAACCAATGAAAAAATATTTCCAGTGATAACAGAAATGTACAGATAGGCAAAATAACAAAATGCTGCTTGAGAACTTTTGATTTAAAGATATTTACTTTGTGTATTTTGCAATGTGACATTGACAATTTGTGTATTAATAAGCTTTAGCTTTCTGAAGGTCAAAGTCTACCGTCATTAAATTATTGTCTGATTCTTCCTCCATAATTTCCTGCAACTGTGAAAATTTAAAAAAATCAGTAAAAAATTTTTTAAAATGCTTAAAAACAAACAGCTATCAATATCAACCACTGAAATTATACGAAACATAGAAATCGAGTTCTGTAATGCCAAAATAAATCACTTTATTCTGTGAGGGGAGTAATAATTCTGGAATACAAATCACTTTTAGTCCGAAACATTATGTCCACAAGAGCTAGTTACTCCAGAATAGATAAATTGTAGCAGTATAGCTATGTCAGTCAATTTCCCCCATGTAGGCAAATCCTTAATCACCCCTCAGTAAGTTGTTATACTTAGTGGATTTACTCACTCATTATACTCCACCCCAACCCTTCAAGAAAGGCTTAGTATTCTCCACCAGCTTCTCAAAATACCAATTAAATGTTGTCCTAGCCTGGCATTAATATGAAGAGACAAAAAGACATATTCAATATCACCAGTCCATTGCCACACTTCCTACTACAATACAGCTAGTAGAACATTTCCAGAATTTCACAACTATTGCTCGCTTGCTCTCTCCTCCAATCCATGTCCTTACTCTCTATTTCCTCATTTAACCTGAGGAGAGGATGGCACATTTCTTTTAGAAGGTGTACTTCACGTCCCTTCTTTGATAAGAATTCTGCATCTTAAAGACAGTGCATAAAGAGAAGTCAGATTGTTTCCCCCTGCATTTCCTCAGGAAGCAGAAGTTTCAGACCTCTCAGGTTTTGCAGCTGTGGCATCTTCCTTTGTCTTGATCAAGTTGCGCTAAGAGTCATGTTGGTGCCAGTCCTAACAATGGAAGGTGGCCAAAACCATTAAAACCAAACAACCCTCCTGCCCCTCCCCTCCCCCTGTGGCTTCCCATTAGAGGTCATCCTATTTTTTAATTCCATGGCTGCTATTCTGTAATAATGCCATCCAATGCAGGGACTAGTAAAGAACTAAAAGGAAATTGCATAAGGATCTCCTTTCCTCAGCCATCACTGATATGAGTGTTCAAGCAGTGGGTATGGTCAGCAGCTTAATTTTCCATGGTACTGAAAAGAAAAACAAAAAAATAACTCACCACAACTATTGATACTTCTATGATCTCTCTAAAGATAACAAAGGATTGCTGTCATTTCCATTGTCCCTTCCCCCAGCATAATGCATGCTACACCTGAAACAACTGTTGCCCCCACCTGCATCCCGACTATTGCAGGAGTCTTTGTTTCAACCAGAAAAGAAAATCAGTAGCTTCTTTAGAACTTCTCTCTGTTGCAAACTAAAAATTCAGTTTGCAGACTGAACATTTTCCACTACAGTTTCTTGTATTTATCTTAATTTTAAATTATGTGCTCTGATATAGTTGATTGCAGGTAAAAGTCTTTACTCTCAGTTTCTGGCTTCTACCCAGAATAAGAAACACCACCACCACCACCAGGTTTGCTAATCTATGGTTTGTAATGAAAAAAAAAAAAAATATTTTACCAAATCCAATCTTTCCTTGCAACAATAAATTGAGTGCTTCAGTCCCTAAACTTAGCTCCCCACACACACACACACACACACACACACACACACACACACACGAAAAGGTGATTCTGAAAAAAATATATAAACAAGTTTGATTAATATTCATCAGTTTGCAAATCAGAATCGAATCGGTAAAGAGTTCCATGAGAATACATGGCCATTTTTAGTACCTAGCTACAATATCCTCCAAAATACACTTGCAGTAACATGATTACTGTTTCATAAAGGCTTTGACTTTCCTGCTATTATCCCAGTCTTGCTTTAGCACATACTTTATATTAGAATCCATTCCAGGAAGCATATGGCAATAGAAGTAGGTCAACCATTAACCAAATAACAGGAAGCTGCTCTGCAGAGCACATCCTTCAAAAGCTCGCTTAATGAGCTAGCTCTTCATAATGTGTCCTTCAAAAAGGTTGAAGCTAACAGTTTCAGTGGATTTCTTTAAAGCTGCAAGGTCACCCAAGTCTGAAAGCTTCTGGTCATGCCAGATGTAGAATGGCCAGACAGACTCACTTTCAAGTGCAAAAGCATCCAGTTCAGAAACAGACCATATCTGAGCATTCTAGCATAGCTCAGAGAACCATAAGAAAAGACTCCAACAGTTCCTGCAGTTTGTAGGTAAACACCGTCCATCTCACATTACTCCACAGTCCCACAATTTGACAACATGCATCCCTCATTGTAGCACCAAACACCATTATTGGGGAAGGTGCATTGCCACCGCCTCTTATTCCACAGTTCTCCTTCACAGACACACAAGTTACCTCCCAGATACGCAATCTCAATCATGGTGGCATTTGCTAAAAATTAATTTTGTTCAGCATTTGTGATCAGTGTTTTTGACTAAGTCCTTCATGGCTCGATTCTTCCATGATCCTGTACCTATCACAATAACATGATATACAAGTTAGTGATCTGTCAAATATTTCATATTCTGAAAAGGCGAGGAGGTGAGACAAGGAGAAACCACCATCCGACATCGTTGTTGGCATCTTAAACCTCTATTCTACCCAAGACCTACCAGTCAGTCACTTTCAAAATGCCTAGAGTACAGATGCTTATAAAACCATGCATGACACAGTGATTCCAGTCTTGAAGTTTTGTGGCCCCACTCCTTTTTTTAAATGTGCAATCCTATGAGAATATTATCTGCCAAATTACATGCAACACAGAGGCCAATAAAAAGGAGCTGTTTTATGAGAAACTTGAAGTTCTTATTACAAGTGGCAAGGAACAGAAATTCAGATGTGACATGGGATGAGTTTAAATTCTGATTAATATTAGATAGTTAATAATATAAGTGCTCACCTCAGCTACAGTAGGAGACAAGGTGAGTCGTCCCATCTCCTCATGGAAACAAATTTGGCAAATTATCATTTTATGTGCCAGTATATAACCTGTAAATAATTTTGTATGTGGTTGTTACTTAAGCTTCTTAGATAAATGCTGAGATAATATTGCTGCTGGGTTGCCATATACCATAAACCACTATTATACTTGGAGAGCTTTAGATGAAGTCACTACCAAGCCCTGTGACCATAATCAAAGCATAAAGCGGAACAGATGAGGACATTAATATTGGTCTTGTGATATCTTTAGAATAATGCATATTGACTCTTTTTATGCAAGGTCCCTTATTTTCTTTTGGGTAATATTTTTATGTAACTGCATGTCTTCTTTCTAAGGTCACTATATAATAAATCTTAACTTTGATCTCCCATATCACCACCGCCACAGGCATTAGAAATCCCAGGGAAATGAGATCTCACAGGAAGGTATGTTGTGGTTATCCAGATTACAATGCCTACAGGCTTTTCACAAAGCCATTCATCAAGACATCCTTCATTTAGGGTTACCTGTTTTGTGTACTGGATGCCAGACACAAAAAAAGGATATCTATTAAGAACATTCACTTGGATGAGTGCTCCATAACACTATGTCATGAGCACCCCATATAATCGCCAAAATCCTCGAGAACCTCTCTAGCATCTTATTCAATGCTTATAATCCAACCCATTCCTCTGGATTCCACTGGCCTTCCAGACAATGGTTTTAACTCCCAGTCCTCAGCTAGAGCAAGTGATGATGTATCCATGATAACGTAGAGAACAGTCAGTATGTGTGATCATATGTCCCTGCAGACTGCTTTATATCTGAAGCCAGAGCTCCTTGCTGAAACAGGCTAACTCAATGGAAGACTGCCAAGCTTGCTATGGGTAAGATATTATTTTAGAAGTTATTTATAATCAGCTATTCTCACAGTGAATCACACTTTTTTTGGTTAAAAAAAGTCAACTAAGATTTCTTTAGAGCATTTCCACAACAAAGATGTTTGGAGAAAAAAATCCCATGCAAAAATTGGGGGACAGCATGAAACATTATTACCAATTTATCATGGGTGAAAACACTTCTGATTGCCAAATAATGCTGAAAACACAAGATAACCAGCCAATGGAAAACAAAACTTTGTAGGGTAAGAATTATACAAGAAGCGATGAAGGAACCATAGCTTCTATTATTAAAGCAACCATAGCTTCTATTATTAAAGCAAGTTCTTGGCGCAGGAGTAGCCTTGAACTGGCTAGTACAGAAAAAGCTACTGCCCCCTGGGATTATTTTACATAACTCAGAAGAAGTTCTGCATGAGGAAATGCCATTCCAGCTCCACATAATTGTTCGGTGTCATTTTTAGTTGAACTTTAAAAACAACCACAAATATATTGCAAGCACAAGTCCTAGACTTATAGTACTTCAACCAAAAATCTTATGAATGGGATTAGTGGATAGAGCAGAAGGGTGAATGGCTGAAGTCATTACAGCACAGAGCAAACAGTCTTCCTAGACAAATCTAGTTTTATGAACATCCCCTCCTCCCATCCCCAAAATGCTCCTGGGAAAACATACCTGTGGGTTGACTACTCCTGTCATCAGCTCTTAGGAACGTCTGAAACCAGTCATTCCCTGCAGTGCTACCACAAAATAGTATCCACGACAAGTATTAAGTCAAGTGAGGCTGTAATATTATTTGTTCAAAATCCCACTGAACAGGCACCAGAAATCGAGAGGGCTCTGGTTATGAAGTACAGGTCTACCATGCCTGTTACTGAGTAAGTTCTGGTACACACCATGCTGTGACTATCGGAAGGTGTCTCCTTTTTAAAAACAAAAAAAGAAATTTCCTATTCAGCTGACAGAAGAATTCACAACTCTGCAAGCCACTAGATTTTTGCAGTCTGAATCAACAAAATGCCTGGCAAGTTCATTTATGAAGTCTCCTCCTGAAGATTTATTCACTCCACTGATTGTATTTGGCTTTTAAAAACTGGTGGCATGGTTAATTTGCCTCTGGCTTTGACAAAAAGGGAAAAAGGAACCTTAAGCTGTTGGACTTTCCTGTGAAGAGGGAAAGCAAAGAAAACTGTGACAGCTTTCCATGCTTACTTAGCAATTACATAATTGCAAAGTCTATGCAATATCACTTGCAGTATTCTGTACCCTTCTTCACTTCACAGCTGCAGTGCAACGTTCTCAAATGATTGCAGCTTTTGAACAAACTGTCTCTGCACAAAAGACAAAAGGATCTACAATGAAACTTCATCTGAAGCTCAAGACTTCCACATGACTAAACCCTTCTCATTCTCCAGATTTGTGTACACCCTCCCCCCCTTTTTTCCCTCCATCATGCATTCTTTTGGAGGGTACTTCACTTGTTTAGAAAGAAAGAAAGAAAGAAAGAAAGAAAGAAAGAAAGAAAGAAAGAAAGAAAGAAAGAAAGAAAAGGAAAAGCCTTCTGGGCTGAAGATTTCAGATGACAAAGCACAAGGTAATCATTTAACACAGAAATGAAAGCAACATAAAAGGACAAGATGCAGAGGGAAAAATCTACTTAGGCTTCCTGCACTGGCATGAAATGGCTGCTTTCCTTCTTACTGCCAGCTCCAATGCTTCATGTTGACATTACACATCCTGTACTGTAGATCCACCCCCATGCTGCTGCTTGCCCAACAGAATTATCTCCTGCGTCACAGCAGTGGTAACAGAACTGCTGGCTCTGCAGATCTGAAAGCACCATTTCAATGCTTAATGCATGCCACAACTGGACACATTACCAGATATTCTTGGTTGGTTTGTGGCACTGTCAGCAATACATTACTCGGCCTAACCTTCTGTTAACCAGACGGTCTGATCTCCCTTTGGGATCAAACCATTAAACTTTATTTTATTAAATTCTATCAAAACGCAGGGACAGTTTACAGCAGTATGTCTGGTTCATCTCCAACAGGGTTGCTAAGATAAAAATAACTGGAAATACTGCTTCACACCAACAGGGAACAAGGTCTTCTGGAGTAAATATTTAAATGATCTGCCAGATTAAGTACCATCTATCTCAGTATGACCACATGGATAACAACTTATATTATTATGTACACTCACACACACCTCATTATAAAGGGCCTTGGTAATGTTCTCCCTGATCAATTTTCATTGACAACTACATTAGTATCTATCATAATCACTTATCATTCAGAACCAGCTCTTTGTAACATGTCAAAATCTTCAGCTTCCAGAAACACCATTATAAATGAGAGTGATGTGAAGTACATGAACACCATCTACTCAACATAGCAAAATGAAAGTTCTTTCAAACCTCATCCTTCTGTGAAATGACACCTCAGGGTATGCGGGCACTAAATGAAATCCAACTTAAGTACTTATCACACACATGCCAAATTGCATCCCCACCCCCAACCAAAATGTGAAGTGTGGGAACGCAAAAAACAAGGTGAGAACAAGGTGAGGATGAATAGAAGTGAAAGGATGATCTACTGCATTAGTACTTGTTAGCTAGTGTGAATGAACTCCATCCATGTCCTTGTCCGCAAGCACAAATGAACATCCTATGTATTTAGCTGCTGAAAATTAAATGCATTTCTCATTTAAGATGTCATTTCCAAGTGCATCACTGCAAACCCCGAGAACCACACTCGGGGTCCTGACCTCCAAACATTTACTCACATGAGTAATCATCCTGAAATTCAATCAAATCACTGGGACAGCTCACATGAATAAAGGCTACATACAAATAAGCTTTGGCATAATAAGGTCCTCAGTCCTCATCTTCTGCTGTTTTCCATCATACTAAACAGAACATGCAAAAGTAACAAAGAGATCTGACTAGTTAAAAAGCCAACTGGACACAAGACTCCCTCTGTTTTGTGGGCAATCCTGTGAGCTAAAGAATAGCACACATTGCCAACACCAGGCTAAGTATTTCACCTCTATACTAGACTAGAACTTCTCACTATATTTAGTTGGCAAGTGTCAGAATATTCACTGTAGCAAATTTAGCTTAATCTACCTTTAGAACTTCCCAAACAGAAGAAAGTAAATGTTCTCCATTTTTATGCCCCAGTTAAGATACTACTTCATCATAATCATATGACAGAATTCCATTGCCACGGCATACAAAACTTCAGTATATGGTAATGAACCCTCCAGAAAGTCATTCCACAACCTGAAACATCATCTACCCTTCAAACACACTAAAAATAGCTTACTCACCCCTTGAGGTCTCAGCAGCCCATCTGATATTACAGAACAGCATTAGCAAACCGAAGTAGACATGAACTCTTAAAATAAACATCTCCACAGAGAAGACCGGAATAGGGGCAAGCAGACCCTACATTACAGGACACCACTGAAGCTACATGAATGAACCTACGGAGAGTCATTTAGCACTGGAAAACAGGGAAAGACAACCAAACACTTAAATTGTGCAAGTTAAGAGCAGGAAAAAGTTTCATGTTCATTTGCATGCAAGATTTGGTTTGCTCATTTCAAGAGTCAGTCAATGTACCACCCTATGATTTCAACTTCTGATTCAAGGCTTTAGGATGGATTACATTTCTGGTTATGATACTATAATCAAATATCAACAGTTTTAATTCTTTCTGACCTCCTGATAGCACAGGAACTGAAGCCGTACTTTCCCCCACGTTGAGAGCCATGCAGTATTATACTGGGGAAGGAAGAGCCCAAGGGAAGGTGTATGGTCTATTTCAATAATACCCACCTCTGGTATTGCTCTATAATCTGATATACTATTTAAAAAATAATATATTTTCAGGTGTATTTACTTATTCATGCAGTTGGAGACCCAGATATTCCTTTCAACAGTTTCAGTGAGTAATAAGATTCTGTCCCTGAATGAAATGTCTAACAGGTCTTACATAATATTAGCACATCTGATGGCAAAGTCCATGTACTCCTGAGAAGCATCTTTTTTCTTTATCTAATGCAATGTGGTCCACCAAACTAATTGCTTACATAGTCAGCTCTAACAACCAAAGAGATATGCTTCTTATTTTTCCTATCCTACAACTAGTAGGCCAAGAGGCCAGAAGAGGCATTCTATATGCTGATTCACTTAATGGCCTTAAGTGATATTTACTTCCAGAGGGCCTGATAAAGTCATAGTCTTTCTATATAACCATCATACACAATGCTGTTTCACACAATATGCTTCATCATAGACAAGGGAACTTGACCTGTATATGACCTAACAAAGCTGAAAGCTGATATGCTTTCTCCTCCATTCCTCCCCCCCCAGCTGAAGATAAAAGGTCAATAGACCAAAAGGGATTGATACAAGTAGACCTCATATTACATGAATTTAACTTTCAGAGGTACATCTGACCAGGAATTGAAGCACTTCCTTGCTTCATTGTAAGCTCTGGCCTGTGAGGTAGTACTAAAAAGATAGCAACAATTTAGCTATCAGGGTTAATTTGTTGTACTGAGAACCATCTGGATACTCTTGCTTTTCCACCAAAAATATGGTAATATTTAACACTTGCTAATTTCCTTAAATTGAATGTCCAAAATACTAAAACTAGTCCTACTACACATATAGGTTTCAGAGACTGCCAAAAGTGATACCGGTATATTCTGTTGCCAGAGCAAATGACCAAAACAAAGACAAGCAAGAACAACACTGCAATGCAAGATGAGAACTTTTTGGTCACTAGAACACGAGACGGTATAGGTATGTCTGCTTCCTCTACATTATCTTGTCATTTTACTTTTTTCCTGCTCTTCACAAAATAAAATAAATGCATAGGAAAATACCTAAAATAAATGCATAGGAAAATTCGAATAGAATAGCAGACTACTTACACATACCCTTTTTGCTTCTCTCTTCCTCAGCTACACAGCCCTCCCAGGGCAATACCAAATAAAGAGCTACATAGACACAGTGATATATTTTTAGTCTTCTCTTCCATATAAACCCTAGCTAGGAATATACCTCTGAAAACAGATGATCACTCAACACAACGAAAAGGGTCTCTGGATGAATATTTGAGTGGTAGACCAGTGGTGCTAAATAATAATCCTTTTGGCCTTCTTTCTATAGTACCTTCCATCCCAGAATCTCAGAGTGCTTAACAAGCAATGGTCCAGATTCAGCCACTCTTACACACAGCAAATAGTTCCTTACTCTGAAGGTGATGCCAACAATTTCTATTTCAACATGAGTAAAAGTGGCAGAATCCGACCTCTCAGTATCTCTTGAGATGGATTAAGTGTTATCCCTATTTTGTAGATGAAGGTGGGGGAAGAAGAGTGATTAGGGACAACATTTCCAGAAACAGTCACTAATGGTGGAATATTGGATTCCTCAGTTTATGAGTAGCCTGACAGAGACCACTTGAACCCAGTTTTCAGAAACATTGAGCACCGACCAACACCAATTGAAGTTGATGGGAGCTCTGAGTGTTGAGATCTCTTGGGCTTCATTTTTTCAGAGGTTCTGAAGTTCGACACTCAAAAACAACAACAGAAAGTCAATGGCTACTTTTGAAATTCTGATCGCAAGTGATTTCCCCAGCTTCACACAGCCTCTGGCAAAGCTGGGAATAAAAACTCATGTCTGACTTATAGCTTGGTGCTTTAGCTATAATTCAAATTTCACAAGTTTAAAACATTAAGAATGGCCATACAGGTTCTGACCAGTCATCCAGATAGCTCAGTATCCTATCTTCTAACAGTGGCTAATGTGAAGTTCTTCAAAGGAAATGAATAAAACAGGGCTATCATGAAGTGATCCATCCCCCTGTCATCCAGTCCCAGCACCTGTCAGTCAGAAGCTTAGGTACACCCAAAACATGCAGTTGCATCCCTGATCATCTTCATTAATAGCAAATGATCCTTCATGAACTTATCTAATTCTTTTTTTTAGCCCTCATACTTTTGGCCTTCACAACATCCCTGGCAATGAGTTCCAAGGATGACTCTGTGTTGTACAAAGAAACACTTCTTTTTGTTTTAAACCTACTGCCAATTAACTTCATTGGTTGACGCCTGGTTCTCGTGTGATGTAAAAGGATCAATAACACTTCTTCACTTTCTCCACACCATTCATGATTTAATAGACCTCTACCACATCCCCCTTCAGTCATCTCTTTTCTACACTTAACAGTCCCAGTTTTTTAATCTCTCCTAGTACAAAGCTGCTCCAGCCCATTTTTCTTGCCCTTCTCAGTACTTTTCCCAATTCAAATAGATCTTTATTGAATAGGATGACCAGAACTGCAAGTAATACTCAGGATGTGGGAGTACCATGGATTTATATAGAGGCGTTATGATATTTTCTGTCTTATTATCTATCCTTTTCCTAACGGTTCCTAACCTTGTCAGTTTTGACTTCCACTGCACATTGAGCAGATACTTTCAGAGAACTATCTACAAAAACCCCCAAATCTCTTTTTTGAATGGTAACAGCTAATTTAGACCACATCATTTTGTATGTATAGTTGAGATTGCATTTTCCAATGTGCATTACTTTATCAACATTGAATTTCATCTGCCATTTTGTTGCTCAGTCACTCAGTTTAGCGAGATCCCTTTATAACACATCGCAGTCAGCTTTGGACTTAACTAGCTTGAATAATTTTGTATCATCTGCAAACCTTACCACATCATTACTTACCGTTTTCCAAGATCATTTATGAATATGTTGAACAGTACTGGTCCAGTACAGATTCTTGGAGGATTCTGCTATTTACCTCTCTCCACTGTGAAAACTAGCCACTGACAAAGGAAACCCTTTGTTTCCTGCTTTTTAACCATCTACCAGTCCACCAGAGGACCTTACCTCTTATGTCATGACAGCTTACTTTGCCCAAGAGCTTTTGCTAAGGGGCCTTGTCAAAAGCTCTCTCCCAACCCAAGTATACTTGGTCTACACTTGTGCATGTTTGTTGACTCCCTCAGAGAGCTCTAACAGATTGGTATGCCAGGTTTCCCTTTATGAAAGGCTTGTTAACTCTTCCCCAATATATCATAACAAACAAGGAGTCCTGTGGCATTCTTAAAGACCAACAAATTTATTTATCGCATGAGCTCTCATGGGAGAAAATCCCACTTCAAAGTGTCTGACAAAGTGGGATTTTCTCCCAGGAAAGCTCATGCGATAAATAAATGTGTTAGTCTTTAAAAGCATCACAGGGCTCCTTGTTTGTTTTGCTGAACTAGACTAACACGGCTACCCCTTTAGAACTTGCCAATATATCATGTTCATCTATGTATTTGATAATTCTGTTCTTTACTATAGTTTCAATCAATTTGTCTGGTACTGAAGTTAGGCTTCTTGCCCTATAATTTCCAGGATCGCCAGTGGAGCCTTTTTTTAAAAATGGCATCACATTGGCTATCTCCCAGATGTCTGGTGCAGAGGCTGATTTAAGCAATGGTTTACATATCACAGTTATGGTTTACATATGACACTTCATAGCCGAGTTCCTTCAAAACTCTTGGGTGATATCATCTGGTCCTTGGGCCTTATTACTGTTTAATTATCAGTTTGTTCTAAAACCACCTGTACTAATACCTCAACCTGGGAAAGTTCCTCAGATTTGTCCCCTAAAGAGAATGGCTCAGATGTGGAAACTTCCCTCACATCCTCAGCAGTAAAGACTGATGCAAAGAATTCATTTAGCTTCTCTGCAATGACCTGGTCTTCCTTGAATGCTCCTTTAGCACCGTGATCATCCAATGGCCCCACTAATTGTTTGGCATGCTTCCTGCTTATGATGTATTTTTTAAAAAGCCATTAGAGTGCCATTTCATCTAATGGTTAGCAGAAACCTTCAGTGAATGAATCAACTTCACTAGTTATTCTAGATTTTTTTGTTTAACCCAAGTTAGGAAATGTGGAATTCGTGGAGCTGTCAATTTTAAATTAACAACAGGAGGAAGGAGGCAGATAACTAACTTTCAAGTAGTTAAAAGGTAAATATACCATCTTGCATGTAAAATAGCATCCCCCCCTTGATCTGAATCCCCGGGCACATGAACCCTTAGCTCTTTTGTTTATCTTTTTGAGCAATAATTCAAAAAAAAATATCTCATTTGCACCAAGAGTACAGGATTTTGTTTTCTCCTCCCACAGTCAGCATGTGCACATGCACATATGCACACACTGCTATCTTTGTCAGTAGTCAAAGACATATTGACAATTTAAGGAAGGGAAGTCTTTATCGGCCTCCTGCAATATACCATCATGGTTTGAATCCATTAGCATCACAAGCAATATCCACTGTTCTATATTCCAGCAGTTGTGGCCTATTTAATCTCCATCTAGAACTCAGCAAGGTAATTCTTCTCATGACCAGTGATGTAATCCCAAAGTAAAACAGTTTGATCCCGAAGAGACACAGCTCATTCAACTGGTGCCATGAAGGCCTTATTGTCCAAAAAATCATGGAAAGAGATACTGTATATGTATGTCAGAAAATTCCATTTTTTTATGTTTCAATAGCCTTCTCTCATCATCATGAGCACAGATTTCTCTGTCTTCCTATATCCTCCTTTCTCTTCACATCTGCTTTGTTTTGTCTCACAAATCATTCTAATGCCTCTCTACCCCACGCAATTGCTCTGTTACCAGCCAGCTTCCACTACACATAATTATGGCATGTCTTTGCCTACTTTTCTGTTTGCTCTACAGCCCTGCCAGTTTTCTACTTGTGCTGATGCTACTGTTTGCTTTTCCTGACACTGTAATCCTTGCATCCTTTAAGGCCTTGTTTCCTCTACCTTGACAGCAGCTGGGATTCTTATTCTCAGATCCCTTCCAAAGCTTTTCATTAGCAATAGCAATGCAATGGTTTAACATCCTATTTCCTGAACATCAGGTCAGTGTCAAAATTGGGCTTGTAAGGTGTCTTGCAAACATACCATATTATGCCGCTACCCATTTATTTTCTTAATGATTGGTACATTATTAAAACTGCATACATATAGCATTAATCAGAGAAGGGAAAAGGCAGACCCACCATCCAAGGGGTGAAGGCCAACTGTTCCCCCACCCACAAGATTCTGGGAAAGCCCTACGCACTTCAGCATAAACCTCACAACTCAGTTTTATCTTCTTCCCAAGAAGTATCATCCATGTAACAACTGGATTCTTAAACTGACAGGCCTAATCCCTTGTGGTTATGGTGGTCAATCATCTACTTGACCTTCACCATATTGGCTCAGAAGTGATCATTAACCAGTTAAGTTTTCCTTAGGTCCTTCCTAAGCACTGATGACATTGCAATGCCTACAGCTCTTTGTCCTGACTGCACCATCAAGATTTTATTCTCAGAAGGAATGCATTTGATTCCCCATTTGGGAGCAATGCCTTTATGCCTCAAGATCCCTTGCCTGTCTTCTCTTTTAGCATGAAATAGTTCTAACTGCTTGACTTCCTTGTCTTTCTAACATACCCTTTTCATAAAATACTAAGCCTTTAGAACATCAGCCTCATCCAATTACATAGTGTATCCCTTTCAGGGGCCAACTGTGCAAGTTCTTCTTCCATGGTTTCAACATGAAAATTCTCCAAAAACAGTGGGGTTTTCAGCACAGGGAGAAAAGAGGAGGTCAGAAGACACAGCTTTTTATTGTTATATATACAGAATAGAGAAAAAAAACAGAGCAGGTTATGTCTATCGAATAAATGCTAAGTGATCATGACCTTCCACTGTCAGGGGAGGGGGGAGGCAGCAGGGGGAGGGTAGTTCTTCCCAAAAATAGTTTAAGAAAAGTTTCTTCAATTAGCAGTTAGGCAACTACGTTTTGAGGATATTGCAATTAGACAGTGCCCCAAGCTGAACAAAGCAACTCTATCAATGAAAATATTCTTGTTGAAGATAGAATAGAATAAAAATAAATACCACATATGAGTCTGGGTACTTTCAAGTACCTAGGAAATCAAGATCCATTTTTGCCATAGCATTAGAGAAGCTTTGAGATATGTTTGTACTGTAACCTATAGGGTAGCTTCACAGAACTCTGAAGACATCAGTGGTAAAACCCTAAATCATGTGGGCTTGTTTCCAAAGTTAAAAAAAAAACCAAACTCATCTGACTTATTTTTCCCCATGTGTTCAACCTCCCAAACATAAGCTGAATAGATAAAAGAATACTTCCAAAAAACAAGGCATAAATGAATTCTTATAAATCAAGTCTCCTCATTTGGAAACATCCACTAAACCCTTTTCACTACAACCAACAAGATAATTATCATAAGTCGAGCTATCTCCCTTCCTCCCCCTTTTTCTTCTTTCAGCACTGGCATACAAACCATGCTATTTTAACTTCTTTCCTGTTCTCCCAGTTCTTCTGGAACATTTTATTTTCAACAGTCAACTCGTTTGGAGAAGTGCCATGCTGAAGTTCAACCATTTACAATGTTAACTGTGTCTCTGCCAGCAGCTGAAGACTTACATCACACCACCTTCTCCAGCCCCTCTTAGATTAAAAAAAATTGCGTTCTTTGGTCTGAAACATTTTAGGACATTTAAGCAGCCTTCACTCCTATCTCACCCTTGTTCTTTCTTCAAAATTACTTTCACTCACTGAAGAGTAAAAATCGGCTCTCCCCCCCAACTCCCAACTTTCCTTAGTTAACATATTCAAGACTTGTCTTCAAATCCAAAGGGCTCATATTAAACTTTACTATTACCTGAAAGATTCCCATAAGAATAATTTCCTGTCACCATAGTGTTTGGAGATACAATGATGCTTAGATGGATAGGAATAGATATCTTTATGGAAGTTACCAAATAGAAGTTCAGAACTGATCGACTCCTTTCACTGGTAACAAAAATTACAGAATCGTGTCACTGGTAGAAGATGAGGAACCATTTATAATATTATATGTTCAGTCCAAGAGAGACTACTGAAACTTTCCAGATAAATATGGCTAAAAGGCTTTCTACTGTGGTAAGATAGAACAACAGCACAAAGTTCAGTAGAATAAACTAACTTAAAATGACACAGAAACTTAACATATGTTCTGCAGACTTTTCCTGATTCATCCATAAAAAAGAGAGTCTTCTTCCCCATAACTAGTCCACCCCTCCAACTTACTCTTTGCAACATTTTAGCTCAACTAAGAGTTGTTATTCTCAGTTTGTATACACTAGCAGTATATTTTTCTTCCCTGAGTTTGGTCAATTGTAGTTTTATAATATGATAGAGCTGATTAAGGACTATTATCTAGTTATTCACAGATTAAGTCCTTCCTCTGAAGTTTAAAAACTACAAAGCAATGTTCTTTATCTTAATTTGAGAAATTATCTGCAATGCCATGCATAGATGGTGTTACAGCAGAGCAGAACAACCTTAATTCCTATTGCAAACCTACACCTGCTTGTAAGAAGTGCATAAAACCATCATTGGAGTCGCCTTTAGCTCACTACTGTTTCTGAGTTCAACATTTCAAGAAGAATCTTTGTTTTTTGGAGTAACCTTCCTCAAACTGTAGTCTGCCTATTATAAGATTTTAGTACTTCCTATTTCCTCTCTAGTGCTAAAATTAAACAGTCCATTCCTTGGGGCCCAGCATAACATCTGCCAAATCAAGTATCTCTGTGGAGCATTTTCTTCTAACACTTACCAGTCATCCTAACAATCAGTTAATGGCTTCCAAATACCCATCTTCCATAAGTCACAAACCAGGGCAATAACTTGATTAAATCTCTTTAGTTTTTCTGTGTTGCAATGATTACCGCCCCCCCAAAAAAACTTACACTTTTGCTTGTGACTCTTCTAGTTTCCATATCAACCATCCAATTTTGTACTCACATCAGCTTGTTCACATTCTAAACTCATTATACATACACATTAATGCTTTTTATTTTTCCTGGATAGTGAAAGAGCATCTCTTCTATCAATATGAAATATGCTTTTTAAAAAAAAAAAAATTCCAAGGTCCTCAACAGCGTATTTCATGGTGTTATGTGCTTTTATTAGGTTTGTAATTAATTACTGTTTAAATCAAGGAACATCAAAGTCAACAGAACATCTGCAAGTTACACTGTTTAAACCTTCTTTCCAAAGTTACTCTAAGGTTTATCATCTTTGATACTTATCACGTCCATTTACTGCAATGTGAATTTCAATCCCTGCTTGGAGATACCCAATGTAAGTATCTTCACTAGCAGGAACATTCTTTTCCAAGGACTCTTTAATGTGACACTGAAGAATAAAAAATATTCTTATGAGAATAAGGCCACATTCATCCAAACATGAAGAGTGTTGTGTGGTATTTTACATTCATAACTATTAATTTAGGATAGTGACTAAATTTAGGGTTTTCTATAGTGTCAACACTAACCTGTACAGTCAGCCCTCTGTTAAGATGCTTCATTTTAAATCTAAGACCTACTGCAGGATAACATTTTTCATGTTCTATAGCAATGGATTTAAATCAGAAAAGAACAGACCATATAATCCATTTGGTTTCTCTCATTTTAGAAATCCACTGCTCTTTTGGCTAAGGAATGTATATTTCTAAAAAATGGTTTCAAAATAATAGGGATGGGAAATCATAGAATAATAGGGTTGGAAGGGACCTCACGAGGTCATCTAGTCCAACCCCCTGCTAAAAAGCAGGACCTCTCCCCCTAAATCACCCCAGCCAGGGTTTTGTCTAACCGAGACTTAAATATCTCCAAAGATGGAGATTCTACCACCTCCCTAGATAGCCCATTCCAATGCTAAATGGACACTGAGAACCCCAAAAATTCAGGGAGGGCCTTTGCATGTACTTCAACCGTCACCGAATCAGGCCCATACCATTGATTAGACCATACATGGATTTTCCTCATCTCTTACTCAGTTTCAATGTCACCTTACATCTGAAATTAGTGTTCCAAGGTTCATCCCAAAAATGTACTGTTTCAAAGAAAACACAGATGTTTGCAGCATTTCAGAAATAGAGCAAGGCACAATGTAAACTAGAACTCTAGAACCACGCCACTTAAAATGTTACACACAGAACACACTGAATGTATGCTACCATTTAAAAAGAAGAAGAAGAAGAAGAAGAAGAAGAAGAAGAAGAAGGAGGGATCAAGAATGTGTTTCTAAACTTGGTAGAAGCTGGAATCCCCAAATTTTTCTCCAACTCCCGCGTCTCCACGTATTTCTACTTTTACACGTATTTTTATCTGCCAGCTATTTATACCAATTGACTGACATCCAAGGACAACCATAGTCCCTTTTTGTGCTCTTTCAAATATTCTGAACATACTATAAAGCACATTACTTAAACTTATCTATTGACCCATGCTTTCAAACCATATATTGTAACTCCTTTAAATGCTGCATTGTTTTAGGATTTCAGGTTGGACTTTTGAAGAACCGCATAAAATCTACAACCAATTTGCGAAGCAAGGCTGATGAGAGGGTAATAGGACACTTGTCACCCTTCCTAAAGGCTCTCCTAAATTATTCCATATAAAAGGTGAAAAGAAATAAGCTTTGAAAAAAATATGCCATCATAAAGATCTTTGGTTTCCATAATGACATTAAAAATAAGCCAGAGTACCAATAACGCTAGACAGTTTCAGAAATAAACATTTAAAGAGACTGAAAACATGAAAGTTGTTGGATGTTTTTATGTCAGACAACATGAAGAACAAGAGGAACCTCCATGAGAAACCGTATCATTTGTGGTCCCCTAAGAACCTTCCGCTCCCAGCCACAGTACCCCTAAAAGCCTGGCAGTGTAAACATGTAACCAAATAAGTTGGCAAAAAGGTATCTATTTTAATTTATAATGTACCCAAAAGAAGGAATGCTGATGAGCCTCAGAAAGGCACAATACAGGGCCACCAACATTTCCTTAGCACTTTAATGACTGACATTTCATGGTGCTCTGCTGAAGAACCTGAACAGCCTCAAGCTATAGGCACTTACCTCCAAATATTTAAGAAAAAATAGGTCTTTGGCCAACTGAATCAACAACTCAAATCCCATGAAGTTCAACCAGAGGAAAAATCTAAAAGGTTGACTTCAACATAAAAATTAAGGAGGAAAAAAGCCTCAGGATGTGTTTCTCTGCATGGAGAAGCGTCTAAGAAATATCTTCCATTTCCTTATAGAATGAAGTCACAGAGAAGAGCCATCAGAATGTTGCACACTGAAAAACTGAAGAACCCTTAGGAAAAAAAATAAACTATGACTAAGCCAGCCATTGCCAGGAAAGCTTCAAAAATGGAGAGCCATCCCTAATGAGCACTTCTCCTCTCAGCTTTGTCTACTGGAAGCCTGCTCTTTCTCTCTCTCCTCCATTTTCTGGTGGAGCTACAGAACATGACATGGCTTACCTGACTCAGATCACAGCTCTCTGCCAAACTAGTCACTTCCTCTTAGACATGCAAGCAGCTTCATGAGACAAACAGACCCACACGAAAAGCAGCAGCAGAAAGCCCCCAAAACTTGAAGGTCTTTCCAGTGGCTGACATTAAAACAAATGAAACTTTTTTAAAAAAAAGAAGAAGAAAGGGGGGAGGGGAGGAGGGAGGAATCCTATCATATCACATCTATAGGGAGTTCCAGGAGGATCTCGCTCTGTGTAGGGTAGAAACTACAATGCTAAGAGAAAAAGAAAGGTTACTCCAGGAGACATAAAAAGCTTGGAGACTGTGTCTGCATGGGGTGGGGGGGTGGGGGAGAGAGAGAGAGCTTTGTGTTGTGGAGTCTGGACTGGAACCAAAGCAGACAGCTTGCAAATGGAGGACACGGAGATAAAGGAAGGGAAAGGGAGAGGGGGGAAAGAAGGAGGGGGGCTTTTTCTTCTCTGTGTGGCTGGAAGACAGAGACACCCGGGAACTGAGCAAGAAGTGAGGCGCTTTCCTCCTCCTTTCTCCCTCTCTGCCTTTCACAGGAGAGCAGGAACGTGTGTAATGGTTTCTCCTCTCCAGCTAACGCTGTCCTCCTCCAAGCAACCCTTCAGAAACCACCAGCCCCCCCGGAGGCGCAGCTAGAGACCCCCACATCCCAACTTCAGGCGAGGCGGGGGGGAGGGGGCAAATACCTGGGCGAGGGACCAGCGTTGCACCAGGGGAGGAGGAAGAGGAGGGAAGGAAGGAGAGAAAGAAAGAAAGAGGTCACCCGATTGCCTGGGTCGTGCCAGCACGGAGCTTTTCTCTCTCCTCTGTGTCTCTCCCGTCTCTGATCCAAGTCCACACACACACACACACAAGACACCATCCAGTCCTAGCACACACGCATCCATCCATCCACCCCCCCCCCCCAGCCTGCTGGTCTCTCACTTATCTCCCCATATTTCTCTCCCCCTTAAAAGCAACAACAACAACAAAAAATTAATTAACCGCCTTCCTCCTCCTCCTCCTCCCACCACCACCACCACCAGCACCTCCTCCTCCTTCTCCATGCAAGAGAGACTTCTCTCTCTCTTTCAAACAAAACACCCCCCTCTTTTTTTCTTCTTCTTTGCCTCCTCGCCTTCCTCCCTGGGCTGAATGAATGGGTTTCAGAGGATGATGGGGTGGTGGAAAGAAAGAAAAAGACGGCCAGAGACAGAGAGAGGATCTCTCCAAAGCCAAACCGGAGATGGGTTTTAATTGCAAGAACTTACAGTGGCGTCCCGAAGCTGCTACTGCTGCTGCTTTCTTCTCCTCCTCCTCTCTGCCCAGCTCTTCTTCTTGTTATTGTTGTGGAAGTTGTTGTGCGAGTCTCATGTGCTCCTTGCCAGGTCTCAGCCATGGAGGATCGCCATCTTTCCCTGCTTTTCCCCCCCCGCCCCCTCTCGCTCCCTCTCCTTCACTGGCTTGCTGTTGCAGCTGCAGATGACCTGAGATATCCGTCTCTCTCTCTCTCACTCACCCTGTGTCTCTCTCTGAATAATGAGCAACCAGAGGGAGAGAGAAAGAAGACAATCTCTTCTCCTACCACACAAAACGCAAGAGCACCAGGGGGTGCAAGAACCCTTTCTAACAACAACAACAACGTGGAGGGGAAGAGAAGGAAAAAAGAGAGAGAAGGCAAAGGCAAGAAGAGGGGGGATACAGAGGGAGGGGAGAGGAAAGAAAGAGATGGAGGAGGAGAAGATGCTGCTGGTGAAGATGGAGGAGATTAAGGAGGGAAGGTGGTTGCAAAGTTAGGGTTTGGGACATTGAGTCAGTCAGAGAGGCCCAAGCGAGGACGTGGAGGGGGAGGGAGGCGGGAGAGAAGAGTCTGAAGAGCTTCCCATTCCCTCGCTGTTGCCTTCACACCGCCTCTTGCACACAAGCGCTCCTGAGCCCTTGCAATGGAGAGACAGCCGGCTTAGGGGGATCTCGCCTGCTGGGTCATAGCTTTCTACCAGCCATCGCAAAAGCCGGTTCCTGCGTGCAGATGTGCCCCTGAGCTGATCCCTCAGACACATTCCTCTAAGGGTTAATCTTCCCCGAGCAGGGTAAAAGAACATAATGGAGCGGGAGGTTGCAAAGTATAAAACCAGATCCACCACGTGGTTGGTTTTTAATCCCCCTTCCAGCTCGCATTTGATGTGGAGGAAAGAAGCTTCAATTGTCCATTTCTGGCACGTATTTTGAAGTCTTCTCCCGGAAACAAAGCCCCTGCCATTGCTTGTTTTTCATTACTCCTAAGCATGTAGGAAACAGAGACCTTGTAAAACCGAGCACCAACATTACTGTCTAGATTTGGGCAGAGTTTTGACTGGTGTGGGAGGGGGGGAATGCTACTTAAAATAACTTTTACACCTCCCAACCCCAAGTTGCCTGCACTTCCGGAGCAGAACAGTTTTAACCTTGGAAAGCAACAAGCCTGGTTCATAAGGACAAGGTGTGGAGATGTTGAAGGTGAGAAAGCAAGGCAGCTTGTTAGAGCCTGAATTTTTATGGAGTATAATTTTCCAAACATCACTCTAAATCAGGGCCATCCTTGGGGAGAGCAGGGCCCAGGGCCAATTGTTCTAGGCAGAGCCCCCGCCACGCCCCATTCTGGAGAGGAGTGCAGCAGGACAGCCCACTCCGCCCCCTGGGTAGCCGGCCCTGGCCCTGGGCCAGGAAGCCGAGACCACCCGCCTGGCAGCGGGGAGAGCCAGCTCAGGGAAGCCGAGGCCCCCCACCGGGCAGCAGGGAGAGCCAGCCCTGGGAAACCGAGGCCACACACTGGGTGGCAGAGAGAGCCGGCCCCGGGAAGCCACCTTCTTTCCACACCAAATCAAATGCTTTCCAGGCTGTAATCTATGATGGGGGGTTGGAGGGCACAGGCTTGAAAAATCAATAGATTGTACTGAGGCAAAAGCAATCTAAATTCGAAGACAAGACTGTGTTGCAACATCAGGCGCATTTCTCTAGGCCCCAGCCTGTGGAGCGGCTATGGCTGGGAGAAGAGAAAATAGAACTTTACTGAGAGGTTCTTTGGTCGTGTTGTAGTCTGCAGCCGGAGAGTGAACAGAAAGAGCCCTTCATGGGCTTGGAGGGTGGGTGTGGCGTAAATGGGGAAACTGAGATGATCTTCTTAAAGGTGCCAGGGTTATTATGACGAACAGCGGGAGTGGTTTATTACAGCGCTGTTCTTCTTAATCCCCCCAACCCAACATCTAAAGGAGGAGTAAGGAATGGACCCAAGTGCTGCAAGTCAGTGGAAAAACAGCTATTAAAACAAGGTGGATTCCTCCATGAGCTTCTCCCTTCGCATCCTTCTCCGTTACCTCCCCTCACCCCTCAAAAAAACAGCATCTCCCACTAAATTTTCTTCCCTCCCACTTAAACTTCAGTGAATTGCTCAAGTGAGAATTGCCAGCCAGCGCTGTAGTGTGGAAGCTGGAAGGAGGAGCGCAGTGGGACTCAGAGATGCCTTCTGAAGCAGAAATGGGAAGGCGCACCGACTCCCGTGGTTTCCATGCAGACAAATGAAGCTGAGCGGACACCTCCTCAGAACTGATAAAAGCGCATTAAGGGAAGGGAGGGACTGCTTTTCCGGCTGCCGGGCTATGCCTGTCTTCTGGCAGTGATGTGCTATAAATCAGCCCTCCACTGGAAGGGGAACGCCGGGATTTTTGCAAAGCCTTTGACAATCCTTCGGGGGGGGGGGCCCCCGGGGAGAGCAGATAATTTACCTCTTTGTCTTTAATGGGATCACAGGACAGAAAAGAAAAAAAGCAGCTCTGGCTTCTCTCTCAAGCTGCCCTCCAGAAAAATAACACTCGTCCATGAGGGCCGTCCCTTGGGGGGAGCGGGACCCAGGGCCAATCAGCCTAAGCAGGGCTGCTGCCCCTACCCCCCATGCTGGAGGGGAGCGCTGCAGATGGGCCCACTCTGCCCCTCCAGAGAGCCGGCCCAAGTCCCGGGCTGGGAAGTCGAGGCCACCCACCGGGCGGGGAGAGCCAACCCCAGGAAGCCAAGGCTGCCCAATGGACAGCGGGGAGAGCCGACCCCGGCCCTGGGAAGCCGAGGCCACCCACCGAGTGGCAGGGAGAGCCAGCCTCGGGAAGCCGAGGTCACCCGCCGGACGGTGAGGTGGGCTAGCCCAGAGGCCTGGCGAAGTGTTCCCAGCCCACTCCCCTGCCTTCGGCTCACTGCCAAAGGCAGCGGGGAGCAGAATGAAGCACAGCCGTGGGGAGGCCATGGCACCAGCCCCATACTGCCCCACTGGGAGCAGGACAGCGCATGGCCCATGTAACCCAGGGCCCAGGGCAATCACCCTGTTCGCCCCCCACAAGGACAGCTCTCAGAATGGACGTTCTTATTAGAGCTAGACATCAAACCTGGGACAAAATCTTCAGGGAGATAGTTTCTTGATTGCTTTTTTCTCCCCTCCACAGATGCCCTCTTCTCCCCCCATCTCAGTCTCTGAACTGATGTGGGCTCAATCCAGGGCCAGGGCCCAGAGCTGTAGCCCTGTTCTTGGAGCCCTTCTGCACACAGAGGGATGATGGAATACAAGAGACGGGGAAGAGGCAGTTGTTTTTCCCTCCAACGTCTAAGAGAATTGAAATGGGAAGCAAAAATCAAATGCATTAATTAATGATCCACACACAAGCTGCCCTTTAGCACAAGAGATGGCACATGGAGGAACGGAAGTCATGTTGAGCAGAACAAACAAGGAGCCCTGTGGCACTTTTAAAGACTAATGAATTTATTTATCGTATGAGCTTTCCTGGGAGAAAATCCCACTTCATCAGAGGCTTACAGATGAAGTTGAGCAGGTTTCCTGAGGTGGAATTTTTGGCAGGGGTATAAACCCTCATGTTTCAAGGCACCATTAAACCACTGGTTCCCAGCCTCTTGGGCTGGAGAGCCACAACTACAATTTTGATAACCCTGAGGGGCCACCGCCCCAATGCAGCCAGCGAGAAGGAGTTCAGCAAGGTGGGTCTCCCCACCCCTTGACTGCAGCAAAGAGACTGTGCACTCCACCTGGTCCCTCGGCAGTGGCTCCCTTCTGCAGCCAAGGGGACAGGAAACCAGTGCTCCCCTCTCTCTGGTTCCAACAGGGACCCAGTGCTTCCCAACTCCCTAGGACGGGCAGGGCAAAGGTAGCCAGCAGCCAGCCCCAGTCCTGGGAAGGCAGGCAGCAACCACCAGTGTCCTGGCCAGTCTCAGCAACTCCTATGCCCTGTCTGGGAGCCCAGCGGCAGCTTCCCTGTCCTGCGAGCTGGGCTTGAAGCTGGGCAACAGGCATCTGTGACATGCCTGCATCCTGGAGTCCCAGCCCAGTGGCAACCTCCTGTGCCCTGTGAGCTAAGCTCAAAGCTGTGAGCCAGGGTATAGCCTCCCATGCCTCATGCCCCCTGTGCAGGGCAGGAGCTGTCTCAGGGCTGCCCCAGGGGTCTGCATTGGTGGGGGATGAGGGGGATGCGGAAGTTGGACAGGGTACAAGTGCAAGCTTGGCTCTGTGCACTTACCCAGTGGCAGTGCCCACCTCTGCAGCCCAGAGCTGGCTGTGATGGAGCAGCCTCATCCCTGCAGCCTGGGGAAAGGAAGTGGGAGCCAGGCGGGCCTTTCATGACATATGGGGGTAGTGAGGGGCACCCTCCAATACTTCCTGTATCCCCCACCCACTGAGAAGGGCCAGGTCAGGCCAGGCAGTGCCCCCACACTTACCTGCCAATCCAGCCCTGCAGCCCGGTGCCTTGGATGCCAGAGGGTGGCCTCACTGTCACCAGCCTGGGGAGGGGCACTGGACCAACCCTTAATGACACCTCCTGCATCTTCTGCCCCTCACCTTTTGTGAAGGGTCTGCTGACCTGGCTGGGCATGCTCCTCTACACTTAGCCACAGCACCAACCTGTCCGGCGCTCCCTTGCACCCAGGTGCCCAGGCCTTGGCCCTACCCTTCCTGGTACGTCACTGCAGGTGGCAGCGTCCCAAGCTGATGGCTGCAGCTCACTTTTCAGCTGTGCATCAGGATCAGATGGGAGGCCGGCGCCCGCTCCTGGTCAGCAGGAGGGGAGCACAGACCATTCTGAAAGGTCCCGCAGGCCAGGGGTTGGGAACCACTGAACTAAACTGTAACTAATGGGAGTTTAATTTTCCATCTTCAAAGCGTCTGACGAAGTGGGATTTTCTCCCACAAAAGTTCATGCAATAAATAAATCTGTTAGTCTTTACAAGTGCCACAGGACTCTGTTTTACTTCTGCAGATTTTCTACCATCTTTCTTTGAAGCAGCTGCTACTAGCCAATCTTGGAGGGAGGCTACTGGACTAAACAGATGCATTAGTTGGGTTCTGTATAACAATTCCTGTGTTCCTGAAAGCAATGGATCTTGAAAAATAGAAATCTGGAGGAACTGTATTAAAATGGGTAGGTACTGCCATGCCCCTAAACTGTTGGATAGCTGATGAGATCTCTGTTTTTAACACCTGTTCTGTTTACCTTATTATGCAAATAGTGACTATTAAAGTGAGCTCGCTCAACTTGTATAGGAAATGTATACAATCCCACAAACTGCAGCCAGCAGAACAAGATTTTAGCTAATGAGATAGCAGTGCAGCTACAGAAAGACAATGGCACGTTCATCAATTAAACAAATACAGTAAGTGAAAGTGTGACTGTCAAAACTTACAGCACAGTGCTTAGGAATGTAAAAGGGATGATGTGTCAAGATGTGACAGGTGGGTCCATCCACACTAGATGACCATGTAAACAGAGTGTTTCAGGTATGGTGATCAGCAATAAAAAGGTTAACTGTGTTGACACATAAGTGATCCTAATTAGCCTCCCAAATTATCAGCCCATTAAGAGGAAGCAGGAAAGTTTGCACTTCTTTTGGTGCTGGCATTTTGGTTTCTGATGACTCACCAAGACAACAATACCTCTGTTTATATTCTGAAGATTATCTTAACAACCAGAGGGCCTACAAGCTGTGTCTGCCTCCTGCCCTGCAGGACACGTGGTGGGAAGCCAGGGCAGGGGCTGGCAGCATAGACCCAGGACCAGCTGGGGGGCCTGCAGCAGGGAATTGGGGCTATGGGAGGGATTTCAGGGCCTTCCATGGGGTGCTGGGGCCACAGGGGGGAGGTTGGAGCCCCTGGCAAGATGCCAGGGCCATTGGGGGGAGGCGATCACAGGGAGCTGGGGATGCAGGGGAGGGAGGTGCTTAGGGCCCCTAGTGGGGAGCTGGGGCTGGTACTGGGGACCCTATAGGGGGCCCCCCGTGGGTCTTTGCCTAGGGCCCCAGCAGACCTAAAGCCGCCTCTGCCTACAACTAGAATTTGGGGGGGGAGGGTAAAAATGGAAGCACTGAATCTATAGGAAACTAGCAAAATTTGTTATAAGAACCCACATCCTCTGCCTCTGTGCCTTTCTGTTTGTGTAATATTTTTGTTGCCCTATTCATTCAATAGGGGAGCTCAGACCTAGCTCAGTTTGTATTTGTTTTTAAAGTGGAAACCGTATTTCACCAGAATGGTTACAATCTAAGGCTCCAGCATTACTCTTGCTCCTTTTGAAGTCAATGGAAGTTTTCCTGTGAACTATGAGGGGAATAGATTCAGGTTCTATTAGAATAATAAACTTTTCATCTTTGGTACGAAGGACTATTGAGAAAGGAAAGAACTCAAGGAAGTTCAAGGTAACACACATTGTCCTTCCAGTTTTCAACCACTCATGCATGTTGATGTGTTCTGAATTAACTGTAATGGCTCATGAGAGAGAATTAGCTGCTTTGGGCACACCTCAACGAGAACTGTTTAATGAGCATCAATAAACAACAACAAAAAGTGCAAATAAAACAGTAGGCAGAATGATACTGGAAATATGCTCATATATAAATCAACATTACACCATCACCTTCTGCACTTTGTTTATTTCTGGTTATCCCATCTCAATACTCTTGATGAAGAAATCAAAGAAAGTCAAGGGAAAAAAAATTAAAGAATCTTGCAAAAACTCTCATATTGAAGAGCTTTCAAGAAGTTAAGGAATATTATATTTAGAGGAGTTGAGTAATAAGTGGTGGCTCAGTCAAGTCTTCTATTTTCCCTATATTAAAAGGAAAAAGGGACACTCAGAAGAGAACACATATTTAAAACCAAGAAACGGATATTTTAAAACCAGTGCATATTCAGTCTATGGAACTCACTTCCACATGATATCAATGCAAAGAGTTTAGTTGTATTTTCAAAAGAATTGAAATTTTACACAAATGTCAATAATTTCATTAATAGGATAAAATAGACACAAATCAGTCAGTAACTGCCTCCTTCAGGGTCATTTTATGGCATAACAAACAAGAAATCTAGTGGCACTTTTAAAGGCTAACAAATTTATTGCATGAGCTTTCATGAGAGAAAATCCCACTTTGATAAATAAATTTCTTAGGCTTGATAAGTGCCACTAGACTCCGTGTTTGCTTTGCTGAACTAGTCTAACACCGCTGACCCTTTGGATTTTGTAGCATAGTTGTCTATATAATAGGTTGTACATTTTCTTCTACTAGCTACTGTTCTAGACAGGATACTGAAATGGAGTGGGATTACTGATCTATTTAAGTAAGGTAATTCACATGTAAAACTACAGTAACATATCAATATGGCCCACTGTTCTTGCTATGCAGTAGGAGCAAAAAGCATAATAGATTGTTCCATTAGTCTGTCTGGTACTCCAGCCCCGGAACTGAATTGGAAGCTACCTGAGAACTGGTATCTCCTTTGACAAGACAGTCATCTCAAGTTGCCCCAGAACTTGAATAAGTAATTCCCACAAGGTACCCTAGCTCCTTGTGTTCTCTTCTAATGACCGACTTGATTTTTTTTTTAAAGTAGAATATAAAAATCAGTGACCATGAAGCTTTCATTAAAGTTTGCAAAGCACTTTGTATATAACCAATAGAATGTCTTTCATCTAAGGATTTCAAAGTAATCATCATGCAATCCAGCTAGATTTACTAACGTTTCAGTTAAATAGACCTTCCTGAAGGGTTTCAGACGTTGTCAGAAAGATTGAAATTGTGGTCACTCTTTAAAACCTCTGACCTTCTCAACCATCACATCAGCTGTCAACTTCTTGCTGATCATTCCATTATCTTCGCAGTGTATCTCAACATTATATTGCACGTGCTAGCAGGAAGACTTTGCCATGGGTATGGATAAATACCGAGTGACTTGTGAAATCATTCAGTTTCTTAAAAGGGTGGATTTTATGGTGCATTCTGTGTTGCCCATCCATGTTTAATAGTAAATATCCCAATGACATTTATCCTGAAGTTAAAAAGACAGTTTTCATTGAGAATTTTACAAGTCGCACGTAATACAATACAGGATTATCTTTGCTTGCCTTTTTATGCAGAACATAGGAAAAGCAATGCACAGTTCCTCCCCTCATCCCTTTTAATTTCTGATCTAAATTCTGCATATAGTCCTCTCTCAAACAGAACTCTGATGCTTTGGTATTTCCATTTTTCTTTTAATGTCTGCTTTTTAGCAGGGGGTTGGACTAGATGACCTCGTGAGGTCCCTTCCAACCCTATTATTCTATGATTCTATGATTCTATGATATGCCCTTCAAATCTTCCATTTTATTCTGTAAACCATATTTTACTTGCATACTATACAGCCTCAGATAAATTTGAGATCTATTCCCTATCCAATATTGCTGTCCTTAGAGATATTTTTTGTTTTTAAACCTATTATTACAATGACCAAGATCCACTTTGGCTTTTCACCTGATATTATTGAATAAACTGTTGGGACATATAGGGTTTAAGAATATTTTTATTTATATTTGTTATGATTTTATCCCGATTTTGGGGCAACTCCAATAGATGTGCTCTGTCCCATATCTCTCCTTGGAAACATTTCCAGGATTATCACCATCCCCTAGTCTTTGCAGTACTGGGAACCAGGACTTTTCTGAACCAGCTATTTTGGAACTGCATCTAATTTTGTTATTTCTTCCCCAGGGTTTGATCTAGTCCTTCCACAGTATTTGCAACTCAGCTCCAATTCTTTTTCCCTTGTAATCATAAAGAGGCCCACATGAGAAAGCTGCACTTTCTTAAGGGTTGTGAGATAGTTCTTGTTTTTCTACTAATGGTACTTGTTTGGCGCACACAAGTTCAGCTTCCAAGACTTTTTGGTTGGGCGGTCGAGGTGGGCCATTTATTTAATTATTTGGTGGGTGGGGATATGGAGGTGTTGTTTTCTGGTTACCTGAATACATTTATAAACAATGCTTAAGACAATTCTCTCTCAACCCTGTTTTTAGCTCTAGTTGTAATAAGTATCAAATTTCTGCCCAACACAAGTTCAAGGTCTCTTGCATCCATGTTTTTATCTATTTATCTGTACTAAAGATTGCATCCTTATTACATTACTGTGTACTTTCGGTGTAAATTTTTCCATCGTGACTCACCACATTACCAGCCACATCCTCAACATGGTGTAAATTGGCTAGTCCCATTGACTTCAAGAGATACTCAGCATTTTAAACCAGATGGTCAGCTCATTATTCTAACTGAATTAATGTGTCTTTACCAGGTATTTTAGATAAAAGGCTTTTATTTCTCTTTTCACTTGTAGACACTTATGCATTGAAATTACACACACTTCCTTCTTCACTGAAGTTTTCTTTACTTTATTTTTAAAGTCAATTCCAGTTCCTTTTCTCCTGCTCTTTTCTTGATATATTCAATTGTCTAAAGCTGTTCTTGTTTTCTTACTTTATTAAATGATAGCCTACTACTGAGTTTCTCTCCACATTAAGTTATTTCCATCTACCACATTTCAAAGCTGCTTTCTTCTATAATATTCTCTTCCTACCATGGCTATACTGTGCACAAAGCAGAAAACGTGTTTCAAGTCCTATTCTTCTTTACAGTTACTTGTAGTTTACAGTGTTGTTGTATTTCTCAAGTTAACTGTAGTGTCCTACAGTAGTGGAACAAAAAGGCACTTGTTCATAATGTTAGCACTATTGCTACACTGTTACTCATGAAATGATGGGCTAGTTAATAGGAAGACAGCCCCACAACCACACAAGGCACTGTATATTTAAAAGGAGAGGACCTATCATACAGTTTTCAAGAACTGCTTCACAATTTGCAGCCAATATATTCTAAAGCCCAGGCTTTCTGTACTGAATTTTCCACATTAACCTATCTGAATGATTTTTGGCAACATCATCTCAAAATCATTTAAAAAAATTGAATAGGTACCATTGACACAGGAAACTTAGAAATGGTGGCCCATCCCTTCATAATGAATTTGCTAGAAAGGTGACAAATCAGCATCAAATTCTGCTTTTAAATATGTATGCAAAACTGTCGGTCATCAGCAGCAAGAGTCTGAGGGCCTAACAGTAGATAGAAAATAAGTCCTTTAATCAGCCAGAATGTGCAATAAAGCCCATCCACCCTACTGCTAATTCCATTGCAGATCATGACTTTACTAACTATCAAGACCTTTTACTGGATTCACATTAGCTTCTAGGGAGATACACCAAGACTGAATTTAGAGCAACATATCTATCCTTTTCTCTTTAGTTAGGTACATATACCTAATTAAGCACCTTAGCCTCTAAGTGCTCCAATTTCAGTCCTGCTACTATACACTTTAATTCACCTTCCTCTTCGTTTCCCAAGTGGTATCTGAATGAGTTTTCACAAGACACCATGTGCTTCACAGGAATGTATTGTACATACTCTGATATGTCACAAAAACAAGTTTCACTCCAAGTCCCAACCAGCCTGCGTAGAAGTATTTGCTATTGAGCCTTGTCAGGGGCAAACCAGAGATACAAGATTAGATAAGGAGCCTGCTCCACGAATGCAGAGATGATAAAACCAGCCTGGAACCTTTTGAGAGGCTGGTGGGTCGACATTGCACCACCAGCGATGTGTGGTGAGAGAGGGCAAACGGAATGCAGATGAAGTGGTGCCCCACCTATCCCCAGCTATAAGCGAAACAGGCACTGCAGTGTGAACACTCTCACTCCAGTAAAGTTGGTTGGATTTCTAGACAACGTGGGCTCACCTCATTTTTCAAATTCCCCTGCTATTACAATGTTTTGGGTTAAACGAGGGGAACCTCATCCCTGCAGCCCTCTCTCACTAAGAAAAGGATCACCACTCAGTTGCTACATTTTGGCAGTCATGGCTAAGTTCCCAGTTCTAAAATAGCTTGGCTAGGAACCTGAGTGTGAAAGCCTCATGTCCTCAAGGATAGAAGACAAAAGTTGCCTCTGAAAAGGGTACAGTAGTTACTGCTGTTTGACCTTACTCCTGAGCGAAAACACTGTGGAAAACCTTAGAGGGTCTTCAAATAACGTGTACTAAAGACAAATTTCATGTCACAGGCATTTGGTATGCAACCTAACTGCTTTTGGTTTTTCCAATTTAAGTCAAAGGAAAACTCGTACTCATGCTCTGTATTTGATCCCTACATAGAGCAGAGTCCCCCTTCTCTGCCCTTCTCCCCCCCCCCCCCCCCCCAGGATTTGCTAGGATTTTGTCCCCTTCATCAACAGAAACAAAGGGGACAATAGGTATTCTTACGAGAGCCAGGCAGAAAAAGGGAATTCTATTTTGTGGAAGATTTCATTGTTTTACAATTTGGTTTTGTTTTGATATGGGCCCTGGAAGTCCTGGTATATTGGGCTGCCAAAGATCTGTGAGCCAGGATTCCCAGGGTCTCCTGGCTCTTCATCAGCCTGCCAGGCAAGCTGCTAAGGAACTGGAGCCAGGGAGCTTGGAGAACCTGGCCTGCAAAGGAGCTCATAGCCTGGATGCTCAGGCTCCCCAAACAGTTCACCAGGTGAGTTGTCGAGAAGCCCAGCCGACAAGCTGGCAGGAAAAACATCAGAACCTTGCCAGAGCTCCATCAGAACTTCGCCAAAATAGAAGCGTCTTTGCAAACGAGCAATTTCCATTAAAAAAAGTGTTTCATGGGGGATTTTTCCTGCCAGCTCTATTCTTCCCATTACTCTCTGACATGTCACCAAGCCTTCCCATCACAATTTACCGTATGAATGACACTCACTGTTCCCTTATGGCTAGCAGCGGCAGCATAGATTGTGGCTCAGTATGCAGGACAAGCCCGCCCTCCTCTGATTCCAAAGAACACATCTTTATTCCAAGAAAGTGACCATTTCCCTTAATCCCCCTTGTTTCTATTCCTCTATTTCTTCTCCCACACACTATCACCCTGCTCCCAATCTTTATGGTTACAAAGAAACACTTAGTTCACATGTTTGATGTTAAACTGATGCAGGATTGTTTTAGCTTTGTCCATACCAGAGGTGCTACGGCAGCACAGCTCCAGTGTGGTCACTTTCTACAGCAATGGAAGGCTTTTTCTCATCACTCCAGTAAATCCACCCCCTCAAGAGGTGACAGCTAAGTCGATGGAAGAGCTCCCCCCCGCCCCTTGGCTTAGACTTTTACACTCAAAAAATAAGTTAATCTAAGATAGGTCGACTTATAGCCACCGTATGTGACTGATGTCCACACTATCCTCCTTGGATCAGTGGACTGCGTCCTCCCCAGTCTCTCAGCTCCCTGCTGGGAGTGCCGCTCTGTTCTTGGTGAGCTGTTCCCCCCCATTCTCTGTTCCCCATTGGAAGCCAGCCCCAGGCTTCTCCCCTGCCTGTTCCCCACTAGGAGACAAGGGAAGCCATCAGGGGTTTCCCCTCACCTCTTTCCTAGGGGAAGCAACCTGGGGCTTCTCACCTGATGAGTGGGATCCAGCTGCCTGAGCTTCTTGACCCCTTTTGTGGCTCCCAGGAAGGCAGCAGAAGGAGAAGCCAACTGACTGGGGCTTTTTGCCTGACTCCCAGCTGGTGTTCATCTGATTTCGAGTGGAGCCCTGAACTTGACAAAATGATAGATAACTACCGATGTAAGGGAACAGTGTCTACACTGACACTGTGCTGCCCTGTCTATGCCGACATAAGCCCTACATCATCTCTCATTGAAGTGGTCTAATTATGTTGGCATAGCAAAGGAGTTACTTTGGCGGGAAGAGCATTTGAATGCATATGTGTACATCTCCATGGTTTGATTGACCAAAGCTGACTTTTGTTGACAAAATTCTCTAGTATAGAATCATAGAATAATAGGGTTGGAAGGGACCTCACGAGGTCATCTAGTCCAACCCCCTGCTAAAAAGCAGGACCACTCCCCCTAAATCACCCCAGCCAGGGTTTTGTCTAACCGAGCCTTAAAAATCTCCAAAGATGGAGATTCTACCACCTCCCTAGATAGCCCATTCCAATGCTTCACCACCCTCCTAGTGAGAAAGCTTTTCCTAATATCCAACCTTGACTTCCCCAGTTGTAATTTGAAACCATTGCTCCTTGTTCTGTCCTCTGTTACCCTCGAGAACAGCCTAGCTCCCTCCTCTTTGGAGCAACCCTTCAAGTAGTTGAAGGTTGCTATCAAATCTCCCCATAGTTTTCTCTTCTGTAGACTAAATAAGCCTAGTTCCTTCAGTCTCTCCTCATAAGTCATGTGCCCCAGCCCCCTAATCATTTTTGTTGCCCTCCGCTGGACTCTTTCTAATTTGTCCATATCCTTTCTGTAGTGGGAGCCCAAAACTGGACACAGTATTCCAGATGCGGCCTGACCAGTGTCGAATAGAGGGGAATTATCACATCCCTCGATCTGCTGGCAATACTCCTACTGATGCAGCCTAATATGCCATTGGCCTTTTTCGCAACAAGGGCACACTGTTGGCTCATATTCATCTTCCCGTCCACCATAACCCCCAGGTCCTTTTCTACAGCGCTGCTACTTAGCCGATCGGTCCCCAGCCTGTAGCAGTGCATGGGATTTTTCCGTCCTAAGTGCAGGACTTTGCACTTGTCTTTGTTGAACCTCATGAGGTTTCTTTCAGCCCAGTGTTCCAATTTGTCCAAGTCTCCCTGGATCCTGTCCCTGCCCTCCAGAGTATCTACCATTCCCCCCAACTTGGTGTCATCCGCAAACTTACTAAGCACGCAGTCTATTCCATCATCAAGATCATTAATGAAGATGTTGAATAGAACCGGCCCCAGGACCAACCCCTGGGGCACTCCACTCGTTACCAGTTGCCAACCAGACATCGAGCCATTGATTCCTACCCACTGACCCCGTTGATCTAACCAGTTTTCGATCCACCTTACGGTCCACTCGTCCAACCCATACTTCCTTAACTTGCCGATGAGAATGCTGTGGGAAACCGTATCAAAAGCCTTGCTAAAGTCAAGGTATACCACGTCAATGGCTCTTCCCGCATCCACAAATCCAGTCATCTCATCATAGAAAGAAATCAGGTTGGTCAGGCACGATTTGCCCTTGGTGAATCCATATTGATTGTTCCTGATCACTCTATTTTCCTCCAAGTGTTTCAGGATGGATTCCTTGAGGACCTGCTCCATGATTTTCCCAGGGATTGAGGTGAGGCTGACCGGTCTGTAGTTCCCCGGATCCTCCTTTTTCCCTTTCTTAAAGATAGGTACTATATTTGCCTTTTTCCAGTCCTCCGGGACCACCCCCGTTCGCCACGAGTTCTCAAAGATAATGGCCAGTGGCTCTGCAATCACTTCCCCCAACTCCCTCAGCACCCTCGGATGCAGTTCATCCGGCCCCATGGACTTGTGCACATCCAATTTCATTGTGTTCCCTAACCTGACTTTCTATCACCGAGGGCCACTCTTCTCTCCATTCCGCGTTACCCCGTGTAGTAGCCTAGGAGCTGGCCCTCCCTGTGAAGACTGAAGTAAAAAAAGCATTGAGTACTTCAGCCTTTTCCGCATCATCCTCCACGAGGATGCTGCCCATTCAGTAAGGGACCTACACCACCTCTGATCCTTTTCTTGTTGCTGATATACTTATAGAACCCCTTTCTGTTATCCTTCACATCTCTTGCTAGCTGCAACTCCAATTGTCCTTTGGCCTTTCTGATTTTATCCCTGCAGTCCCGAGCAATATCTTTATATGCCTCCCTTGTCATCTGTCCAAGCTTCCACTTCTTGTAAGCTTCCCTTTTATGTTTCAACTCCCCGCAGAGTTCCTTGCTAAGCCACGCTGGTCGCCGTCCACATTTGCTGTTCTTTCTGCACATCGGAATGTTATCTTCCTGTGCCTTTAACAGGGTTTCTTTAAAATACAGCCAGCTGTCTTGGACACCTTTCCCCTTCAGATCAGCCTCCCATGGGACCCTGCCCATCAGCTCCCTAAGGGAGCCAAAATCTGCTTTTCTGAAGTCCAGGGTGTGTGTTCTGCTTCTTTCCTTCCTTCCTTCAGGATCCTGAACTCTACCATCTCATGGTCGCTGCTGCCCAGGTTGCCATTTACTTCTACTTCCCCGATCAATTCTTCTCTGTTTGTGAGCAATAGGTCTAGAGGTGCAAGTCCCCTAGTTGGTTCCTCCAGCATTTGTACTAGGAAGTTGTCCTCAATATTCTCCAAAAACTTCCTGGATTGCCTGTGCACTGCTGTATTATCTTCCCAGCAGACATCAGGTTAATTGAAGTCCCCCATAAGAACCAGGGCCTGCGACGATCTGGAAACTTCTGTTAGTTGTCCATAGAATGCCTCATCCACCTCCTCTTTTTGGTCTGGCGGTCTGTAGCAGACACCCACCACAACATCCCCCTTGTTGCATTCTCCCCTAAACTTAACCCACAGACTTTCAACCATCTTGTTTCCACTTTCATAGTGGAGCTCCGAGCAGTCATACAGCTCTTTTACATATAGAGCTACTCCTCCCCCCCTTCTTCCCTGCCTGTCCTTCCTGAACAATTTATATCCATCCATGGCAGTGCTCCAGTCATGCAAGTTATCCCACCACGTTTCTGTTATTCCAATTATATCATAGTTCCTTGTCTGTGCCAGTACTACCAATTCTTCCTGCTTGTTTCCCAGGCTCCTCGCATTTGTGTACAGGCACCTAAGATACCGGGCCCATTGCCCTACTTTGCCCTGTTGATTCTCCCTCCTGTCGCATCTTCCTCCTTGCAATTTCTCCCGGTGTCCTCCTTC